>CM070610.1:19036018-20236018 GCA_036346395.1 Hsuehochloa calcarea | reverse complement strand
GGCTACAACTTTTGTGTTGGGTGACCCTTCAGATTCGGCCTAAAAAAATAAAAATTGGCTAGACATGCAGACTGCCAAATCTCGTCAGGTTTCCTGTATAGTTGTAGAAAAACGGCCATAACTCCTAAACTATGACTCCAAATCAGGTGATCTCAGTGCCAAAAGAAAGATAAAATCGAGGGCTACAACTTTCTAAGAGATGGTAAGATCAGAAAACGTGCGCATCTTACCCAAAACCGACGAGCAACGACGCTGCACAAATCAGATCTGCTTCTGCTCCTTGTTCGGCCCTCCAAAAGTCGCCTCCTCGCCTCCCTTCCAATGGACTACCGCAACGGGCTTCGCCGGGGAGGGGGAAGGAGCTGTGGAGGAGATGATGGCGCAGGGGAAGGTGAGGAGGGGCGCGACAACAAAGAAGGGGGAATGGGGCGGCTACTAGGGGAAAAGGGGAGGAGAGGAAGAGTTTAGGGTTTTGGGGAGCTGGAACCCCCCTTGGCCGGCCATAGGTGGGCTGCCCTGTGCACATGCCCCATGCCCAAAGTTGTCCAAATAATGCAGAAAACCCCCTCTTAATTTTAGAATTTTTACTCCTTTCTTTTCCCTCTCTTCTCCCAGCTGAATTTCTAGTTACCCGATTCATTTCCGGGGTATTACAGATGATAAGTAGTGAAAAATAACAGCTTAGTCCCCAACTTACCCCACAAGGTTCTCCAAAAATGACTAAGAAATTTAGCATCACGACCTGAAACTATCGTATTCGGAATACCCTGTGGAGTAACAACATATCCAATAAAAGAGACTTGATCTGTGCAAAAGGTGCACTTCTCAAGGTTACCAAACAAACGTGCATCTCTCAAAACATTAAAAACAGCACATAAATGATCCATGTGTTCTTCATATGACTTGCTATAGATCAAAATATCATCAAAATAAACTACCACAAATTTTCCAATGAAAGCACGCAAAACTTCGTTCATCAAACGCATGAAAGTGCTAGATGTATTAGTTAAACCAAAAGGCATCACTAACCACTCATATAGTCCGAACTTAGTTTTAAAAGCAGTTTTCCATTCATCTCCCAATTTCATTCTAATCTGGTGGTAACCAATCCGCAAGTCAATCTTTGTGAAAATAATAGAACCACTCAACTCATCAAGCATGTCGTCTAGCCTAGGAATAGGATGATGATACCTTATGGTAATATTATTAATGGCTCTGCAATCAACACACATACGCCAACTACCGTCTTTCTTAGGAACCAAAAGGACAGAACAAAGACAAGGACTAAGGCTTTTCTTACGCACTCCACGGTCCAAAAGATCTTGGACTTGTTGCTGAATTTTCTTAGTCTCCTCCGGATTGGTCCTATATGCAGCACGGTTTGGCAAAGTCGCTCCAGGGATCAAATCAATTTGATACTCAATCCCTCGAATAGGTGGTAATACCAGGGGTACCTCAGCTGGAAATACATCCACATGCTCCTGCAAAAGGTTAGCAATAGCAGGAGGCAAAGAGCTAGATATATCCTCAAGTGAATATAAAGCATTTTTGCATATGAAAGCATAGCATGGCAGCTCGTTATCAAAAATTTCAGCAAGATCAGATTTGGTTGTAAGCATGACACAACCCTTTAATTTAATTCTCTCGGTCTTAGAACTAGGTGCTAACCGCTCTTTCTTAGGTGGGAAAACATTCTTCACTACTTGCTGATTTTCAGATTCATGTTCAAGTTCTTTCTTCTCATTTTCAGCTAGCTCTTTATCATAATTCACAATTTCAGTAGGCATCAAAGGTAGCAAAGTTATTTTTCTTCCCTTTGTGCATAAAAGAGTATTTATTACTTCTACCATGATGAGTTGCATCGGTATCAAATTCTCATGGACGACATAATAAAAGAGAACAGGCTTGCATAGGTACTACGTCGAAATCAGCAACATCATGATAGGAACCAATGGAAAAATGCACTCTCGCAGATTGTGTTACCTTCACCTTACCGCTATTGTTGAACCACTGAATGTGGTATGGGTGAGGATGCGCGCGTGTGGTCAAGCCAAGCTTCTTGACCAATCCTAAATTCACCAAGTTATTGCAGCTTCCACCATCAATTATGACACGAACACGGTAATCCTTAACGATGAGAAACATCTGAAACAAATTATGACGTTGTAGCGTCTTCTCTTGCTCTCTTTGGGAGCTCAATACTCGTTGCACAATTATGGTCCTATAATTTACCGTAGCAGCGGCTCCTAAAATTTCCTCACCATCGCTATCTGCCTCATGGTCATTATCATTGCCTGCAAGGTTAGCTGCAAGAGTATATTCATCCTCAACAACACTAGCACTTACATAACCACCATCTTCTGTCGCAATGTACGCTCGTTGACTTGGGCAATCTCTCATGAAGTGGCCTATTCCTTTACATCGGTGGCATACAATTCCTGTTGTACGATCTGTGGAAACAACCGATGAAGAGCTTTGCGCTGGTGCCTGCATACTAGTAGATTTGCTCGTCTCGGATGCGCGTGACGGTGGAAATGGTGCTGCTGAACGCGCCCTACTCACAGAGGGGGCAGCAGACCGAAAAGCATGTGGGGCTGTCTTGGTTTGTCCCGGCGTTGATCTCGATGTAGATGTACTACCAAAGTTGCTCCTGGTCCTTTGTTGTCTACCCTACAATTCTTTTTCTACCAAACAAGTAAGCTGGAACAACCTATTAATATCATTATAGTCTTTGTAATTAACTATATCCTGAATCTCACGCTTTAAACCATAATAAAAACGAGCCATCTTATCCTCATCATCCTCAACAACATTACAACGCAGCATGCCTATTTGTAGTTCTTGGTAATATTCCTCGACATATTTATTACCTTGGTCTAAGCGTTGTAATTTCTTACGCATATCACGTTTATAAGCAGGAGGAACAAATCTAGCACGCATAGCTACTTTCAATCTATCCCATGTATCAGGTGTTAAACCAGAATTAACCACTTGATTCCACCAAATGATAGCAAAATCTTTAAACTCACTAGTAGCTTGTCGGGCTCTATGCACTTCAGGAACTAAGTGAGTATTAAATTTTTGTTCAACCGTCATCTCCAAATATAGATAAATTTCAGCATCATAAACACCCGCAAAAGACGGTATGGTGAATTTAACTTTAGCAAATGGGTCATCATTAGCACAAGCTTGGTGTTGCTGAAAATTATTACCTCCGATACCATGACGGTTGTGTTGTAGGCGGTGTCGCTGACGTGCATCTTGGTCGGCAAACACGGCACCGGTATCACGGTTTCTCCTTTCATTATCATCTCCCTCCTCAAGATCTTGGGCTGCATCGTGATCATACCCACGTCCAATGTTTGGTGATCGGTTCACCATTCTTTCAAGGCGTGTAGTGAGCGCTGCAATACTATCGTTGATTGAGCGCTGCAATGTGATCGTGGTAGCTTGAAACTTCCTGTCGATGTCCTCATTAATGGTAGTGTGTTGTTTATCTAGGAGTGTCATGAGCTCTCCCTTTATAACACACTCTTTCTCATCAGACGCATCACCTGACATAGTTAGCAGAAGACAAAAGATAATACAAAGGTATTATCCCTATCAACTATTAGGTGATGGAAGATGGAAACACACACTCTCAAGCGTCTTACCACATTCTTACAAGTGTTCTTACCAACGCAGTAGGTGGTACGACCGGTGGCTGGTTCATGATACCTTGGCGAGAGTAGGTATGATTGCAAGAGGGGACCTGTTCTGATCAAGAGTAGGTGGAGCTCGGAAGACACAATATGTAGCAAGGAGTAGCAAAAACCGTAATCTGATTAGCAAAGTTGAATAAGAGTCCAAAATACCTATCACGGTTGCTGGTCTAAAAAGTGTCCCTAGCCCTAGCACAACACTGATCGATAACAAGGACTAGATACAAAGGATTCAAATGATCCAAGACTGTGAGTGGTCGTAGACCAACTGGAGGTGGTCGATTTGATTCTTCTTCACTAGGGGTGGTCGATATGCTTCTCCTTCTTCTCCTTTTTTTGACTGCGAAACCCAACCTAGGGTTCCTTTTTTTGCGAATGTGACCTTAACTCAAAACTCTTCAAAACCCTCTTCTGGGTCTATAGAAATATACGGGTCACAAACTTTTTGTAGAAGCCAGGGGTATAAAGGTAATTAAAAGATACTCTCTCTCTCTGAACTTTGGCTATGGAAATTCTTCTCGGACTTTGTGTGGCAGGCACGATAAGATGAGTACGTGGGGGTGTCCGAGAGCAACAAGAAACAAATAGGGTGGTCGGGGTGGAAACGAGTAGATAGTCGAACCCGAGTAGGTGGTCGAATCCGACTAGATGGTCGAACGCGAGTAAGGGGGGGTCGAACATGAGGAGGTGGTCGAACTCGAGGACGTGGTCGAAAGGATGTTGTTCGAGTAGGCGGTGGCGCGACCAGGATGGTTGGTGCCACGACGGGCGACGGTGTTGACTAGAGACCAAGAACACGACTCTAAACCAGCAACACGATTTAGACAAAAGAACACTAATTCAACAACGCGAAACAAATAATGAAAATTGTAAGGCACAATGGGTGATGGGACAGCGGAAGAACACAATGAACAAAATATTTTGTGGGGCAATTTTCTGGAGCTTTAGGACGATGGAAAACAACTAATCTAACATGGGGGAAAAATTGTGATTACCTAACGGGCAACTTTAGCTCTGATACCAACTGATGAGTCTGTGGCCCGATCTTCCGAAAGGTACTGATAAGTTGATTGTGGAGAACTCGACGTTGATGATCCGGAGGCTCCGACCAGAACAGATCAAACCTCCCGCAATCACTACGCCACTGCTCCGTTGGTTATCAACCGTGCCGAACGCGGTTGACCTCGCCAAGAAGGCTATCTCCTGCATGCGAATCGAGAACACAAGCAAGAAAGTAAAAGATGCAATCTGATATTGTATTGCAAATATAGATGAAGCTCACAATGTGGGGTTCCTCAACCGAACGTGCGGTGAGACTGCTAAGCAGAATAATCTCAAAGAAAAACCCACGTTAAACTATGACGGCTACTATATATATATAGGGGGACGTGAGGAGGTCGACTTATTAGGGTTGTGCGGCCGCGGGAAGAGGCGTACACTACCTGGACTCCGACCTCGACACGCTTACAAGACCATATTAGGCCAAAACGGTGACGCAGCACCTTATTCACTATTCAGGTCACATATCTCTGGTCGAAGACCTGGTCGTAGGACTGGTCCTGTGGTGGTCTTGAGGAGTCCATGTTATCTCTGGTCGTAAGCCTTTTTGAAGCGGTCGTAGACCCTGTGGAACTGGTCGTATACCTTCTTGAACTGGTCGTAGTCCTAGATTCCTAAGTACAAGTAAATCATCTCCGTTAGGCAGCATCATAGAGTTCTCAAATAATACACTCAGCCCTAGAAACGAGTTTACCTGATAAATAAGTTGACGAGCATGTGCTCGAGTAATTGGACCTTGCACATGAGGAGTATTCGTATCAGTAGAAGTGATGTCCTCATCAATTACTATCTAGGGTGAATATAAAATCGTGCTGTCATTTCATGTGGTACTAAACTTTCCACATTCCAAGGCACATGAAATCATGTCGTCATTTGTTAGGAAGGGAACAAACGGTTCACTAAGGGTTCGCGGCATGGCAAAAATACTATGTAATGCCGCTGTCCCAGGAAGCGTTTATGCATCATCTTACTCATTAGCTCAAAGGTATGATCAAAGTTGCCCACTTTTTCGTTGCCCATCAATCAGCATAGAGACTAAATAAAATGGTTCACTAGGCCCTTCGCATCCCATTCGGTAATTCCTAGAGTAGTCACAATACTGGAAATTCCGAAGGTATTGTCGAGGCGCAGCACTGCAGGCAAGGGGGATATCAGTGACAGGCTACAGACGGGCGAAGGAGGGAGGTCGGGTGTTGGTCTAAACCCTTAATGAGTGTCTCTTACCTAGAGTGGTCCATGGGCGAAGGAGGGAGGCCGGGATGTGATGCCTTACAGTGACCGTACGGCAACATTACTATATTTACTTAAAAAAAATTTGGATAGTCATTCCTATAATTACAGAACGAAAAGTTGCTAAAATGAACAAAATTTCTCAAGAGTCCTGTGCTGCTTGTGATCTGTGAAGCAGCTGTCTCTCTCCTTCCCCTGTTTTCCTGACTCCCATTGAATACTCATATGTGGAACACATATGGACTTGATGACAAAAACAGTTGGGAACGGCTATTTACAAACTAAACACCCAAGTGGCAAAAGAAAGAAAAGCAGAAGTAGGATTGTCTGAGGCTTTCAACAACAGAAGAGAATGTCCTACCCCATTTGCACTGCCCAGTGGTCAGCCGTGCACTTATTTTATTCCATGGAAATACTGGTGCTAATTCTTTATCAGAAGGAGGATGCTAGTTGCTGCTGACAAAAATTCCTTGTGACCAGCTTATATTAAGCCAAGATTTGAGGTACTCCTGCCTATAGCATGATCCTGGCTTTTTTAAAAAGAAAATCCTTAGGGCTGCTTTTGTAGACAACCTATCATGTCCCTCTCTCTAGGCAGAGAATAAATTCCCTCAACCCCACCTATCTAAAATTTGTTCTTGGATTCCTTGTTAGCCCGTGAAGAAACTAGCCCACAGGAATGATCACGATCGGACGTTGCAAATCTTTTCGAACGGTCAACTAAAATACAAATTACAAGTCTCTTACACTAGACAAGAGTCACTGCCATGCAAATGTAGCACTTACGGTTAAGGATACTGCAATACTGCCATAAAGCCAATCGGTCGAACATTGATACCTGGATTGGACGACCAGAATCCATGAGACAAAAGACAGCGGTACAGTCCCTCTTTCCTCCCAAACAAACCTTGTTTCATCACTGGTGTATTAACGGTAAGGAGCACCAAACCGCCGAGCAATTGAAACTTGAAAGTAGCCTGAAATGCCCAGCTCGCTCTCTCTCTCCCCCTCGGGCCGGTGGTCCTTTGCCTAGGGAGCTGGCAGTTGCAAGGAGTCTTCAGATGGATTGACACACGAAATTACAAAAATAGGCACCTACCGCACTCTCTACTCACAGAAGCCACCTTCTACACTCTTAATACGCAGCAGACCATTTATCACTCTCTCAGTCCGCGGTAGGAATATGCGTAAGCCAACTTACCGGGCTGGGACTGCGAAAGGTGGCTTTTGCGGATATGGAGCGCAGAAAGTGGACATGTATAACTTGTCTAATCTGCCGTGGTACTAATTTTATCTTTTGAAAACTGATACGGTAGAGGGAGAAGCTATATTTGCTATTTTGTTCGGAAAGATGCTGTACCAGAAGAAAAAAAAAACTCCTGTTGCAAGTTGCTGCGCGCTGCCTAGCCGAGGGAGTGATCGCAGCAGTGAGGTGAAAGGAGAGAAACAGCGAGAATCCGAGCGAAGAAAGCCACCGAGGGAACAGGTTGCCAGCTTGCTAAAGGCGCCCGCTGTTTAAAAGCGGAAGAAAGCAAAGAAAATAAAGAAGGAAAGAAGGAGAGCAGTCGTTTTCTGCTGCTCGCCTCGGCCTCGGCTCTCTGCCACCTCCTCCTCCTTTCTGCGGCAAAAAATAAAAAAAGTTTTCCCCTTGCGACGCTGCATCGATCGCTCTGCGCCGCGCTCCTTCCTGCTAGTGTTTACGAAGCCAAGCTCGTCTCATCTTAAGCTTTCTCTTCTTTTCCGTGGCTAATTCCAGTGAATCAATCATAAAGCAGAGCGTGTGCGTGGCTGTGAGGGAGAAAGAGTGTTGCGTAAGGTGGCCTTTTGGGGGTAGATTCCATTCCTTGTAGCAGTGGGGAAATAGCTAGACCAGGGCAAAAGGAGCAGCCAACCGTTTCTTTCCCCTGCGGGAGTGAGTGATTGATTGTTCCTTCCTTGTGAGCGTTCTTGGTTATTGGCTTTCTCGGCGCAGAAAAGGATCAACCACTCGCCCTCCTCTTTGTTCTGTTGAACTGAAGCGGGTGATTCTTCCGGGGGTTTCTTGGAGCTTGTGTCAGTGGAGTGGACTGAAGTGAAGAGTTTGGTTTCTTGGGAGGAGGAGGATGGCAGCTGCGCCGCCGCCCAAGGCCGACGAGCTGCAGCCGCACCCGCCCAAGGAGCAGCTGCCCAGCGTGGCCTTCTGCATCACGAGCCCACCGCCATGGCGTACGTGCCCTGCTTCTCCACTCCACCTCAGCGACCTTTTGATATCGCTGTTAAAGTGTTCTCTCTGCTTGTCCTGTTGTATTATTTTGTCTTCGCTTCTTCTCTGATGTTGAGGCTTTCACAGTGGAGACATGTGGTGATCCTCTGTTCATGTCAAGTAGCCAGGCTTATTTGTGTTCTTTTTTGTCTTAGTTTTTTTAATTAAAAAATATATATTTGATCTACCAGTCTACGAAGATTCCTTGACCCTGATGAATTCATAATAAAAATGTTTTTAAGTTGCACACCTTTTATGCAATTGCATAGTAGTGAAGTGATATGCGTGATCAGAGATGTATTAAGTATGTTAACTTTTCTCTTGTCCTTGTAATCTTATATGCAGCCGAGGCCTTAATACTAGGATTTCAACATTTTATTGTTATGCTGGGCACCACTGTCATCATACCGAGTGCACTTGTTCCACAGATGGGAGGAGGAAATGTGAGTCCCAAAACTTGTCCTCTGAATATTGGTTATATTCACTTGCTTGACATATGTATATGATATTGTTGAAGAAGCATAAATGTTTGTTGCACTAGATTTGCAAGTTTTGCCCATGCCAAATATCTGAATGATAAAAAAAAAACACTGCCTTTTTATCAGGACGAGAAAGCCCTGGTAATTCAGACGCTGTTGTTAGTTGCCGGCATAAATACCTTATTCCAGACATTCTTTGGGTCTCGTCTTCCGGTTGTAATGGGTGGCTCATATACTTTCGTTGCACCAACCATCTCAATCATCTTGGCTGGACGTTACAACAATGTAGCAGACCCTCGCGAGGTACTGCCCAACAGCTTGGTCTTCTCAATTCTCATTACCGTCGTTTTTGTCTATTTAACAGTTTGTTGTGGAAAACTAACAAGTTTGTATACATCGCTGTTGTAAAGAAATTCTTACGGATCATGCGGGGAACACAAGGTGCTCTCATCATTGCATCGACGGTTCAAATTATACTTGGTTTCAGTGGTCTCTGGCGCAATGTCGTTAGGTTGGTATGATTTTAGGTTTTTCTTTAGTTAAAGTTCTCTTTCTACCCTGTAGAGTTTCAGTTTGCGCAATTTAACTGTCCTGCATGACTTTTGTGCAGATTGCTAAGTCCATTGTCAGCGGTTCCTCTTGTTTCACTTGTTGGATTTGGACTTTATGAGCTTGGTTTTCCAGGGGTTAGTTTTGCTCAATCTTTTATTTTTGTCCTACCTTCATGGAAGAGGGATAAAAAGGTTTTGAGATAATGCAGGTAGCTAAGTGTGTGGAAATTGGTCTTCCAGAAATCATTCTACTGGTTGCATTTTCTCAGGTACTAGCACCATTTTACGACTTTCTGTTCAACTTAAGCAATTTTTAAACAAGGTAATGTACTAATCATGTTTGTATTCTGGACAGTATTTGCCTCAAGTGTCGCATTTTGGAAAGCCTATCTTTGGCCGGTTTTCTGTTCTTTTCACCGTTTCAATTGTGTGGATCTACGCATACATTCTCACCATTAGTGGTGCTTACAAGAATGCCCGACCAAAAACACAGGTGCACTGCCGTGTTGATCGGTCAGGGCTTATTGGAGGAGCTCCCTGGTAGGACCCCATGATAACCATATTGCCATTTTATATTGTAACTTTGATGACATTCCTTATGAAGGTGCTGAAATTTTGCTGTAGGATAAGAGTTCCTTATCCCTTTCAGTGGGGTGCTCCAACATTTGATGCTGGAGAAGCTTTTGCAATGATGATGACTTCATTTATTGCTCTTGTAGAGGTGTCTCCAATACTTGACCTGAAACAAGAAAAGATTATACTTGTAAATTTTATATTGTATCCATTTAGTAGTAACAATCTGATAAATTGTTGCCTTGTAGTCAACTGGAGCCTTCATTGCTGCTTCAAGATATGCAAGTGCGACTATGATACCTCCATCAATCATTAGTCGGGGCATTGGTTGGCAGGTAAATGAATCAATTATTGTACCATAAGTTTGTCTCTGTTTTGGTTGGCAACGTTGATCACCCTGAAACTTCATTTTCAGGGTATCAGTATCTTGCTTGATGCATTTTTTGGGACAGCCAATGGAACCTCAGTTTCAGTGTAAGTATAACATCCGTGGATAATAAAAGTGGCAATCCATGATTGTTCAGAAAAAAATAGTTTTGCTAATTAGCATGGTGAATTTTTTATTTGCAGGGAGAACGTTGGTTTACTTGCTTTGACACTTGTTGGCAACCGGAGGGTGGTACAGATATCTGCTGGGTTTATGATTTTCTTCGCTATCCTTGGTAACATTCTACACTTTTATAGCTATTATTACTGAAGTTTCCGTTGTGCACATATATACACTTTTCTCTGACGAAACTTCTTAGATCGGCTGATTTTATTTCTTTGGGCAAAACAGGAAAATTTGGAGCACTTTTCGCGTCCATTCCATTGCCTATATTTGCTGGCATGTACTGTATTTTCTTCGCATACGTCGGTATGTTCAGATATCTGAAACCACTATCTTATTTTCAGCATGTTATGTTGCAGTATGATTCATCGGTTTCTTCCATGTGCAGGTGCCTGTGGTTTGAGCTTCCTTCAGTTCTGCAACTTAAACAGCTTTAGGACCAAGTTCATCATGGGGTTCGCTTTCTTCATGGGCCTATCGGTTCCTCAGTACTTCAACGAGTACACCGCTGTTGCAGGTTACGGTCCAGTGCACACTGGTGCCAGATGGGTATGAGAAACGCATCCTACAGACTCATTCCATTTTCCCTCGTAGCTTGAGCCTCTCAAACTTATGGTTTTCTTTGTTCTTTTGACAGTTCAACGACATGATAAACGTACCGTTCTCGTCGAAGCCATTCGTCGCGGGGCTTGTGGCCTACTTCCTAGATAACACTATCCAGACGCACGATAACGCGGTGAGGAAGGACAGAGGGTACCACTGGTGGGACAAATTCAGGAGCTACAAGAAAGACGCGAGGAGCGAGGAGTTCTACTCGCTGCCGTTCAATCTGAACAAGTTCTTCCCTTCGGTCTGATCTTGCAAGGGTCGCAAACGGCATTTGCGATCCCTTGTTCATATGCTGAACATAATTCGGCTGGCTTGGCCTGTGAAGTTTTTCTGTGTCGCTGTGCGGCAATTTTGTGTGTATTTGTGGGCGAAATGGACTAATTGGACAGTGGAGGTGTGTTCTAGAATGGAGATATATCATATAGCCTGTTTGTTTCTCTTGTCAAGCTGTCAATGTATTATTATGCGGCTTTCCTAGCCCAGGTAGAATCGTTATCAGTATGGCTTAATGCTAATCTGTTTCTTAGAAAGTAAATAGAGAAGTGTTTCATTTGTGCTATTTTCTACTTGTGTTATTTACACACAAAAAAATGTTGCTGCATCTGAAGGGTTCATGCACTATTAAACTGGGTGGTCTTGTTCTGAACTTTTGGTCACTCAAGAACTCAACTGTAAGGCAGTTCTCTGAACTCTTACAGCCTTCTTTGAGCTGTTCTCTTTCTGATGGGAAGCAGGCCAGCGAAGATGTGAGGCTTATGGGCTGACAAAATTTGCTGCTACTATTGTTTCTTGTCTTGACTTGTCTTTGTACCATCTGATGAAAGCTAGCAAAGTCCACCACAATATCTTTCTTTTTCAGAAGGAATTAGCTCTAATTTCAACTGCTTTTCAGGCAGTTTCGACTGGAGAAAAAAAAAATGCAAGATACAAGTAATTGTGCTTAAATGCAAAGTACTAGTGGTCAAGCCCTAGTGGTGGTGTGGCTGTCCGCACGGGGATATCACAAACACTAACATACCTACGAGGCAGACACAAAGATTCTTGTGATTGATTTTGAATGCCATCAGTTTGCACAGTTTTGGATCTTGCGAAGATCAAGTATCCGAATTGCAGTTGCAATGACGAAAAGACTTTTTGAGATCAGAGAGACCATCTTGTTTTCTTGACATGCCAACGTCCAAAGGCTAGGCTTGTGGACCCCTTGTGGTTGGCATATGGCCCCAAAACGGGAGAACGTGGTGAAATGTGTGAATCAGACCCCCCAAAATCTGCATGGAGTCGAAACCCAACCTAAATGCCGATGGCAACATTTTTCATCCATGTACGGAAATCCTCAACAACCATGATCGATGCCATGAGTCAGTTCCTTCAAGGAGAAAAGATACTAAGAGAAGCCACTAGAAGTCTACAACGCAAAAGTCACAATGGTTACTATACACAATGTTCATGCAATTAGACTTGTAGAATTATCTAGTTTCTGCACTATATTGGACACACACACACACACACACACACATATATATATATATATACCCAATAAAAAAAACGCAAAATATTTGTATGAAGAAATTGACACATTTTGTGTTCGGGTGGAATATGCAATGTACATAGATTGAGCATCTACACAGAGGGTGAGCCATCGGAAACCATTTTTACACAATTGTGTAGTTTCTTCCAAGATGTTGAAGCATGGACAAAGATATCACGCTTTACTTTAGCAGTTTAGTCTACTCAAGTCTGATTACTGAATCGAATTCGACCAAGTTGATTTTAGAGGTTCTGGCAGGGTACATCTACTACTTGACTTGTATGTTACAAAAGTTCCCAAAGTGACTGACCGGTCAAGCTCTAATGACATCCAAGAACAGACTTGATATTTGCTGGGTCCCGCCTGTCACCGCTAAAAAACACCTGCAGGTGCAAGTGCTAGACAGGAAAACAAGGGCTAGTGTTTGATGACAGGAGCCTCCTTTTTCCATGCTTCTTCGGACGATTCCTCTGAGCCCATCATTCCTACACATGAATATGAGAGAGAGAGAGAGAGAGAGAGAGAGAGAGGTTTGGAACGCCAACTTGCTTGCAATGCAATGCAATGTGTAACCTAGAAAGTAACCGGCTAGGTTGGCTCATTGTCCATCTATCCAGGAGCACACAGAAAAGAGGTGGTGGCATGGCACCTTGAGGCAACTTTTGGGTCAGAAATTACTACTTGGCACAGAGGGAGGTGACTCATGGCTTTTTAAGCTAGCCGAGCTCTTTTTTTCTTTGGCGCTCTCTCTCTCTCTCAATGATGCATTCTAGCTTGCTTGTTGCTAACACTTCTCATGTGTCTGGTCTTTGGCTTGCTCCCTTTTCTCTGCTCAATGCTGTGTCTGTGACTCTGTGTCTTTGGCTTGCTCCCCGTAATTGCCCCCATGAGAAGGGCAATCCATGAGGCAATTGCACTTAGGCAGGATCTATGTCGCCTAATGAGACAAGCTGGAGGCCAACCACAAACCACAAGGTTTTGTTGTGTCCATTAGGGCTGCTTCCTTGCTCCTTGCAAGCTATGTTTGTTGTCACAAACTCACAAACAAGTGCATCTGTGCATGTAGCCAAAAATATATATATATATAGTTGAATTAGATATTGTGTGTCTACGTTATACAAGTAGGCCAAGTGTAACCAATTCTAGTTAACAGTCCAGTTGATTAGTCCTAGTTGGAAGGTGATATGAAGTTTCCTCTTGGCCTTGGCCTGCATTGCGTGTTGAGACTTTCTTGCATTGTATGAAAGGTGATTTTGCCTTCTAGTGTATGTCATGCCTAGTTTAGGTTAGATGAAATCAAAGGATAGTTTACCTGCTTGTTGTTTAGCTATTTGGCGCTTATATCACTTTCGCTGAGCTTATTAAATCTCTTTCCTCTACGACAACGTCTGAGGGTCTGTTTTGAACACAAGATCATCACAGAAGTTCTGGAGGCCCTAATGTTTACAGTGGGGATGTCATCTTAGAGCTCTTTGATGTCATAAATCATGGCATGACCTTCCAATCTCTGCTAGGCCTCTTGAATCTTGGAATTAGACTGGGCAACTACAAGCAATACACACCAATTTATGGCCAATGCAGACATACTTGTACCACATTATTATTATTATTATTATTATTATATATATATATAGGAAAATGATATAGTACTCCTGGGAGTACGTACTCCCGCTTCTCATATAATACTTAAATCGTATGATGATACCCTTTATCTATTTGAGCATACTCCAATAATGATTATAAGATACCCCAAAGTGAGTTCTATGAAAAAAAAATCATTAAAGTCCACCTTTATAGCTAAATTTGTGTATATACTTCTTTTATATATGAAAAATGGTATATAGCAAAAAATAAAGGACTCCAATGAAAAAAATTTCAATCAAGTCGCATTTGAGTATCTTATATTTGGTATTTAAGTATACTGAAAATGATAAACAAGTATAATATATTTATTTAAGTGATATATTGAGCGATAGTATGACTCAGAAGTACTTAACGAACGTTATATATATATATATATATATATATATATATATATATATATATATATATATATATATATATATATATATATATATATCCTTGTCAAATTTGGATAAGCAAAAGAGGGACAGAAAAGAAAAAGGTGATGGCACCAACTTGTCTTTAGCTAAAAGATGAGCTCGCACACGCACACGCACACGCACACGCACACAACAAGCTGCTTTGTGTCATCCTAACTAACACCCAAACAGTGCTGTGCATGTAGTGTGTAATGCAAGGCCAAATGGCAGGATTCAGTATCTGTTTTGTCACTAGCTAGTGTAGAGCAGGGATTTTTTAACCAGTTTATTTTTTTATTGGGTGGCCGGCAAGACCAAAAATTGGAAAATTTGACCAAAATTTTCAGATTTTAAATTAAAAAAACAAGTTCAAATAAAATCCAAGCAAATTCGATTTTTTGGATAAAATTTATCAAAACCAGTTTTTTGAGGTCAGTTTGTATTTCTACCCGACTCTACCGGTAAATCCGTTTAACCGATTTTTGGATCAGGCTATTCTGCGGTGATCACGTACGCCATCTCTCGCGGGCCGCCGGTGCGTTTGATGGATGCTGTTCAGGTAAGCCGAGTCAAAATGCATACATAATTAACGCACCAGACTGTAGCGCGGTGTCTCTGTCTTAATCTCTTCTTGTCATCCTATGCGATCGAGTTCAAAATTTAAAATAAATTCCTCCGGCAATTGAATTGCTTCATGAAAATGCCTACACTCCAAATGGGACCTAGCTAGTACAGTGCTGCAAATTCGCTACAGCCATGAGCGGAAAGGCGCGCGCGGCACAAATACATAAATTAACTTTACTCAATTTTACTATAGGCTGCACGCTTGGATTCTCTAGAGTCGGGCTCTGACCTGTGCTCGAGCCGCACTCACCGACCGATCGGCGATAGAGCATCCCAAAGAGCTAGTCGACATAATCAACGCGCGATCAGTCTAAAAACTGCATGATTTGGGCGGCTAGCACACGAATTTTGCCCGTAAAAGCATCACGTCCACGTCCACGCACACACACGTACACGACCTTGTGAAGTGCGAACATCATTCTATTGTGGCGTAGAACGCCATGCACTCACGCGCAAGCGCAAGAATTTTGACTCGCCAAATTGCTTCGGGGCAAGGGAAGCTAGCCAATCTGACTATAGAGTGTGTTAGTATTACCTCCGCTTCTATACATAAGTCGTTTTAGAATATGTACTGATAAATATTTTTAACTTTTCTCATTAATATATAAAGAATTACTAAGATTGACAATATGAAATTGTCAACGCTAGATTTATTATGAAATATATTTTTATAATATATAATTATTTTTATTTGAAATAAAATATTTTTTTAGGAATTGATGATCAAAATGTCACTTTTAAGACCGTATCAATATCCAAAATAACTTATATTTAGAATCGTAGGGAGTACTTTTGTTTGTTATACCATTGCAGGGATTCAGATCGATCATCTAGAGCGTTGGATAAGACGGTGCTCAATGCTTCTTCTTCTTCTTCCAAAATTTCGAATAATTTTAAGCACCATTTCAAAGCTAGCATACGTGTGCCGGCCGACCCCGACCTAGCTGTGCCTGTGAAACCTGATTTGATGATATATTATGGAATCAAATAAGTTAACTAGAGTCATTATTTGGCTTGTTTAGTTGACTTGAGTGCTCACAAGTCCTAGTCCACACACAATTGCTAAATTCCAATATCATGTGACACGAGTCATTTTCTTCTCCGTATGTTAATTTCCTTTCTGTCCTCCTTTTCTCTGAGTTTTCTGCGAAACCTGCGTTAGAGAAATGCCACAAACACTTCAAAAGTAGATCGATATCCAATTTAATCCCACTTGAATTTTTCACACAATTCACTGCAAAATCATTTCCTGTAGTAATTAATTAATTAATTGTTTTGTTAATGGGAACAGGCCTAACTAAGCACGAATACTACATATATTAGCCTTTCATAATTTAAAGTGGCTTGGAATATGTCACCAAATGCGAGTCAAAATCACATGCAAATACTAAAAATGCACATGCAATATTAGTCTATACCATGTATGTGTGGTATGCCGTTTGGTAGCAAGTCCTTGTAGTGTACGTACGTGTCGACCTTTTAATTTGCAAATGAACTACTAGTGCATGATAGTATTATAAATGGACCATTAATTTCGCCCTAATGCAGCCAATCTCGGGCAGGACAAAATAGTACAGGTGTTGATCATACCAATCTTTCTATAGTTAAAACATAAACGTAACTATATATATATATATATATATATACACTACTACAAAATATGCTATATTAAACACCCTATCCCAGACGGTGGAACCGTCTGTGTTTATCACAGACGGTTCTTCGTTAACCGTCTGTGATATATAAGTATCACAGACGGTTCTTTATACGAACCGTCTGTGATAATGTACTCATCACAGACGGTTTGTATAACGAACCGTCTGCGATACAAGACTATCATAGACGGTTCTTTAAAAGAATCGTCTGTGATATATTAGCATTATAAGTAGATGCTGCCGACAGTCCCCCTTTCATTAATTCCATTTGAGCCGCCGCCACCTGCTGCTTTGCCTCCTCCCCATTTTGAGTCACACTGCCTCCTCCTCTCCCATTTTGAGTCATTACCCCCGCCTCCTCCTCCCGGGCCCATTGCGGCACCTCTGCTGCCTCCTCCCACATTGCGCCACCTTGGAGAGAAGGGTAACGATCGATCTGTAACCCTTTATTTTTACTCTAGACTAATCACTAATGTGTAACGATCTGTAACCCTTTATATTTGCTATAGAGTAATCACTAATGTGTTTGGTCATTATGAAAGGTACTTGCGATTTATTAATATATAATTTAACATTAATTAATTTGTTACGTGCGTATACGTGTAGATGGACCGAAACTGGATGTACATTGAGAACCGTGTGAGTGAAGAGTATATTAATGGCGTGTTTGCTTTTAGAAGAGCCGCCGAGCGGGATATGTTGAAGAAGGGATAAAATTTATGTCTTGTCCATGCATTGATTGCGGTAATATGAAAATGTTTAACAACCCGGCGCAGATCGAAGCTCACTTAATACGAAGGGGTTTCTGTGGATATCATGGGGATATGCTCCAGATCTTAGGATGATGTGACAATTGGCAATGGCGTTAACGGTTTGTCGTTTCACGGGTTTTCGACAAAGTTTCAGATCTGTTCAGGCATTCTGGATAGGGGCGGTCCGACCGGCCATAGCATGGCGGTCCGACCGGTCCCAAATCGGTCGGACCGGCCATGTGCGTGGTCGACCGGCCGTGACAAAATGGTCGAATGGGTGGGCCAAAAATAGGTGTTGTAGACAAGTGAGGATCCTAATACACTTGGTCTCATAATTTTTGGAGTTCCCAAGCAAAAGTTCTATTGGTTTAAAGTTTCCAGTAGGTTTCGGTTTTTCAGGGGTTGAAAATTGGCTAAGTCTCTGGTGGTCGGACCGCCTTGTGGTGGCGATCGACCGGTTGGTTGGCGATCGACCGCCCCAGGGGCGGTCGGCCGGTTCTCACTTGTTCATCGGCCAACTTCGTGGCGATGATGTTTTGTTAGGTCAAAGTCATGGGTTTGGTGCATATGTGTTGCATGATGCATGTTTTGACTAACGTGGGTCAAGTTGTGAAGAACTTGTTCCGGATTCGATTTGCTTGTTTATTGTTGTGCGAGGTTGCTTGGTGGTCAACGACGGTCAGCGGCGAGGATGATCGGGACTTGGCTTGGAGAGCCGAGGTCGAGCGATCGGCGATGCGGGTGAGGTCAATGAACTCAAGTGTGGTGCGAGAATAGACAAGGATGACCGAACAGGCGATTCGGTGCGGCCCAGTTGGATCAAGCGGCGCGGGGTCGGTGCAAGTGCCATGGTGGTTACGGTGGGGCCGGATGGGAGAGACTTGCCGACATGTTGAGAGCCGTTGATCAAGCTACATGTGGCGAAGCATGGGAGGTGCTTCACAAAGATGGGACTCGGTCTTTGCAAAAGATCGAGAAGGGGTATTTTGGTAATTATACCAAATACCGCCTTGGTGACTTTGGACGACTCGCGGCGCAAGATGGCGTGGAGAAGCGGAGTAGGTCAAGAGGAGATGAAGACGCGCTCGAGAGGCGTGCGTGTGTGACCCGCTTGTTTTGGGCCTTAACGGAGCCCATTAGGGTGACTCTTCTAGAAGGTTTAAGTCTCCACTATAAATAGAGGAGGAGGTGGTGCACCCTTCAATCCTTTTATGCTTGAAACCCTAGTTTTGGCTTAGGTGCTTAGGGAAGGTTTAGTGGAGGATAGGGTTCTAGAGAGAGAGATGTTTTGATCTTGTGTCCATGCGTCTCTGTATGAGTGGTCATGTCGATACATTATCAAATCAATCCAAAGAAGAGTTCTCTTCAAGATGAGTTCATTTGCCCTTCTTCTCTCTATTTGGTGATTTTGAGTCTTTCTTTGATTCGCATGTTTTTGATTGATTTCTTCTCATGATCTAGCTTGCTGTGACATGTGGGAACACATCTATGATCATCTTGATCATCAATCACCCACGAGCAAGTTTTTGGATCTAGTTTTCGTTTTGACTCGGTTTTGAACCATCCCTCTCTCAAACTGAAAAAGGTCATAACTTTTCCATGGATCTTCACGATCTTCGATTGGAATAGGTTCCGACATCCTAGAGAAGGTGTGTTCCAAGTTTCAAGAAGTTTGGAGTTGTAGATCAAAAGTTAGACCTATTTGCAACTTCGTTTTTCGGGCTGATTCACTGTTCATCAGGCTGGAGGTCAGACCGCCCTAGCTAGAGGTCGGACCGCCCCTTGGAGAGGTCAGACCGCCCCTGAGTAGAGGTCGGACCGCCCCTTGGAGAGGTCGACCGCCCACAGTAGAGGTCGACCGCCTACACTTAGGAAATTAAGTTTGATTGTTTTTGTTGTTTTGCTCGGGGTTTTGATTGGATTCAATCCTAGTCTTCCATTTCTTGGTATATCGATCTTCATAGCTTCTATAGCTATTGGAGTGAAATTTGTGTTGAATCTAATCGTGGTTGAAAAAGTGGCGTGCTCCTATTCACCCCCTCTAGTCGCCTTTTCGGTCCAACAAGTGGTATCGAGCCGGTTAGTTCAATCTTGATCTTAACCGGTCCACCGAACTGGCGATGGATAAGTACTCGACAAAGCCGCATGTCTTCAATGGGCTCGACTATGCCTATTGGAAAAATCGCATGCGAGTCTTCCTTGAGAGCGAAGGACAAGCTATATGGGAGGTTGTTCGAGCTCATTTCGTTTACTGAGATTGCCACGCAAGCTTGGCAATACTTTTGGCTAACAACAACAAGGCAAAGAATCTCCTATATCTTTGGGCTTGGTAGACAAGAGTATGGCAGATTTGCAATCTTACGACCGCACATGAAATTTGGCACACCCTCGAAACTTACCATGAGGATCGTCCCAGATTAAACAAGTGCGCGAGACGGTCTATAAGCGAGAGTACAACAAATTCGAGATGCGTCTGGCGAGAGGATCGATGGCGTTTTACTCGCTTCAACAAGGTTGTCAATCGGATGAAAGTCATTGACATTGAGTACTCTCAATGAGAATGCCACTCACCTCTTGGCCGCAATCAACACCAAGGAGTGGGAGATGAAGGCTCTTGCCATAGAGGAGAACGTCGATCTCTACTCTCACCTTGGAGCTGCTTTATAGTAAGCTCAAGACTCATGAGATCAAGAGAGGTAGTCTTCCTAAGAAGGACAAACATGGCTTTGGTAGTGATCCTCTTTCAAGAGCTTCGATGGTTTTTCCGAGTCCTCTTGGGTTTTTCTCTTGCTGTTTATCCACAATTCGTGAAGAGGATTTTGAGAGTCTTCCTTAGCCCGAGCTAGCCCTCATAGTCAAGAAAGTCACACGGACTTACAACAATGTGAGAAACAAAAGAGAGGTGGCCCCGTGACTTGCTACGAGTGTGGTGAGCTTTACCATATTCGGGCTAAGCCCCAAGTCAAGGGTAAGGGTAACCATAAGGAGGAAAGCCGACTTGGAAGAAGCCTCAAGGGAACAAATCAAGGTTTGATCTTGCCAAGTGATGAAGGTCGCCACCGGGTCCTTGCCGCTTTGGAGATCAATCCTTGAGCGATGTGGACTCGGGAGCGAGGAGGACAAGGAGGAGGAGGAGCCACCTCAAGACAAGAAAGGGAAGACCAAGGACTTCACCCCATGTGCTTCATGGTCGACTCGTCGATGTCGATGATGATGATGAGGTATCCCTATCTTATGATGTCCTTTCTGCTAGATGCGAGAACATGTATGAGCAATTGCTTAATCAGGATAAGGCTTTAAAATTTATCATGGTTAAGAACAAGGATCTAGAGTCACAAGTTGAAAATTTGACATTAGAACTTGTGAATGCTAAGAGTCTAGACGTTGATGAATGTTCATCTTGCCATACTTTGCACTCCGAACTGTCTAAACTGCAACCTGCTCTTAATACTGCTTTGCATCAACTTGAAAATGCTAGAACTGAGCTAGTTGAGGTCAAATCTGCTCCATATCTTAAATGCTTAGAGTCTAGCAAGTTGGATGTTTACAACCAAGAGAGTCTCGCTCTTGCTCTCGTTGCTTAGAACATGAACGTGAAATTAAAGACATTTTAAAAGCAGCTAGAGAGAAATATGCCAAGCTTAAGGATAGTATTAATTCTGCTACTTGTACTTTATGTCCTGCTCTTAAGCTTGAAATTGCTAATTATAAGGAGAGGCTTGCAAAGGTTATTAAACCTAAAATTTGTCAATCATGTGTTGATCTTAGGAAAGATAATGTTTATCTAGAGAACACACTGCAAAAATTCTCTAGTGGAGAAAAACAATTAAACATGATTCTTGACAAGTCTAGAACTCCTTCTAAGAAGCAAGGTTTAGGATACAACTCTGCCCAAACAAATCCAAGGCTAAGGTCATTCGGTCTTGGAAAATGGCTTAGTTGAATTCAAAACCCAACTTGCAAAATTGCTTTCAAACTGCGGGTTTTGTCCAACCTTCTTTTGAGACAAAGGTGCTTCTCCCATGGTACAAAATACCACTGCACCTATTGCGAGAAGAGTGGACATTTAGTTGAGTTCTGTTGGCGTAGGATGAAAAATGCTAATCATGCTAGAACTTTATTTCATCAACCTAGAGCTTGTGTGAAACATGGTCATGTAAAGAAGAAGAAACCTGGTCTAGGATACACTACACATGCTTATCATCATCATGTTCCTAGACAGAATGCATCTCATGTGTTTGTAACCATTGCTCATGATAGGACTTCAACTAGGATCAAGGACACTCATTACGCTTTACATACTACTGCAGACGTGTGTCTCGATCTTTGGGTTCCCAAGTCTATTTTAACTAACTTGATGTTGAGACACATCGATCTTTTGTGCCTTGATTTTCGTGGATCGTCTCGGAAGGAGGAAGAACACGTGGCTCGTTGACTCATTTGTTCACGCCACATGACCGGAGACTCAAGATGGTTCACTTCCTTCACAGGCGATCGGTGATGACTTCATCACCTTGGAGATGATTCACAAGGGCGGATCGAAGGCTGGATCGATCGGGGTGAGCAGCGGTGTTCATTCTCAAGGATGTCGCTCTTGTGTCCAAGCTAAGGTACAATCTCCTTTACGTCTCACTGACTTCTTGATGATGGCTATGAGACTAGATTTAAGAAGAACGCTTGTCGGTGCTTGATTCTTTTGGTGAGCTCATTTTTGGAATTTCTAGAGTTGGTAGAATATTTGGAGTGATTTTTCGAATCTCTTGCGGATCTCTCAAATGTTTAGTTGCATCTTCTTCGATATCGGCTTTGGCACCGACGCTTGGGGCACATTGGTTTTGATCATCGACACGAGTTAGCGGCCTTGATCTCATGAGAGGCTTGCCTAAACTCAAAGTCATCAAAGATCTTTGTATGTGCTCCTCGTAGGCATGGCAAGCAAGTTGCCGCCTCACACCCTTCATTGACTATCGTCATGGTGACGGACCGGGGCGATTGCTTCATATGGATCTTGTTGGTCTGCTAGGGTTCGGCCGATCGGTGGCAATTGGTACATTCTTGTCATAGTCGATGATTTTTCGAGATATTCTTGGGTGTTCTTTCTTGCTTCAAGGATGAGGTCTTTGATCATTATCATGATCTTGTTCTTCGTTTGGCTTCGAACTTCCCGGTGCCTTGAGAGCAATCCGTAGTGACAATGGCACGGAGTTCAAGAATGCCTCGTTTGCCTCTTTTGTCTTTGGCGCGGTATTGAGCATCGCTTCTCTTCTCCACACGTCCCTCAACAAAATGGCGTTGTGGAAAGGAAGAACAGGACCTTAGTCTCGATGGCTAGGGCGATGCTAGATGAGTATAGCACACCGAGGAGGTTTTGGGCGAAGCTATTGCTCTGACTTGCCATATTTCAAATCGTGTCTTTACGAGACCGTCTTTGGGCAAGACTTCTTATGAGCTTCGTTTTGGCGAGAAAACCTCGGTTTAGCACTTTCGAGTCTTTGGATCGAAGTGTTTTATTCTCAAGACAGGAACCTAGATAAATTTGAATCAAGAACTTGTGATGGTTTATTTCTAGGTTATCCCGCTCATTCGAGGGTTTTCGGTTTTTAATGTTGAAACTAACATTGTCCAGAGACATGCAATGTCACTTTTGATGAGACTAGCCTGCAGCCTAGATCCGATGTTTGGTGACTTACGGTGACAGAGAGCATATTTGTTGAGGAAGATGAGGATGAAATTGATGATGCTCCTCCACTTGCTTGCTAATGCTCGATTCGGCTCGAGAACACCTTCTGATCGCTTCACCTCAATTGAGGCTCTGCTGTATCTTCTTCATCGGCATACTGCGGAGGTTGAGGAGATACTATCTCCCAGCGCTCCTTTGCATATCGAGCGGCACCCTTCGGATCAGATGATTGGTAGTCTCCATGAGCGAGTCACTCGCTCCAGGTATCATGATCCGAGTCTTTTCTCTCACTCTGCATTTGTAGCGTCTTTTGAACCCAAAGATATATCACATGCTTTATCTGATGCTAGTTGGGTCAATGCCATGCATGAGGAGTTAGAAAACTTTGAAAGAAATAAAGTCTGGAACCTTGTAGAACCTCCTAGTGGTCATAATGTAATTGGTACCCGTTGGGTGTTTAAAAATAAACAAAATGAGGATGGTTCTGTGGTTAGAAACAAGGCTAGGTTGGTAGCTCAGGGTTTTAGCGAGTTGAGGGTTAGATTTTGATGAGACCTTCGCTCTGTTGCTAGATTAGAAGCCATTCGCATCTTGCTTGCATTATTTGCATCTAAAGGTTTTAGGTTGCATCAAATGGATGTTAAGAGTGCTTTTACGAATGGTTTTATAGAGGAGGAAGTGTATGTTAGGCAACCCCGGCTTTGAGGATCCCAAGCACCACGATCGTGTCTTTAAGCTATCCAAAGCCTTGTATGGTCTTAAGCAAGCCCCTAGAGCACAGTATGATAGACTTAAGACCTTTCGCTTAAGAATGATTTTAAAATGGGAAAAGTTGATAAGACTCTATTCATTCTTAGGCATGGCAATGACTTCTGCTTGTTGATTTACGTTGATGATATTATCTTTGGTGGTTCCTCTCATGCTCTTGTTTCCAGTTTTACGAGACCATGTCGAGGAATTTGAGATGAGTATGATGGGCGAGCTCAACTACTTTACGGGCTGCAAATCAAGCAATGCAAGGAAGGATCTTCATCCATCAAGCGAAGTACACCAAGAATCTTCTCAAGCGTTTTGATATGGGTGATCGCAAGGCGATCGCCACTCCCATGGCGACTTCGATCGCTTTGGATCGAGATGAGGAAGGGAAGCCGTGGATCAGCGCGAGTACCGCAAACATGATCGGCTCCCTCCTGCACTGACGGCCTCAAGACCGGACATCCACTTCGCGTCGCCTCTGCGAGGTTTCAGCGTCACCGAGGACTTCACATCGCCAAGTCGTTAAGCGCATCTTGGTATTTACATTCTACTCTCGGATGGCATTTGGTATTCTTGCTCTTCTTATTTGTCCATTCGGGGTTTTTGATTACGATTTTGCGGTCAGAGGCTAGATAGGAAGAGCACTTCGGTACATGTCATTTCTTAGGCACGTCTCTTGTCTCTTGGTCTTCTAGGAAGCGGTCTTACATTGCACAATCCATCTGAAGTGAATATGTAGTCTTTGCTAGGCTCTTTGTAGTCGATTTTGTGGATGGTGTCCACTCTTAAGGACTTTGGGTTAAATTTTGCTAGTGTTCCTCTTTTACGTGATAACACTACGCTATTAACATTGCTAAGAACCCTGTGCAACACTCTAGGACCAAGCACATAGACATTCGCTATCACTTCCTTAGAGACCATGTCGAGAAGGGTGATATTGTCTTTGCATTTTGTGGAGTCAGAGGCTCAATTGGTGATATCCTCACCAAACCTTTAGACCCAACTAGGTTTGCCACCTTGAGAAGCGAGTTAGGGGTAATTTATCCCTATGGGTTGATTTGAGGGGAGTTCGATCTTTTACGATCTTACCTTGTTCTTTTGATCTCTTATTGTTCTTTTTCTGAACTTTTTGATCTTTCTGAACTTTTTATGTTGTTAGGCTTTTTATTGCATCTCATTGTATCATATTGCATTCATATGAAAAATACAACAAGTGGTATGAAAAATTCAAAAGATGCATTGTAATATAAGTTTTACCTTATCTTTTAAAATTGATGAAGCTTTGCCTATTACCCTTTGGAGCTTTAGTATTTCAATTCTTGCTCAATGCCATGTCTAGTTCTTTGACTTGCTAGAATTATCATGCTTTTACATGTGTAGTTAAGTCTTTGCTATATGAGCTAGAACTTTAAAACAACTCGAACTAAGAAATTGCAATTTGTGGATGTTTTAGCGAGTTGCGCAATTAGTGCTCCTCTTGTGACATTGGCCTTGTCAGAATTGTCTTGTTAGCTCTTTGATCTAAAATTGACCATTACTTGAGCTTTTGTGTTCTTGAGATTCTAAAGCTGCTCTTGTGAAAAATGAAAAATCAAGATTGTCTTATGATTAAAATGTGCCAAACTACTCTTACGAGGCTTGTCAAATGACATGAACTTGGAGATAGTTTGATGATCCGAGACGATCTCATGGGGATTGCTTGTCGAAATGACATGAACCTCAAGATTTGTCGCATACAGTAGAAGCTTAGAAAGAGTTTGTGGATGGCTCCTAGTCCAGGATCTTCTTTACTAAGATATACCTTTAATCAACTTCCAGTGAAGCTTAGGATGAGTTTGTGGATGGCTCCTAGTCCGGATCTTGTCACTAAGTTAGATCATTAGTCAACTTCAAATATTCAATGCATATGTGAAAACTGTTGACAAATGGGCTTTTAAGAAATCTTGAGCAAAATGATTCAATCTGAGGACTGATTGACTCTTAATGTGGTCTTTGTTAGATTTTTGATCTCACTTTGACATTTTGACATGGCCAATTTCATTTTAGGATCCTGTTGATGAACTTCTTGAATTTGAAGCTTTGCTTAAATTGATCAAATCCATTGCTTTACTTTTGAGCCTTTATGCTTAGCTTTGTTATATATGTCTTACCATGATCTTGCTAGCACTATCGGGCTTGATATGTTGTTTGTGCAATATTAGAAATCTTGACTTGCTCTTTTGGGTAATCTTCAAAGCTTCTTGTAATCAAAAATTGAAAAATACAAAAATGAAGCCACTCCATTGCATTTCATGCATACTTCTTCTTTGCTTCTTTCTTCATTACGTAAATTGCTATCTCTGGATGAGAGGAAGGCGTGATTCCTTGATGACTCCATTGTCAAAGGGAGAAGATATTTTCAATGTTGGGAAGTTTATACAAAGGGAGAAAGTTGGAGAATTTGAAATTTTAAATCAGAGGATCATAGTGAGGGGAGTTTTGAATTGCATTCTTATTGCCTTATTGACTCTTCGAACTTGAATTGCATTTATTACACCTCACAATGATCAAAGGTCAATTGAACAATTGTTCTTTCATATGGACCTTAAGTGAGATTTTGACTTTTAAAATCAAAGTTTTTATGCTCTCTTTTGCCTTATCTCACTTGTCTATGCTATTCGATGCGGCTTGGTCATTTCCATTGCTTTCTCTTGCTTATGGACCAAGTTGTGCTTTGTGTGCAGCGAAACTATTTTACTTTTCAAACCTTCAAATTACATTTTACGGATTATTGCCAATGTGTTCATCAAGGGGAGATTGTGGATATCATGGGGATATGCTCCGATCTTAGGATGATGTGACAATTGGCAATGGCGTTAACGGTTTGTCGTTTCACGGGTTTTCGACAAAGTTTCGAATCTGTTCGGGCATTACGGGCGAGGCGGTCCGACCGCCATAGCATGGCGGTCCGACGGTCCCAAATCGGTCGGACCGCCATGTGCGGCGATCGGACCGGCCGTGACTAAAATGGTCGAAATGGTGGGCCAAAATAGGTGTTGTAGACAAGTGAGGATCCTAATACACTTGGTCTCATAATTTTGGAGTTCCCAAGCAAAAGTTCTATTGGTTTAAAGTTTCCGAGGTTTGGTTTTTCGGGGTTGAAAATTGGCTAAGTCCCTGGCGGTCGGACCGCCTTGTGGTGGCGATCGACCGTGCATTGGCGATCGAGCCGACCCACGAGGGGCGGTCGACCGGTTCGACTTGTTCATCGGCCAACCGTGGCGATGATGTTTTGTTAGGTCAAAGTCATGGGTTTCAGTGCATATGTGTTGCATGATGCATGTTTTGACTAACGTGGGTCAAGTTGTGAAGAACTTGTTCCGGATTCGATTTGCTTGTTTATTGTTGTGCGGGTTGCTTGGTGGTCAGCGACGGTCAGCGGCGAGGATGATCGGGACTAGGCTTGGAGAGCGAGGTCGAGCGATCGGCGATGCGGGTGGTCGATGAACTCAAGTGTGGTGCGAATAGACAAGGATGACCGAGCAGGCGATTCGGTGTGGCCCAGTTGGATCAAGCGGCGCGGGGTCGGTGCAAGTGCCATGGTGGTTACGGTGGGGCCGGATGGGAGAGACTTGCCGACATGTTGAGAGCCGTTGATCAAGCTACGTGTGGCGAAGCATGGGAGGTGCTTCACAAAGATGGGACTCGGTCTTTGCAAAAAGATCGAGAAGGGGTATTTTGGTAATTATACCAAATACCGCCTTGGTGACTTTTGACGACTCGCGGCGCAAGATGGCGCGGAGAAGCGGAGTAGGTCAAGAGGAGATGAAGACGACGCTTCGATCGGCGTGCGTGTGTGACCCGTTTGTTTTGGGCCTTAACGGGAGCCCATTAGGGTGACTCTTCTAGAAGGTTTAAGTCTCCACTATAAATAGAGGAGGGAGGTGGCTGCACCCCTTCAATCCTTTTATGCTTGAAACCCTAGTTTTGGCTTAGGTGCTTAGGGAAGGTTTAGTGGAGGATAGGGTTCTAGAGAGAGAGAGATGTTTTGATCTTGCGTCCATGCGTATCTGTATGAGTGGCTGTAATCGATACATTATCAAATCAATCCAAAGAAGAGTTCTCTTCAAGATGAGTTCATTTGCCATTCTTCTCTCTATTTGGTGATTTTGAGTCTTTCTTTGCTTCGTATGTTTTTGATTGATTTCTTCTCATGATCTAGCTTGCTATGACATGTGGGAACACATCTAAGATCATCTTGATCATCAATCACCCACGAGCAAGTTTTTGGATCTAGTTTTCGTTTTGACTCGGTTTTGAACCATCCCTCTCTCAAACTGAAAAGGTCATAACTTTTCCATGGATCTTCACGATCTTGATTGGAATAGGTTCCTGACATCCTAGAGAAGGTGTGTTCCAAGTTTCAAGAAGTTTGGAGTTGTAGATCAAAAGTTAGACCTATTTGCAACTTCGTTTTTCGGGCTGATTCACTGTTCATCAGGCTGGAGGTCAGACCGCCCTAGCTAGAGGTCGGACCGCCCCTTGAGAGGTCGGACCGCCCACAGTAGAGGTCGACCGCCCTACACTTGGGAAATTAAGTTTCGGTTGTTTTTGGTTGTTTTGCTTCGGGGTTTTGATTGGATTCAATCCTAGTCTTCCGCTGTACTGGTATATCGTTCTTCATAGCTTCTATAGCTATTGGAGTGAAATTTGTGTTGAATCTAATCGTGGTTGAAAAGTGGCGTGCTCTATTCACCCCCTCTAGTCGCCTTTTCGGTCCAACAGTTTCAAAAAGGATATACATGTTGGAGCAATCCGCGGTGAAGAGCGATTATACCTAAGTCGATAATGACGACATCGCCGAGGAAGTCAACGATATGCAGGTTATGGAATGTGCTTTTGATGAGGATATGTCGCATGATGACAATCTGGATCAGATGCTACGCGATGCAGAAGGGAACTACGGTGAGAGAGAGTTTTGTAAATTCGATGGCTTAATGGAGGACTCGGGGAACCTTTGTTCCCTGGCTGCAAGCCGGAATACACAAGATTGTCAACCGTGCTTGAACTGCTGAAATTGAATGCAAGCAATGGTTGGTCCGACAAGAGTTTTACAGCGTTGTTAGTTCTCTTAGCTGACATCCTTCCGGAGAGAAACGTGTTGCCCAGCACGACCTACCAAGCTAAGAAGGTTCTTTGTCCATTGGAAATAGAAGTAGAAAGAATACATGCATGTCCGAACGATTGTATCCTCTACCGTAAAGAGTATGCAGACATGCATGCATGTCCGTGTCGCGAGCATCCCGATACAAGCGTAAGAATATCTGCTAAGGCGAAGCAAGGACCTCTGCTAAGATGTTGTGGTATCGCTGTGATCCCACGTTTGAAGCGTTTATTTGCGAACCGAAAGGAGGCAAGATTGATGCGTTGGCACTCGGAGGAGCGTAAGAAAGATGGGAAGCTCAGACACCCTGCTGATTCTGCCCAGTGGAGAAACTTCGATCGGAACTTCGAAGAGTTCGGTGCGGAACCGAGGAACATAAGGTTAGGGTTGAGTACGGACGGAATGAATCCTTTCGGTAACACGAGCAGCCGACATAGCACCTGGCCCGTGAATCTATATATGTACAACCTTCCTCCTTGGTACGTATGAAGCGGAAATACATTTTGATGTCACTACTTATCCAAAGGCCGAAGCAACCTAGGAACGATATTGATGTGTACCTAGCACCATTCTTTGGAAGATCTTATGACACTTTGGAGCGAAGGGTACAAGTATGGGATGCGTACAAGCGAGAGAACTTCACTTTACGCGCCATGTTATTACGCACCATCAATGATTTTCCCGCCCTTGGTAACTGTCGGGTTCATACAAAAGGAGCCAAAGCACATGCACCGCTTAGATGGTACCGAGAGTGTATGGCTGAACAACTCACGTAAAACTGTGTATATGCGTCACCGTAGGTTCCTTCCCAGGATTCACCCATACCGCAAGATGAAGAAACAATTCGACGGAAATAAGGAGGACGATTCAGTTCCAAGGGTTTTTAGAGGGAAAGAGGTCTATGATATGGTTAAGGATATTGATGTTGTGCTTGGAAAGGGAGGTAAATTAAGGACCCCTCAGAAAAACATCTGGAAGAAGCGGTCAATTTTTTGGGACTTACCTTATTGGGAGCACTTAGAAGTTCACCACTGCATCGACGTCATGCACGTGGAGAAGAATGTATGTGATAGCTTGATTGGTCTCTTACTGAACATTACTGGCAAAAAAAAAGACGGCGTTAACGCACAGCGTGAACTGGTTGATATGAACATAAGAACCGAGTTAGCACCGAAAGAGACCGATAAAGGACGAACGTACCTTCCCCCAGCTTGCTACACTTTGTCCAAGGGCGAGAGAAATGAACTGTGTCAAAGTTTGCATGGTGTGAAAGTTCCGTCCGGTTACTCCGCCAATATTAAGAAACTTGTTTCCATGAAAGATTTGAAATTAATTGGTATGAAGTCTCATGATTGTCATGTGCTGATAACACAGATGCTTCCTGTTACAATTAGGAGTATCTTGCCAAACAATGTCCGAGTGGCAATCTTTAGGCTGTTTTATTTCTTTAACTCAATTGCTCAGAAGGTCATCGATCCCGAAGGACTCGACGCTCTGCAGGCCGAGGTTGTGACGACTCTATGTCATCTTGAGATGTATTTCCCTCCGTCTTTTTTTGATATCATGGTCCATCTCATTGTCCACCTTGTGAAAGAGATAAAGATATGCGGCCCTGTATTCCTACGTCATATGTACCCTTTCGAGAGATACATGGGAATTACGAAGTCCTACGTGCGGAATCGATCTCGGTCGAGGGCGATATCATCGAAGGTTATGCAACCAAGAGGTCATTGAGTTCTGCGTGAACTACATGGCTCGTGGAACCGATAGGCGTGCCTCTATCTCGTCACGAGGGAGACTGGAGGGTATCGGGACCATCGGGAGGAAAGCAATCACTCCCAATCTAGATACATACGCGCGCAGCCCATTTCACGGTCTTGCAACACATGACCCAAGTGTCCCGTACGTCGACGAGCACAAAGACATGCTACGCCAACAGAATCCAGACCGGTCGGAGGTTTGGATAACGAGAGAGCACAACCGTCGGTTCAACGAATGGTTAAAGATGCGATTCACTGGGAGACCATCAAGTGATGAAACGCTGCTATGGTTGGCCAATGGACCAAAATTTACAATTGTGACATGGCAAGGATACGACATAAATGGGTACATGTTTTATACGGCAGCTCAGGATAAGAAGAGCACAGTCCAGAACAGCGGTGTCCGCATAGATGCATTTCACGAGGGGTTCAATACCGCGGGGGCACGCGGGTTGAACTCATACTATGGGTTCGTAGAGGAGATTTGGGAGCTTGACTATGTACTTTTCAAGATCCCCCTGTTTTGATGTCACTGGGTTAAACTTCCGCAGGGCGTGAAGGTCGACAAATGCGGGCGTCCTCTTGTGGACCTCAAACGTGTCGGATACAAGGACGAACCATTCATACTCGCTAAGCAAGTTGTTCAAGTTTTTTATGTAACGGACCCAGCAAATAAGAACCGCCACGTAGTTCTTCATGGGCAAATAAGGATTATCAGAGTTGAGAATGTCGTGGATGAGGAAGAGTACAATCAATTTGACGAATTGCCTCCTTTCGGAGACGGCATCAGACTGGAGGAAGAACCCAGTGAGGAAGCTAGCTATATGCGCGTCGATCATCATGAAGGACTATATTTCAATTAAGCATGTATATATTCCATTGTAATTAATTTGATGTTAACATGGAAACGCGTCACGTGTTATGGACAGTGCTAAATCGGTCAATTTACCTCGGTCGGTCGTGTGAGACCCCGGTTTATCAGACTTGTAATGCAAAAGATATGAGCAAAACACCTCATTTGGAGCTATGATGCAGTGAATCAAGCACCTCATTAGATGAACAACCCAATTGGATTCATCTCATTTGGAGCTATGATGCACTTTCTACAATTTTTCAAAGCCTTGAAATGAGCAAGCATAAGTAAACTTTTCTGGAAATAGTAACATGTTCAAAACTAATTTTCACAGTAAGCTCATTAATAGAGGAATCCAACAAAATTGGATTCACTCAAAAATAGTTTACAACGAAAAAGTTATGCATTTTTGAATTTAATTGCATTTTTCAGTTAACAAATAATCATTCTCGGACGGTTCTCAAAATAGTTTACAGCGAATATGGGCCGTCCATCTAAAAAACGATGGTTCTATATATGTGTGTGTCTGTTAACATCACAGACGGTTCTATAACGAACTGCTCAGATATAATATCACGAGCGGTTCATTAATAGAACCGTCTGTGATATCAACATATCACAGACGGTTCAGTTATGGAACCGTATGTGATATTAAAATTAGGGTTCCTCTGTTAAGTTATCACAGACGATTCCATAATAGAACCGTCTGTGATAGTTAACATCACAGACGGTTTGTTTATGGAACCGTCTGTGATGTAGACGGTTCAGTTATGGAACCGTATGTGATATTAAAATTAGGGTTCCTCTGTTAAGTTATCACAGACGGTTCCATAATAGAACCGTCTGTGATAGTTAACATCACAGACGGTTTGTTTATGGGCAAATCGTGATGTATTATCCTGAGCGGTTCTATCATAGAACCATCTGTGATATCCAGCTATATAAGTCTATACTATCATCGAACGGTTGTGCACACTCTGCCTTAGTCTTTTTTCACCATTCTCTGCTGTGAGAGCCGAGGGTTTACCAGCGCCGCCTCCCTTCGTCCCTGCCTCCGACCAGCGCCGCCTCCCTTTGTCCCTGCCTTCGTCCAGTGCCGCCCCCGCCCCTGCCGAGCACCCGGTGAGTTTCCCAGCGCCGCCTCCCTTCTCTACCGTGAGAGCCCGAGGGTTTACCTCGGTGCGCCCCGCCGCCGAGCACCCGGTGAGTTTCCCAGCTTCCCTTCTGCCGTGAGAGCCCGAGGGTTTACCTCGGTGCCGCCCCCGCCCCTACCGAGCACCCGAGGGTTTATGTCGCATTTTTACCTTTTTAGATGTTTTACTTTGCTGTGCTTTTGTTTGAAATGGGGTGAGGCTCTGTGTGCTTGCTCGATCAGGGGGATGAACCGGCAAAAATGTGGTATATTGTTAGCTTACAAAATTTTGTTAAATATTGGCCATCTGTGCTCAAAGTTGGGAGCTTAATATGATCTGGAACTACGGTCTGATTCTTTGTGTAACTTGAGAGCATCATCTGAAATGGGCAAAACCAGGCTAGTTTGGCCAAGCTCTGGCTCATTCTGAGCTGGATCATGAGTTCAGTTGGATTGAGTTTTACACGTACATAATTGACTGAATCCATATGTAGGTGAGTCATTTGTGTCACAGTTATATGAACACAGTTGGATGAGGCTCACATCCTCTATACTCGAAAGGCTGAAGATGAAGTCTTGTACCAACAAAGATGCTCTAGTATTGGTTTTCATTTGTTTTTAGTAGGAGTGCAAGTGAAAAAAAAGCTATGACGCCTTCTTTCAGGTGGATTGGTTAGTTCTGAAGCTGCTGCCATGTTGGGGCTGTTAGTTGGATACACCTAATGATGTCTACCGAGGGTTTGGGATTTATTGGGATGTGCCTTTGTAGGATTTGATCGCAATTACGGCAATTGCCGAAAGTGGGTCTTGAATTGTAATAATGCCGAATGATGAAAACCTATGGAAATAAGGCGGTGCTTGATTTACTAGGTTGGCCTAGGTATCATGGCTATCCGGTGCCGACTAATGCAGGTTAGCCTAGGTGACTTGAAAAACCAAGATGCCGGTTAACCTAGGTTGGTGTGGGTAGTCTCGATACTTAGGTGCCGACTAATCTAGGTAAACACAGGAACCGTGATGATTCTTATGGTACAGCGACGTGACAATTTATTTTATTTTACTCGATTATTGCTTCTCTTTGTTTCTTTATGGTATGGCACTACTACAAAGCAGGCGAGATGGCAAACGTTGATTCTATTTGTTTATATTTTTGTGCAATTTACCATATATTATATACTATGTAATAATTGCATCGTAACTTATATAGATAGCAAGTAAGCGAGATGGCGAGGCACCGTCTTCTCCGCCGTCGTGACGTCGCCAAATCGTCTGGATCTCCGATCAAGGTGGTACGCAGCGAAGGCGGAGGAATCTCTAAATTGCCCTCGGGCGCATGGCGATCACGAGGTCGATGGCGTCGGGATCCCGCCGGGTCCCAAGAAAGCAACGCGAGATTCCGGACCGTCTGCGGGGTACTTGCAAGGAACGGGTCCCATCACCACCCCAACATGGAAGTCTCGGCGGATGTCAGAGAGACCGATTGTGGACTAAACTTTACGCCCGTTCACTTTCCTGGCGGACCGAGCGCGTGTGCGATGGCACGCCACGCCGGCGATGTCCCACGCGTGGAGGACCTTCAAGAGCACGCTTGTCACGCGATGACGTGAACACGGGTCGGACGCCCTTCACGACGTATCAATTTTTGTCGCGGGATACATGGGGCGCCGTGCGGATGAAGGCGATCGCCGAATTTCAGGAGCAAAGTGCGGCGCCGAGCTATCGGACACAAAACACTCACCCCACGCACTCGGCACGGCTGGTATGCGGGTAAAGCCACGCGATGGCGGCGGAGGAGCGAGGCTTCTTTGCCACGACCGTTTGTTGAGATCTCGACGGCGCGCTCGAGCACAGTTAAGGCGAGGGCATCGGCCACGTCTTGAGCAACATCTCTTTGACAAACCCGGCAGACGAGGCGGTGTCTCAACGTTTGGTAAATTTCTCGAACCACTTAATTGTTAATAAGTCCATAACTTCATGGTATCTACAATAACATGATGTTCTCTTGCGAGAAGCATTGACTTCCGCATGTTTCGAGGTTCCTTGAAGTAGACGGGGAGAAGGATGTACCGCTCTGCCGGGAAACAAGGAGCACCGGGTCGCCGCGAGGCGTTGGGGTTTACGTACCTTGGAGGATGGATTCCCGCACAACTCCGACACGTATAGGAGTAGGAAGAGATCCAAGGACCAAGACGGCGCTTCGGTTGGAACATGTGATTATTGCACAATTTCAAGAACAAATAACAAACTTGCGTAACCAAGTAAATCAACTCATGCGGCGCAAGCCGCCTGATAATTTGGGAGTAAGTCACGCTCGACATCGAGTAGGCGTCGCGTCCACATAATTACGGACATGACGACGTGCAATTACCGATCGGCGGCATCGAGGTAATGTACATCTCTCGAGTGCTCCAAAGATAGACCTATAGGGCGCCTTAGCTAATTGTATGCGCTTTTGTAGGAGCCGACGCCGCAAGCTCCAAGTGAGGATAGTAGGTCGATTCCTATTGAGGTCGGGCGGGTATGGTGTATCCATACCGGAAGGGGCGATCTGACGGGTGCCCGGTGGCGAGGATTACGCCAGTGCAGTGGACATGGTCCATGACAATTTCATAGCCATCCGGCCGAGATTCCCGAGCGAATAAATCGTAACACTAGGGGATGCCACTCACACTTTTATCCGGTGGCCCAAGAAGGACATCGACCGGACCCTTCAGGACGCGATATCGAGAGGACCTGCCTCTCCAATAGGACCCTCGATGAGTCGCCTCAGCAAAGCTTCGAAGACCGCCACATCGCTTCCGTCGAGAAGACGACAAAGGGACAAGAAAAGCGTGTCACCATATCGGTCCACGAGGCGTCTGGGAAGACGTCCCTCGCCGCCTCGTTAAGGAGAAATCGAAATCGAAGAACATTAAGGCACCTCCCAAACCGTGAAATACTCCCGGAAGTCCGTTGGTCTCTGGCGCGAAATAAAGAGATCGGGAGTAGCTTGTCAAGCTTTGCATGATTGGTACTTGCGCAAGACCGAGCGAAGGGGTCATCTTCGAATCAACGTCGGATCGGGAGGGAGCATTTTCTCCACGAGCACGCCACCGTCGTGGGCTTCAAGACTTATTTGACCTATACAACCTAAGCGCCTCGGCGCCTCACTTCTACGATCTTTGGACCTTTGTAAGTGTGTGCAATCAATTTCTACACTCACGTGATACCGATAAATATCATAACTCATTGCTTATGTACAGATACATTATGAAACGTGCCCATCGAATCAAAGAACCGGTGGGTTTTCTCGATCCACACGTGGTCTCTGAGCAAACAATCAACCAAGACGCATCCTACGTCGAGAATTACATAAAAATAGGATTGCTTGCTCTGGACGACAGGGACTACATAATGGTGCCCTACAACCAGAAGTAAGTGCTTCAATATTTGCTATACAAATTACGTTTCAACATAGGTTTATGACTATAGCGACATACACGAGTAGGTTCCACTAGATTCTTCTGATTCTTGTGCCAAAGAGGAACATGGTATTGTACCTTGATTCTCTACTCAACAAAAATCACGACTTCACCATTCTTAAAGGAATACTCGACAGGTATGTTCATTTCCTTCGCACATAACTCTATTGTAGTCTTCCTTCGTTTGAAATGGACAAGGATAACTTTTTTGAATCATGTAGGGTGTTCATCGGCTATGTTGCTGAGGGAGGTTTATACAAGGGATCGAGCACCACACTGACTCACAGGATGCGATTTTCGGTACGCGCTACAACACAATAATCATATATCATACTCCGTAATATTGCGTCTCGAATATTGTACATATATATGTAATTCTATTTTTGCGGTCTTGCCAAAGAAAACGAGATCACCTATCGCATTCTACGTATGCCATCATATGCGACTATTGATTGCTTCTAGGACGAGCGATCCCGTGTTTGTCAATCTCGTAATAATTATCTCCTAATTATAAATTTAAATATACATGCTTACTACTTTACTCCTGCTAGCGACAGGGCTTGAACATAGAGTTAAATGCACTCGAGATGGACCAGGTCACGCACATTCGAGGGGAGCTCTGTGGCTTCATCAAGGCAGACATAGTTAACCCCAACGGAGAGTTTCACGCCGTCGACACCGATGAACGACCTCGAAACAATTGATTCAATATTGTAATTCACTTTGACTGGTTGTAATTCAATTTGTAACTCTAGCGACAATATATACTTGAAACATTCTTTTGTAATTGATTTTGAGTTAAATGATCACTTTGAGTTGTCAACAATTATCTGTGACATGTTTCTACTAGTTTTCAGAGGGCATGGCTAGCAATTCCTGAGGCTAGCTGAAAATACGATAATAATTAATTAGGTTTAAAGACTTATCACATACGGTTTCAACCACGAACCGTCTGTGATACTACATAATCACGCAGACGGTTCGTGGTTGGGCATGCGCGATGCTGAATAATCACGGGCGGTTGATGGTTGGGCAACCGCGCGATTGTCAAGATATCTGACAGTTCCAACAACGAACCGTCTGTATTCTCGTAGTATCGCGACGGTTGTTCGTGGTTGAAACCGCTCTGTGATAAGACTTATCCTGAGCCTTTGTTATCTCGGACATAAAATTTCGATGGTTCAAAAAAATGCGCCGTGATGATCATACGAACCGTCTGTGATGACCTTTTCTGTAGTAGTGAAACACACGGGTATATATATTAAAAATATCAAATGGTGGCTAGTCCAAAGTCCAAACGGCGTGGCATTATTTTGTGTGATTAAAGACGATAGTTTGATTCTCACTAACTATGCGAGTATATGTTCTGTGGGTTTTATTTATGGATTTTGTAAAATTTTATCTCATCACCCCTTAGTGGTAGAGTGATGTGTTACTTAGCTGTGCACCTTGCGTATTAATTTATTTTTGGAAGTTAAGAGTTTTCATTGATTCAGAGAGTTCACCGTACAATCTTGCGGATGCTAGAATTCTGTAGGAATTTCATAAATAACATTTCAATTTTGGGAAAAAAAATCTAGAGAAATTTTTACGTCCCAAACGGATCAAGTGGACTTGGGAAACCACTCCTTTTGAGTTCTGATCTGCAGGAGCGGAGCTAGGTCTCGGGCCTCTGGGCAATGATACGAGATCTAGGATCAAAAGCTCGTGTAAAAATCCTTGAGAATTTAGTAAAATATAATTTTGGTCTAAAAGGAGTTGGGCAGCCCGAGGTTACCGTGGCCAGCTCCGCCCCTGCTCACAGCAAGCACAACAAGCAAAACGGGCACAACTGCCGGTATAATAGAAAATGCTGCAGGTGCTAGGGCTAAAAGGCTGAAAGAAAAAAAAGCTGTTGACCTCCCAACCTTGCATGGAACCCTAAAAATTTACAAAATTTTGGACCATGGCATGATCTGCTAGATATTCGTGCTAGCGTTATAATACGTTGCAAAAGTAGGAAAGCAGGAGAAGCACTAGGAGTATATTACTAGCTTGCTGTATCCCTCTTGTCATATTGATTATGGTTAATGAGGGCTTTAGTTTTAAGTATTTGCAGATTCCCATCGTAGTTTAATCAAACCAAGGCGCCCGTAGATCAAGTGGTGCACTAAGTAACAAATGCTCCTTTGGGTCATGTGTGCATGAGGGCTATTATTACTTTTGGTTTATCCATGAGACATTGAGTCCTAATTATAAGTGAAAAAAGATCCAAAATTTGAACTCCTTGGGTAGGCTAACTGAGTCGTGAATATTCAAATTTCAAGCTAATTATTTGTCTGAAACAACCGGTTTGGCCAGAGTTTACAGTTGCGGATCGAGATGAGTTGGAGATGTTGCACAAGCAAGAAACCTAAGGTTTTTTATCCCAGTTTGCTTAAAATTCCAGACCGCTCGGAGAATAATGGACCGAAATGAAATAGAATTGATAAATACGGTAGTATAGTTTTAGGCCCCTTTTGGAATGCAGTAGTTTCATATAAAACAATTCAATTTTCGCTGGAATTGAGAAAAATTCTTGCATTCCAAACATGTTTAACGTTCTCTCCAAATGATTTTCCGTTTTTATTAAGAATGGCTATTTGTAACATCCCAATTTTTGAGAGTTTTTGAAAATTTTCAAAATTTTAATTTTTTTTAACCATTTGCTTTAAATTGCCAAAAGCTTAATTGGGAATTTCATAATAAAAAATGGTTTAATATGAATTAATTAAACTTCAATTAACTTAAAGTTGTTTTAACTGAGTTTTTGGTATTTAAAATCAAAATTATTATTTTAAGAGTTTTCTTGGATTTTAAAAATTGTTTTTCCTTTTACCCAAAATTAAAAATTTATTTATTTGCAAAATTTAAAGAAAAATTAAAGTTGAAACTATTTTTAATAAGTCCAAAATAATTCAAGGAATTTCTGTGAATTTTTCTAGAATTTGTGGACTCTATTTGCTATTTTCTAAAATACCTTTTCATTTGTTTGTATTTCTAAAATTCAAAAACTATTTAAAATCCCCTTCACTGTTGATGGGCCGAAACCTCCCCTTCGGCCCACCACTGATCTCCCTCGGCGGCCCGCTCCTCCATGTGTTGGCTTTGCTGCTGCTTGCCTGCCCGCCCTCATGTAGCCGTCCGTCGGCATCGCTCGCCTCGCCTCGCCGTTGGATCAAAATCGGCCGCCTGACGCCCTTTTCCCCTGTTCTTCTTCCCACGCCTCCTCCTCCATCTCTCTCTCTCTCTCGCTCACGGCGCGCTCCGTACGAATCTCGCCGCCACCTCGGTCCCGCCGCCGCTGCCGCTCTCGCCTTGTCAACGCTCGGCCGCGCTCCTCCCTTCCTTCGCTTCACGCGGCGCAAGACCGCCCGAGCCCGCCGCCTCTCTCTCTCCTCGCCGCGCTCTCCTCGGCACCTCGCCCGCCCATGACCCTCCTTCGCCCTTTAAAAGCGAGCACCAAGACCTCCTCCTCCTCCTCTATCCATTTCACCCATCCCCTCTCGTCCCTCCTCCGCTCGCCGTCGCCCCTTTCGCCGCCGCCGCTTCCTCTTGTCGCCGCCGGCCGCCGCTGCCGCCAAGTCCCGAAAGGTGGCGCACCGGTTCCCAGCTCCCTCTACCTCTTGGCACCGCAGCCTCCGGCCGCGCGCCTCCCGCCGACGAGCCCTTGGCTCCGTGCGCCTCGCCCACGCTGACGTGGCGCCGGTCAAGCATTCTGGTCGGCGTTATCCGTGGCGTGACAGCCGCGTGTGCACTTACGTGGCGGCTGACGCGTAAATCCGATTATTCAGTTGAAAAATAAATCCAGAAATTCCAAAAATCCATATTATATCATTTCATGTGATTTTCAACTTCAATCGGCCATAGCTTTCTCATCCGAACTCCGATTTGGGTGATCCAAATTTCTATATTCATCTAAAATCAGCCCCTTTCATTTGATTCTGGTTTTGTAATTTTTGGAGTTCATTGGTGCTGTTTTATTTATTGTTTCTCTTCTCGCACGTGTAGATTCCGGCATTCTGAAAGGTTTCTTCGACCTGACAACCGAAGACCCGCTCCTCGTCAACGAAGGCAAGTCGTAGACCTTTGACCATGTTGAACCCATTTTACAAATGTATATTAATTGTTTTAAATTATCACGCATGGCTAGTTTTATTAAAAATGATTTTGGGAGTAGTTAATTACCAAATTGCCACTATTTCTCCTTGATAATTTGGGAATGACGTGTCTCCTTGAATGACATAAATCCATGGACACCTTAGGATGGTTAATTACTAGTTGGACATTTGAATTACCAACATGGGCGCGTATTATTGCTTAGACATGCTTTAGTTATCCATTGGGCTTTACAATCACTTACTCACAGGATGAATGAATTTGACTAAAGAACTATGGAACCGTGGCGGGAAGCCACTATTATTAAATGATGTTGTACCAAGGCAGGGAATGCCATTTGGTCGGGATTGAACCAAAAATGATTTATGCTCGGGCTTGTGGGCGGTGGTAAAGGTGGGTGCGGGAAGCACATTGGGATGCGGAAGTCTCGTCTGAGCAGTCAACTAAGAACTTAACCTTGTACGCCATTGGTCTGGGTCACATCGTGCAACCAAAAGTCCATTATGGGGTGGACCTGGCCAATTAATTAGGAAAGTTTTGAGTTGGTTCTGTTTGGGTTGATTATTGGCGCAAGTGGGGGTCGGAAAGACGAAACCTTAGCGAGCAGAACCGAGTCAAAATGGAACTTTGTAAAGGCCTTGTCACGTGCTCTAGACTGCTTACCCAAGGAATTGAGCGGTGGTATCGACGGATGCCATACAAACTAGAGAACTCGTGTCTTGTGAGTAAAGTGTACAACCTCTGCAGAGTGTTAAAAATCTATTCGAATAGCCGTGTCCCCGGTTATGGACATGCCCGGATTCTTTCACGCAAGGGGTATCATTTTCAAAAATGTGGTATTGGTTCGATGGGAAGGTTTGGTTGGATTGGTTGGAAAGTGAACAGGAGGTTCACTATTTGTTTCAAATAACTTGGTTATTTATGTATTATTCTTTTAAACTCCTGCTCTGCAATCTAATTATTGTATTTACTGTTAAACTTGCTTTCTACAAATTAACCATAAAGCCATCCTTGCTTAAGCCTTGCATGAATACTATGTGCATACATTTCTCTATGACTTGTTTGAGTACTTTATGTACTCACGACTTTATACCCTTTGTTGACCAGTCCCAGCAGAAGAATCAAGAAATGTTGAGTTCTACGAGGAAGGCTACTTTGAAGACTTCACGAACTAGGTCACGCCCTCCACTCGATTGCTTGTGGGCATGTCGATTGGGCTCCACGTATTTTGGATTTCCGCTGCAAGAACTCTGTTATTGCTAAGCCCTGTGAGGCGACTTTTGTAAAAACTTGGCCATAAGGTCTTTTGCCGTTAACTAATATTACTTTGTCTGCTTCATTAGTTCGTTGTTGAATGGTTATGATAGCATCATTGTTGCAACTGTGCGAGCTAGCTACTGATCATGGAACTATCTTGGTATATACAGGGGGTCTCGGAGTTGTGTGACTCCCGGGTCCGACACTGTTGCATATGCCAAATATACATATTTTGCAGATCATTAATTTGTCTTTACTTATATTTATTAGGATCCACCATATTTGAGCAAAGCGTGTAGAAATGGACAAGAACCATAGGGAGAGATTGTACTATAACTTGAATGCCCAAGTCATTTCTTATACACTTCAACAAAAACTTATGCATGCCTGCAACAACCTGACTAGACTAGTCACAAGTGGTGCCCTTCAAACATCACCCTCATGATTTGGCTACGAACCAAACCAATGCAATCCTATCCTCAATCCTATCCTCTTTTGCATCCTACTTTTCTTTTGTAGAAAAAAAGAAACAAGGAGGGGGCAGATGCTTTTATGTCGTTGAAAAGGTCAGAACTTGCAAATAGATCCCCGTAGAAAAGTGAAATGCCCCAATTGTCCTTGCAACAACCATGTTTTCAGTGATCCGTCACACACATGGTGCTCAATGAGCGAAGTTGACCGAAGACAAACGAGAACCGAGAAAAGAAAAAACGGGAGCTAGTCAAAAGAGAGGAAGATCTTGATGTACAAGCTTCGTTGTTGGATGATTTGTCGGACCCGGATTTTCTAACCTCGAATTCTCTGCGAATACACTGTACTATTCCCTGGATCAGTAGATAGCACTCACAGATACATCACTAAATCATTTCATACATGTCTTAAAACCATATCATTTATTAATTTAACACATCAGAGTTTACATAGACCGCGTCGAGTCAAGTTTTACAATAAGGACCGAACATGCCAAATGATTACATCACAAAAGTAGCGGAAGCAACAACGGAAGCAAAAAGGGTGAGGGCACATCTCTCCACAGGCAAGCGACTGGGGAAATCTGTGTACATCTGATATTACCCAAAAACTCAGATAATATAGGATGTACCTAGGTACCAGCGGAGTCAGCTAGACTAGGGCGAGACTAGAACAACTAAGGACTGAACTATGCTTCAAGAACTTCGGGGTCTTCAGACATCTGGTTCCTCGTAGAAGTCGTAATCTCCAATATTTCCTGCTTCTGAGGGTTTGGGGGGGAAGCGAGAGTGAGCACAACTACCGTGCTCGCGAGCCAACACACAGAATGCAATAGTATACATACAAGGCTTAACAAGGATGGCTCAGGTTCTTTTATTTGCTAAAGTAATATTTTCAATTATCATAAGTATAAATCCCTATGACTTAGCATTTTAAACAAATTGCATTTTCATTAAAGAGAATAAGTGTAATATTAAACATCAGTAGAGGTTACCTCCACCTCATGCTTAATTTTGATAGCGATTACATCCACCGATTATCAACACTGGGTAAGTCTACCCAGGAAAAATTCAAAACAAGTACTGGATGAGCCCAATACATTTCCAATCCACCCACAAAGATTTTTGAAATAGAACTAACTCAGGTTAAGTTCTCATGTCCACCTTTGACCGTAGGGGCGGCTGTTTAAACAGTTTAGACTCTGCAGAGGTTGTACACTGTACCCACAAGAGACAATCATACTCGTTACCCCACATGATTACGTAGTCATGTAGTTGAGCGATCGTCACAGTAACTTTTCAACGTATCTTGCCTCTTCCGTCATCTCACTCGTATGGGCTGCTCTCACTTGCGGTGGGTCCCATAAGTTGTGTGGGATGTCTGCCACCACTACTTGCGTAGCTGGCGACTTCACCCTCCCTTGGTGTCCCATTCAAGCTGGATCGAATCCACTACTTGCACCACCTTGCACCACCTTGCTCGACCACCGATGAGATGACTTCCAAGATTTAATACATTTACTAAGCCAAGTTGCACTTTGCAGACTTACGGTTGTACTTGTTTTACATAGGAGGTCATGACAAGATTAAGTCCTTAAGGTTATCTGGGCGGTTCATTCCAATGTTAACCACGTTCCCTAACTACATTAGCACCCATCAACATCCCATTCATCATACCATCCGCCCAGACAGTAACAACAATTTATTAGGGTTTTGAGGAGGGAAATCAATTAACACAACACACCAGTCATTTACATCCAATGTCTGCCCAAAACCATTTTCATGATTTAAAGATGATGAGTGAGACATTTATTGTCCCGGTACTTAAGCAAGACTAGCATGTCGCTTAAGTACAACCTATACTAGTATTTACCATATATTTACTAGGGTGACAAAGATACTGTATTCGATTTATCAAAGGATGACTTAATAAGTAATTAATCAGCAAATGAGTATTTAACTACCTTAAACTTTAACATACATTTGATTACAAAAGTAAAGCATGCAACTTTGATATTTTAAATAAACATAGTTTGCATAAAATGTAGGCTCAGAATGATCAAAGTATTGACTCGCCTTGATTAAAGGCAGCGGAGTCTTGGTATTCTTGAGCTTGATCGATGTTGAGGTCTCCGGCGTCTTCGAACCCTAATCGGACGAAAGTACCGGAAAAAGACACAACAGTAAAGAGAGCAAATAAATATCAAACTCATAATAAATGAACTCCAAATTGAACAAGACTAGTGCCATTAGCAAGATCTTGATTTTAGAAAATTTTAGAAACTGGTTTCATAATTTTTGAAGTTATACAGAAAAAGATATAAATTTTTGAAGCTTTTAAACGATTTTTCAATTAAACAGAAAATCGGAAAATCCAAAAAAAAATTCCCCGCCGACACGTGGCCTCCGGTCCACGGCCGCAGTCGTGGACCAGGGTCCACGCGGGCGCGCTTGGACCCGCGTCGCGACTAGCAAGTGGGCCCGCTTGCCACCGCGTGTGACGCAGCTGCGGCGAGGGCCCACCCGCCAACGTCCGCTAGCAGGATAAGGTGGGGCGACGCGTTCTCCGAACGCGTCGCCTCGTCTTCTCCGTCAGCGAGAAGGCGAGGCGGCGGCGAGAAAAAGAGGGGAGAAAAAGAGTGGGAGGCGGGGAGGAGGAGCGGGAGCGGAGGCGCCTGCGGGGGGGAGAGGGGGGAAAGGAGCGGTAGCTCGGGCGGAGGCGAAGAAGGAGCCGAGGCGGCGCGACCGGAGACGGAGGCGGAAAGGCGGCAATGATGGCTCCAAGGAGACAAGGCGGCAGATCTTTGGAGGAGGTGAAGGGTGGAGGAGGAAGGAGAAGAGGGTGGCTCGGCTTTATAGCCGGGAGGCGAGAGAGGGCTCGGGCGCTCGCGGTCCCGAGCGGCGATAGGGGACGGGGCGTGGGGTGGCGGCGGGCGCGAAGAAGCGGTCGGGAGGAGGCGGTGATGGAACAAGCGAGGAGAGCGAGGAGTGGGCGGGGCGCTGCGCGAGTGAGGGGCGGTCGGCGATCGCTGCGGTCGGCGACGGCCAGGCAGAAAGCGGCGCTTCGGATTGGGGGCGAGGCGGTGGCGTGTGGCGGCGAGGCGGCGGTGGCCGGGCCGAGGCGGGCGAAGAACCGGGCCGGGACGGGCCCGAACCAATCAGGTTAGGGTTTGAGTTTGCAAAATTTTAAATTTTGAAAATCAAATTTTGATTTTGAAACTCTTGCAAAAACAGGATGTTACATGATTGTTTTTTCTTTTTGCGATAGATGATGGTAATTTATCTTTTAGAAAAAAAAAGCAATTTGTTCAATTGCCAGATAACGGACTGAGCGTCTGTTGAATTTGAGAACAAATTATTGTGACCGTACGTTTCTTCACTCTAAATTTGTCTCGAACAGAGCTCAAACGTAGGAAATTCAGCCGGAATATTCACGAAACATTTGGCGCTGCCACTTCACACAGACATGCCAAAAGCGTATTTGCAATTACATAGTTTTTCAGGTACTCAGATAGACTTATGACAGCACTGCAAAAAAAAAAACACACATACACACACGCAGAAGAGGAGGACAGGAAGAGACTCGTGACATGCAGTGATGCAGGTCGAGGATCTGATTCCCGACACACCAAAGATCTTTCCCTACAGATTGACGGCCTCCTCACACATGCGCCGGTGGTCAGCGCTCCGCGGGGCCAGACATGGGAGCTTCGTTGCCCATACCATGGGGCCCACATGTAAGCACCTGAGTCTGACCTTGGGGCCCGCTGGTAGGCCCGCTGTTGCCACGTCACGACGTCAAGCCATGTACTATCTCACTCACCTCGTGCAAGGGCCATTAATACCGGAGCCGCATCCTCTGCGTACTCCAGAAGAGGGACCGTGTCCACGGTGAAACGAGTGTGATACATCGAATAGTGTATGGTACTGTAGCAAGCATCTGATTTTACTGTAGCAACTATACTGTAGCACTAGATCTAGACCGTTATATTTCAGTCAGTACGATGGTTACAGAACAATCCTAATGCAGGCACTATTTTGTTCCGTTAATACCATTCGCGCCGCTACGGAAAAGGGTGATGACGCATGGCGAGGCTGGCCGTCAAAATTAACCATGACATTCGTACATGCTTTTCGGGTCTAGGCATGTCGTGATAACAAGATTTAAATGCAAGCCTCTCAGAAATTATAGAGCTTCTTCTGAAACGTGAGACCCCAACGCTAACTGATTGGAACTTACGTCTGACAGTTTGAGTACATATACATTTCAAGTCTAGGTATGCCGCGATCACATGATTTTAATAGGAACCTTTTTTTACTCACAGGGGGTGAAAGTGAGCCTCGGATCTCTTGAGCAATAGTCCGAGGTATAGGATTAAAAGGCTATGTAAAAATCTTTTTAAAAAATAGTGAGATACGACTTTAGATCAAAAGCAACTGGACCGGTCCGAAAATTAACCTATAGCCAGCTCTACCCCTGTGATTTTTAGGTTTAGTGTTTCATGTGATACCTACATGAAATCCCTACGCTAACCGAATTTTGGTATATGACTCACCTTAGAATTGAGATAGTATAGAGTAAGGAAAAAGAAAGAAATTGAGATCATGTGAACAAAATCTAGAAGAACAAACATGGAGAGAATGAAAAAGAGGAAAGCCGGCAAACATGTAGGAAAAAGTGCCTAAAAAGGAAAATATGGAGTAGATAATAAGGACCAAGTTTCTTTGCGCATAAATGTAGACGCAAGCAAAACTAAAGTACATCATGCCCTTGGGAACATGGCGAAACCCCTTGAGCTGTCCAGATGGGTCATGCCATTTGGGTCAGCCCGAAACACTGGACTGTTGGCCCGCCATGGCACCGCATGGCTCAGCCGACGCGTGCCATGCTTGGGTGCACCCTGCCCTAGTGGGCCGCCCTGGCATGGACGATTACCGAGGAGGACTTGGTCGGGCACGACCTACGTGGAGGCAGCAGCCGGCATGGAGGTGGTGGCGGCGGCCGAGCCAACACAGCTTAGCAATAGTATCCGAGCTAGCACAACATAACCCAATTAGTTACCCGGACTAGCCGCGCTGAGTCTATTTGGGCCCATGCCAGTACGGGCTGTGTCGTGCAGTGTGGAAAGGTTCATTTGGGCACCACTAGAAACCCCATCTTCGACCATTGCAATATAACTATTTTCAACACTACAACTGCACTGTCATATTGCTAATCCGACGTGCTAACACAAAGAGTGAGTAAGGAAATACCACTATTCTCATAGTGGTTCAAAGTTATTTAATCCGCTAGGATTTTTTTGTTAAAGATGTAAACCTTCCGGAATTCTTACATAATTCACATGTCCCAAAAGTCTGATACTCCGGAAGCAAATTCTCTTGGGAACCGTTCGATTCCCCCCAACCCCCCTCGCGAGAGGCCCGACGGACGGTGGATGCCGGGTGGGCCTCGCCGAGCGCCTTCCCCCAAAACCACACACACTCCGAATTTATTTCCTGATACTCCTCGTCAGTCATCACCCACCCCTTCACCACATTTAACACCACCTCCTCCTCAAAACGGCAACTGCATGACCACCACCTCTTCCTCCTCCCTCCCAAGAACTCGTACCACCACGAGTCCACGACCGCCGCTTGAACCTCCACTCGTAGAAGCGAGGAGGCGGAGGCGGGCGTGATGGGAAACTGCCAGGCGGCGGAGGCAGCGGCTGTCGTCATCCAGCACCCCGGCGGCAAGGTGGAGCGGCTGTACTGGCCCACCACCGCCGCCGACGTCATGCGGACCAACCCCGGGCACTACGTCGCCCTCGTCATCCTCTGCGTCTCCGCCGATAAGGCCGCCGTGGACGCCGCCGCGGTTGCCGCCGCCGCCGGAGGACGAGGAGGAGGCGGCGCCAAGATCACCAGAGTCAAGGTCCTCAAGCCCAAGGACACGCTGATCCTCGGCCAGGTCTACCGCCTCATCACCTCGCAAGGTTAGTAGCATCCGTGCGTCCACCAAGAGCTGTGTTCTTGGCCATGGCATGGAGCCCGTTCTTGTGCTTGGATTTGCCATTCGTTGCAGCAATTTAAATCAACTGTGTGTTTGTGTGCGCTGCGCAGAGGTGACGAAGGCGCTGCGGGCGAGGAAGAACGAGAAGATGCAGCGGTGCGAGGCCATCAGGCAGCAGCACCAGCAGCTCCGGCACGGCGAGCCGCTCGGCGACGGGGCGGAGCAGAGCGCTTGTGATCAGGTCAGTGCCTCTGCATTTCCCTCATTATTTCCTACCTGAAAGAACCAATTGCTGATGCCCTTTATGTGTTTCTGTTTCCTCAGGACACCAATCGGGAGAAGGACCGGCACCGGAGCTCCGGCGCGCCGCCGGCCGGGAGCGGCAGAGGGCAGCACTGGCGGCCGTCTCTGCAGAGCATCTCTGAAGCCGCGAGCCAGAGCAGCTGCATCTCTGAATCCACTGCGAGCTAATTGCCGGATTGTAACAATCTGGCTTTCTCCTTTCTTTTTCTTTCTTCTTTTGGTTCTTGTTTTCTTCTTAGTATAAAGTGCTTGGACCTACCCAAAAAACAAAAAATGTAAATCAGAGTGTCAGAGGAGGAGCAATAGGAAGTTTGTTTCATCTCTCATGTAATTGGCATGGTGAAACTGAGTGTTCAATGGAGCGAGTGGTTTGCAACTTTGCAATTTTTACATGAGCAGAAAGGAAGTTCTCGTTTGGAATGCAAGAGTTTCTTTTTTCGATTCCTGTGGGAATGGAATTGATTTATGGGAAATTCCTACGGAATTCCTGGGAAATCCCTATGTTCTAAACGGACTCAAAGCATGTATATTACCCTACACATCACTCGCAAAGTCACCATATTTCCATTTTTGCAATCTGCTGGAATGCGAATTACTAGTTTATTACTGATATTCACAATTTTTCATCTAGAATTCGCGAGGTTCGAGATGAACCCGTTTTAAATTTAGCTGGAATGCAAATTACTAGTTTATTACTGATATTCACAATTTTCATCTAGAATTCGCGAGGTTCGAGATGAACCCGTTTTAAATTTAGCTGGAATGCAAATTACTAGTTTATTACTGATATTCACAATTTTTCATCTAGAATTCGCGATGTTCGAGATGAACCCGTTTTGAATTTCAAGAGGTTACCAGTGTGCAGTGTCAGGTGCCGGGCACATGCGTTTCAGTGTTTCAGGGTGTAAAAAACTCGGCAGACGAGGACAACAGTGCTGGTGATGAAATGTTTAGTTTAGGGTACAAAACTCCTTCAGTCCACTTGGGGTTCATAGCGATGCCAGCCCGGACAGGTGCCGTCCACGCTTCCTGTCGAGCTCCAGCGAGCCTCCCGTCGAGCAGAAGCGATCAGCTAGAATGCACGGACACGGACACGCGTGTCGGACACGACACGTATCGGACACGGGATTCGCCATTTTCTAAAAAATAGCGACACGGGGACACGGCTGTATATATATATATATATATATATATATATATATATATATATATATATATATATATTATTGAATGCACAGTATGCCAGTATGCACAAGCAGTCAAGCACTCCCCGAAGCAAGTCCAAATCTGGCGACCAAGCGGCGGCAAGCTGATAGGCGGCGTCGGCAACTCAGCGTCGGGAGCAGCAGAGCTGAGGAGGAGCAGCGGCGAGCGTAAGGGAGGAGCGAGGACAGAGCAGCGTCGGCGCCGGAGGAGCGAGCAGCAGCGTGCGCGCGGAGCGTGAACGGCGTCGGCGCGAGGCGCAAGACTGCAGCAAGCGTCGGTCGGCGAAGTCGCGGCGGCGACGGCGACGAGCGTGGCGGCGTCGGCTGGGTGGCTGCGACCTCCGGAGAGACGGGTGAGATGGGGATGGGGACGGGGGAGAGGAGAGAGAGAGGTAGGGTTAGGATGGGGATAGGCGAATGAATGGGCGAATGAATGGTCCAATCGTGTCCGACACGCGCCAAGCGTGTTCGATCGTGACCGACACGCAGCCAAACGTGTCCGATCGTGTCGAATTTGTTTTATTTATTTTCGCGACGCAAATTTCCGACCGCGCACGGAATCGTGTCGAGCCGTGTCGGAGCCGTGTCCGTGTCCGACACGGTGTCCGACACGGACACGGCGCCTTCCGGGCGTGTCGGTGCTTTGCAGGCGATCAGCACACGTGTGGCTCCGCGCATCGGCGCTGCTCCGCCCGTCCACCGCTGCGTTCTTGGGATTCAGTCTCGCTGTCCGGCAGGCTGCACAAGGGTCAGTCTGAATTTGGAAGAACTGAAACTGAACCGAGCTGAGCCAATAAAGAATTGCTCGTTGTACTGAGATCCGGATCCATAGGCCATGGCCAGTGCGGCAGGCCTGTGATCATGCTTAGTTTAGTTCAGCAGATGAGTTATGAGCTCTCAAAATAGTATTGCACAGAGAAGTTTTCTATGATTATATGAACATTTTGCAAGCTGGGCCTCGCGATTTGCGAGATGGAATTATCGGTTATCTAGCTGGTAATTTCTGTTTCTGGTCCCTCAGATGTTTCAGATCCAGATCTTACTGTTGCATGGGTGGGGGATTAATTGATAATTTGGTCTGTGATCCATGCATGCAGGCTCATGATTATGGAAGTGGCAAAAGCCTGATTAGCAGCGTGCGTGCGTGCTGAAAAGGCAAGGTGGTGTATCATTGTTCAGAGAAAGTCTGAACTTTTTAGACCAAAAAATTAATCCGGCATAGGAATTAGCAAAGTGTATATTCTAGACTAAGGAAATCATAATAGGACTGGAGAGTAGAAAAATGAACTCAATGCACTAGAAGATAATATAAGTGAACATCTAAAGATAATGATCAAGGATCATCAGATGAAATGTTGATAAGGTTAAAGTATCTGAAACTAGAAGTAGGAACTGCTACCGGCAAGCTTCCCACTACACAGTATACACATACATACCAAAGCCACATTGCACACCTCCATCAGTAACTAAATCTACTGTTATTTTTACGAGGAACAGTAGTACTGTTCATCATAGTTAGCAAATGAACTTAGCATACTGCCCCCAAAATTATCTAAACTGAAGTCCTTGTGTGCACAGTTTCTCGTCTTTGGATCCTGCGTCAGAAAGGTAACTAATGAGACATTGCTAGTAGCAAATATTACAGTGTAAATTAGGAAAGCAGCTTAACTAATAAGACATTGCTAGTAGCAAATATTACAGTGCAAATTAGGAAAGCAGCTTACACTGAACATTAGAAAGGTTGGAGTATCCACTAAAAAAGATCACTGCTTGACATATCGCTCGCAGAACCTATGAAAACATGAAACCTACAGTTACAAGAATGTAATGGGATAACAGTGAGAAAAGCAAGGGCATAGGTCATACCATCTGATCTGAGCCGATCCTGAGTACAGACAAGCTCTTCTATCCCGTGTGTACAGCATAACTCACAAATTGCATGTCTCGCGGTCCTTGTTGCTACCTTGCAGTCGGTACTGCGTGGTATTGCCAATATATCACGTGCCATCCGAGCAATTGTAGGATATGTCAGGTTATGTCCCTTCCACCATTGGAGAACACTAGGCTCACCTGTTGAGAGACGTAGACGTGGTTCTTGCAAGTACTGATCAAGTTCAGTCACTGGTCGCTCATTATATGGATGTTCAGAATGATGATAATTGTGGACTTTTCGGGAATAATGTGTGTATCTCGTAGGATCTCATACGTTTTATTTATAGTATCAAAAAGTAAAGTTCAACTCAAATACAATTCGTTATCTAGAACAAACACAAACTCTTAAACACCCTCCCTCGAGATGGGCCGACGATATCAATCATACTCATCTTGTTATATATTGTAATACCTTCACTAGGACCTAATCCTTTAATAAAACAGTTAGTCAACTGTTCACTAGACTTAACATGCTCCAACTTCAATATTCTACCACCGAGCTTTTCCTTGATGAAAAACCTATCAATCTTGGTATGATCATGATGAACTAGGTTGATAGCAATGTTGATTGCGGATTTATTTTCACAATGCAACACCAAGAGATTATTCATCCATATTCGAAGTTTGGATAATAAATTTTAAATTTTAAACCTTTTTTTTTGGTTTTAATTGGGATTTTTTCCGGCCCGGAATTTGGAATTTTCCCCAATGTTTTTTGCTTTCCCAAAGGCCGAATTTGGATTTTTTGGAAAAATTTTTTCCCCCCGGGAAGGGGCCAACCTCCTCCCCGCTTTTCCTCCCGCTGCCCCAGCCGCCATTAACGGACGGCCCCAAAATTTTCCTCTTCCTCCCCCCACGCGCCCCCAAAATTTTTTTTTTTCCCATGGTAAAGGATTAAAAGGCCGGTCCTTCCGCCGGATTCCCATTTCCCCCAAAGATAAAATCCCTTTAACCTTCCGTTACCCCCTTTTTGGGTTCAAGAATTTAAATTTGGCCCGCCCTTTTTTTTCCGGGTTCCTCCCGTATTCCCTTTAAAAAACCCGAAACCTTCCAGCATTCCAATAAAATTTATTCTTTTTGGGCCCCAAATTTTAGATTAAATCTGGGATTTTAGGCCCAACCTTTTCCCCAAGTATTGGCCCCACCCCCACCTGTCAAAAAAGGCCCACGTTTAGCCCCCAAACCTTTAAAATTGCCATCAAAAGTAAACATTGACCCCGGTTTGGCCCGGGGGACCCCCCAAATTTTGGGGAAAAAATGAAAATTTTTAAACAAACCACGGAGCCACGGGTAATTTTTTAAATTTTTAGAAATTTGCCCAGTAATTGAAACCCCCAGGCCTACCTGAACTCCATTTGTATAAAATTTTTTAATTTGAAAAATCAAATTAAAATAAACCAATTTTTTTTGGGTTTTTATTTTCCCTTTAAAATTTAATTTTGGTTTAATTTGAAATTTTGGAATTTGGATTTAAATTAACCGATTTTTAACGCCCAAGGTGATTCTTTTAAGAAAAATCAAGAAATTTAGCTTAAAACCGAAATTTTTTCATTTTTAATTTATTTTTTTTTTAAAATTTAATTTGTCTTTTTTGATTTTCCTTTTAATTTTGTTATTTTATAATTTTAATTGGATTATTCTATTAAAAATAAATTTAAAATGAATTTTAGAAGGGAAAGCCCTTTAATTTTTAAATTTAAAAATTTTAAAAATAAATTTAAAATTCTTTTTTTATTGCTGCAAAATTTTATTGGGTTTTTAAAATCCCTTTTAATTTTATTAAAAATTTTGGGTTAGGCCTTTTTATTGGTTCCACCCTTTCCCCCTTTTACCTTTTTAGTCCCCAAAAATTTTTAAAATAAAATTGTTAAACTTTAAACCCCAAAATTTAATTTTGGTTTTGGGTTTAAAAAATTTAAACCCAAAATTTGGGGTTAAAAAATATGAAACCTTGTTTTGTATGGGGAAACTTGAATTTTTTGAAAATTTAAAAAAAGGTTTTGGGTATTTCAAATTTCCCTTTAAAATTTATCATTAAAATTTTTGGGTTAGCCGTGTTTTGGTATTGGGAAAGTTTCCAAGCCCAAGGAGTTTGGTTTTAAAATACGTACAAGGTTTTAAAGTAACGGGGAAATCGACAATTGTCTCAGGGCCATTGGCAAGAAGTTAGATATTGCTCAATTCATAGATCGTGAAAGGGTCTTATTTGCTTCTCACCAGTTGAATGGTCCCGCAGCAGAATGGTGGGACAATTTCAGCATGTCCCATGCCAATGCACAGGCAATCTCTTGGAATGAATTCGTGCAAGCCTTTCGCCGATTTCATATTCCATTGAGCATTATGACTCTGAAGAAGAAAGAGTTTCGCTCGCTTCGTCAGGGAAACCGTACAGTCAGCGAGTACCTGCGCAAGTTCAATCAACTCGCTCGATATGCCCCAGAAGATGTAGCCAAAGATGAAGACAGGCAGGAACGATTTTTGGAAGGGTTAAACGATGAACTCTCTATCTGTTTGATTTCTCAGGATTTCACTAACTTTCAGGAGTTAGTGAATAAAGATATACGCCAGGAAGACAAACATCAAGAAATGGAGAACCATAAGCGGAGGATGGCCGCTCAGAAGTTTAACTCTAGAGGACTACCCAAGCCTCGTTTCACTCAGCCTCAGCCACCTCAGAGTAGAAGATTCCAGTCTGCTACACCCACCGCACCAGCCCAGCGCCCCAATATTCCTGGTTTTCATAGCAGTTCATCTGGAAGTCAATTCCAACAGAAGACAACTCCCTTAGCAGCAGAAATAACTTGTTTCCATTGCAATGAGTTGGGACATTATGCAAACAAATGTCCAAAGAAGCAGCAAACCGCAACCCCGGTCAAGCTGATCAAGAGTATCTCCACTTGTGTAGTAAGGCTCAAACTCCTAGAATGTCACATCTATACCCACAAACAACTTTCGTTCAACTGGGTTCTAGCATCTATAGCCCTTCTAACTTGATGAATAGCCTATAAAGATACATTTCAATGCTTGTGGATCCTGTTTGCCAACCACTGACCGGTGATCTCGTATAGAACACACAAAACCAAACACCTTAGGGGGCACCTTGAACTCATGCTGACCCCAAAGAAGTTCAGCTGAAGACCTCATCCCAAGTATTCGAGACAGCACGCGATTGATGAGATACACTATCGTCATTACTGCCTTGCTCCACAATATCTTTGGCACATTCATCTGAAAATGAGTGAACGTGCTACCTCCAAAAAATATCGATTCTTCCTTTCTGTCACTCCATTCTGAGGTGGGATTCCTGGACAAGTAGTCTGATGAAGTATCTCCTCTTCTGAGAGATACACTACAAACACCTTATTAACATACTCAGTTCTATTATCTGATCGAAGAATCCGAACCTTTGCGTCAAACTGAGTAGCAACCATCCTAAGGAAGTCCTAAAAACATCGAAGGACCTCGCTCTTGTGTTTCGTCATATAAATCTAAGTTATATGAGTATAACAATCAATAAATGTGATAAACCGCTTAAAACCACTCATAGAAGTAACTGAGCACAGACCCCAAATATCCAAATGTATTAATATAAAATGTTCATAACTCCGAAGACCAATGCTACTATATGTAGACCGTGTATGATTTCCAAACTCACAAGCATCACACACAAGTTTACTCTTGTCTACCCTTTTGAATAAATTAGGGTACAACTAACTTAAACTCTCAAATGATAGATGTCCTAAGCGACGATGATGTAATAAAACTTCCCCCTCAATTCCTCCTATTACCAAGCCAATGTCGCATCAACCTGATCAATGTACCATAAGCCATTACGCCTTATTCCAATCCCAATCCCCTTCCCAGTTCTCTTCTCCTGGAATAAACACGAATCCCTATCAAACGTGACAGTGCATTTGAATGGGTTAATGATAGAACTGACTGAAAGGAGGTTGACTGGAAAGGAAGGGACATGCAAAATGGATAATAAAGGAATGAATAATGTGCATTCTACATATCCTACACCCTGAATAAGATGGGAGGTTCCATCATCTGTTTGTATAGTTTCAGAATGAGTATAGGGGGTGTAAGATGCGAAAGCACTAAGTGAACCCATGACATGCTTTGATGCCCTTGAATATATGATTCAATCAATATGAGAATGCTTATATGTGGATGCAAGTGCATGTGCCTGAGTACCTTCGCCCATGTGGGCGTAGTTTGCAAAGTTACCAAAAGAGGTGGAATCATGAGAAGTCTCCAATGTCTTTCCCTGCTGCCACTTCTCCTACTGCATAGCTTGCTCGCCTGTCAGAGTAACAGACGTGATCTCCTCTGTTATTGCTACATTAGCCCTGGGGCCAACTCGGCCCCTTCATCGATGTCGAGACCCAAATATGCAAATCTGGACCCTCTGTGTATTCTGCACTAGTCCAGGATCACGCTAGTGCACACAGTGTCAACATCGATGAAATATCACATCCATACAACGAATATAAGAATAAACGAGTACTTTGAATAACAAATAACTGTTGAGACCTTACGGTCGAGTTTTACATTTATTAAGCCATACAAGGCTAACAATACAGAAATAACTGCAGCGGAAACGAAATAAACTCCAGTGGGCTCCCATCAATTTACCATAGGCAACTGACTGGGATCAAGACCCTAACGATCAACCTTCGTAGAACTCTTCTTCAAAAGCAGGCGACGACTCCTCCACTTCTGTTGATTTGTTTAGCAAGAGTGAGTACACACCGTACTCGCAATGTCATACCATAGAATGCATTTATACATGATGGCTTATTCCAAAGGAATGGCTTCTATGGTTATTTTGCGGAAATGCAACATTTGCAATTGAATACAAATAATAGATTGAAGGCATAATTCAAAACAAATAGACAATAATAAGTTAACAATTGATTTCACAAAGGACACATAGTCTAATCAAGTTATTCACACAGCTGTACAAGTTACCTTCACACAGCTGACCCTTCCCATTTGTTTTATGAAAACTACCCCTCGTGTGAAATTCCCGAGCATGTCCATAACCGAGGACGCGGCTATTCGAATAGATTGGTTTAAACACTTTGCAGAGGCTGTACACTTTACCCACACGATACAATCAAGGAGCCAAGATCGACCATAACAAAACCTTTCGAGACTTCATCTCAAACAATGACACTCCCGATGTGCTTTCTGTAGTCAATTTGTACACACACTTGGAACGACACACACCGTTGGACGGGGATGCAATGAATCAGTCCGCGATGTGACATATCACACCTCTAGCCCATCACACAGTTTAAATACAACCTGAGTTGTCAAAGTCAAGACTCCATAACTTACTAAGTTAGGCCCAGCCCATACTAGGCATGTGGTCATACAGTAAGACCCAGTTCAATGGCGCACAAAGTTAAGTCCTTAATTGACCAAGGCAAGACTTCCAGTTTTAACCCAAATCACAAAGTTTAAAACACACAGTTCCACCATTCACACAGATCCACCACTTGTCTCAGTCTAAATCTTTTCCCACCTTGTTGATTAAGTGCAACACATGCCATCAACGAGTAACAGCACACAGCACACACAGTTTCATCACACAGTTCCATAATCACTTAGTCACATTTATAATTGCAACTCACATGAAATGATGACTCGTGGCATGGCTAAGCAAACTACTCGTATCTAACCAACCCACATTGGTGCTACGATAATACCAACTAATAATCAACCAACCTAGGGTGACAAGAGATCATGGCATACAATAGACAAGGTGGCATAACAAATTGGATTAATAACTATCCCAAAAGCATTTAAATAAATACTTGAAATAAAATGCAATACATTGAAACAAAGTATTTTGAAAACTGGGTTCAATATGATCAAAGGTATAACTTGCCTTGGAATCGGTCTAGATATTGGTCTTGGTCTTGAGGTGCTCCTTCTTCTGAAAAATTCCCCGAAGTATCGACGTCTACTCGTAAACGTGAGAAAAGAAATAAAAATAAATAAATAACAGAGGCAAAACAACTCCAAAAATTCAAATAAAATTCACCATTCAATAGATCTAAATTTTATATGAATTTACAAATTTGAATGGGCTCAATCGGAGTTCGGATGCAAAAGATATGGGCTTTGGAAGTTTGAAAATCAAATAAAACCCTAATTTGGATTTTATTGAATTTCCCGAATTATTTTTATAAAGGAAAATCGGATTATTGCGCAATGCTTGCGTCAGCCGAGAATTTCCGGAAAAAGAAATAGATTTAAAATAAAATCTGACATGTGGGCCCCACATGTCAGTGACACGGCTCACGGTGGACCAAGTGCACCGAACCGAGGGAGATCTGGCGCGATGGACCGAGCCACGCACGCGTGTGCTGGCGCCGATCTGGCGCCACGCGGCTGCCACACCAAAGACGGGTCGACGCCGGCCGAGCCGGCGATAACGGCGGCGGTGGCGCTCGGGACCGATGGTCACCGTGACAGCGGCGACTTCGCCGGCGATGAGTGGTACCAGCGTGTAGAGGGATTATTGCGCACATGTGGGCACCGGTTTGAGCACACAGGGTTGTCGGAGATGGCCGGCGGCGAGCTTGAGGCGGCGAGGCGGTCTCGGGTTTGTCGGACGGGAGCTCCGGTGATGCTCCGGCGATGAGGAGGTGCGCACGAGGTAGCCTGAGACTTGATGATCACGGTGGTGAAGTCGGCGAGGCAAGGGCGGCGAAGACGGCGGCGCAATTCACCGGAGAAGAAGCTCGGCCGAAAACCCTAAAACTCGAAATGCGGCGGTGCTAGGGCGATCGGGGCGACGAGGGTGGCGGCTTTGGGTTCCGGAGGCCCGGGCGGTGCTGAGGGGGTATTTATAGGCCCGGAGACGCCGAGATTTGGAAACCCACAAATCGGGTCCGAAACGGCCGCGATTTGAATTTCCGAGATTCGGGGAGATTGAAACCGATTCGGGGTTTGATTCGGTTTGGAATGGATAAGAAATCAACAGAGCTACGATTTGGTGGGGTCGGCGCGAAGAATCAGCAACCGAATCGGTTTTGTCGGACGGAGCTCGAAGCTCCAGCAATGGCGGGCGAAGCGCTGGCGCGAGGAAGAAGAAGGCGCCGCGGAGACGACGACTCGGTGGTGGTCCCACCTGGCAGAGAGAGCGAGGCGGCGGTTGCGGCGTCGTCGATAAATCCAACGGTAGGAAGCGAAGCGCGCGAAGCGAGCGAGATCGTGACGGCCACGCGGCGAACATCCAACGGAGGAAGGCGGGGTTGAGCGCGTGCGTCCGATCGGAAACGAGGGCACGCGTCAAGCATCCAACGGACGAGAGCGCGGCCGGGGCGAGATGGGCTGGCGTGCTACTGGAATAGTGTTGGGCTTCGGCCCAGCACTGTTCCAAGGATTTTCTTTTGGTTTTTCTTTTAAATAAATCCAGAAAATACAAATAGCCAATAGAAAATAGCAAATGACTTTGGAAAAATTCCAGAAAATTCTATAAAATATAACCAAGCATAAATAATCTAAATAAAATAGTTTTGACAATTGTTGATATTGGGATTTAGCACATTAAATCAGTTTGTCTTTAAAGTCCATGTTAAGCTTTTTAAATTAATATTCAAATAAATCCAGATGGTGAATTTTCTCACTACCACTATTTAAAAGATTTTTAAAGTTCTGAAAATTGGGATGTTACAATCGACCTCCACCACCATGATCGCCACCTTGGCCTCCACGACCACCACGAGCTCCATACTGTGGAGAAGGGACAAGCGCAGCTCAGATGTCCTCTCATCCCACAGTTGTAGCACTCCCTATCATCTGATATGGTATATGCGGATCAGACAAGGTTGTTGTCCCCCATTACTCGTAGTCGAACCTCCTCCTGCCCCATAGCCGAAATAGCATCCTCCATGGTAAGCAAGTTTGCCAAGTGAAGCATGGCAGCTCTTCTACTATCAAACTTTGGGTTTAGTCACTTTAGAAAGTGTATAATCCATCTGCGTTGCAGCCACACCCTGCCAGCCTCAATATCACCAGCATATGTTAACTGCAGTGGATCATAGCGATCTAAATCTGCACACAGTTGTTGCAGTTCACTAACATACTCCTGGATAGTCTTCTTTTGTTTTAGGACCTCCACCTTGCCTTGGACCTACACCATCATCTTATTTCCTGCTTTGGAGTACATGTTGCTTAACGTCTTCCACATTGCTGGTGCACTCTTCATCATCTCCACTATCCAAGCGATGGATGGAGACATCGAAGTTAGCAACCAAGCTACCACCACAGAGTTGGTGGTGTTCCACATCCTCCAATCCATACTTGCTTTGTCTGCAGGCTCAGCACATGTTTCCCGCAGGTAGTGCTCCACCCCTTCGTCCTCAGAATTAGTTGAGCTCTTCTAGACTAACACAGGTAATTCTTACTTCCTTCTAACTTGACATCAATCGACATTAGCTCCAGCTTTAGGTCAGATGACCCTGCACCAGTCCTCGGATTTTTCATACCTACTGCGAAGAGGTCCTGTAACATACTTCTCATGTCACCTTGAGTTACTAGTGAGGAAGTAGTCTCAACAACTACCTTCCTTTTCTTTTCTGCTGCTCTCATTGCGGCTTCTGCTTCCTCCTTCCTCGCAACCTCAATCTCCTCAGGGGTCATCTTCTCAAAACAAGTGGAGCTGTAACACCCTGGCTATTCGGAAGCCAAAATGTCACGCAAACCCATCAAACTACTAAGCATAGCATTAAAACTAGATTATCCAGATTCAATCAACATAAATTCCTAAAGAATGACAATGAACGATCACTAGAATCATGGTAAAGAATGGATAAACGGTCATAATACCACGAACAGTCAAACGATACCAACATAGGGTTATTACAATCTAGAACTTATTTCAACAATTTGGCTTGACTGAATGGCAATAATAATTGTTCTGATTGGATAAAAGTGAAGTGTAGTGTGCCGAACTACCCCAGCAAATCATCTTGTCGTCCTCCTCAATTACCTATATAAAACATACAAAGCAAGGGTGAGTCGAAGACTCAGCAAGTACTAGACAAGAATAATCAAGCATGGAGTGGACAACACAATTCAGTTGAATTATGAACAATTATTGGAACACATACATGTGTGTATGGAATGAATACATGAATGGATGAAATGTAAGAATGCATTGAAGGTATGGACTTATCGATTGCATATACCGGTATAGCGAGTGAATCACCCGTCGGTGTTCACTTAAAGTTACCGTATGAAGAACGTTTCATACGGCAGTCCAACGTGGCCCACATTGGAATGGTGGATCACACGTACCCATTCTGGAGTTGATGGGTTTTCAAATGCCCATACCGGAATTGATGGGTCTTTCAAATGCCCATACTTTGGAATTGATGGGACTTACTAAAAGAATCCACTTAGTGGTCATAATGAATTTTATGAATGAACATGATGATTTCTCATGGTATGAATGAATATCACACATTAATGAAAAAGACACATGGCATTCAACAACATGTATAAACAGGTATAAGTATGTATTCACCCACAACATAATGTACCAATAATGCCACACAAGTTACTTGCAGTATCAACATCATGCACAAAGCACAAGAATATTCATGTAAACATCATATCATTATGCATTCCCTTGAGAACGATACAATTTAACAAGTGGTACTTGCCTTCCGTGCTGCAACGTGCTAGGAGGCAATGAAAGTGTTCCTCCACCCACCGCCTTAACTCCTACACAAACGTTTACAAGGGATAAGGATAACAGGATAAGACATGTCTACACGGGCTCTACCATACCCTCCAACCATCTCACACCCCCAAGGGTTCAATTTGACCTCTACACCAAAAAGACCAGATTACCGTTCTACTGGCAGTTGTACGAGAAAATTCACAATTAAATATCTGTAGCTCCTAAAGATCTGAAATCAGTGCTCAGCTATTCTTAACGGACCAGGCTACAAAACTTTAGTTGGCGAGATCCTCTGATTCGGCCAAGACAGGGGACTAAACAACGGTTGAACACAATCAATAGACATCTGTCCTGGATGCAGATCAGTAGCAAAGAAAATGACGTAACTTTCAACCTAATGATCCAATGAGGATGATCCTTATCAACTTGGAAAGATAATTGAAAGGGCTACAATAACTTAGTTGGGTGGAGGTTCTGAATCGGACCATAACTTGATCAAAACTGAGGGACAACACGACTGTCTTCAGTTTACAGACAGACCGAACAGTACGTGGTAAAATAGTCATAGCTTTTAATCTACTAGGTGAAAATTCGTGATCCAGGTGCCCAAAGAAAGCTAGTGAAACCAGGAACGTATCTCCAGCAGACGAAGATAATCAATTCGGCCTCTAAGACACCCAAAACTGAGGTACAACGTACTATATAGAATCAACCCACAGACAGAAATCAGCGACGGTAAAAATTGCATAACTTTTGATTGGAAACTCTATGAATTGTGCTCTTTATCAACTTGGAAATCTTATTGAATTATCTACAATATTCATTTTGGGTGGCATCTCTGATTCGGCCTCTAAATAATTCAAAAATGCCAGACAATACAATCTGTCCAATCTCGTCAGTTCTCCTGGACAGTCGCGGTAAAACCACCATAACTCCTAAACCGCACGTCCAAATCACATGATCTCAGTGCCAAAAGAAAGATAAAAACAATACCTACAACTTTCTAAGAGATGGACAGGACAGAAAACGAACGTATCTTACCCAAAATCGACGTACAAGGCGGTACACAGCATGGGGGAAGGGGGGGCGGCGGCTCCAAAGGGGGGGAGGGGGAGAGAAATGTGGAGTTTAGGGTTTGGGGGTGGGAACCCCCCCTTATGGCCGGCCACCACATGGGCCCCTCCTGGGCCGTGGCCCAGGCCCAGGTTGTCGAGAGTTTATGGAAAACCCCTTCTATTTTTCAGGAATTTCTACTCCTTTAATTGTCTTTTCTCCTCCCGGCTATTTTCTAATTACCCGATTCAATTCCGGGATATTACATCTTTCTCCCAAATATTCTTCTAATCGACCGAACAAATTTCGGGGTATTACAGGAGCAATGCAAATCACTACCAAAATAAACTACGCGTATCTCCCACGATCACGACAATTCTTTACGCATCAATGTTCTACCGAGCCTCGATGACTACCTTCACAGTTACCAAAATCACGTAGATTGGTGACATTGATTTTATTTTTTTCTCCTTCCCTAAATGATTGAATATTTTTCCTCTTCCTTTCTTCTCTCTCTACTCCTTTCTTGAGTTTTTTTCCCTCTTGTGCACATTGCAAAGCCGACCGTAGCTAGTGCCAAGCAGCAACAACAAATTGTAGCATCCTAATTTTCAGTCTTTGAAAAGTTTCAAAATTAAAAATATATTTTATTTGTTGAAAAATGTATTTTAAAGTATTTAATTTAAATTGGTGGTTTATTTTGAAGTTTTAAAAAGCAAAAATAAACATTTGGATTTTATCGGTTTAATTCAAAGCTTAAATTGATTTTCCAAAGAAAAATTATTATAAATAGCTAAAATAAATTTCAAAAAAATACAAAACTATTTTATTCGATCTATTCAAGTTCCAAAGTATTTTATAAAATTTTCTTAAAGTTTTTGGATTTATTTTATTTTCTAAACTTTTCTTTATTCCCTTTTTTTCTCTTTCTCTTTCTTTTCTCTCCTCCTCCCTCGTGCTCACCGCCTCCCTCCCATGAGCAGCTGCCGCCCCCTACTCCCTGGCGCGCCTCCCCAGCCACCCATCTCCCACTCCCTAGCCCCCCTTGCCTCCCCTACTCCCTAAGACCTCCCACCCCGAGCCCCGTGCCCCGCTCCTCCGCCTCCTCCCCCAGCCACAACTCCCAGCAGCCCCCTCCCTCCCGTGATCTCTCCCTCTACCTCTCCCTCCTCCCTCTATTTAAGCAAAGCCCGAGCTCCATTGCTCCTCCCTCCTTCCTCCCCCAACTCCCTCCTCTCCTCCTTTTCTCCCTCAGCCGAAGCACCTCCAGCTCTCCTCCCTCCCTCTCTTCTTCCTCCCCTCTCAACCGAAGCTTCTGGTGTTTTTTCCTTCGTCGGTACTACCGCTCGTTCTACGTCGGTACTACCATTTTTCTTCGCCGGAACTACCGCTTTCCCTCCGCCGGTACTACCGCGCGCACCTCTCCCGGTACTTCCGCCCTCCTCCTACCCGGTACTACCGCGCTACCCGGTACTACCACGCTACCCGGTACTACCGTGAGTTGCACGCTGGTACTACCGCGTGCCACCTCTCCCGGCACTTCCACCCTCGTCCTACCCGGTACTACCGCGAGTTGGACGCCGGAACTACCGCGCGTTCCCCGCCGGAACTATCGCACGTCCCTGCCGGAACTACCTCACGTGTCTGCATGGCTGACGGTTTTTCCAATTTTCCTTCTGAAAATAATTCTAAAAATCCAGAAAATCCAATTTCTATCATTTCATGTGATTTGAAACTTCCGAATGCCATAACTTCTTCATCCGAACTCCGATTTGGGTGATCCAAATTTATAAATTCATCTAAAATCAAGATCTTTAATTTGGTTCTAATTTTGTAATTTTTGGAGTTCATTTGGTGCTGTTTTATTTATTTTACTATTTTCGCATGTTTAGATCTCGGCGTTTCAGAATATTTCTTCGACTCGGCAACCGAAGCTCCACCACTCTTCAACGAAGGCAAGTCGTAGACCTTTGACCATGTTGTATCCATTTTGTAAAATTATATTTTTTCAAATTAACATGCATGGCTGGTTTTATAAAAAATAGTTTTGGGAGTAGATAATTACCAAATTGCCGTTATGTCTCCTTGATAAATTGAAAATGAAATGTCCCCTTGAACGACATAAATCCATGGACACCTTAGGATGGTTAATTACTAGTTGGACATTTGTATTACCAACATGGGCTCGTATATTGCTTAGCCTTGCTTTAGTTACCCGCGGGACTCACGATCACATGCTCAAAGAATAAATGAACTTGATTAATGAAAATATGGAACTGTGGCGTGAAGCCACTTTTGTTAAAAGATATTGTACCATGACAGGGATTGCCAATGGGTCGGGTTGAACCAAAAAAAAAGATTTATTCTCGGACTTGTGGGCGGTGAATAAGGTGGGTGCGTGAAGCACATTGGGATGTGGTAGTCTCGGCTGAGCAGCCAACTAAGAACTTAACTTTATACACCATTGATCTGGGTCACTACGTGCAACCACAAGTCCATTATTGGGTGGACCTGGCCAATTAATTAGGAAAGTTTTGAGTCGGTTCTGTTTTGGATGGGAAGGGCGCAAGAGGGGGCTGGGAAGGCGAAACCTTAGTGAGCAGAACCGAGGCAAAATGAAACTTTGTAAAGGCCTTGTTACGTGCTCTAGACTGCTTACCTAAGGTAGTGAGCGGTGGTATTGACGGATGCCAAGCAAACTAGAGAAGTCGTGTCTTGTGGGTAGAGCTGTACAACCTCTGCAGAGTGTCAAAAAACTATTCGAATAGCCGTGTCCCCGATTATGGATATACCCGGATTCTTTCACGCAAAGGGTAGGGTTTTAAAAAATATGGGATTTGGTTCGGTGGAATGGTTTGGTTGGAATGGTTGGGAAGTGAACGGAAAAGTTCACTCTTGTTTCAAAGAAAACTTGATTAATTATGTATTAATCTTTCAAATGATGCCTTGCAATCTACTTATTGTATTTATTGTCAAACTTGCTTTCTGCAAATTAACCATAAAGCTATCCTTGTTCAAACCTTGCATGAATATTATTTGCATACATTTTCCTATGACTTGCTGAGTTCTTTATGTACTCACGGATATACGCCATTTGTTGATCAGCCCCAACAGAAGAACCAGGAGTCGCTGAGTACTACGAAGAAGGCTACTTTGAAGACTTTGCGAACTAGGTCGCGTCCTCCACTCGATTGCCTGTGGGCATGTCGATTTCCCCCACGACGTTTGGTTTCCGCTACCAGTACTCTTTTGTTGTTAAGCCCTGCGTGGTAACTTTTATAAGAACTTGACCATAAGGTTTTTTGCTGTTAATTAATATTATTTTGTGTGCTTCATTAGCTTCGTTGTTGTATGGATATAATAACATCATTGTTGCAACTCTGTGAGCTAGCTATTGATCATTGGACTAGCTCGGTATGCATAGAGGGTCCCGGGGTTGTATGACCCCGGGGTTCCGACACAAATGAAGCACTGTTGGCGACGTGGGCAGCAAATCAACGCAGCAGCCGGTAGATGGCACTGGCCGAATCCACACTCACGTGGGAGGTAAGCGCTCACGCTACAACATGCATTTGGCAATAGGTGACCACGCGACAGCTGGTGTCCACGCGGCAGCAGCGTCGGGCGACGCTTCACGCGTTGGCAGGCGCAAGCGGGCAAGTAGCTATGCAAGCAGGCGCATGCACGCGGGCATCAAAACAACGTAGGCAACCAGGCTCCCACGCACGTGGTCAATCGCAGGACGAAGCAGTGGCGGCGGTGGATTTAGGGTGAGTACAATTAGAGTTAGGGTTGGGTGGTGGGGGTGGCTTTGATACCATGTGGGCTTTTCGGGAATAATGTGTGTATCCCGTAGGATCCCACACCCTTTATTTATGGTATCAAAGTAGAGTTCAACTCAAATACAATTCGTTATTTAGAACAAACATGAACTCTCCAACAATAATATTCCAAGTGTACCATTTCCATTCACAACAGTTTCCTTGCTAGTTTTAGACCCAAAAGTGCAGTTGAGATCTTCCACATGATCATAATATTCTTTGAAGAGGCTGAGCAATAAATTATGCACTCCATGACTATAATATTCTCTGTCATCATATTCAACACGAAACCTGATTTGTTGCAGACGGTATAAAGGATCCATGACAATAAGTGTCGGGACCCAAAAATACATCTCAGGAATCCTCTGTGTATTCTAAACTAGTCCTAGATCAGTAGCTAGCTCACACAGCAAACAATGATGAAATACCATCCATTTATTCGATTCAAGTAAAAAGATCTCAAAGATAACAAATAGTAATAATAACTGGACGTTATGGTTAACGTTTACTTAACTTGCCACGCAGGGCTAAAGAAACAAATAAACTCTTGCAGCAGAACAAAAAACTTGGAAATGCCAATCAACATACCCACAGACAATCGAGTGGAGAACGTATCCTAATCTGCGAAACCTTCATAGTCCAACTTATGAAAGAACTCATGAGCAGCTTGGTATTTTTCAACTGATCAACAAAGGCATAAGCCGTGAGTACATAAAGCACTCAGCAAGCCGTATGGAAATGTATGCAAATAGTATTCATGCAAGGCTTGCCAAAGGTTAGCTGTATGGTTCTTTTGCAGAAAGCAGTATTTACAATAAACACAGTAAATAGATTGAAATGCGTATTCAAAAAGAATAATAAATAAGTAAATAATTGACTTGAAACAACCAGTGAACTTCTCATTCATTTCCCAACCAAACCAATAATAAGTGAATTCCACATTCACCAATCGACACAAACCACCAAGTTAATTACCAATTCACCGAACGAGCATGATATTTATCAAGTGAACTTTCCATTTACACCTCGACAAATTTTATGAAGAAACTCAATCTCTCGTGTGAAATCCCCGAGCACGTCCATAACCGCGGACACGGCCGTTCGATAGTTTTACACTCTGCAGAGGCTGTACTACTTGACCCACAAGACTCAATTTCTCTAGTTTGTTTGGTATCCGTCGATACCTGTAATATCCCAAAATTTGGTTTTTTAAATCTTTTGAGTAGTTTAGGTCACTGAAAAATTTCACCACTTTTATTTCAATTAATAAAGCTTAATTGGATTTTTTCTAATTAAAAATATTTAATTTGACTAATATAAATATAAATTTAATCAAAATCTATTTTACTTGGCTTCCTGGTGTTTTCAGGAATTTTGTGATATTTTTGGAGATTTTTCTGGATTTACTTGCTATTTATTTAACCTTCTTAATTTTTGGTCTATTTATTTAATTCCAAAAATCAGCATATTCTCTCTCCTATTCGGTTGCTACAGTACTCGGTCAGCACTATTCACCTGCATGCTACAGTCCAAAGTACTGTTCACATGATTTCAGCCGATCGTCGCGCAACCGAGCCGAACTGCCGAACGTCTCGTGCGCGTTTCAAGCTCCAATCTTCGAATTTCCATATCTTTCTCCTCGGTGCATATAAATGCGAGCTGTCTGCGCACACACATCCGTCTCGACATCCTCTTCCAATCCCCTGATTTGGTTTTCTCTGAATCCATCTATTTTCATCGCAGTTCGCAAAATACCGAGTTATACCCAAAGATCTTATCCGGTGAGTTTCTCCTCCATCCGACGTCCGCCGGCCGAACCGTCTGCGGCGTTGAGTTCGCGTCGTCGTACTCTACGTCATGGTGCCATCCCCTTCGCCTGAAGATCGCTGGAGTTCCACCGTTCGTTGCAGCCGAACCGTATTCTTCGCGTTTCCCGCTTCCTCAGTGAGTATTTCCAAAATCCGATTGCACCATCGCGTCTGGCTCATTTTTTCCTTTCCGTTTTGCCCCTTCGCCGCCGCCGCGTCGCATTCGGCCACCGGCCATCATGTTGGCTAAAACTAATATGTTACTGTTCATGCCTTCTGTGTATGATGTGCGTGTGTTCATTTATTTTCCCTAGTTATTTTCCTTCCTGTGATTAGTGAAGCCAAGTTTTTCTCTCTATTCCTTGCATTGCCTCCATGCACTTGGAATCAGGCCGACGCCCTCTGCATGCTTTCTCTGGACAACGCCTTCTTCTCTGTTGCTTTCTCCAGTTCGATTCCCACACTAGTTGCCATTGCTCCTCTGTAGCGTGGGTCCCTATGTCATGCAATACAAGCCATATATCCCCTCTACTCTCTTTCTCTATTTCTTTTCCCTGCCATCAGGTGCATGAGCCAGGTTGTGGAGCTTCTTTCTCTATTCTGTTCTTAGAGTCAATTCCTCTCTGTTAACTCTTCCTCTCCATAATATATTTACTCACTTGTCATCTACACCATTTAAGCCTATATATGTGTGTGTGTGTATGTGTGTATATATATATATGTAGGTATGCATGCATGTATATATACATGTATGTATGTATATGTATGTATATGTATGTATGTACATATGTATATATGTATGTATATATGTATGTATATGTATATGTATATGTATATGTATATGTATATGTATGTATGTATGTATATATATGTATGCATATATGTATATGTATACGTGTATATATACGTGTGGATATCATGGGGATATGCTCCAGATCTTAGGATGATGTGACAATTAGCAATGGCATTTATGGTTTGTCGTTTCACAGGGTTTTCGACAAAGTTCAGGCTTTCTGGACAGGGGCGGTCCGACCGGCCATAGCATGGCGGTCCGACCGGTCCCAAATCGGTCGGACCAGCCATGTGCGGCGATCGGACCGGTCGTGACCAAAGAGTGTCAGAATGTGCTGGGCCAAAAATAGAGGATGTAGGCAAGTGAGGGTATCCCAATGCACTTGGTCTCATAATTTTTGGAGCCTCCAAGCAAAAGTTCTATTCGTTTTAAATTTCCAGAAGGTTTCGGAATTTCAGGGCTTGAAATTCGGCTAAGTCCCTTGTGGCGGTCTGACCGGCTCACAGTGAGCGGTCCGACCGGCCAGAGGGAGGTCCGACCGGCCCTGAGGGGCGATCCGACCGATTTCCACTTATGAACGTCAGCCAACTTCGTGGTGATGTTGTTTTGTTAGGTCAAGTTCATTGGTTTCATGGCATATGTATTGCATGATTCATGTTTTGACTAACATGGGTCAAGTTGTGAAGAACTTGTTCCCGAATTTGTGTTTGCTTGTCTATGGTTGTGCAGGTTGCTTGGTGGTCTGTTCTGGAGTCTTTCGGTTTCAGATCTGTTCTGGAGTCTGCCGGTCAGACCGCCCCTCACCACCGGTCCGACCGATTTGGCAGCGGTCCGACCGCCGGTATAACAACGGTCCGACCGCCAGGAAATCGGTCCGACCGGTCGAGTCCAGAGGTCAGACCGCTAGTACACTGTGTTGCTTTAATCTTTGATGATTTTGTCATATTGCTTAGAGGATTAATTTGAATTCAATACTAGTCTTCCGTTGTACTGGTATATTGATCTTCAAAGCTTCCTAATAGCTATTGGAGTGAAATACAACAAATTCGAGATGCGTCCTGGAGAGAGCATCGATGCTATTTTTAGTCGCTTTAATAAAGTGATTAATCAGATGAAAGCTATTGATATTGAATACTCTCAATCTGAAAATGCCACCCATCTCTTGGCTGCAATCAACACCAAAGAGTGGGAGATGAAGGCTACTGCTATAGAGGAAAATGTTGATCTTTCGAGTCTTACTTTAGAATTGCTTTATAGTAAACTCAAGACTCATGAAATTAAAAGAGTTGATCATCCCAAGAAAGACAACATGGCATTGATAGCTGATCCTCTCAAAAGGTCCTCTGATGGTACTCTTGAATCGTTTTTTGGTTTTTCATTTACTTGTTTATCTGCGATTCATGAGGAGGAGCTTGAAAGTATTCCTAAGACAGAGTTAGCTCTCCTAGCTAAAAAATTTACAAGGGCCTACAACAGTGTAAGAAACAAAAAGAGAGGCGGCCCTATGACCTGTTACGAGTGTGGTGAGCTTAATCATATCCGGGTAAATTACCCCAAGCTGAAAGGTAAGAGCAACCATAAGGAGGGAAAGTCAGCTTGGAAAAAACCACAATGGATCAAGTCAAAGCATGAGATTGGTAAGTTGGTGAAGGCCGCTCATCGGGTTCTTACCGCTTTTGAGGATCAATCCTTGAGCGATGTGGACTCCGATAGCGAGGAGGACAATGAGGAGGAGATTCTCAAAGACAAGAAGAAAGGGAAGGCCAAAGACTTCACCGGTATGTGCTTCATGGTTGACACTGACGATATTGATGATGATGAGGTACCTCCCTCTTATGATGAGCTTTCTGCTAAATATGATTCTATAGTTGAGCAATTGCTTAGTCAAGATGAAGCGCTAGAATTTGTCATGACAAAAAAATAAGAAATTAGAGTCAAAAATTGGCAAACTGAAAGTAGAACTTAAAAATGCTAAGACTCTTGAACCTGATTAATGTTTATCTTGTCATGCAATGTATTCAGAAATTGCCAAATTACAATCTGCTCATAATATTTCTGTGCAACAACTTGAGAATGCTAGATCTAAGCTAAATGAAATTAAAACTACTCCTTGTGAAAAATATTTAGAATCTAGCAAATTGATTACTTCTGATGTGATTGATTCTAGCCCTTGCACTTCATGCTTAGAAAAAGAACGTGAAATCAAAGATATCTTAGAAGCTGCTAGAGTCAAATATGCTAAGCTTAAGAACAATATTGAAACTACTATTTGTGCTTCTTGTTCCGCTCTTAAGATTGAAATTGCTTTATATAAGGAGAAATCTATGGATAAAACTTGTGATGCTTGTGTTAATTTGAGAAAAAAAATGCTTACCTTCTTGATACATTAGAGAAATTTTCTAAAGGTAAGAAACAGTTAAACATGATTCTTGACAAGTCTAAAACTCCTTATAAGAAGCAAGGTTTAGGATTCAATTCTTTTCAAGACAATTCAAAGCCAAAAGTCATTCAAGTCTTGGAAAAAGGTTTAATTGAATTCAAAACCTAACCTGCAAAAACATCTTTTAAATCCGCATGTTTTGCCCAACCTTGTGTTAATTCAAAGGGTGCTTCTCCTAGTGGTACCAAGTACCATTGCACTTATTGCAAGAAAAGTGGGCATTTGATTGAGTTTTGTTGGCGTAGGTTGAAAAATAATAGAAAAAATCTTGATAGAATTTTATTCATTCAACCTAGAGATTTTATGAGACATGGTAACACTGAAAAGAATAAACCTGGGTTAGGATTTTTCTCACATTCTAATCATTATGTTTCTAAATATCATAATTCTCATGTTCTTTAGGCTGGCGGTCTGACCGCTGGTGGTCACCGGTCTGACCGCCAGAACAACGCCGGTCTGACCGTCCCTAGACAGGTTAATTCCCATGTTAATTTAAACATTGCTCATAACAGAAATTTAGATAAAATCAAGGATAGTACTTCTAGTTTGCATACTCCTCGCAGACGTGTGTCTCAGTACTGGGTCCCTAAATCTTGTTTATCTAACCCCAGTATTGAGACACATCGTTCTTCTGTTCCTTGATTTTCAGGATTACCGCGGAAAGGGGAAGAACACGTGGTTCGTCGACTCCGGGTGTTCACGCCACATGACCGGAAACTCAAGATGGTTCACCTCTTTCACGCAGGCAACATGTGATGACTTCATCACCTTTGGAGATGATATACAAGGGCGAATTGAAGGAACAAGATCAATTAGGGTGAGCAACAAATTCATCCTAAAGGATGTCGCTCTTGTGGACAAGCTTAGGTATAATCTCCTCTCTGTCTCCCAGCTTCTTGATGATGGCTATGAGACTATATTTAAGAAAAATTCTTGTCGTGTACTTGATTCTACTGATGAGCTTGTGTTTGGAATATCTAGAGTTGGTAGAATTTTTGGAGCTGATTTTTCAGAATCTCTTGCTGGATCCCTTAAATGTTTGCTTACATCTTCTTCTGATTTCTGGCTTTGGTACCGATGTTTGGGGCACATTGGTTTTGATCATCTGGCGCGAGTTAGCAACCTTGATCTCATGTGAGGATTGCCCAAACTCAAAGCTGTCAAGGATGCTATATGTGCGCCCTGTAGGCATGGCAAACAAGTTACCGCCTCACACCCTTCTGTGACTATGGTTATGACTGACGGACCAGGACAGTTGCTTCATATGGATACTGTTGGTCCTGCTAGAGTCCGGTCAGTCGGTGGAAAATGGTATATTCTTGTCATAGTCGATGATCTTTCAAGATATTCTTGGGTGTTCTTTCTTGCTTCAAAAGATGAAGCTTTTAGTCATTTTCATGACCTTGTTCTTCGTTTGGCTTCTGAGCTTCCTGGTGCCTTGAGAGCGATCCGCAGTGACAATGGTACGGAGTTCAAAAATGCTTCTTTTGCCTCTTTTTATGCTGAGCGCGGTATTGAGCATCAGTTCTCTTCTCCACACGTCCCTCAACAAAATGGCGTGGTGGAAAGGAAGAATAGGACCTTAGTCGAGATGGCTAGGACGATGCTAGATGAGTATAGCACACCGAGGAGGTTTTGGGCCGAAGCTATTGCTGCAACTTGCCATATTGCAAATCGTGTCTTTTTAAGACCATCTTTAGGCAAGACTCCTTATGAGCTTCGTTTTGGTAGAAAACCCTCTGTTTCGCACTTTCGAGTCTTTGGATCAAAGTGTTTTATTCTTAAGACAGGAAACCTAGATAAATTTGAGTCAAGGACTTTTGATGGGATATTTCTGGGTTATCCTGCACATTCGAGGGGTTTTTGGGTCTTTAATGCTGAAACTAACCTTATTCAGGAGATTTGTAATGTCACTTTTGATGTGACTAGCCCTGGATCTAGATCAGATGTTACAGATGATTCACAAGTGACAGAGAGTATTTCTTGTGGAGGGAGATGAGGACGAAGCTGATATCTATCCTTCATCTGCTGCTGCTGAGGCGTCTATTTTGGTACAAGAACCTGCTACGTCTACTTCACCTTCTGTTGAGGCTCCTGCAACATCATCATCATCAGCAGTACCTGCGAAGGTCAAAGAAACGCTATCTCCCCCAGGCGCTCCACTTCACATTCAGAGGCAGCATCCTCCGGATCAGATAATAGGTAATCTACATGAGCGAGTCACTCGCTCCACGTATACTGATCAAAATCTCTACTCTCATTCTGCTTTTGTTGCTTCTTTTGAACCCCGCGATATATCACATGCTTTATCTAATTCTAGCTGGGTAAATGCTATGCATGAGAAGTTAGAGAATTTCGAAAGAAACAAGGTTTGGAACCTAGTAGAACCTCCTAGTGGTCATAATGTTATAGGAACCCGTTGGGTGTTCAAGAATAAACAAGGTGAGAATGGTTCTGTGGTTAGAAACAAGGCTAGATTGGTAGCTAAGGGTTGCAGCCAAGTTGAGGGGTTAGATTTTGATGAGACCTTTGCTCCTGTTGCTAGACTAGAAGCCATTCGCACTTTGCTCGCATTTGCTGCATCCAAGGGTTTTAAATTATATCAGATGGATGTTGAAAGTGCCTTTTTAAATGGTTTCATAGAGAAGGAAGTGTATGTTAAGCAACCCCTGGGTTTTGAGGATCCCAAGTATCCAAATCATGTTTTCAAGTTATCCAAAGCCTTGTATGGTCTTAAGCAAGCCCCTAGAGCCTGGTATGATAGACTTAAGACCTTCTTGCTTAAGAATGATTTTGAGATGGGTAAAGTGGATAAAACTCTATTCATTCTTAGGCGTGGCAATGACTTCCTGCTTGCCCAGATTTACGTGGATGATATTATATTTGGTGGTTCTTCTAATGCTCTTGTTTCCAGCTTTTCTGAGACTATGTCCAGGGAATTTGAGATGAGTATGATGGGAGAGCTCAATTACTTTTTGGGCCTTCAAATCATGCAATGCAAGGAAGGAACCTTTATCCATCAGACAAAGTACACTAAAGATCTACTCAAACGCTTTGACATGGGTGACTGCAAGCCAATCTCCACTCCCATGTCAACTTTGACTGTTTTGGATCCAGATGAGGAAGGAGAAGTCGTGGATCAACACGAGTACCACAGCATGCAAGGAAGGAACCTTTATCCATCAGACAAACTACACTAAAGATCTACTCAAACGCTTTGACATGGGTGACTGCAAGCCAATCTCCACTCCCATGTCAACTTTGACTGTTTTGGATCCAGATGAGGAAGGAGAAGTCGTGGATCAACACGAGTACCGCAACATGGTCGGCTCCCTTCGGTATCTGATAGCCTCGAGACCGGACATTCACTTCACGGTATGCCTTTGTGCAAGGTTTCAGGCATCTCCGAGAACTTCCCATCGCCAAGCCGTTAAGCGCATATTCAGGTATTTACACTCTACCCTCTTATATGGCATTTGGTATTCCTTCTCTTCAGCTTTGTCCATTAGGGGTTTTTCAGATTCTGATTTTACGGGCTGTCGGTTAGATAGGAAGAGTACCTCAGACACCTGTCACTTCCTAGGCACTTCACTTGTATCTTGGTCTTCTAGGAAGCAGTCTTCTATTGCACAATCCACTGCTGAAGCGGAGTATGTAGCTGCTGCTAGTTGCTGTAGCCAGATTTTATGGATGATGTCCACTTTGAAAGATTATGGGTTAAATTTTACTAGTGTTCCTCTTTTCTGTGATAACACTTCTGCTATTAATATTGCTAAAAACCCAGTGCAACATTCTAGGACTAAGCACATAGACATTCGCTTTCACTTCCTTAGAGATCATGTCGAAAAAGGGGATATTGTGATGCACTTCATGGAGTCTGATGCTCAATTGGCGGATATCCTCACCAAGCCTTTAGATCAAACAAGGTTTGCCACTTTGAGAAGCGAGTTAGGGGTAATTTATCCCTATGGGTTGGTTTGAGGGGGAGTTTGATTTTTTCTGATCTTTCCTTGTTCTTTTGATCTTTTATTGTTCTTTTTCTGAACTTATTGATCCTTTTGAACTTTTTAGGTTTTTAAGCTTTTTATTGCATCTCATTGTATCATATTGCATTCATATGAAAAATACAACAAGTGGTATGGAAAATCCAAAAAGATGCATTGTAATATAAGATTTTCTGCTTATCTTTAAAATTGATGAAGCTTTGCCTATTACCCTTTGGAGACTTAGTATTTCAATTCTTGCTCAATGCCATGTCTAGTTCTTTGACTTGCTAGAATTATCATGCTTTTACATGTGTAGCTAAGTCTTTGCTATATGAGCTAGAACTTTAAAACAACTCGAACTAAAAAATTGTAATTTGTGGATGTTTTAGCGAGTTGCGCAATTAGTGCTCCTTTTATGACATTGGCCCTGTCAGAATTGCTTTGTTAGCTCTTGAATCTAAAATTGACCATTACTTGAGTTTTTTTTTTGTTCTTGAGATTCTAAAACTGCTCCTGTGAAAAATAAAAAAGAAATCAAGATTGTCTTATGCTTAAAATGTGCCAAACTACTCTTACGAGACTGCTTGTAAAAGACATAAACTTGGAGATAGTTTGATGATCTAGACGATCTCATGGGGATTGCTTGTCAGGAATGACATGAACCTCAAGATTTGTCGCCCTGGTAGAAGCTTAGAAAGAGTTTGTGGATCACTCCTAGTCCAGGATCTTCTTTACTAAGATATACCTTTAATCAACTTCTGGTCGAAGCTTAGGTTGTGTTTGTGGATAGCTCTTAGTCCAGGATCTTGTCACTAAGTTAGATCATTAGTCAACTTCAATATTCAATGCATTTGAGAAAACTGTTGACAAATGGGCTTCTAAGAAATAATGAGCAAAATGATTCAATACAGGACCTGATTGACTCTTAATGTGGTCTTTGTTAGATTTTTGATCTCGCTTTGACATTTTGACATGGCCAGTTTCACTTTAGGATCCCTGTTGATGAACTTGCTGAATTTGAAGCGTTGCTTAAATTGATCAAATCTTTTGCTTTACTTTTGAGCCTTCGTGCTTAGCTTTGATATATATGTCTTATCATGATCTTGTTAGCGCTATCAGGCTTGATATGTTGTTTGTGCAATATTAGAAATACTGGTTTGCTCTTTTGGTAATCTCCAAAGCTTCTTGTAATCAAAAATTGAAAAATACAAAAATGAAACCACTCCATTGCACTTCCTGCATATTCCTTCTTATGCTTCTTTCTCCATTCTGCATTTGTTATCTTTAGTCGAGAGGAATGCGTGATTCCTTGATGACTCCATTGTCATAGGGGGAGAAGTTTTACAAAAATATGTTTACAAGGGGAGAAGATATTTCTTTGTTAAAAAGGGGGGGTAAGTTAAAAAAACTTGACGAACTTGAAATTTTCTGGAATATGAGGATCATAGTGAGGGGGAGCTTTTGAATTGCATTCTTATTGTCTAATTGCTATTTCTGAACTTGAATTGCAATTCTTGATCCTCACAATGATCAAAGGTCAATTGAACAATTGTTCTTTCATATAGACCTTAAGTGAGATTTTTTGACTCCTTTCTGGAATTTGAAGCTTTCTTGCTTTCTTTGACTTGTCTCACTTGCCGATACTATTCTGATGCCAGCTTGGTCAGTTATATTGCTTTTTCTTGCTTATGGACCAAGTTGTGCCTTTCTGCGAAAACGAAAGTACTTTACTTTTCAAACTTCTAAATTACATTTTCTGGATTATTGCCAATGTGTTCATCAAGGGGGAGATTGTGGATATCATGAGGATATGCTCCAGATCTTAGGATGATGTGACAATTGGCAATGGCATTTATGATTTGTCGTTTCACAGGGTTTTCGACAAAGTTCAGGCTTTCTGGACAGGGGCGGTCCGACCGGTCCCAAATCGGTCGGGCCGGCCATGTGCGGCGGTCGGATCGATCGTGACCAAAGAGTGTCAGAATGTGCTGGGCCAAAAATAGAGGATGTAGGTAAGTGAGGGGATCCCAATGCACTTGGTCTCATAATTTTTGGAACCTCCAAGCAAAAGTTCTATTCGTTTTAAATTTCCAGAAGGCTTGAAATTCGGCTAAGTCCCTTGTGGCAGTCCGACCGGCTCACAGTGAGCGGTCCGACCGGCCCTGAGGGGCGGTCGGACCGATTTCCACTTATGAACGTCAGCCAACTTCGTGGTGATGTTGTTTTGTTAGGTCAAGTTCATTGGTTTCATGGCATATGTATTGCATGATTCATGTTTTGACTAAAATGGGTCAAGTTGTGAAGAACTTGTTCCCAAATTTATGTTTGCTTGTCTATGGTTATGCAGGTTGCTTGGTGGTCTGCTCGAGTCTGGTTTGGATCTGCTCGAGTCTGCCGGTTTCGGATCTGCCGAGTCCACGGTCGACGCCCCTCCCACCGGTCGACCGATTTGGCGCGGTCCAACCGCCAGATAACAACGGTCCGACCGCCAGGAAATCGGTCCGACCGGTCGAGTCCAGAGGTCAGACCGCCAGTGCACTGTGTTGCTTTAATCTTTGATGATTTTGTCATATTGCTTAGGGGATTAATTTGAATTCAATACTAGTCTTCCGCTGTACTGGTATATTGATCTTCACAGCTTTCTAATAGCTATTGGAGTGAAATTGTGTTCAATTCATAATTTGTGAAAAAGTGAGCGTGCTCCTATTCACCCCCCTCTAGTCGCCTTTTCGGTCCAACAATACGTATGTACCTGTCGGGACCCAAATATGCAAATCTGGACCCTCTGTGTATTCTGCACTAGTCCAGGATCACGCTAGTGCACACAGTGTCAACATTGATGAAATATCACATCCATACAACGAATATAAGAATAAACGAGTACATTTAAATAACAAATAATCATTGGGACCTTATGGTCGAGTTTACATTTATTAAGCCATGCAAGGTCGACAATAAAGAAATAAATCTGCAATGAAACGAAATAAACTCCGGTGGCTCCATCAATTTACCACAGCAACCGATCGATCAAGACCCTAACGTTCAACCCTCGTAGAACTCCTCTTCAAAAGCAGGCGACGACTCCTCCACTTCTGTTGATTTGTTTAGCAAGAGTGAGTACACACCGTACTCGCAAGTCATACCACAGAATGCATTTATACATGATGGCTTATTCCAAAGAAATGGCTTCTGTGGTTATTTTGCAGAAATGCAACATTTGCAATTGAATACAAATAATAGATTGAAAGCGTAATTCAAAACAAATAGACAATAATAAGTTAACAATTGATTTCACAAAGGACACACAGTCTAATCAAGTTCTTTCACACAGCTGAACAAGTTATCTCACACAGCTGACCCTTCCCAAGTGTTTTATGAAAATCTACCCCTCGTGTGAAATTCCCGAGCATGTCCATAACCGAGGACGCGGCTATTCGAATAGATTGGTTTAAACACTCTGCAGAGGTTGTACACTTTACCCACACGATGAAACCAACCGGATCAGAGTTGATCACAACAAAACCTTTCAGAGACTTCATCTCAAACAATGACACTCTGGTGTGCTTTCTCATTGTAGTCAATTTGTACACACAGACCCTTGGAACGACACACACCATTGGACGAGGATGCAATAACTGTCCGCGATGTGACATATCACACCTCCACCCATCACATAGCTTAAATACAACCCGAGTTGTCAATGTCAAGACTCCATAACTTACTAAGTCGTGCCCACATACTAGGCATGTGGTCGTGCAAGAAGGCCCATTCAATGGCGCACAAAGTTAAGTCCTTAATTGACCAAGGCAAGACTTCGATTTAACCCAAATCACAAAGTTTAATAAGCACACACTCCACCATTCACACGAATCCACCACTTGCCTCGGTCTAAATCTTTTCCCACCCTGTTGATTAAGTGCAACACATGCCATCAACGAGTAACAGCACACAGCACACACAGATTCATCACACAGTTCTATAATCACTTAGTCAAGTTTATAATTGCAACTTTCACATGGAATGATGACTCGTGGCATGGCTAAGCAGTTTAATCGTATCTAACCAACCCACGTTGGTGCTACGATAATACCAACTAATAATTAACCAACCTAGGGTGACAAAAGATCATGGCATACAAAAGACAAGGTGGCATAACAATTTGGATTAATAACTACACCCAAAAGTATTTAAATAAATACTTGAAATAGAATGCAATACATTGAAACAAAGTATTTGAAAACTGGGTTCAAAATGATCAAAGGTATAACTTGCCTTGGAATAGATCTAGATATTGGTCTTGGTCTTGAGGTGCTCCTTCTTCTGCAAAATTCCCCGAAGTATCGACGTCTACTCGCAAACGAGACAAAAGAAATAAAACAAATAAATAACAGAGGCAAAACAAACTCCAAAAATTAAATAAAATTTATAAATAAATAGATCTGAATTTTATATGAATTTACAAATTTGAATGGGCTCAATCGGAGTTCGGATGCAAAAGATATGGGCTTTGGAAGATTGGAAAAATCAATTAAACCCTAAATTGGATTTTCTCGAATTTCCCGAATTATTTTTATAAAGGAAAATCGGATTATTGCGCAATGCTTGCGTCAGCCGAGAATTTCCGGAAAAAGGAATTAAATTTAAATAAAATTCGACATGTGGGACCCATCGTCGAGTCTCGGAGTTCACGCGTGGGCCGAGTGCACCGAACCGAGGGAGATCTGCGCGATGGGCCAAGCCACGACGCTGCAGCGGCGCCGACTGGCGCCACGCTGCCGCCACACCAAAGATCGGCCGACGCCGGCGCCGAGCCGGCGACAACGGCGCGGTGGCGCTCGGGACCGATGGTCACCGGCGAACAGCGGCGACTTCACGGCAGATGAGTGGTACCAACGTAGAGGAGGCTAATGCGCACACACGCACCGTTTGAGCACACAGGGTTGACGGAGATGGCCGGCGGCGAGGAAGAAGCGGCGGAGAGAGCTCGGGTTTTGTCGGACGGGCGCTCCGGCGATGCTCCGGCGACGAGAGGGTGCGCACGAGGTAGCCTGTGACTTGCTGATCACAATGGTGCAGTCGGTGGAGCAAGGGCGACGACGACGGCGGCGCAATCCACCGGAGAAGAAGTTCGGCCGAAAACCCTAAAGCTTGCAATGCGGCGGCGCTAGAGCGATCGGGGCGACGAGAGTGGCGGTTTAGGGTTACTGAGGCCCGGCGAGCTAAGGAGTATTTATAGACCGGAGATGCCGAGATTTGAAACCCCAAATCGGATCCAAACAACCGGTTTTTGAATTCCAAGATTTTGGAGATTGAAACCGGTTCGGGTTTGATTTGGTTTGAAACGGATATGGAATAACCGGAGATATGATTTGGCGGGTCGCGCCAAGAATAAGCAATCAATCGGTTTTGTCGGATAAACTTGAAGCTCCAAAGAATGGCGGGCGAGCGCGGCGCGAGGAAGAAGAAACTCCGCGAGACGACGACTCGGCGGTGGTCCCACCGGCGAGAGAGGGGCGAGTGGGTGCAGCGCCGCGGCGATGGAAATCCAACGGCTAGAAGCGAACGCGGCGAGCGAAGAATCGAGATCGGGCGAAGCCACGCGGCGACAATCCAACGGTCAAGGCGGGGTTGAGCGCGTCGTCCGACGGAGACGAGGGCACGCGTCGAGCATCCAATGACGAGAGCGCGGTCCGGGCGATATGGGGGTGGCGCGGTTGGAATAGTCTTTGGGCTTCGCCCAAGGATTTAAAATAGGTTTTTCTTTTAAATAAATCCAGAAAATGCAAATAGCAATTAGAAAATAGCAAATGACTTGGGAAAAATTCCAGAAAATTCTATAAAATATATCCAAGCATATAGAATCTAAATAAAATAGTTTTGACAATTGTTGAGGTTGGGATTAAGCACATTAAATCAATTTGTCCTTGAAGTCCATATTAAGCTTTTTAAATTAATATCCAATAAATCCAAATGATGAATTTTCTTGCTACTAATATATAAAAGATTTTTAAAGCTCTGAAAATTGGGATGTTACAGTACCTATATGTATGCTTGTATGTATATGCGTGTACGTATGTATATATGCATGTATGTATGTATGTATACGTATGTATATGTATGTATGTATGTAGGTATGTATGTATATCTTCTCTAACTTTCAGATTGACCCCACATGTTATCCTTCCAAAATAAAAACCCTAATTATTTATCTCTCTTACATGCGGGTCCCGCATGTTAGTCAACCTTGGTCAACCCTCCTCCATGAGCGTGGTCCATCGTGGACTAGCATATCTCCGTGGACCTGGTCCATAGACCAGTGGCCCACATGTCATTCATCTAAATTCAATATCTATCTTCTAGTACCTTTCAATTTCAAGTGGGAGTTTATTTGATTTGTGTTTTTGAATTTAGTTTGTCTTTGCGCTTTCTTTCTCGTTGATCATGTTGCACCCAGTTTTCAAATTATCTTGTTTCAAATTATTGCATTCTAGTTTAAATATTTATTTAAATACTTTTGGGAAAGTTATTAATCCAATTTGTTATATCTACCTTGTCTATTGTATGCCATGATCTTTTGTCACCTTAGATTGGTTCATTATTAGTTGGTATTATCGTAGCACCAACGTGGGTTGGTTAGATACGAGTAGATTGCGTAGCAATGCCACGAGTCATCATTTCATGTGAGTTGCAATTATAAACTTGACTAAGTGATTATGGAACTGTGTGATGAAACTGTGTGTGCTGTGTGCTATTACTCGTTGATGGCATGTGTTGCACTTAATCAACAGGGTGGGAAAAGATTTAGACTGAGGCAAGTGGTGGATTCTCTGTGATTGGTGGAGCTGTGTGCTTTAAACTTTGTGATTTGGGAAAAACTGGAAGTCTTGCCTTGGTCAATTAAGGACTTCACTTTGTGCGCCATTGAACTGGGCCTGACTTTGTAAGTTATGGCGTCTTGACTTTGACAACTCAGGTTGTATTTTAAGCTGTGTGATGGGCTGGAGGTGTGATATGTCACATCGCGGGACGGTTCGCTGGATCTCTGTCCAACGATGTGTGTCATAACCAAACGTTGTGTGTATCGATTGGCCCGCAGAAAAGCACATCGGGAGTGTCAATGTTTGAGATGAAGTCTCTGAAAGGTTTTGTTGTGATCAACTCTGATCCTGTTGATTACGTCGTGTGGGTAAAGTGTACAACCTCTGCAGAGTGTTTAATCAATCTACTCGAATAGCCGCGTCCGCAGTCATGGATATACTCGGGGATTTCACACGAGGGGTAGATTTTTATAAAACAATTGGGAAGGGTCAGCTGTGTAACACCCTGGCTATTCGAAAGCCAAAATGTCACGCAAACCCATCAAACTACTAAGCATAGCATTAAAACTAGATTATCCAGATTCAATCAACATAAATTCCTAAAGAATGACAATGAACGATCACTAGAATCATGGTAAAGAATGGATAAACAGTTATAATACCACGAACAGTCAAACGATACCAACATAGGGTTATTACAATCTGGAACTTATTTCAACAATTTGGCTTGACTGAATGGCAATAATAATTGTTCTGATTGGATAAAAGTGAAGTGTAGTGTGCCGAACTACCCCACCAAATCATCTTGTCCTCCTCCTCAATTACCTAATTAAAACATACAAAGCAAGGGTGAGTCGAAGACTCAGCAAGCACTAGACAAGAATAATCAAGCATGGAGTGGACAACACAATTCAGTTGAATTACGAACAATTATTGGAACACATACATGTGTGTATGGAATGAATACATGAATGGATGAAATGTAAGAATGCATTGAAGGTATGGACTTATCGACTGCATATACCGGTATAGCGAGTGAATCACCCGTCGGTGTTCACTTAAAGTTACCGTATGAAGAACGTTTCATACGGCAGTCCAACGTGGCCCGCATTGGAATGGTGGATCACACGTACCCATTCTGGAATTGATGGGTTTTCAAATGCCCATACTGGAATTGATGGGTCTTTCAAATGCCCATACTGGAATTGATGGGACTTAGCAAAAAGAATCCACTTCCGTGGTCATAATGAATTTTATGAATGAACATGATGATTTCTCATGGTATGAATGAATATCACACATTAATGAAAAAGACACATGGCATTCAACAATATGTATAAACAGGTATAAGTATGTATTCACCCACAGCATAATGTACCAATAATGCCACACAAGTTACTTGCAGTATCAACATCATGCACAAAGCACAAGAACAATCATGTAAACATCATATCATTATGCATTCCCTTGAGAACGATACAATTTAACAAGTGGTACTTGCCTTCCGTGCTGCGACGTGCTAGGAGGCAATGAAAGTGTTCCTCCACCCACCGCCTTAACTCCTACACAAACGTTTACAAGGGATAAGGATAATAGGGTAAGACATGTCTACATGGGCTCTACCATACCCTCCAACCATCTCACACCCCCAAGGGTTCAATTTGACCTCTACACCAAAAAGACCAGATTACCGTTCTACTGGCAGTTGTACGAGAAAATTCACAATTAAATATCTGTAGCTCCTAAAGATCTGAAATCAGTGCTCAGCTATTCTTAACGGACCAGGCTCAAAAACTTTAGTTGGCGAGATCCTCTGATTCGGCCAAGACAGGGGACTAAACAACGGTTGAACACAATCAATAGACATCTGTCCTGGATGCAGATCAGTAGCAAAGAAAATAACGTAACTTTCAACCTACTGATCCTATGAGGATGATCCTTATCAAATTGGAAAGATAATTGAAAGGTCTACAATAACTTAGTTGGGTGGAGGTTCTGAATCTGACCATAACTTGATCAAAACTGAGGGACAACACGACTGTCTTCAGTTTACAGACAAACCGAACAGTACGTGGTAAAACAGTCATAACTTTTAATCTACTGGGTGAAAATTCGTGATCCAGGTGCCAAAAGAAAGCTAATGAAACCAGGAACGTATCTCCAGAAGACGAAGATAACCAATTCGGCCTCTAAGACACCCAAAACTGAGGTACAACGTACTGTATAGAACCAACCCACAGACAGAAATCAGAGACGGTAAAAATTGCATAACTTTTGATTGGAAACTCTAAAAATTGTGCTCTTTATAAACTTGGAAATCTTACTGAATTATCTACAACATTCGTGTTGGGTGGAATCTCTGATTCGGTCTCTAAATAATTCAAAAACGCCAGACAATACAATCTGTCCAATCTCGTCAGTTCTCCTGGACAGTCGCGGTAAAACCACCATAACTCCTAAATCGTACGTCTAAATCACATGATCTCGGTGCCAAAAGAAAGATAAAAACAATATCAACAACTTTCTAACAGATGGACAAGACAGAAAACGAACGCATCTTACCCAAAATCGACGTACAAGGCGGTGCACAGCAAGGGGAAGGGGGCGGCGGCTCCAAAGGGGGGGAGGGGGAGAGAAATGTGTAGTTTAGGGTTTGGGGGGTGGGAACCCCCCCTAATGGCCGGCCACCACATGGGCCCCTCCTGTGCCGTGGCCTAGGCCCAGGTTGTCGAGAGTTTATAGAAAACCCCTTCTATTTTTCAGGAATTTCTACTCCTTTAATTGTCTTTTCTCCTCCCGGCTATTTTCTAATTACCCGATTCAATTCCGGGATATTACATCTTTCTCCCAAATATTCTTCTAATCGACCGAACAAATTTCGGGGTATTACAAGCTGTGTGAGGTAACTTGTTCAGCTGTGTGAAAGAACTTGATTAGGCTTTGTGTCCTTTGTGAAAGAAAATGTTAAACTATTATTGTTTATTTATTTTGAATTATATTATCAATATATTATTTGTATTCAATTGCAAATATTGTATTTCTGGAAAATAACCACAGAAGCTATTCCTTTGGAATAAGCCATCATCTATAAATTGCATTCTGTGGCATGACTTGCGAGTACGGTTGTGTACTCATACTTGCTATAAATAATCAACAGAAGTGGAGGAATCGTCAGTCAACAAGGTCTACTTCAAGGATCGTGGAGAATTAGATTGCGCTACCCCAGTCGATTGCATGTGGGCATATGGATGGGCTTCACTGAAGTTATTCTGTTACGTTCCGCTGCAGCTTTATTGAGCTATTTGTCTTATGAGGCATTAATTGTAAGTTTTGACCTTAAGGTCTTTACTCTGATAATTATTGTTATTTGTCTATTTATTAGTCATCTTCGCATATGGAAATGATATTTCATCGATGTTGCCACTGTGTGCACTAGCGTGATCCTAGACTAGTGCAGCATACCCACAGGGTAGAGGGTCCAGATTTGCATATTTGGGTCCCGACAGAGGTGGTATCAGAGCCATATCGACTGTAGGTCGTGACCTTAGTTAGAATGGCCGTATTTTAGGAAGATTTCAAAACTTATTTTACAAATAGAAAATCTTAATGATGTGCTATTCTCATCTTGTCTAAATTCTATACTCTTCCATTCTATTCATTTCTCATCTATATTCTCCCTCACCATTTTGAGTATTAAATTGGACCTTCTTTCCTCATAACTTCCACAGTTGCCGTTATCGGTGCCAAATGTCTCGATGGATGCCCAATAGCTGTTTTGAGCAACTCTTTGAAGACAATGCAACCAACAATAACGACATATTGACATCTCCCCATGTGTTCAAGACAAGTACATCGCGAGAACTGAAGACAAGAAGAGGTTGTACATCGCCCCTGTCTTTCTCCAAGATTCGCCTGCGAGGATCGCAAGCAGTCAACGTTTGATGAAGACCGTGACCAGTTTGAGTTCTCTTTAGATCTGCCATATAGGATAAATCTGTGTTGGTTCCTCCCGTGTGTTGAGCCAAGTCACCCAGTTAAGTTAGAGTTTAATCGTTTAGACGATTAGATTTTTGTTTTCTTTCTTCTGTGTATAGTTTGGCTGTGAGTTTTATGCTTCTTAAAAGCTTTCCGGCTATTTCTATGTTCCTTGGTGTTCTTGGGTTTAGTAGATTGCCTTCCCTTAACTTGTGCTTTTCCTTCTCATCTATTAGCCTGGTCAGCCAGCAGATGGAGAGCACTAGTGAAGCCAACTTTGTCAGTAATCTTGAGACAGTCTGTGTCAGCTCAGATCTTGTCAATCCCAATGGATAGTTGTCTGTACCAGAAGTAGTAGGTCCGGTCATGGTACAATTTCTGGCCGCTCAGACTCAACTCAGGAATGCGATAATGCAGAACATGAATAATCTTATGACCCAGCAGAATCATACCACCGTCACTTAGTCAATTTGTTGAATCAGAATAATCAAGCAAGTCGTTGTTCCATCACCAGTGTCAGTACGAGAGAAGACGTAAACCAATAGCTATCTTCAGTGCCAGTAGTGACACATCAGAGCCTGAACCAGTCTTCCGTCACCCAGAATCAGCTCATGTCAGCAACGATGCAATCGTCAGACATTAGTAACTTTTGTAAGGATGCACAACCCGTTGCCATCCCAACGGCACACCCTCAGTTCAAGTTTGTGAAGTTCGTAATGACCAGACTGCCTATCTTTGAAGGATCAGTCCAACTCAAGAATGCAGAATCCTGGATTCGCACCGTAGAAGAAAAGCCAATTGTTGTGCAATACAATGATAACGAGAAAGTTTTCTATGCTGCTCACCACTTGAAAGAGTTGCATTAGATTGGTGCAAAAACTTTCGCGCCGCCCATTCGGACGAGCAGACCATCATTTGGTCAGAGTTCTCCCCAGCTTTTCGTCAGCAGTATCCAACATCAAGTAAGAGTGATCAAGAGAAACTTGCTATTCCAAAATCCTACATCCAAATCTAGCCATTGTCAGTTGAAGTGCTACCAGCCAGATAAGTTATAATATTGTGCATGTACCCGTTGTGGAGAAATAAGTCATAGTGCTGATGAGCACAATATCAATTGTCCTAGTTGCGAAGGAAATCATTTCGTTGGAGAATGTCCAAATAGTAAGATCACATGTTTCTTGTGTGAAGGCAACGATCATTGACTGAGCCAATGCTTTATGTATTCAGTGTTGATTTTCGCAATACAATGTCAACGAGAAAATTTCCGAGCCGAAGTCAGAGCTTTAGCAAAAGAAGGCAAACCATTGTCAGTACAAGATATGTCAGCTGAAGAATCGTAAGAGCAGAATGTTGACTTTAGTAACCAGCCTCGAAAGAGAAGCAAGTCGGTATCGCTAGTAGAGTGTCTTTAGTGTGGTAAACAAGACCACTATGCCAAGAGATGCCCTGCAAGATGACAAGCTTCAACCCTCAAGGAGGATAGTCATTCTGCCATAGCCCTGTCAGAAAAAGTCATAAGATTCGACACGTTTATGCTACAACTATCGTGGAAAAGATCACCACATCAGCCAGTATTCTCATAATAACCAGCCACTCACTCTAGTGCCAGAATGTTAAAAGTCGCTTCACTCAAGATTGTAACACCCAGAGCAAGTGGTAAAGTAGTAGGACCTGTTTGTCTAAAGAAGCAGTTAAAGAAGAGAAGTTTGAACGATGATGTTATCGAGAAAGCCTAGATTAAAGATAGTATGCAGTTGTCATTGTAAGTGATCTATGCAGCATGCATCCAGATCAGAAGCCAAGTTTGTCTTTGACTTGGTACCCAGGATCAGCCAATTCCAGAAGAGTTACATCAGAGATGATACATGGCAAAAGTTGCCAACGAGTTTGCAGAAATGATACAGTTAAGCAGATGACTTTCTCAGATAAAGGCAGTGTTAAATCAAATTTGTAAGTTTAGCAAGCACCAATGTTGATTGCAAAGTAAATTGTTAGCACAAGGATGTGCGAGAATTTTAGTATATTCAAGAGCTAATCCCCAGAACCTCAGAATCAACCTGTTTGAGATATGAGAAAGAACTGCAATTTTTCCCAGGATTGTCCATGAACAGGACAGTGTCAGCAGAAGATCAGTAAGACAGTCATTTCAAGATAGTCAAGACCCTCATCGTTGTAAAAGGACAAGTTCACCAGATCACCAAAAGTGAGCTAAGTTAGTGAGAATTTCAGAAAAGATTGATCACTACTCCAGTGTTCATACTACCAGCTACCTGAAGGAGACTTGATGACTTTTGTCATGGAACATCCAAGAATTTGTGTGTTAAGAAGTTTCGCTAGCACTCCCTAACAGCTAAAGTTTCAAGCAGTGAATTATGCTCGCCATAATTGAAAATTTGTTATCATGCTGCAGCAAAGATGGTTTTATTGGATCGAGAACCATGAGGTTGGAGTCTGTTCCCTCAGTTCAGATCAGTATAGTGGTAGATGCCTCAAATCGGAAGAGCTACCGCAAGAACCTGTTGATCAAGTGAAGTGTCAGCTAAAGTTACCTATGAAAGCCAGAAGTTGAATCTTGAGTTAGTGCAAGAGTATATTTGTTGAACCTTAGAGTTCAAGCCGATGCTAGAAAATCATGGTTGCGAAGACAGTAGATGACAATTTTGTAAAGGGAATCGGTCCTCACTTGAAGTAAGGTAAAGCATGAGAACATGCCGAAGGTGAACCAAATGATCCACGAATCAATGAGCATATATGCGGTTTTGATTGAAAGGAACTCAAGTAGTTGATGCTCAAACCAACATTTGAGTGCAAGCATTTCCATTTCCCTGAAAGTACCAAGGTGTACAAGGATCTCAAAGTTGAATTGTGATGATATAATATAAGGAAAAATGTCACAGAATGTGTTACCATTTGTGTAGTATATCAGAAAGTCGGCTGGTATGTCAAAGGCCAGACAGAGTACTCCTATCTCTGTTAATTCAAGCATGGGTTTTCTCAGGACCCAATCGAGATGTAATTTCATGAAAAGTAATTGTTGATAGTTTGATAGAAATGTTCTGCTTCATACATGTCACTATCACCTTGTTTGGAGACCGTCTAGCAGAGTGGTATACGACCGAAGTTGTATACAACAGAGATGGTATTCGCCAGAATTGGTCTAGTATAAAATCGACGGAGATTGTCAGTTTGCACGATGTTCTAGAAGGAGTCAGTGTCAGACCAAGGATCCGAGTGTACCTCGTGTTCGTGACAGAGTGTGTATGCAACTTTGGATGTCCATTCAGTTAAGTATTGTGTATCACCCTGAATCAGTGGGCAGATTGAAAGAGTGAGTTTGTGCTTTAACTCATAGTACCAAGTCGAGCAAGTAGGTGTGGTGTTCAGAATCTCCCTACAATACCATATGTAAGCCAGTTCGCAATGGTCACCATTTGAAGTTTGCAATGGTTGATCATGTAAGTCATCGCTCACCTATAAGAAGATTAGATCACAAAGTATGTGGATTTTGCATTAATCATGAAGCAGAAGACCAAGTATCTTTATCCTTAAAGATATTTTAAGTAGCTTGTTTCAAGAAGAAAAGCTATGCAGATTATGTCGGGACCCAAATATACAAATCTGGACCCTGTGTGTATTCTGCACTAGTCCAGGATCACGCTAGTGCACACAGTGTCAACATCGATGAAATATCTCATCCATACAACGAATATAAGAATAAACGAGTACTTTGAATAACAAATAACTGTTGTGACCTTAAGGTCGAGTTTTACAATTATTAAGCCATGCAAGGCTGACAATAATGAAATAAACTGTAGCGGAAACGAAGTAAACTCCAGTGGGCTCCCATCAATTTACCACAGGCAACTAACTGGGATCAAGACCCTAACGATCAACCTTCGTAGAACTCTTCTTCAAAAGTAGGCGACGACTCCTCCACTTCTGTTGATTTGTTTAGCAAGAGTGAGTACACACCGTACTCGCAAGTCATACCACAGAATGCATTTATACATGATGGCTTGTTTCAAAGGAATGACTTCGGTGGTTATTTTGCGGAAATGCAACATTTGCAATTGAATACAAATAATAGTTTGAAAATGTAATTCAAAACAAATAACCAATAATAAGTTATCATTTGGTTTCACAAAGGACACATAGTTTAATCAAGTTCTTTCACACAGCTGAACAAGTTATCTCACACAGCTGACCCTTCCCAATAGTTTTATGAAAATCTACCCCTCGTGTGAAATTTCCGAGCATGTCCATAACCGAGGACGCGGCTATTCGAATAGATTGATTAAACACTCTGCATAGGTTGTACACTTTACCCACACGATACGATCAATGCGGCCAACACTGGTCATAACAAAACTTTTCGGAAACTTCATCTCAAGTATTATTACTCCCAGTGTGCTTTACCGTCATACCAACCCAAACACAGCGCTTTGGTATAACACACACTGTTGGACAGGGAAGCGGGGAACCGTCCCGCGATGTGCCCACATAGTAGCACACCTCCAGTCCATCACAAAGCTTAAAATACAACCTGAGTAATAATATCGAAAATCCATAACTTACTAAGTTAGGCCCGTCCCATACTAGGCATGTGGTAGTACAGTAAGGCTCAGTTCAATGGCGCACAAAGTTAAGTCCTTAATTGACTAAGGCAAGACTTACAATTTTAACCCAAATCACAAAGTTTATAGCACACAGCTCCACCAATCACACAGATCCACCACTTGGCTCAGTCTAAATCTTTTCCCACCCTGTTGATTAAGGGCAACACATGCCATCAATGAGTAATAGCACACAGCACACACAGTTTCATCACACAGTTCCATAATCACTTAGTCAAGTTTATAATTGCAACTCACATGAAATGATGACTCGTGGCATGGCTAAGCAATCTACTCGTATCTAACCAACCCACGTTGGTACTATGATAATACCAACTAATAATGAACCAACCTAGGGTGACAAAAGATCATGGCATACAATAGACAATGTGGATATAACAATTTGGATTAATAACTATCCCAAAAGCATTTAAATAAATACTTGAAATAGAATGCAATACATTGAAACAAAGTATTTTAAAAACTAGGTGCAAGATGATCAAAGGTATAACTTGCCTTGGAATAGATCTAGATATTGGTCTTGGTCTTGAGGAGGTGCTCCTTCTTCAGCAAAATTTCCCGAAGTATCGACGTCTACTCGCAAACGAGACAAAAGAAACAAAAACAAATAAATAACAGAGGCAAAATAAACTCCAAAAATCAAATAAAATTCAGCATTAAATAGCTATTGATTTTATATGAATTTACAAATTTGAATGGGCTCAATCGGAGTTCGGATGCAAAAGATATGGGCTTTGGAAGTTTGAAAATCAAATAAAACCCTAATTTGGATTTTATTGAATTTCCTGAATTATTTTTATAAAGAAAAATCAGATTATTGCGCAATGCTTGCGTCAGCCGAGAATTTCCGGAAAAGAAAATAGATTTAAAAAGAAATCTGACATGTGGGCCCCACATGTCAGTCTCGGGGCTCACGGTGGAACGAGTGCACCGAGCTGAGGGAGATCTGGTGCGGTGGACTGAGCCACGCACGCGTGTGCTGGCGCTGATCTGGCGCCACGTGGCTGCCACACCAAAGATCGAGGCCGACGCCGGGCGCCGAGCCGACGACAACGGCGGTGGCGCTCGGGACCCGATGGTCACCCGCGAACGGCGGAGACTCGCCGGCGGTGGAGGGTTCCAGTGGATTGCTGGCGCTAATGCACACCCGTTGGTGCCCTTACCAGAGGCTGGTAACGATGGTGGCGACCGGCGGTGAGGAAGAAGCGGAGGTGGAGCTTCGGGTGTTGTCGGACGAGTGCTCCGGTGATGCTCCGGCGATGAGGAGGTGCACCCGAGGTAGCCTGGGACTTGCTGAGCACGGTAGTGGAGTCGGCGAGGCAAGGGCGACGACGACGGCGGCGCAATTCGCCGGAGAAGAAAATCGGCCGAAAACCCTAAAACTTGAAATGCGGCGGCGCTAGAGCGATCGGGGCGACGAGGGTGGCGGCTTTGGGTTGCGAAGGTCTGGGCGGTGCTAAGGGGGTATTTATAGGCCCGGGGGACGCCGGAATTGCAAATCCCCAATTCGGGTCTGAAACGGCCGGGATTTTGAAATCCTTGAATCTCGGAGATATTTGCCGAATTCGGGTTTGATTCCAACAGAAATAGGTATGGGATAACACGGGATTTGTTTTGGTAACGTCGGCGCGAAGAATCCGTAACGGATACGCGTTTGTCGGACGAATCTTGAAGCTTCGGCAATGGCGGCGAAGCGCGGGCGCGAGGAAGAAGAAAGGCGCGGAGACGACCTTGCGGCGGTCCCACCTGGCAGCGGCAGCGACGCGTGGGTGAGCGAGCGAGCGAGATCAGCGGTTAAGGCCACGCGGCAGCAATCCAACAGAGAAAGACGGGGTTGAGCGCGTGCGTCCGATCGAAACGAGGGGCACGCGTCAAACATCCAACGGACGAGGGCGCGGCCGAGCGGCGAGATGGGCTAGCGCGGCTGGAATAGTGCTGGGCTTCGGCCCAATACTGTTCCGAGGGATTTAAATATATTTTTCTTTTTAATAAATCCAAAAATGCAAATAGCAATTAGAAAATAGCAAATGATCTTGGAAAAATTCTAGAAAATTCTATAAAATATGTCCAAGCAAATAGAATCTAAATAAAATAAGTTTGGCCATTGTTGATGTTGGAATTAAGCACCTTAAATCGGTTTGTCCTTAAAGTCCATATTAAGCTTTTAAATTAATTTTCAAATAAACCCAAATGGTGAATTTTCTCACTACCACTATTTAAAGGATTTTTAAAGTTCTAAAATTGGGATATTACAGATTATCACCCTTACGGTTAGATTTATCTTCAAGATACCTGTTAAAGTTCTGTGTTAAGGAGTTGCGACAGAGGTAATAGAGGTGTGTTGATCAGTTCAAGATTCCGAAGCTCATAAGAAGAGTTAGTTTATCAACCTAAGTTACCAGTCAGCAGCCAGATTTTCTCAACTCCAGAAGTATCTTCGAGTATCAATCAAGTAGATACCGTCAGAAGCAACCGAGTTGCTAGAAGTCTTTTCCTGCGAATAGCTAGTTTGTCAAGTTTTCATTGAAGCGAGGAGTTCAGTAAGAAGAAAGACGTTTGTTCCGTAAGTGTTCGAAAAAGCAGTTCCGTCAGAGTCAAAGTTGTTCAAAAGCAAGAAGAGAACCCGAAGGCTGAGTTCCGTAACCTTTTATATAGCCAACCTGAATCTCGTGGACGAGATTCCTTTAAGGGGGGAGGTTTATAATGTTCCAAAATTTGGCTTTTCAAAAATCTTTTGAGTAGTTTAGGTCCCTAAAAAATTTCACCACTTTTATTTGAATTAATAAAGCTTAATTGGATTTTTTTGAAATTAAAAATATTTAATTTGACTAATATAAACATAAATTTAATCAAAATCTATTTTACTTGGCTTCCTGGTGTTTCTAGGAATTTTCTGGTATTTTTGGCGATTTTTCTGGATTTACTTGCTATTTATTTGACCTCCTTAATTTTTGGGCTATTTACTTAATTCCGAAAATCAGCATATTCTCTCTCCTATCTGGTTGCTACAGTGCCCGATTAGCACTATTCACCTGCATGCTACAGTATCATGGTACTATTCACATGATTCGCAGCCGATCGTCGCGCAACCGAGCCGAACTGCCGAACGTCCCGTGCGCGTTTAAACTCCAATCTTCGAATTTCCATATCTTTCTCCTCGGTGCATATAAATGCGAGCCGTCTGCGCCCACACGTCCGTCTCGATGTCCTCTTCCAATCCCTTGATTTGGTTTCCTCCGAATACATTTATTTTCGTCGCAGTTCACAGAATACCGAGTTGCACCCAAAGATCTTCTCCAGCTAGTTTCTCCTCCATCCTACGTCCGCCGGCCGAACCGTCTGCGGCGTTGGGTTCGCGTCATCGTGGTCTACGTCATGGTGTCATCCCCTTCACCCGAAGATCGCTGGAGTTCCGCCGTCCGTTGCAGCCGAACAGTATTCTTCGCGTTTCCTGCTTCCTCGGTGAGTATTTTCAAAATCCAACCGCACCATCGCGTCCGGCTCGTTGTTTCCTTTTCGTTTTGCCCCTTTGCTGCCGCCGCGTCGCATCCGGCCACCGGCCATTATGTTGGCTAAAACTAATCTGTTACTGTTCATGCCTTCTGTGTATGATGTGCGTGTGTTCGTTTATTTTCCCTAGTTATTTTCCTTCCTGTGATTAATGAAGCCAAGTTTTTCTCTCTATTCCTTGCATTGCCTCCATGCACTTGGAATCAGGCCGACGCCCTCTGCATGCTTTCTTTGGACAATGCTTTCGTCTCTGTTGCTTTCTCCAGTTCGGTTCCCTCAGTAGTTGCCATTGCTCCTCTGTAGCATGGGTCCCTATGTCATGCAATACAAGCCATATATCCCCTCTACTCTCTTTCTCTATTTCTTTTCCCTGCCGTTAGGTGCATGAGCCAAGTTGTGGAGCTTCTTTCTCTATTCTGTTCTTAGAGTCAATTCCTCCCTGTTAACTCTTCCTCTCCATAACATATTAACTCACTTGTCATCCACACCATTTAAGCATATATATATATATATATATATATATATATATATATATACATGCATGCATGCATGTATATGTATGTATGTACGTATGTGTGTGTATACATGTATGTATATGTATGTATGTACGTATGTATGTTTGTATATATGTATGTATGTATATGTATATGTATGTATGTATGTATGTATATGTATGCATATACATATATGTATACATGTATATATACGTATGTATGTATGTATGCATGTATGTATATGTGTGTATGTATGTATGTATGTATGTACGTATGTATGTATGCATGTGTGTATACGTATGTATATGTATGTATGTGTATGTATGTATGTATACGTATGTATGTATATCTTCTCTCACTTTCAGATTGACCCCACATGTCATCCTTCCAAAATAAAAACTCTAATTGTTTATCTCTCTTACATGCGGGTCCCACATGTTAGTCAACTCTTGGTCAACCCTCCTCCATGAGCTTGGTCCACCGTGGAGTAGCAATCTCCGTGGACCTGGTCCATAGACCAGTGGCCCACATGTCATTCATCTAAATTCAATATCTATCTTCTAGTACCTTTCAATTTCAATTTAGAGTTTATTTGATTTGTCTTTTTGAATTTAGTTTGTCTTTGCGCTTTCTTTCTCGTTAGACGTTAAAGCCTCAGAATCGTCTGAAAGAGCTGAAGATCAAGGAAGTAGAAGATTGAAGATAAATAATACTATCATTGCTATAGCAAGGCAAGCTATACCTTTGATCATGTTGCACCTAGTTTTCAAATTATCTCGTTTCAAATTATTGCATTCTAGTTTAAATATTTATTTAAATACTTTTGGGATAGTTATTAATCCAATTTGTTATATCCACCTTGTCTATTGTATGTCATGATCTTTTGTCACCCTAGGTTGGTTCATTATTAGTTGGTATTATCGTAGCACCAACGTGTGTTGGTTAGATACGAGTAGATTGCTTAGCCATGCCACGAGTCATCATTTCATGTGAGTTGCAATTATAAACTTGACTAAGTGATTATGGAACTGTGTGATGAAACTGTGTGTGTTGTGTGCTATTACTCGTTGATGGCATGTGTTGCACTTAATCAACAGGGTGGGAAAAGATTTAGACTGAGGCAAGTGGTGGATTCCGTATGATTGGTGGAGCTGTCTGCTTTAAACTTTGTGATTTGAGAAAAACTGGAAGTCTTGCCTTGGTCAATTAAGGACTTCACTTTGTGAGCCATTGAACTAGGCCTTACTGTACAACCACATACCTAGTATGGGCTAGGCCCGACTTAGTAAGTTATGGAGTCTTGACTTTGACAACTCAGGTTGTATTTTAAGCTGTGTGATGGGCTGGAGGTGTGATATGTCACATCGCGGGACAGTTCGCTACATCCCTGTTCAACGATGTGTGTCGTAACCAAACATTGTGTGTATCGGTTGGCCAGCATGAAAGCACATCGGGAGTGTCAATGTTTGAGATGAACTCTTTGAAAGGTTTTGTTGTGATCAACTCTGATCCGGTTGATTACATCGTGTGGGTAAAGTGTACAACCTCTGCAGAGTGTTTAATCAATCTATTCGAATAGCCGTGTCCGCGGTCATGGACATGCTCGGGGATTTCACACGAGGGGTAGATTTTTATAAAACAATTGGGAAGGGTCAGCTGTGTGAGGTAACTTGTTCAGGTGTGTGAAAGAACTTGATTATGCTTTGTGTCATTTGTGAAAGAAAATGTTAAACTATTATTGTTTATTTATTTTAAATTATGTTTCCAATCTATTATTTGTATTCAATTGCAAATGTTGCATTTCTGTAAAATAACCACATAAGCCATTCCTTTGGAATAAGCCATCATCTATAAATTGCATTCTGTGGTATGACTTGCGAGTACGGTTGTGTACTCATACTTACTATAAACAATCAACAGAAGTGGAGGAATCGTCAGTCAACAAGGTCTACTTCAAGGATCGTGGAGAACTAGGTTGCGCTACCCCAGTTGATTGCCTATGGGCATATGGATGGGCTTCACTGAAGTTATTCCGTTATGTTCCGCTGCAGCTTTATTGAGCTATTTGTCTTAGTTGACATTAATTGTAAGCTTTGACATTAAGGTCTTTACTCTGATAATTATTGTTATTTGTCTATTTATTAGTCATCTTTGCATATGGAAATGATATTTCATCGATGTTGCCACTGTGTGCACTAGCGTGATCCTGGACTAGTGCAGTATACACAGAGGGTCCAGATTTGCATATTTGGGTCCCGATAGTACCACTGCTCACTACCTTAGATAAGCAGTCTAGAGCATGTGACAAAACCTTTACAAAGCTCCTTCTTAATCCAGTTCTGCATGCGAACTTAGCGGGTTTTAACACTTAAATGCTGCTACCCGGCTAGATAGAGAGACACACTTCTTGGCGCAATCGATTTGTCCCTTATGGCAAGACAACCAATCCATACCAAGAATTACATCCAAACTTGCTGAATGGAGGAGAATAAGATTCGCGAAGAATCTCACTCCCTCGATCTCAATTGGAACATCCCTACACTCAGATTCAGCTCTCAACTCCGAACCCGGAGAGCGAATGAGCAACGGGACCAACAAAGGAGTAAATAGGAGCTCACTAATAGCAGCAAAAGACTCAGAAAAAAAAGAATGGGATGCTCCTGAATCAAACAAAATAGTAGCAGAATGAGAGTTAACAAAGTGTACCCGGCCGGCGTCGGGTGCCTCTGTGCCTCCTCTGCGGAGATGAGGTTGTGCGAGCACTACCCACGCCTTGGGTGATAGGGACTATCTTGAGTCTGAGAAGAACCACCTCGGCCCGCGCCCTCCATTAGGGGAGTGCTCCTGTCTTCTTAGGGCATTGGTTCGCGTAATGCCCCTTCCGTTGCGGCGAAGCAAGTGACCCGGCGGCCGGGTTGCGGGGCCACCTGGCGACTCGCAGTGCGTGATTGGGGCACGGCTGCGAAGGACGAAGAACAGTCTTGGCGGCCTCGAAGTCTTTGAAGCTCTTGACGCGACCCGAGGCGGATCAACGAGGATAGCGGCCTGGATGACTTCGGGCCTCCCACTTACGCTTGCGGGAATCCTGGCGCTCTCCACGAGTGCTCGGCGGCGATGGCCTTGTCCACCAAGGCACGGAAATCGGAAGTCGGCGATGGATAGCTTGTCCTCGAAGTTCCTCGGACAAGCCATCCTTGAACTTCTCTGCTTGGCCTCATCGGTGGCCACCACCTCCGAAGCATAACGAGCCAAATGGTTGAACTTCGTATAGGTACTCAAGAATCGAGAGACGCCCTTGTCGGCGACAAGAACTCCTTCTTCTTGATCTCATCAGTAGGAAGGAATGTGACTCACGGAAGGCGATGCGGAACTCCTCCCAAGTGACGGTGTGGCCGTCGCATGGCGAAAGCTCTCCCACCAAGACAAGGCTGCACCCTCCAGCTGGTGCGATGCAAACAGCGCCTTCTCGTGCTCCTGGCACTGCGCTATGCGAAGCTTCCGCTCAACCAGACGAAGCCAGTCGTCTGCGTCAAGCGGGTCCTCAGACCTGGAGAACGTGGGGGGTTGGGTGCGAAGAAACTCCGCAAGTCCCCACGCTGTGGTGCCCACCCCTGCCGGATCTGAAGCACCGGTAAGGGGCGGAAGTGTTCGCGCGATGGCGTCCGAAGGACCCTCCCGCCCTCTGCAGTTGCGCTCAATCAAAGAAGAACCTCGGCCATGGTCGGAGGAGGAGGAAGATCCTCGTCCGGACCAGCTGACTGGCCTTGGCCGCTACGGGTGCGTCCGGCCATCCCGCTACAAGAAATTTTTGGTTAAAACTAAACTCAAAGATTCAAAGCCGAAAGAAAGCGAAAAGCTAACGACTAGGGGAATGGAATATCACTCTAATCGAAAGCCAAAAACAACAAGTACATAACTTTAAAAAGGCTTATAAAAAGACTCCAAAAAAAACAGCAAGGAATCATAAAACCAAAGCTCAACTTCCCAACACAACTAACCCGTATTGAATGAACGAGTAATTGATTGAGAAGATAAAAATCAGAAGATCAAGGTAAGATCTAATACTACTTAAGATCAAGGCTAAATCAGCAAAAATAGTGTTAGATACATAGCTAACTAGTATCACATCTTACCCTTTTAACCCACAAGTTTTAGTTGATTATCCGCTCATTTTCTACCCCATTAGAAACCATCGAGCTTGCTGTCCGGAAATTGAGGTTGCTGTAGCGATTCTGCATCCAAGCTTCCAGTCGAAGTCTTCCATTCTAGAAACTTCAAAATCTGGCACACTTCAATTTGCCAAGCTCAGTGGTCCGATCAGAAACCATTGAGCTCTTTGTCTGAAATTGAAGCGGGTTGTCGATTCGCATCAAGCCTCTAGCCGAAATCTTCAGTCCAGAAACTTCAAAATCCTAAGCACTTCAATTTGCCAAACTCAGTGGTTCCCAAAACCCATTTAATCGATAACACTATCTTTGAAAAGGAGATGAGATGAAAACAACCTTCAAACTCAAATTAGAGTAAGATGAGAGGAGAAAGCTAAGATAGGTAAGGAATAAAATCTGAGAACTTACTTAAAATTTCAAAAATCATTTGATACTTTGAAATTAAGTTTTCAAAATATCCTAAAGACGACCAACTTGGGTTACTACATGACATGTGGTTCGATACTAAACCTTGTGAGACCCGGTTTATCCGGCTTGTAATGCTTAACCATCCACTTGGTCCTAGCATCACAAATCGATAATCCGAGACTCAAGACATGTATACTTCCCAGTGCAAGATATACACATCTCTTTACAAAGTTCATGCATCAATTCCATTCATTCACATAGAACCAAAACATAAACAACAATCCGAAGATAACATAAATAAAGGATAGTCATTACAAAAGAGAGGCCGACCGGCCAAATGACAAATACATAAAGAAATTTAACAGCGGAAGCAAAAGTGCCATAAGATGGCCATAAACAAAAGAGCCAATCGGTGTGCCTTTAACCCACAAGGCAACCGACCGGACCGCCAAAGCTAGTCGTCGAATCCACAAAGACAACTCACAAAAGTGAGGCCCTTGGGGCTCACCTTCTTCCTCTGCAAACAAAAGCAAACCCAAAGAAAAAGCGGGTGAGTACTTTGAATGTACTCATAAGATATATAAGAATGATAACAGATCTATGCAATAACTATATGCAAGCTTATTTAAGTGGAGCAGATAGGACTCAAATTTTTAAGCATAAAGCAAGTTTTATTTGCAATAATGTAATAGATCAAAGGCAATTTTGCAATCTGATTTTATTTGATAAAAACAGAGTAATCAAGTAGCAACAACAAGAAATAGTCCCGAAGTGACTAAACCATTAGTCACCACAACAATAGCATGAATTACCCATTCATGCCAACCATGTCAAATTTTAAATTTAAAAGGTTGTAGTCTAGTTCTTGCACGACCTTACCAAGCATGTCCATAACCTAGGGCGAGGCTATTCGAATAGTTTTATCCTGCAGGGTGTACCAATGTACCCACACGCCGGATCGCCTTTTGCCACTAGATTAAGCACACTTCCTTAGGTATGCCGCACGGCTAAGTCCTACGAGACATTTCCAATATTGTGAATTATTCACGAGCCGCCTGTATGGATAGAAACCCATACGTTGTGTCGAGTCATTGTAAAGCCTCGGTCAACTACCCGTCGCAGTAAAGCCTTGGACAACTACAATGCTCCTCGAGGTGGAGAGCCTACCCTAATCTCCACCACCGCACACCCAACACAAAAACACCGAGAACACATATCATGTTTCACACAACACACACAACCCCTCCTGCGACTCGGAGATAACCCACGCCAAAGTACTAAGTCAAGAGAGGTCCCATATCCTCTCGCGTGGTTAGCACGCATAAGCGCTTGGCTTAGTGACACAAGTAACACTTCGGTCCTTAGGGACTGGGCACCTTTCCTTGTCACACCCAACAATCACACCAACATGCCATTGTGCCCAAGTCAAATCATTTTGTTTCATTTTCGGTTTTACAAAACAAAAGCATAAGGTATCGAACCAAAATAAACAAAATGATTTGTGTGATCAAGGTCATCGACTAAGTCGATAACCGCCCAATTCTACCGGTAGCTAAGCATTTCTAAGCATGACATCGCAAAGGCAAGAAAGAGCATAATTAAATCACCGGCTCTAATTCACCAAATGATATTAATAACTTATGGTTGTGGCGGGGATAACATTTTAATGGCAACAATGCATTAGGAATAGCTACCTCTAAACAGGCAAAATTAATTGGACACAAAAGCAATGCATACATATAATTTGTAAACAAGATATTAGACTTTGAAAGTAATGGGACATTTATGATCAAATATCTTGCCTCGCTTGTCGTGGGTCAAGGTGTTGCTCAGGATCAACAATTTTATCAACGTGCTCTTCGGATCCTAACGAAAGCAAAAAGCAACCGATAAGAACGAATAAAAGCAAAGACCCAACAGTAAACTCCTCCAAAAATTCTGAAATTTTTACAGTAGCAAGGTCTTGATTTATAATGAATTTAGCAACAAGAACCAATTGATTTGGATTCTTAATGCCAAAGATATGACCAAAACAATTTTGCTCACTTTTATAAATCAAAATGCTACTATTCATTAGCAAAAATTTCTGGAGCTATACTGAGTTTGGAAACATTTTTAAATTAAAGTCTAGTTAAAAACATAACCAACAAAATTTGAATCAATCGAAAAGGATTTGAAATGAATTAGTTATGCATTTTACAAGTTATCACATTTTTCAGCTTGATAAATAAATCTCTTCGAAAATCGAATTTAGAAATGACGTGGCGAACGAGGAGCGCCGATCTCGATCCGACGGTCCGCGTCCCAGCGCTTAACGCGCCTTGCGCGCGTCAAAACTCTGTCGTTAACCGTTGGATCAGATCCAACGGTCCACGACCACTTTGGTCGAGCGCGCGCGATCCGACATCGGTCGTCCGCCGTTGGATCTGGATCCAACGGCCCACGTGGATGGGAGCGTTCGGCGGTCCGAACGTTCACGCGCGACGCGAGCCGTGGATCTGGATCCAACGCCCGCTACGACTCGCGATCGGGACCATTGATCTTAGATCCAACGGTCCACGCATCGAGACGCGCGACGAATTCAAAATTTTCCACGCGAACGTGGGCGTAGATCTAAGGATCGACGGTTCGCGACGACTCACGCTCAAACCATCGCCCCGTTTTCGTCCCGCAAAAATGTCGGAGGAGAACGGCTCGCCACGGCGGCTCGCCGCGCGGTGCGAGCAAACGCCTAAAATGAATCCTTAATACTCTTGCGCACACAATGGTACCAATGGCGTTAGGCTGCGGTGGCTCGAACGCCGCCGAGCCGAGAGAACCGAGGTGACCGCAAAGTGACGAAAACGAAAATGCAAACGGCTCACCGCGTCCAAGGGAGCGAGTGCGAGCCACTAGGGACTAAAGAGGGTTACCTGGCGCAAAGGATGCACCGAGAAGAGTCAAGCCGCTCGGGCGAAGAAGAAAGGCGATTTCGGCCGAAAAGGGGGAAGTCCGAAATTGAGCTGCTCTCTTCTGTTCAAAAGCCAAATTGACAGAGGGTTAAGCTTCAGTGAGTAGAGGGAGAGCAGAGGAGCAAAGACTTGTGGAAGAAGACCCCACAGACCGACTTCACCAAGCTCCAAAACCGTCAATGGCGCCGAGAGCTTCCCGAGAATCTGTGGCTCTAGCGGGCTTGTGAGTGCTAGCTAGGGATGCGGTGTGGCTAAAGGAAGCTAAGGGAGAAACCAAGGAGCTTAAATAGCCGGGATGGCAGAGAGCACGGCGATAACCCGCGGGTCAAACCGCCGCTTGAGCGTGAGAGAGCGACGGAGCGGTTGGAGAGGGGACGCTGAGGGAGGAGCACGACGAGCAATAAATGCGCCGCAGAGAGCCGCTGAAAAGCGATCGGGAAGGGACGCGACGCCGCGACTTTTCCTCTCACAGACGCCATGGCCAACGCCGACGCTTGAGCCGGACGGAGGAAGGAGACAACTCGTCGATCGTCGGGTTGAAATCGAACGGTTGAGTTAGATCGGGTGGATTACAACAGCCTGGCGTGCTCAACGGTCGAGGACCGCTCGATCTCGATCCAACGGTGAGTTAGATCGGGTGGATTAGAACGATTCCATCGCTCAACCGGTCGAGGGCCGCTCGATGCCGATCCAACGACTCACGACCGCACACCCGATCGACCGCGCGGTGCGATTAGTTGATCGGACCGAGTCCGTGGCTCGAGCCCGAGCCTCGGTTCGAACCCGAGGAACAGTGCAAACCAGCTAGAATTTGAATTTTAGACATCTGATTTTTGGAGGAATTATTTGAGGTAGCAAACAAACTCCAAAATTTATGAAATTTTAACTGGAGCTTGCTGACTGCAGGAGGAACCTCCCATAAAATGTTCAGAGATTTTCATGCACTGAATTATTCTCCAGAAATTCCAGAAGAGGGGAAAATAGGGTTTGACCAGTTTGACTTGCCTCCAAAATTATCAAATAACTTCTAAAAATCATGAGATAATTCAGAGGTGTTGCCAAGCCTCCCTAGAACTTAGGAAAAAGATTTCCAAGGGTTTGGCAAAAGACCTTTGCCAAGGAGGGTTTTTGATTAGAGTCAAAAGAGGATTTAAATTGGATTTTCCATAATTCTTTGGAAAAGAATTACCAAAATGACCAAGTCTTCAAGATGCAAGAAAAGTTTTAATTTCTCCTGATTTTCTTACATTTGAAACACAAACCCATATTTGGGATGTTACAAAACCTCCCCCCCTTACAAAAATCTCGTCCCGAGATTTGGCTCACTCGGCAAAGAAAGATGGATAGTCTGCCCGGAGACGATCTTCCCTTTCCCAAGTAGCTTCATCTTCAGAATGGTTTGATCACTGAACTTTAAGGAACTTGATGGCACGATTCCTCGTTCTTCGTTCAGTCTCTTCAAGGATGCGAACAGGATGCTCCTTGTAGGTCAAATCTTCTTGGACATCAAGAGTTTCCAACGGAGCTTCCTCAGTTGGAACACGGAGGCATTTCTTTAGTTGGGACACATGGAAAACATCATGTACCCCCTCGAGTGCAGCTTGCAATTCCAACCTATAGGCAACAGCTCCTTTCTTCTCGATAACACGGTAAGGACCGACATATCGAGGAGCTAACTTGCCCTTGACGCCGAAACGCTGATGGCCCTTCAAAGGAGAGACTTTGAGATAAACAAAATCATCAGGCTCAAAGCTCAATTCACGACGACGGCGATTCGCATAGCTCTTTTGCTCGGATTGAGTCATGTGCGTAAACGATCACGAATGAGCCGGACTTGGCTCTCCGCTTCATTGATCGAGTCCGACCAAAGAAAGGTCTTTCGCCTGCCTCGCACCAGTTCAACGGGTTCTCGCACTTTCTCCGCATAAGGCCTCGAAGGTGACATGCCAAGACCGGCTCGAAACTGTTGTTGTAGGAAAACTTCGGCAAATGGCAAGCATTTCTCCCAATTCTTTTCATAGGAGAGGACACAAGCACGAAGCATGTCTTCCAACACTTGGTTGACTCTTTCGGTCTGACCATCGCTTTGGGGTGATATGTTTGTGCTAAAGGTAAGACGGGTTCCCATAGCCTCTTGCAAACTTTGCCAAAAGCGAGAGGTGAAAAGAGAACCACGATCCGAGACAATTGTCTTGGGTACCCCATGTAAGCTCACGATGCGGGCAATGTAGAGATCCGCCAAAAGACCTACACGGAGATCCGTCTTGACTGGAAGGAAGTGCGCCACCTTAGTTAGCCGATCAATGACAACCCAGATGGCATCACTGCCCTTGGAGGTACGAGGCAGACCGGTGATAAAATCCATACCGATCGAATCCCATTTCCATTCAGGAATAGGCAAAGGCTGAAGCAGTCCTGCTGGACGTTGATGCTCGGCCTTGACACGACGACACACGCCGCTTTTCGGCAATGAACTTCGCAATTTCCCTCTTCATTCGGGTCCACCAAAATCCCTGACGGAGATCTTGATACATCTTTGTGGCCCCGGGATGAATAGACAAAGGCGAATCATGGGCTTCACGGAGAATTAAATTCCGCAATTCCATGTCCTTTGGAACCACAAGGCGTTGTCCGAACCTTACAACACCATGCTCATCCTCAGAGAAGCACTTGGCTGTTCCGTTCTTGACATTTTCCTTAATGTCGTTCACTCCAACATCTGATTGTTGGGCGATCTTAATCCGATCTACCAAGGTTGGTTGCACAACCAAGGCAGCGAGGGAACCATGCTCAACCAAACCTAAGTTGAGACGCTGAAATTCCTCCAGAAGGGTGGGCTGACGCTCCTGGAGCAATAAGGCATTGCAATGCGCTTTCCGACTGAGCGCATCGGCAACAACATTAGCCTTGCCCGGATGGTAGTGAATACCCATGTCATAGTCCTTGATCAACTCCAACCACCTCTTTTGCCTGAGGTTCAGATCGGGTTGGGTGAACAAATACTTTAGGCTTTTGTGATCCGAATACACTTCGCAACGATTACCGATTAGGTAATGTCGCCAAATCTTAAGTGCATGAATCACAGCAGCTAATTCCAAGTCATGGGTAGGATAGTTGAGTTCATGAGGTCTCAATTGCCTTGATGCATAGGCCACTACCTTGCCTTCTTGCATAAGGACACAACCGAGTCCTCGACGAGAAGCATCGCAAAAGATATCGAAGCTTCGATGAATATCGGGAAGAACGAGGACGGGAGCGGTGGTCAAACGCTTCTTAAGTACTTGGAAGCTTTCCTCACAAGCATCGGACCACAAGAACTTCTTGTCCTTCTTGAGCAACTCCGTCATCGGCTTCGCGATCTTGGAGAAGTTCTCGATGAAACGGCGATAATATCCAAATTAAACCGAGAAAACTCCGCGCCGATCGCCATCAAGTAGGTCGACACCAAGAAAGAACATCGCGATCTTACTAGGATCGACGGCTCGCCTCCGCCGAAAGAACATGACCCAAGAAGGCCACTTCCTTCAACTGCACGCGACTTGTCAACTTTGCATACAATGGTGCTCACGAAGCTTGCCTAACACAAGCCTCAGGTGCTCATCATGTTCCTCATCGTTCTTAGAATAGATAAGAATATCATCGATGAAGACCACGACAAACTTATCCAAATACTCCATGAATACCGAATTCATGAGGTTCATGAACAAGGCGGGGCATTGGTTAGGCCAAATGACATGACGGTATACTCATACAAGCCATAGCGAGTAGAGAAAGCCGTCTTTGGAATATCCTCCTGTCGATCCGAACTTGATGATATCCCACTCTCAAATCAATCTTGGAGAATACTCGAGCTCCAGTTAATCGATCAAAGAGATCATCAATGCGGGCAATGGATACTTGTTCTTTACCGCTACCTCATTAAGCGGACGGTAATCAACGCACATGCGCAAAGTATTGTCCTTCTTCTTTACGAAGATTGCGAGACAACCCCACGGAGATGAGCTAGGCGAATGAATCCTTTTCTTGCAGCTCATTCATTGCTTGCTTCTTCAATTCCACCAACTCGCTCGGTGGCATCCGATAGTGCCTCTTTGAAATCGGGCGATCGGAACCAACTCAATGACAAACTCGAGGTCTCGAATCGTGGCATCCCCGAAGATCTTCAGAAAGACATCAATGAAGTCACGAACCGTGGGGACTTCACTAATATCTAGAGCGGCTTCACTTCAAGCGCGAAAAGATGCGAACTTAGCGACCGGCGGCGAACTAACCCGCCACGGAAAAACTAGATAGAGACACACACTTGGCGCAATCGATTTGTCCCTTATGGCAAGACAACCAATCCATACCAAGAATTACATCCAAACTTGCTGAATGGAGGAGAATAAGATTCGCAAGAATCTCACTCCTCGATCTCAATTGGAACATCCCTACACTCGATTCACTCTCAACTCCGAACCCGAGAGCGAATGAGCAACGGGACCAACAAAGGAGTAAAAGGAGCTCACTAATAGCAGCAAAAGACTCAGAAAAAAAAGAATGGGATGCTCCTGAATCAAACAAAATAGTAGCAGAATGAGAGTTAACAGAAAGTGTACCCAGCACGACGTCGGGTGCCTCCTGTGCCTCCTCTGCGGAGATGAGGTTGACGCGAGCACTACCCACGCCTTGGGTGATAGGGACTATCTTCAGGTCCTGAGAAGAACCACCTCCTGGCCCGCGCCCTCCATTAGGACGAGGGGCTGCTCCTGTCTTCTTAGGGCATTGGTTCGCGTAATGCCCCTTCTGGTTGCAGGCGAAGCAAGTGACCCCGGCAGCCGGGTTGCGGGGCCACCCTGCTGACTCGCAGGTGCACGTGATTGGGGCACGGCCTGCGAAGGACGAAGAACAGTCTTGACGGCCTCGGGTGTCTTGGGTCACGACGCGACCCACGAGACGGATCAAACGGGATAGCCGCCCTGGATGACTTCTGGGCCTCCCACTTACGCTTGGAATCCACAAGCGCTCTCCCTGAGTGCTCGGCGACGATGGCCTTGTCCACCAAGGCCTGGAAATCCGGGAAGTCGACGATGGATAGCTTGTCCTGAAGTTCCTCGGACAAGCCATCCTTGAACTTCTCCTGCTTGGCCTCATCAGTGGCCACCTCCTCCGGAGCATAACGAGCCAAATGGTTGAACTCGTATAGGTACTCAGAATCGAGAGACGCCCTTGTCCGAGCGACAAGAACTCCTTCTTCTTGACCTCATCAGCCGGAAGGAATGTGACTCGACGGAAGGCGAGCATGGAACTCCTCCCAAGTGACGGTGTGGCCGTCAGGCTGCATGGCGAGAAAGCTCTCCCACCAAGACAAAGCTGCACCCTCCAGCTGGTGCGATGCAAACAGCGCCTTCTCGTGCTCCTGGCACTGCGCTATGCGAAGCTTCCGCTCAACGACGGCGATCGTCTGCGTCAAGCGGTCCTCGAGACTGAGAACGTGGGGGTTGGGTGCAAAGAAACTCCGCAAGTCCCCACGCGGTGGTGCCCACCCCTTGCCCGATCCCAAGCACCGTAAGGGCGGAAGTGTTGCGCGCGATGACGTCCAGAAGGACCCTCCTGTCCTCTGCACGGTTGCGCTCAATCTGAAGAAGAACCTCGGCCATGGTCGGAGGAGGAGGAAGATCCTCGTCCGGACCAGCTGACTGGCCTTGGCCGCTACGGGTGCGTCCGGCCATCCCGCTACAAGAAATTTTTGGTTAAAACTAAACTCAAAGATTCAAAGCCGAAAGAAAGCGAAAAGCTAACGACTAGGGGAATGGAATATCACTCTAATCGAAAGCCAAAAACAACAAGTACATAACTTTAAAAAGGCTTATAAAAAGACTCCAAAAAAAACAGCAAGGAATCATAAAACCAAAGCTCAACTTCCCAACACAACTAACCCGTATTGAATGAACGAGTAATTGATTGAGAAGATAAAAATCAGAAGATCAAGGTAAGATCTAATACTACTTAAGATCAAGGCTAAATCAGCAAAAATAGTGTTAGATACATAGCTAACTAGTATCACATCTTACCCTTTTAACCCACAAGTTTTAGTTGATTATCCGCTCATTTTCTACCCCATTAGAAACCATCGAGCTTGCTGTCCGGAAATTGAGGTTGCTGTAGCGATTCTGCATCCAAGCTTCCAGTCGAAGTCTTCCATTCTAGAAACTTCAAAATCTGGCACACTTCAATTTGCCAAGCTCAGTGGTCCGATCAGAAACCATTGAGCCTGCTGTCTGGAAATTGAAGCGGGTTGTCCAGATTCCGCATCCAAGCCTCTAGCCGAAATCTTCAGTCCAGAAACTTCAAAATCCTAAGCACTTCAATTTGCCAAACTCAGTGGTTCCCAAAACCCATTTAATCGATAACACTATCTTTGAAAAGGAGATGAGATGAAAACAACCTTCAAACTCAAATTAGAGTAAGATGAGAGGAGAAAGCTAAGATAGGTAAGGAATAAAATCTGAGAACTTACTTAAGCTTTCAAAAATCATTTGATACTTTGAAATTAAGTTTTTCAAAATATCCTAAAGACGACCAACTTGGGTTACTACGGTCAAGATGGCTCGATACAAACCTTGTGAGACCCGGTTTATCCGCTTGTAATGCTTAACCATCCACTTGGTCCTAGCATCACAAATCAGATAATCCGAGACTCGAGACATGTATACTTCCCAGAGTGCAGTATACACACCTCTTTACAAAGTTCATGCATCAATTCCATTCATTCACATAGAGCCGAAACATAAACAACAATCCAGAAGATAACATAAATAAAGGATAGTCATTACAAAAGAGAGGCCGACCGGCCAAATGACAAATACATAAAGAAATTTAACAATGAAGCAAAAGTGCCATAAGATGGCCATAAACAAAAGAGCCAATCGGTGTGCCTTTAACCCACAAGGCAACCGACCGACCGCCAAAGCTAGTCGTCGAATCCACAAAGACAACTCACAAAAGTGAGGCCCTTGGGGCTCACCTTCTTCCTCTGCAAACAAAAGCAGCCCAGCAAAAACTGGGTGAGTACTTTGAATGTACTCGCAAGATATATAAGAATGATAACAGATCTATGCAATAACTATATGCAAGCTTATTTAAGTGGAGCAGGTTAGGACTCAAATTTTTAAGCATAAAGCAAGTTTTATTTGCAATAATGCAATAGATCAAAGGCAATTTTGCAATCTGATTTTATTTGATAAAAACAGAGTAATCAAGTAGCAACAACAAGAAAAGCAGTCCGAAGTGACTAAACCATTAGTCACCACAACAATAGCATGAATTACCCATTCATGCCAACCATGTCAAATTTTAAATTTAAAAAGGTTGTAGTCTAGTTCTTGCACGACCTTACCAAGCATGTCCATAACCTAGGACGAGGCTATTCGAATAGTTTTATCCTGCGCAGGTGTACCAATGTACCCACACGCTGCATCGCCTTTTGCCACTAGATTAAGCACACTTCCTTAGGTATGCCAAGACGGCTAAGTCCTACGAGACATTTCCAATATTGTGAATTATTCACGAGCCGCCTGTATGGATAGAAACCCATACGCTGTGTCGAGTCATTGTAAAGCCTCGGTCAACTACCCGTCGCAGTAAAGCCTTGACAACTACAATGCTCCTCGAGGTGGAGAGCCTACCCTAATCTCCACCACCGCACACCCAACACAAAAACACCGAGAACACATATCATGTTTCACACAACACACACAACCCCTCCTGCGACTCGGAGATAACCCACGCCAAAGTACTAAGTCAAGAGAGGTCCCATATCCTCTCGCGTGGTTAGCACGCATAAGCGCTTGGCTTAGTGACACAAGTAACACTTGGTCCTTAGGGACACAGGCACCTTTCCTTGTCACACCCAACAATCACACCAACATGCCATTGTGCCCAAGTCAAATCATTTTGTTTCATTTTCGGTTTTTACAAAACAAAAGCATAAGGTACTGAACCAAAAATAAACAAAATGATTTGTGTGATCAAGGTCATCGACTAAGTCGATAACCGCCCAATTCTACCGGTAGCTAAGCATTTCTAAGCATGACATCGCAAAGGCAGTAAAAGAGCATAATTAAATCACCGGGCTCTAATTCACCAAATGATATTAATAACTTATGGTTGTGGCAGGGGATAACATTTTAATGGCAACAATGCATTAGGAATAGCTACCTCTAAACAGGGCAAAATTAATTGGACACAAAAGCAATGCATACATATAATTTGTAAACAAGATATTAGACTTTGAAAGTAATGGGACATTTATGATCAAATATCTTGCCTGCTTGCTGTGGGTCAAGGTGTTGCTGCGGATCAACAATTTTATCAACGTGCTCTTCGGATCCTAACGAGAAAGCAAAAAGCAACCGATAAGAACGAATAAAAAGCAAAGACCCAACAGTAAACTCCCTCCAAAAATTCTGAAATTTTTACAGTAGCAAGGTCTTGATTTATAATGAATTTAGCAACAAGAACCAATTGATTTGGATTCTTAATGCCAAAGATATGACCAAAACAATTTTGCTCAGCTTTTATAAATCAAAAATGCTACTATTCATTAGCAAAAATTTCTGGAGCTATACTGAGTTTGGAAACATTTTTAAATTAAAGTCTAGTTAAAAACATAACCAACAAAATTTGAATCAATCGAAAAGGATTTGAAATGAATTAGTTATGCATTTTACAAGTTATCACATTTTTCAGTTGATAAATAAATCTCTTCGGGAAAATCAGAATTTAGAAATGACGTGGCCGAACGAGGAGCGTCGATCTCGGATCCGACGGTCCGCGTCCCAGCGCTAACGCGCGCGCGCGCGCGGCCGCGAAACCCTGGTCGTTAACCGTTGGATCAGGATCCAACGGTCCACGACCACTTTGGTCGGAGCGCGCGCGATCCGACATCGTCGTCCGCCGTTGGATCTGGATCCAACGGCCCACGTGATGGGAGCGTTCGCGGTCCGAACGTTCACGCGCCGCGAGCCGTGGATCTGGGATCCAACGCCCGCGCCGACTCGCACGGGACCATTGATCTTAGATCCAACGGTCCACGCAGGCGAGACGCGCGACGAATTCAAAATTTTCCACGCGAACGTGGGCGTAGATCTAAGGATCGACGGTTCGCGATCGACTCACGCTCAAACCATCGTCTGCTTTCGTCCGCAAAAATGTCGGAGGAGAACGGCTTCGCCACGGCGGCTCGCCGCGGCGGTGCGAGCAAACGCCTAAAATGAATCCTTAATACTCTTGCGCACACAATGGTACCAATGCGTTAGTCGCGGTGGTTCGTAACGCCGGCAAGCCGAGAGAACCGAGGTGACCGCAAAGTGACGAAACGAAAATGCAAACGGCTCACCGCGGTCCAAGGGAGCGAAAGCCGAGCCACTAGGGACTAAAGAGGGGTTACACAGCGCAAAGGATGCACCGAGAAGAGTCAAGCCGCCGGGCGAAGAAGAAAGGCGATTTCGGCCGAAAAGGGAAGTCCAAATTGAGCCGCTCTCTTACGCTCAAAAGCCAAATTGACAGAGGGTTAAGCTTCAGTGAGTAGAGGGAGAGCAGAGGGAGCAAAGACTTGTGGAAGAAGACCCCCGCTGCACCGACTTCACCGAAGCTCCAAAACCGTCAATGGCGGCCGAGAGCTTCCCGAGAATCTGTGGCTCCAGCGGGCTTGTGAGTGCTAGCTAGGGCTGCGGTGTGGCTAAAGGAAGCTAAGGGAGAAACCAAGGAGCTTAAATAGCCGGGGATGGCAGAGGGCAACGGCGATAACCCGCTCGGGTCAAACCGCCGCTTGAGCGAGAGAGCGACGGAGCGGTTGGAGAGGGGACGCTGAGGAGGAGCACGACGAGCAATAAATGCGCGCAGAGAGAGCCGTTGAAAAGCGACCGGGGAAGGGACGGCACGCCGCGACTTTTCCCTCTGCGCACGCCATGGCCAACGCTGACGCGCGAGCCGGACGGAGGAAGGAGACAACTCGTCGATCGTCGGGTTGAAATCGAACGGTTGAGTTAGATCGGGTGGATTACAACGCCTCGCTGCTCAACCGGTCGAGGACCGCTCGATGCCGATCCAACGGTGAGTTAGATCGGGTGGATTAGAACGATTCCATCGCTCAACCGGTCGAGGGCCGCTCGATGCCGATCCAACGGCCACGACCGCACACCCGATCGACCGCGCCGGTTCGATTAGTTGACTGGACCGAGTCCAGTGGCTCGAGCCCGAGCCTGGTTCGAACCCGAGGAACAGTGCAAACCAGCTAGAATTTGAATTTTAGACATCTGATTTTTGGAGGAATTATTTGAGGTAGCAAACAAACTCCAAAATTTATGAAATTTTAACTGGAGCTTGCTGACTGCAGGAGGAACCTCCCATAAAATGTTCAGAGATTTTCATGCACTGAATTATTCTCCAGAAATTCCAGAAGAGGGGAAAATAGGGTTTGACCAGTTTGACTTGCCTCCAAAATTATCAAATAACTTCTAAAAATCATGAGATAATTCAGAGGTGTTGCCAAGCCTCCCTAGAACTTAGGAAAAAGATTTCCAAGGGTTTGGCAAAAGACCTTTGCCAAGGAGGGTTTTTGATTAGAGTCAAAAGAGGATTTAAATTGGATTTTCCATAATTCTTTGGAAAAGAATTACCAAAATGACCAAGTCTTCAAGATGCAAGAAAAGTTTTAATTTCTCCTGATTTTCTTACATTTGAAACACAAACCCATATTTGGGATGTTACAGTTATGGCCCAGTTCAATGATGCACAAGATTAAATTCTTGACAAGTTACTCAAGCGATCTTACCACTACCCACAATGTGCTAACCACACCCTCAATCCACCATCCACTCGCCTGAGCGAAAACCATTTTTGTTTAGCCAATGACATCCCCTGTCATGGTACTCAAATTTTAACAACAGTGGCTAACCACCACAATTCCATATATCATTAAGTCAAGATTAATCATTATGACACATCTGATAATGAACCCATCGTAACTAAGCTTGTCTAAGCATCAACACGATACCCATGTTGGTGATACAATTATATCCAACTAAAATTATCAATGCTAGGGTGACAAATGATTCATAGCATTCAAATAATCAAAGGGGGCATAATGATAACAGGTGATAGCTAAACCCAAAATTATTGATATAAAGATAGCTTGCAATTGTATAAAATAATATACTTTTGAAATCATAGGTTCAAAATTATCAAAGGACTACGGCTTGCCTTGCAATAAATCATGGGATTGATCTTGATCTTGGCACTCTCCTCCTTGCCCAAAGCTTCTCGAAGTAACAATGTCTATTCGCAAACAAAGCAAATAAACTAAATAAATGCAAAACTAAGATAAAAATCAACTCCAAAAATTAAATAAAAATCTCAAATAATTAGAGCTCGAAATTAGATGAATTTAGAAATTTGGATGGGCTCAAATGGAGTTTGGATGCAAAAGATGTGGGCTTTGGAAGGTTGAAATCATTTACTGGAATTATTTTTCTGAAGGAAAAGGGAATTATGACATCAGCTGATGTTCGCAGGGATTTTCGGCCGAAAGAAATTCAGTTTGACAGGTGGGTCCCACTGGTCAATTACCTAGTCCATGATGGACTGAGTTCACAAGTTTGGATCCAGGGTTCACCACTGGGCATTGACAAGGCTGCCACACGGCTTGACACATGGGGGGAAACCTAATGCGGCGCAGACGTGGATGATGAGGTGGCTTGCCACATCAGCACAGAGAGAAAATCAGGAGGGAGATAGAAGCTCTGGCCAGCAGCAATGGATGTGGCGCCGACAGCGAACGATGGCGAGGCGGCTCCCGCGAAGTGGCAAAACAAAATCTTGGAAACATGGCGAAGCTCCAGGTGGCAGTGGCTCATCGGTGGCGGCAGTGTGTTGTCAGCAACGGCGACAAAGGCGGAGGGATATCCACGGCCCACAGTGGAATCGGTGATGGAGTGGTGCCCAAAGATATTAGAGATGAGCAACGGCTCAGAGAAGAAGCAACGATCACACAGAGCACCTCGGGACGACCGGAGATCGCTCGGAAAGGCGGCAATGCAAAATTAGCCAAAAACAGGGAAGATGACCGGTGATGAAGTCTCAGCGAAGGAGAAGCAAAGAAAGGGGAGGGGATTAGATGAGAAAAGCATGGAGCACAAGATGACGTGCTCAAAAGGTCATGAGGCTCACTGACGGCATAGATCAGAAAACAGCGGCAGCGGCCGGGTTTGATGACAAAAACAAAAATGGAGGGGAGCCAGTCTTCAGGAGGAGATGATGAGTGCACGATGAAGCTCGCGTAGAGACGAACCCGGTGATGGTGAAAACTCTGGCAGAGATGGACCGACGGCGGCGAATTTCATCGGAGAAGACCACACAACGTCTCTGTTCTTCAGCTCGATTGCGGCACTACCAGAATGATCCAAGGGCGGCGCCTTAGGTTTTCGGAAGAGATGAGAGGGGCGAAAAAATTGACTCGATGGCCTGGCTTTATATAGCATCGGATGGGAGGATAGTCCATGAGGGAGCTAGCGGCGCTGCGTTGCACTCGGACTCCAGAAGTCCAGCACGGGATGGAAAGAAGACGATGCACAGAGTTTCGCGGGGCCCACCGGACAGAGAATGGAGGTGGGGATGTGGCTTGGCGTTGTGCTGGTCGTGCGCCTTGGGCCTACGCAGTGAGGAAAGTCATGCGAGCTGGAAGAGAAGACTGGGTTGGAGCGGAAAGGAAAAAAAGGCCAAGCGGGTTGGGCTTCAGAGTGAATAGGAATGGGCTGAAACAATGATTTGGCCCAAAGGTTTTATGATATTTATAATTAGTTTTTCAATGTAGAAAATAGCAGAAAATGCAAATAGCAAAAGCACTCTGAAAAATTCTAGAAAATCTAGAAAATATATCCAAGCACAAAGAACCCAAATAAAATATTTATGATAGTAATTGATGTTGGAATTAATCAAATCAATTTTTTTTGCTTTTGAAAGTCCATATTAAGCTTTACTTTAATTCAAATAAAACTTTGGTGAATTTTTCTACAGAACTAAACTACTCAAAACGATTTTTTAAACTTTAGAAAAATTGGGATGTTACAAATCTACCCCCTTAAAAGGAATATCATCCTCGAGATTCGGGCTGACTAAAGAATAGGTTCAAACCAAATCTTGCCCACTCTTCCAAAATATTTCTCTTATGAGTAAAACAAAGCTCAAACTGACGCGGGTCTAACTTAAAGACTTACCAGAAGCGACGTTCTACACTGGTTGAACTTATTCTGTAGTGACGTGATTCATTGTTCCTCTTGCTACAGTTGATTGAGTTCTGGTAGCTTGATTTGGAGTTTGAGGTATTCCTCTTCCTACTCCTAGCAAAGAAGTCTTGGATGGTGTTGCTCCCAAATTGAAAAGAATTGGTGCCGGACCTTACTTCTGTGGACACTTGTTGGCATAATGGCCTGTCTCATGGCAATTGAAACAGGTAACTCCTGCAACTGGTTTGTTGGTTCTCTGATGCTGAGGATTGTTGCTGTTATTGACATTGGGAATTCCTGAGTTTCCTGAATGAGACACTGGTGCAGGGGTTCTGAATCCGGTAGATGAATTATTGGAACGAAAAGGCTGCTGAGCATTGTTCCTGGCTCTCTGTAGCTGATTCTGATGAACTCCATGTTGTATCATTTTTCTTTTACGAGATTCGTCTAACCCACGACGAGAATCTTCTATAAGTACGGCTTTATCCAACATATGCTGAAAATCCACATAATCATTTCCAACAATTTGTACCTTCAAAACGGTGTTAAGTCCACGCTTGAATCACCTCTAACGTGCATTATCTGTAGCAACATATTCTGGAGCATAGCGAAAAAGTTAAGTAAACTTGTTGAGATATTCACCAAAAGACATATTTCCTTGATGTAGTTCACGAAATTCATCATTCTTCGTTTCCACAATACCATCTGAACATGCGCAGAACTTGCGGTGTTGTTTTCCCACCATTCTGCGGCTAAAGAACTTTCTCACGATCATTGCATTGAGCAATGGAGAGCTTTTTCTCAACAGAGTGAAGCCAATCTTCTGCGTCCAAAGGTTCTGGCGAATGAGAAAACGTAGGCAGATGAGTCCTCATAAACTCTGCTAACTTGGAATGGTGATGAGCTAGTGGCAGAACAACTGCTGCTTGATTATTCTGATTCAGTAAGTTGACTATTGTAGCGGCGGTCTGACTTTGCTGAGTCATCATACTGCTCATATTCTGCATCATTGCACTCATGAATTGAGTCTGAGCTGCTAGAAGTTGTGCCATGCTTGGTTCTGCGGCTCTAAGGACTAGTGACTGGCCACTAGCATTGGCATTGGCATTGGCATTGGCATTGGCATTGGCCTCATCTGACTGAGTACGGCTCGATATGTTGCGAGTGTCGACCATCTGCAATGATTTTTTCCAGGTTTAATAGGTAAGATAGAAAAGCAATGCAGACGAGAGGGAATAGCACCATAGACGAGATAGACAAGATAAAGCAGACATGGACAACTTAATTCAGGAAAATTAGATTATACCCAAGGCAAAAGACAAAGAAGACAGCTAAAACGCTATGAAAGAACAATTAAACTCTTCAAATTAAAGCCTTAGTGGGACTGTAACATAATGCCTGACAATAAAAGTACAGCTCCCACTTACACACAACCCAAATAAAAACCTGTGCAACAACGATCTAAAAACGCTACTAAAGACTCTAATATGATGGTTACTACTCTGGACCAGAGAACAAAGATCTCTTCAGAAACATCTGGAATGAAGCGACGATGATACTCCTGACGATTTCCTGTGACTTGACTTCTTTCTTCCGGACTAGAGAAATTGATGAGGCGGGAAAGTCAATTTGAACTTTTAAAAAAATCAGTAAAGATAAGAAACAAGATTTCTAGAACAAGATGAGAAGAGAATAGAATATGATAAGAATATAATGGTCTGAGATGAGCAAAGAATTAGAATAGATGAGAAAAGAACAACAACTTAAGTCAAATTAAGTTTATTTGATTTAGAAAATAAATTTTAAAGCTTTTAAATAAAATGACCATGCTAACTAAGGTTGCGTTCTATAGTCGAATCTGGCTCTGATACCACCTCTGTCGGGACCCGAATCCTATGCCATGACCACAATGTGCACTTGGCAAAAACATCTACATGTGTGAACTAGTCTCTACATGCAACATGCAACACACCAGATGCAAAACTACTACTTTGTCTAGATTAAACCCAAAAATTTCTCCCCTAATCTTGCCATGTCGACTCATGGTTGTGGATCGCTCACAACCTCTTGCCATGCGCAGCAACCTCCCCCTCTTCATGCAACACGCAGCAGCATCTTCATCTTGTGAACGACACCTTCCCAACACCGATATCCACCTTGTAGAGACCTCACACCACTAACGCTCGGGTTCACACCGAGGCATGCTTGTCAGCTTCACACCAACTCTAGCGACGATGGCTTCTCGCCACCGCATTCGTCTTGACGCCGAATCCTCACAACGGTTTCGCATCACCGTCGCGCTCTGCGCCGTGTGCCATGCCACACCGCCAAAGCGCGCACTTCCGTGTGCCGACCGCACGCCATCACCGTCGGCATCACACCGACTTTCTCAACGATGGCCTCGTCCACCGCCGCCGGCCTCCATCTCGCCTGGAGTCTGCCGCCATCCGCGGCCTCCACCTCGCATGGAGTTTTCCATTGGTGCGCCCGTCATCGCCACACCACGCCGGCCTCGCCGTTTGTGGCCTCCAAGACGCCGACTCGTCGCAAGCCCCGGTCGCGCTGCTGCGTACGCCATCACGCCGACCGACGAGTCATCGTCAGACAACTTCCCCTCGCACCTCGCTCTGATACCAATTATTACAACAAGCTTAGGAGAAAGCTCACTCACGACTCTCCCTCTCTTGGTGTTTCTTTGAAACACGCACACACACACACACGAGGTGTACACAAAGCAGGAGATGACGAGGAGATTTTTGCCGCTGGACAGCTTCTGCTATTTAACTCTCTCAAGACTTGATTACATAAAGGAAATGCTAGATAATGCAGTGGGAAACTAACTCGATCGCGATCCGCTGATCACAACCTGGACGTGAGCAGGGGAAGGGGTGTTTATCGCGGTGACGGGAGAAAGGAGAGAGATGGGAGGGAAAAGCGAAACCAGGAAAGGCTTTCCCGCCGCTTTTCCCCCGCCAAATCACTACTACTGCATCAGAAACATCCTGTGGGCTAAATTCCTGAGAAGACCACACCTGAAAGATTGAGAGATGAGACCCAGTATGTTTGGGCCTAATGGGCCGGGCTTTTTGTAAATACTCACACAACTCTCTCTTCATTTTTTTAGTCCTGCTAAAAAATATAGCCAAGGGCCTGCATGGAACAACAGATTTTTATTTCTTGAATAATTTCGAGTTTATTTACTTGGCTACTTAAGCTAGGGGAGGATATCTAGCCGAGTCTTCATCTTATTCAGCTTTTTCCTAAATTAACACGGTTTAATTTAATATCATTTTATTTATAGCTTGAAAATGTTTTTATAATCGAGCTAACGAGTTGAGCCGAGCTAGAGAAATTCAATTACATTAGAAATTGATTTATTTTAATATTTAACCAATTAATAAATATAATTAGAGTAATTTTGAATCGAGTCGAACGAAATCCCACGGACGAGCCTTTTTTCAGTCTTGAGCTACACAGATTGCACCGCTGAATCCTACTTATCAACAACCGTATTCCAAGCATTTGGGGTGAAGAATCAGAGATGGAACTTGTCGTGAAAGAAAAACTCTACATCTTCTATGCATCAACAAATGCGACGAGTAGTGCTGAACGAGTGAGCGAGGTAGGTAGTGGCCAGTAGGCAGGGACTGCGACGCGACTCACTCTGGCCGGTCAGGATACCTGATGACACCACCTGTCGTGCTTTCCTGCGGCAGCTCATGCTGGCTGCCATGCCACATCCACAGCCCACCACCCATGGTACGCAGTCGTCGGCAGTCAGCACACGCACACGCACACGCACATGCACAGAGGTGGAGCGGGGCCTCAGACCTCTCGGGCAACGGTCCGAGGCTCAGCGTTAAATGTCACATGGGTTGTATTGCTGCTTCGTTGCTTCCCACGGCTATTTACGACCGTGCCGTTGCTTCGCTGTTTCCCACGGCTGGATCGGTCCGAGTCCCGTGGCTGAGCCAGCTACGCCACTGCACATACACACACGTACGCACACGAATCTCCTCACCACGAACCTGACCTTGCGCACAGCTCACCGTCGGCACATGCCGGCCCGGCCTTCCGGTTGGCCGAATCACCGTGCACTCGCTCACACTCCATGTATTTTCCCGCTGCTTCTCACTGGAGAATATCGATCATCACTGCCTACTCACCCTAAGGCCACATGGAATCGGATTCTTCTGTACCGATGATTTTCTTTTTGTTGGTTTGTTGTGCCATATTCAAACCTAACTTAATTGTCAGGTTAACATGCTGAATGATCTGTTTTGAACCGTCCGATCAATGTGCGGGAACGAATCGTGTTCATCCTGACATTGATCGCAACAGAGTTAGTACAGACGTACTGTTAGTAGCGCAAAGAAAGAGGTTAGGACCAGATGCATATCCCCTTAATTACATTTTGGTGTCAGAAGTGCGAGTCTCGATCACACACACACAATAATTCTTTGTTGGGATAGTAGCTAGACAGGTCCCCTTCCCTTGGCTAATTGTGGTTGCTTCATTGGGCATCTGATTAGCGTGCATTACATGCCATTATGATTTGCATCATCGCATGGATTCTTTCGCCGAGCAAAGGGCAGGATCTTCCCCCACAGCCATCAAAGCCTGTCCCTTTAATCTCTCGTACGTGGCAGCGAAAGAAAGAAGAAAGAAGAAAGAAGAAAGATGAAAGAAGAAAGGAAGAAAGCTGATGGAAAGGGAGAGCGATCGTGGCCTTTTGCTGCCTGCTTCGCCATGCGTTTTCCCGAGTGATGCCTTGATGATTGAGACGGAGACCCTTGTACATGTCGCGTATGCGTATCTCTCCACCATCTGATCGTGATCGATGGGTTCCTTTTTTAGGTGGTTCATGATTGGTTTTGATGGGGATACGGGGCACTCTTGGACCGTATTGGGCTGCACGACGGTGCTGCCCGGCCGGAGCCGGTTGGTCTCCGGATAGGTGTCCGTTTCTGCAGGCGATTTTTATCGTGCGTGGTTTTAAGATCTACATAGCGGACATCGGGTGGCGGACATGTTTGACTTACTGTTTTATTACATCTTGAATATCATACGATATATCTATAAAAAGTGGACTTTTATGAAATTTTTTTTCGTAAAACTCACTTTGGAGTATCTTATAATCATCATTGGAGTATACTCAAATAGATAAAGAGATATTATCATACGATTTAAGTGGTATATGAGAGCGAAAGACATACTCCAAGTAGTACAAACCATTTTCATATATATATATATATATATATATATATATATATATATATATATATATATATAGTAAGTTTCATATGTCAGAGGCGGACCCTAAGGGGCACGCAATGTGTGTGCGAGCACCAAAGAATCGATCACTTCTTGTCGAACCCTAGATACCCCTAGCACCGACATCCAGCGGTGAGGCGCCAAAAGATTGTTGTTAGATTCATGTTTGGCATCCATGCCTCATTTAGCTCTTTCCTGTACGCACCCCTAGATTGTTGTCATGTGTACACCATTGGCGAACTTGATGAACATTTGGAGTTTTTGGTTGTATTGGTGTTTTTCCACCGTGTATGTGCAATTGTAGCCCTCGTCACTCGCTTTTTTGCACAAAAAAAATGTCGTTGTGCCGCGACGTGACCATGCGGACGAGCTCCTAACGCTGACACGAGAAGGCTGCCACACGGTGGTCGTGCGGATGAGGATTTACGCACGCCCAACGTGCGTGCGGTGGAGGAGCCTATCACAAGGCAACCATGCGATGGAGAGTTCAAACAGAAAAAATTGCCCGCAGTGCTGTCTGGCAGCCCAGCCTCCATCCTCCGCACATCTGTCGCCCCGTCGCTCACTACTACAGAAAAGTACATCACAGACGGTTCAGAACCATCATTACAGATGTTTTTTGAACCGTCTGAATTTTTATGTCTCTGATAACAGTTAGTTATCACAGACGGTTTTTGAACTATCTATGATAAGGATCAACACATATGGTTTTTAGTTGAAACCGTCTGTGAAGGGGCACTATCACAAACGATTCCAACCAAAAATCGTCTGTGATAGTTTATTTATACCTTTTTTTTAATTCTCGGCTAGCCTCAGGAATTGCTAGTCATGCCCTCTGAAAACTAGCAAGCTAGCAGAAATCATATACATCACACAGATGAATCAGTTGTTGACATAACTCAAAGTGATCATTTAAAACTCAAAATCAATTACAAAAGATTATGTTCAAATATATAATGTCGCTAGATTTACATTTGAATTACAACTACTCAAAATGATCGATTACAATTGAATCAATATTTTTAAGGTCGTTCAGCGGCGTCGACAGAGTGAAACTCTCCATTGGTGTTAACGATCTCCATCGTGATGAAGGCGCAGAGCGTCCCTTGAACCTCTAAGACATCTTTCATAGCGAGTGCATCTAAATCTATGGTCATGTCCTGTCGCTAGCATGAGTAAAGTAGTAAGTATATATATTTTTAAATTTATATTTAAGAAATAATTATTGCGAGATTTACAAACCTCGTAATCCTTCATCTTAGCACTAACCAATTGCCGCATATGATGGCAAACGTAGAATGCACATAGGTGATCTTTTTTTTGCTAGGGCACTACAAAAATATAATTACATATGTAGGTATAGTCAGTTCGAGACACATTATTACGAAGTATGATCTAGCATTATTGTGTTGTAGCGCGTACCGGAAATCGCGTCCTGTGTTGTGTTGTAGTGTGGCGCTAGATCCTTTGTATAGCCCTCTTTGTGCAACATAGTTGATGAACGAACTGCATGATTCCAAAAAGTTATCCTTGGCTATTTTAAAAGAAGTAAGACTACAATAGAGTCATGTATGGAGGAAATGACCATACCTGTCGAGTATTTCTTTTAGAAGGGTGAAGTCGTGGTTTTTGTTTAGTAGGGAATCAAGGTATATTACCTTGTTCCTCTTTGGTATAAGGACTAATAAGATCTAGTGGAACCTACTCATGTATGTCGCTATAGTCATAAACCAAAGTTCGTGCTGCGTATAAAGTACAAATGAAATTTGTATAGCAAGTAGTGAAGCACTTACTTCTGGTTGTACGACACCATTATGTTTGTCATCCTGAGCAAGTAATCCCGTCGTTATGTATTTGACGACGTAGGATGCGTCTTCGTTGATGGTTTGCTCACAGAAGACGTGTGGGTCGAGGAAACCCACCGGTTCGTTCCATCGATGGACATGTTTCACCATGTATCTATACATAAGCAATGAGTTGTGATATTTATCGGTATTACGTGAGTGTAGAACTTGATTGTACACACTTACAATATCTAGCATCGTAGAAGTGAGGCGTCGAGGGCAGCGAGGTTGAATAGGTCGAATAAGTCATCGAAGCCCACGACGAAATAGCCCGGCTCATGGAAGAAATACTCCTTCATGTATTTGACAGTTATTCCAATATCGCACCCCTCATGTTCGGTCTTTTACATGTACCAGAAATGCAAAGACTGACAAGCTACTCCAGCGCTTACTAGCACTGTGTCGGGGGCCAATGGACTTACGAGGGAGTATTTCCCGGGCTTGAAAGGCACCTTAATGTTCTTTGATTTCGATTTGGCCTTAAGTTGCCTGCGGCACGTCTTCCCATGAGACGACACAGGAACCGATACAGTGACACACTTTTCAGCGTGTTCTCCATGGGAACTGATGAGGCAGCCTTCTGAAGCGAAGGATGAGGTGGAGTCATCGAGGATCCTGATGGAGAGGCGTGATCGTGTCAAGATTGCAGCACTGCAGGGTCCAGGATGATGTCCTTCTTGGGCCACTGGATAAAAGTATGCATGGCATCCCCCTAGTATTCTGATGTCTTCGTTCGAGCGAATCTCCAGCGGGATGGCCATGAAATTGTCATGTACCATGTCCACCTGGACCATGGCGTAACCCTCACCACCACCGGGCTCGTCTTCGATCGCCCTTTCTCGGTATGGATAGACCATCCCCCACCCAGTCTCAACAGGAATGGACCCCACCATCCTCGCTTGGAGTTTGCAGGGCGTCAACTCCTACAAAACGATACGCAATTAGCTAAGACATCCTATAGGTTTATCTTTGGAGCATTCCAGAGATGTATATTACCTTGATGTCGTCGATGGGTAATTGGACATCGTCATGTCCAGAATTATGTGAGGACGCGACGCTATTCCGATGTGGAGGAGGAATGGCTCCCAAAAAAACGGGGGCGGCTTGCGACTGGTTCAGGAGTTGATTTATTTGATCATGCAGTCTTGATATCTGTCCCTGAAATTTCTCAGTAAGCACTTGTTCCAACCGGGCGCCGTGCTCGTTCTTGGATCTCTTCCTACTCCTGTACGTGTCGGAGTCGTGTCGGAATCCATTCCTCTCAGGTACATAAGCCCAACGCCTCGCGTGCGACCCGGGTGCTCCTTGTTTCCCAGGACCGTAGATAATAGATCCTTCTCCCTGTTCGCTTCGAAGGAACCTTCGGAACATGCGGAAGTCAATGCTTCCTGCAAGAGGTCATCGTGTTATTATAGATACTATGCAAGAGATCATCATGTTATTATAGAAACTACGTAGTTCGACATATTTACCAGACGTTGGGACACAGCCTCGTCTGCCGGGTTTGTGAAAGAGATACCGCCCGAAGACGTGGCTGATGCCCTCGCTCTTAACCAGGCTCGAGCGCACTTATCTGAGATATCTGCAAATGGTCTTGTAGCGCTTTCGTCCTCCACCGCCCATTGCGTGGTTTTACCAGCGTAACCAGTGGTGCCGAGTTTGAGGGTGCGAGTGTTTTGTGCCTGGAGAGCTTTGTACGCTGTACTTTGCTCCTGAAATCCGGTTGTCGTTTTCATCCGCACAAAGGCATCTCATATATCTCGCGATAAGAAATGATACTTCGTGAAGGGCGTTCGACCCGTGTTCACGTACTTTCATGACAAGCGTGCTCTTGAAGGTCCTCCACGCGTGTCCCATCGCGAGCAACGCCTGCCGTTGCACGCGTGCCTGGTCTGCTTCTGGGATAACGAACGAGCCTGAAATTTCAGTCCACAGCTGGCCTCTCTCTTCATCCGTTAGAGACTTCCAGTTTAGTGTGGTGATGGGGACCCGTTCCCTTCCAAGTATCCCGCAGATGGTTCAGAATCTCGCCGCTACTTTCTTGGGACTCAAAGGGATCCCAACGTCACTGACCTCTGTGATAGTCATTCGGCCCGCGAGAAATTTCGATATTCCTCTGCCATCTCGCTTACAAACCACTTTGATCGGAGATCCAGACGCATTCGGTAACGTCGATGACGGCGGCGAAGACGGTGCCTCTTCCATCTCGCTTACTTGATATCTATATAAGTTACATACGCAATGAACTAAAATTTCATGGATTGCAAGTTGATATCCATAATATTTAAAGAAAGACACAAACATAATACCAAAAAATAATAATGACTACTTACAATGCCATAGATTGCACCTGACAAAGAAGTCTTACTCAGCAAACAACATCAAATTTGAGGCATTTTCTTATAAATATGCCATGTTAGCATATTTATTAACAAGCACCCTTGAACAGCAGTAGTAGGGTTACGCAAATTAAAGTCTAACATTGAGCACATTTTATTCCTACTTTCCAACAAAATGAAAATTGACAACTCTAAAGTTGCTACATGGGAGCAATCAATAACCATACAAAGGACATAATAAAATTAATAGAACAATGGCAGATCAATTATCCCTACCTTTGCTCACTAGATGATGACAACCTACTGAAATTTCTAACCAAACCAGTCTTGCTAATCAAATGTATATATATACTCATCTACAATATTGAACATCTTACTCTGTAAAACACTTACTAACAATCTCCATTAGCCCTCAACTTACCTAAGCTAATCCATGATAACTGGCTTGCTAATCAAATGTATATATATACTCATCTACAATATTGAACATCTTACTCTGTAATACACTTACTAGCAATCCTCATTAGCCCTCAACTTACCTAAGCTAATCCATGCTAATTGGCTTGCTAATCAAATGTATATATATACTCATCTACAATATTGAACATCTTACCACCAACCTAATCCAATGGATCTATTGCCATGCACTCATACTTACGCAACTTAAAGTCTAATCTTAGGGCGTCGGGGTCGGGGAGAAGGGGCGTTGTGGTCGCGGAGAAGGGGTGTCGGGGAGGCGGGGAGTACAGCAGGGGCGTCGGGGTCGGGGAGGCCGAGAGTACCAGGGGTGTCAGCGACGGGGAGGCGGGGGAGTAGCAGGTCAGCGTCGGGGAGGATGCTTTGGCCGTAGGGGAGGTGAAGGGGTGTGCGAGAGTAAGGATGTAAGATCGAGGTGGCCGACTAGAGGGGGGTGAATAGGCGGTTTTAAAAACTTTATCGGGCTAAACCAATATATAAATGCGGAAGCTAATAGCGAATTGGTTTTGCACAATTAAAACCTAAATCAACTAGGCTCAACTAAGTGCACCGACAATATGAACACAATACAATATGAGCAATCATACAAGATATATAAGCAATTAAAGCAAGAATGTAAATTGCTCAAAGTAAAGCACAAGTAAACACAAGATGACACGATTATGTTTTACCGTGGTGTTCGGAGACTTGCCGGTCTCCCTAATCCACGTTGAGGTAAGCCCAACCCGCTGGACCGGCTCCTCAAATGAGCACACACCTCCGAGGTAAGTCCAACACTTGGACCGGTTCCAAACCGAACCAACACTCGCTCAACTATGGTTGCTCTTCCTCCACTCCGAGATGGCGAGCACCAAACCACTCACAAACACGCCGGGTCTTCTCACAAGCTTCTTGAGAAGATCACCGCGCACGACGCCCACGCCGCCTAGGTGTCGGCAAACACCAAGAGTAACAAATCCGAACTTTCACTTGAACTAATCAAGTGTCAACGCCACGTGGATACACAATCCACTACCTAAGGCAACACATGCACTTAGGGTTTGCTCTCTAATCTCACCAAGTGCAACACATGCACAAAAGAGAATAGAGGCTTGCTCTTAGCTCAAAGAAAGAATGTATCACTTAACAATAGCACCAAAGAACCTCTCTCAATCGGCCAAGGTGGCTATATATAGCCCACACACAAAAACTAGCCGTTGGGAGACAAACCCCGAAAATCAGGGCAATCGGAAGTTCCGCCGTGCAAAGGCCGGAACTACCGCATGAGAGAGAAAAGGCACCGCAACGGCTATGTCAGACGAGAAACTAGCCGTTTGATTTTTAGTGCGGAACTACCGCCAACTAAATATCGGAAGTTCCGATTCTTCTAAGTTCCGCTCAACACATAGCGGAACTACCGCACATTGAATTTTGGCTAAGTCCCCAAAATGGTGCTTCTCTGAAAACCAACCGCGTTTTTGAGCAACCGATTAATCGGAAGTTCCGCTAGTTACACTCCGGAACTTCCGCACTTGGAAAATCGGCTAAGTCCCTAAACCGGCCGCTCTCTGGAAAAACCAAGTCGCGGAAAATCGGACAGTCCGGGGTGCGGAACTTCCGCCGTTAAACCGCCGGAACTTCCGATTTTCCTGACAGAAATCAGAAATGGCTTTTTCAACAACTTCAATTGCAAAACACATTTGCTAATTGACAAGCCATGCCAACAAGAGTCACAAGCAAGATTCCCAATAAGTTGCAAAACACATTTGCCAACTTTTGGAATCATACCACAAGGAAAAAGGTACATGGGCTTACACCATTTGCAAAACGCATTTGCAAACTTAAGTCACATGCTACAAGGGTTGAATGCATGAGCATCGGCTATTTGCAAAACACATTCGCAAATAATAGCTCCATGCATAGATGAGCTAGAGCAAATATAATGAGCTATCAACACATGACTAACTCAAACTACTAGTCAAGATCCCTCTTAATAGTACGGCAAACCTATACTAGCAATCCGGTCTATCAACCAAACATCGAGACCGGTAAAAGACTAGGAACACATCCTTAGCCCTAGCTAGTCATACCTTTGCCTTGCATCTTCTTGAAGATTGATGTCGCACATCAACACTTCAAGTCCGGGTCCTTGACTTTGACAATCATCAACTCATGATGATTTCTTCACTTCGGGATCTTGTCTTGAACATCATCAACACATGATGATTTCTCCATCCCGAGTCTTCACATGCATCAACACATGATGCAATCCTTCACTTGACCTCCATCAACACATGATGGGTCTTCTCTTGTCTTGATGATCAACTCATGATCATCTCTTCTTGATAAGCATCAACTCATGATGCATCGCTTACACTAAGTTCTTGACTTGATGATCAACTCATGATCATCCCAAGTCTTCATCATCCTGGAACATAACCTGTTTATCCAACTCATGGAAAATGTTAGTTCCACAATGTGATCATCATTAATTACCACACCATACCATTAACTCATAATGGTGGGACAAGATACCTCAATCTTTCCCTCTTTGGTAATTGATGATAACCACTTAAATTCTCATAAATTTAATGATGATAAATGAGAGAACAAATGAGCATATATAAACTACACAAGTTATATATACTCTAACATGAGTATACAAGAACTACACAAGTTCTATATACTCATAACATTATGAGTATACAAGAACTACACAAGTTATATATACTCTAACATGTGTATACAAACTACACAAGTTTTGCATACTCAAAGGTTTTGTTTCAACGTAAAGATCCTTAGTATATGTGGAAAATGGAATATGGATCAATACTAATGAAAACACAAAGTATAGGATAAAACTCCCCCTAAATGTGTGCATACACAAATGTGTAATAAGATCATATGCACATATTCAAGTTTGACTTAAGGTTGAGTTCAATCCTATATTGTTGAGTTCAATCCTATATTTTGGATCCGAGAAATGCAACAATATATAAGATTTAGATGTCGATTGCATACCTCGTTGTGTTTCACCTTTATATCCAAATGAGACTACACAAAGATAATACTTGGACAAAGAGTTAGTCTCATATTTGGATTTGTCATTAATCACGAAAACAATCCATTAACTCATAATGGCGGGTCTAGATCTTTCAATCTCCCCCTTTTTGGTGATTGATGACAAATCCATTATCAATAACAACATTTGGATATTCATAGACATAAGATAAGAATTTAAACTAATGAACTATGTCTATGCATCATATGAGGTGAAACATAAAGCATTAAACAAAATGCATATGAAAACATTTTCCCCCTTACACAGCTAATGCATATATTTTCCCTCTTTTGGCATGTCTAAACAAATCAAACATCCAAATGAAGAATATTGATAAACACATTCTCCCCTTTTTGGCATAAATCACCCAAAAAAAACACAAGATAAACCTTAGCCAAAAGGAGCCTTTGCAAATCGATACCACTTAAAAAAAATTTGAGGTTGGTCACAAAAAGTATGAATTGAACTTATATGACCAAGGAAGGGAATTTTGTTCTCAAGATATGAGAGGAGAAACAAAGATAGGTTACAAACCTATTGATCATAACATTCTCCCATGTTAAATCAAAACATTGAGAACCACTTGAAATGATAGTTGAAACAAATTCAACTAACCTCCCCTTCTTTGAAAAGAAATTTAGATAATCTCTCATTTTATCAATTTTTACAAACTATGTTGAGAGAGATTTTCATAAAAAAAATTTGACAGAATTTCTCTTGTAAAGAAGGACATCCACGACAGGAGGCAAGAGGATATAATCAACCACAAATATTTTCATTCAAAATCACATCTCATCCACATCTCATGCAAAATAAAAATCATGACATAAAAACATGTTCTCACATAGAGTAGCAAAAGATAGCATAGCCAAAATGAGAGTCATACAACCAAGTAGTCATAAAAGATATTACAATTTTTGTGCATACAAGGTCTAATGACCTAAATAGAACAAATGGCTACTGCTCAGCAGGAGGGTCTTGAGGATGATCGACTGGAGGAGCAGCAGGAGGATCAGCTGGAGGAGCAACAGGAGGACCACCAGGAGGTGAGCGAAGGCGACGCCGTCCAAACCGAACAGGTGGAGGAAATCGCTCTGCGAACTGGCCGAGAAGCGCATCAAGATCGGGCAGCAGGGCGTCGAGCACGAAGTGGTGGCCTCCCGAAAGCATCCACCTGGAAAAAGTGGCTGCCTCAAATGCATCCAGTCTAGAAGTGGTCGCTGCCTGGAAGGTATCCTGTGATGCCCTCATCTCCAACAAGGTGGCATAAATCGATCCATAGTGGCTTTGACCTGTGGAAGAACAAGGAAGCAGCAGCAGGAGGTGCAACTTCGGATCCTCTGCTGGAGCACGCCTAAGATTGGCACGAATTGGAGGACCTTCTCTTGGTTTATAGGCTTTATGCGCCAAGGTAAAGCTCCATTATATCCAATCGATTTAATGATCAAAGCCATAATATAAAGTGCAAAGTTTATCCGCTTGACTCGATCATTCTTTGTTCTCGCTATCTCCTTATGATGACATCTACTACATCAAACTTTCTTCCATGCATGATGCATTCCAAAATATTCCGCACATGTCCTCTAATGGCATCATAATTCCCGCTCTTTGGTAACATAGTATGATTAATGATCCTATTTACCAAGCCGAATAGGAAGAAGCCTGTTATCTTACCAGGATAAATCTCGTAGTGTCATAGAATTCACCCAAGCCGAAAGAGGGAGAACTGCTCCATCATAGATTTGCTCATATTCGCTTGATCGATATTCATTGCATTTTCAAAAGCACGCTTTGTGCAAGAATATCTCACCGCCCTCGCCATCCAAGTGAGCCGAGAAAAGTCGGGGAATGCACACTTGTGGCATAGAACCGCTCGGATGATCTCATCACTCAGAATTGCATTTTATCGCCACAAAGTTATGAATCCCACTACCGAAAGAGCTCAGAGGTACCCTCATATTTGTCAAGCCCGCTGAGGTAGGACCAATTAACATACTTGTGATCAAAGAAAGGGTTTGTTTGGTCCATAGAAAAGATCATAGACTTGTCTTTGAAACTTTGTATGAAATCGAGGGTCATCACTATTTCCGAGAAGTGAGTATTGATCTTTACTCAAGAAGCGTGTAATCGTCACGTGGAGTGCCTTAAGATCAATTTCAATCTCTTCCGGTTCACCTAACTCCTCATCGATTCGCACTTTCTTCCGATGCACTTTCTTCGCCTGTAATTTTCGAGTCAACAAAAGTGTCAAATACTCATCACTCACTTGGGGACACTTCTCACATAGTCTCTCAATAACACAGCCTAAAGATTACCACTCGGATCTTGTTCGGCAAGATACTCCTAATTGCAACAGGAAGCATTTGTGTCATCAGCACATGACAATTATGATACTTCATACCAATTAATTCCAAATCTTTCATGGAAACAAGTTTCTTAATATTGGTGGAGTAACCGGACGGAACTTTCACACCATGCAAGCTTTGACACAGTTCATTTCTCTCGACCTTAGACAAAGTGTAGCAAGCTAGGGGAAGGTACGTTCGTCCTTTATCGGTCTCTTTCGGTGCTAACTCGGTTCTTATGTTCATATCAACCAAGTCACACCGTGCGTTAACACCGTCTTTTGTTTTGCCACTAATATTCAGTAAGAGACCAATTAAGCTATCACATACATTCTTCTCCATGTGCATGATGTCGATGCAGTGGCAAACTTCTAAGTGCTCCCAATAAGGCAAGTCCCAAAAAATTGACCGCTTCTTCCAGATATTTTTCTAAGGGGTACTTAATTTACGTCCCTTTCCAAGCACAACATCGATATCCTTAACAATATCATAGACCTCTTTCCCTCTAAAAGCCCTTGGAGCTGAACCGTCCTCCTTATTTCCGTCGAATTGTTTCTTCATCTTACGGTATGGGTGAATCCTAGGAAGAAACCTACAGTAACGCATCTACATAGTATTGCGTGAGTTCTTCAGCCATACACTCTCGGTATCATCTAAGCAGTGTGGACAGGCTTTGGCTCCTTTTGTACTGAACCCCAACAGGTTACCAAGAGCAGGAAAATCATTGATGGTGCAGGACAACATGGCCCGTAAAGTGAAGTTCTCTCGTTTGTACGCATCCCATACTTGTACCCCTTTGTTCCACAGTGTCACAAGATCTTCCAACAATGGTGCTAGGTACACATGAATATTGTTCCCAGGTTGCTTCGGCCCTTGGATAAGTAGTGACATCAAAATGTAATTCCGCTTCATACACAACCAAGAAGGAAGGTTGTAAATACATAGATTCAAGGGCCAGGTGTTATGTCGGCTACTCATATTACCGAAGGATTCATTCCATCTATACTCAACCTTAACCTTATGTTCCTCGGTTCTGCGCCAAACTCTTCGAAGCTCCTATCGAAGTTTCTCCACTAGGCAGAATCAGCAGGGTGTCTTAGCTTTTCATCCTTCTTACGCTCCTCTGAGTGCCAATGCATCAATCTTGCCTCCTTTCGATTCACAAATAAACACTTCAAATGTGGGATCACAGGCATATACCACAGCATCTTAGTAGGAGGTCCTTGCTTCACCTTAGCAGTATTCTTACACTTGTATCGGGATGCTTTGCACACGGAACAATAATGCATGTCTACATACTCTTTACGGTAGAGGATACAATCGTTCGGACATGCATGTATTCTTTCTACTTCCATTCCCAATGGACAAAGAACCTTATTGGCTTAGTAGGTGGTGTTGGGCAACACGTTTCCCTCCAGAAGGATGTCTGCTAGGAGACCTAATAACACCGTGAAACTCTTGTCGAACCAACCATTGCTTGCCTTCAATTTCAGCAGTTCAAGCACGGTTGATAACTTTGTGTATTGCGGCTTGCAGCCATGGAACAAAGGTTTCCTCGAGTCCTCCATTAAGCCCTCGAATTTACAAAACTCTCTCTCACTGTAGTTCCCTTCTACATCGCGTAGCATCTGATCCAAATTTTCATCATGCGACCTATCCTCATCAAAAGCACAGTCCACATCCGGCATATCGTTAACTTCCTCGGCGATGTCGTCATTATTAACTTCCAGTATGATCTGCTCTTCACCGTGACTGGTCCAACATGTATACTTTTTTTTGAAACCCCTTCGAATCATGTGAGCTTCGATCTGCACCGGGTTGTCAAACATTTTCAGATTACCGCAATCAATGCATGGACTATACATAAATTTTATCCCCTTCTTCAACATATCCTGCTCAGCGGCTCTTCGAAAAGCAAACACGCCATTAATGTACTCTTCACTCACACGGTTCTCAATATACATCCAATTTTGGTCCATCTACAATGCACGTAATAAATTAGTATTAAATTATATTAATAAACCGCAAGTACTCTAACTATTAACCAAACATACTAAAATTTATTAGTGATTAACCTAGAGCAAATATAAAGGGTTATGCACAGATCGTTACCCTCAGAGCTCACGACGAATATCCTACGAGATCTCCTCCCTTTCTTCCTCCTCTCCTCCCTTTTCCTCCCTCCCTGCCTCCTTTCTTCCCTTCCTTCTCCTCTCCAAGTTGGCATAGTAGAGGAGGTAGTAGAGAGCAATGGGAGAGGAGGCAGCAGGGTGGTGGCTCAAATGATTCGGGCAGGATTCTATCGGGACTAGGTATATATATAATGTTAGCCTATCATAGACGATTCTTATTATAAACCGGAACACGGGATGTTTTGTCTCGGAGGGAAGACTCGCGTATAATTTTATGCAAAATTAAGGGGTGAAATTTTGGTGGTCGGCCAGCATTGACTGCCACAAGTATCTACCGGGCCAACCTCTCGGGTTGGAGTCCGACGAGGACGCCGACCCAGACTCGGATGGTAGCGACGAGGACGCACACCAAGCCAGTGGTCCAACTAGGGGAATTGTGTCATCGGAGGTGCCTCACGTGGCATCGAGACTTGATGATATCGCGGTGTATTCGCTCGTGCAATTGCAAGAAGGGTCCCAGTGGGGGTTTGATGTTGTCTCCTTCTTAGTTAGGCATCACTTTCCTAACAAGACGGGCGTGCAATAAGTTATAGTACGGGACACCTTGTCCATCAGCCATGTGTATCGAGTGGACTGGTCCAACCCAGGATATTACATAGTGAAGTGCGTAGTGGAAGGCTACCCTGGCAAGGTCAGCTCTCACCGAGCAAAGATCTTCCACTCGGTCATCGCGTTCAACACGGTGATCGACCACACTTGCGAGCTTAGCGAGCCCCTACGGCTGCATCGGAGCGTGACTTCCGCATATGTGGCAAGCCTCATCAGCCACCTAGTTGCGGTGGACGTGTTCGTCTCCCCCAAAATGCTAATGTCGGAAGTCACCAATCTGGTTGGTTATTCAATCAGCTACAAAAGGTCCGATGAGCCAAGCAGAAGGTCATCGAGTCCATATACAGTACATACGAAGAGGCGTATAACCTTGTGCCGAGATTGCTTCACCATATTACCGAATCAAACCCCGGCATGTACGTAAACAAGCTTGAAAGTGAAGATGCTGACGGAGGGCCCAACTGCTTCATACTGAACCGGGTATTCTGGGCTTTCACCCAGGCCGTTGAGGGCTTCAAGTTCTGGTCATCCTATGCTCACGATGGATGACACTTTCCTCACTGGGAGGAACAAGGGCACCATTCTCACCACAGTGGTTTCCGATGCGAATGACCAGCTCCTTCTGGTGGCATTTACCATTGTGGAGATCGAGAACACATCCAGTTGGTTCTGGTTCGTGGAAAACATGAAGCGAACGATGGTGGGAGACCAGTGCAATGTATGCCTTATCACGAGCCGCAATACTAAGTTGTTTGTCGGTCGAGAACAACATGCAGCATGGGATAGGACCCCCTCACCAGTGGAGCGACATGCAAACTCGGTGGTACATGAGGCACTTGTAAAATCAAGGAGGCCGACTAGAGGGGGTGAATAGGCGGTTTTAAAAATCTCTTTGGCTAAAACTAATTTCTAATGCGAAAGCTAATAACAATTTGGTTTTGCACAATTAAAACTTAAATCAACTAGGCTTGACTAAGCGCACCAACAATATGAATACAATTGAATGAGAGCAATCATACAAAGATATATAATCAATTAAAACAAGTAATGTAAATTGCTCAAAGTAAAGCACAAGAACAAACCATAATAGACACAATGATATTTTACCGTGGTGTTCGGAGACTTATCGGTCTCCCCTAGTCCATGTTGAGGTAAACCCAAACGAATTGGACCGACTCCACAAATTAAGCCAACACCTCCGAAGTAAGTCCAACCACTTGGACCGCCAACACGAATCAACACCTCGATCCACTCGGGGTTGCTCTTCCTCCACTCCGGAGATAGTGAGCACCAAACCACTCACAACCACGCCGGGCCTTATCATAGGCTTCTTGAGAAGATCACCGGACACGACGTCTCCACGCCGTCTAGGTGTCGGCAAACACCAAGAGTAACAAGACTCAACTCTCACTTGAACTAATCAAGTGTCTAAGCTCAAGTGGATACACAATCCACTACCTAAGGCAACACATGCACTTAGAGTTTGCTCTCCAAACTCACTAAGTGCAACACATACACATAAGAGATGAGAGGGCTTGCTCTTTGCTCAAAAGAATGTCTAACAACACTAGCAACCTTTGCAATGCCAGCATCAACTACTTCCAACAAGCTAAGGTGGGTATTTATACCATATACACAAAAACTAGCCATTGGAGGAAAGATTCCTTTGAATCAAAGACAGGCCGGTCTGACCGCCAACTAATGGCCGGTCGGACCGCTCAAGAGCCAACAGCTATAAAACTAACCGTTAGACTTACTGTCGGTCGGACCGCCAACTAATGGCCGGTCCAACCGCTTCATCCCGGTCTGACCGCCAAAGGAGAGGTGGTCTGACTGCTCAAGGAAATGAAACGACATTCCAAAAAGTGCCTTCTCTGAAAAAAATGTACCACTAAAGACTCCGGTACTTCCGCTCTCCGGTAGTACCGCACAGAGATTCGGCTCAAGAAGCAATCGGTCTGACCGCCCAACACATGGCGGTTTGACCGATACACCGCTGGTCAGACCGACCGACACTGGCGGTCATACCGCCAGGTGAAAGATCTAGACCCGCCATTATGAGTTAATGGAGTGTTTTGGTGATTAATGACAAATCCAAATATGAGACTAATTCTCTTGTCAAGTATTATCTTTGTGTAGTCTCATTTGGATATAAAGGTGAAACACAACGAGGTATGCAATCGACATCTCAATCTTATATATTGTTGCATTTCTCAAATCCAAAATATAGGATTGAACTCAACCATAAGTTAAACTTGAATATGTGCATATGACCTTATTACACATTTGTGTATGCACACATTTAGGGGGAGTTTTATCCTATACTTTGTGGTTTCATTAGTATTGATCCATATTCCATTATCCACATATACTAAGGATCTTTACGTTGAAACAAAACCTTTGAGTATACAAAACTTGTGTAGTTCGTATATACTCATGTTATGAGTATACAGAACTTGTGTAGTTCTTGTATACTCATGTTAGAGTATATATAACTTGTGTAGTTTATATATACTCATTTGTTCTCTCATTTATCATCATTAAATTTATGAGAATTTAAGTGGTTATCATCAATTACCAAAGAGGGAAAGATTGAGGTATCTTGTCCCACCATTATGAGTTAATGGTATGGTGTGGTAATTAATGATGATCACATTGTGGAACTAATATTTTCCATGAGTTGGATATATAGGTTATGTTCCAGGATGATGAAGACTTGGGATGATCATGAGTTGATCATCAAGTCAAGAGCTTGGTGTAAATGATGCATCATGAGTTGATTCTAATCAAGAAGAGATGATCATGAGTTGATCATCAAGACAAGAGAAGACCCATCATCTGTTGATGGAGGTCAAGTGAAGGAATGCATCATGCGTTGATGCATGTGAAGAATCGGGATGAAGAAATCATCATGTGTTGATGATGTTCAAGACAAGATCCCGAAGTGAAGAAATCATCATGAGTTGATGATTGTCAAAGTCAAGGACCCGGACTTGAAGTGTTGAGTGCGTCATCAAGCTTCAAGAAGATGCAAGGCAAAGGTATGACTAGCTAGGGCTAAGGATGTGTTCCTAGTCTTTTACCGGTCTCGGTGTTTGGTTGATTGACCGGATTGCTAGTATAGGATTGCCGTACTATTAAGAGGGGTCTTGACTAGTAGCATGAGTTAGTCATGTGTTGATAGCTCATTGTGTTTGCTCTAGCTCATCTATGCATGGAGCTATTATTTGCGAATGTGTTTTGCAAATAGCCGAGGCTCATGCATTCAATCTTTGTAGCATGGGACTATACTTTGCAAATGTGTTTTGCAAATGGTTGAAGTCCATGCACTTTAGTCTTATGGCATGATGCTGTTATTTGCGAATGTGTTTTGCAAATAGTTGATGCTCATGTTTGATTTCTTGTAGCATGTGACTTAAGTTTGCAAATGTGTTTTGCAAATGGTGTAAGTCCATGTACCTTTTCCTTGTGGTATGATTCCAAAAGTTGGCAAATGTGTTTTGTAACTTGTTGGGAATCTTGCTTGTGATCCTTGTTGGCATGGCTTATCAATTGGCAAATGTGTTTTGCAATTGAAGTTGTTGAAAAAGCCATTGCTATTTTCTGTCAGGAAAATCGGAAGTTCCGGTGTCTTAACTGCGGAAGTTCCGCAGGCCGGACGGTCCGATTTCCAGCGGCTCGTTTTTTCCAGAGAGCATCCGGTTTAGGGACTTAGCCGATTTTTGAAGTGCGGAAGTTCCGGCGTGTTACGAGCGGAACTTCCGATTATCGGTTGCTCCGAAATTCCGGCGGTTCGTTTTTTCCAGAGAAGCACCATTTTGGGGACTTAGCCAAAATTTGATGTGCGGTAGTTCCGCTATGTGTTGAGCGGAACTTCCGAAGATCGGAACTTCCGCAACTTGGTTGGCGGTAGTTCCGCACCAAAAAAAATCAAACGGCTAGTTTCTCGTCTGACATAGCCGTTGCTGTGCTTTTCTCTCTCCTGCGGTAGTTCCGGCCTTTGCATGGCGGAACTTCCGATTTCCCTGATTTTTCAGGGGTTTGTCTCCCAACGGCTAGTTTTTGTGTGTGGGCTATATATAGCCACCTTGGCCGGTTGGGAGAGGTTGCTGGTGCTATTGTGAACTATTTGTGATCCTCTTGAGCTAAGAGCAAGCCTCTCCTCTCTTATGTGCATGTGTTGCACTTGGTGAGCTTGGAGAGTAAACCCTAAGTGCATGTGTTGCCTTAGGTAGTGGATTGTGTATTCACATGAGCGTTGACACTTGATTAGTTCAAGTGAAAGTTCGGATTTGTTACTCTTGGTGTTTGCCGACACCTAGACGGCGTGGAGGCGTCGTGCGCGGTGATCTTCTCAAGAAGCTTGTGAGAAGACCCGGCGGTTTGTGAGTGGTTTGGTGCTCACCATCTCCGGAGTGGAGGAAGAGCAACCATAGTTGAGTGAGGTGTTGGTTCGGTTAGGAACCGGTCCAAGTGTTTGGACTTACCTCGGAGGTATTGGCTTAATTAGTGGAGCCGGTCCAATTTGTTTGGGCTAACCTCAACGTGGATTAGGGGAGACCGGCAAGTCTCCGAACACCACGGTAAAACATAATCGTGTCATCTTGTTTTTACTTGTGCTTTACATTGAGCTATTTACATTCATGCTTTAATTGCTTATATATCATTGTATGATTGCTCTCTTGTATTGTCGGTGCACTTAGTTGAGCCTAGTTGATTTAGGTTTTAATTGTGCAAAGCCAATTCGCTATTAGCTTTCGCATTTATATATTGGTTTAGCCCGATAGAGATTTTAAAACCGCCTATTCACCCCCCTCTAATCGGCCACCTCGATCTTACACCAGGCCACAGAGAGACTTTGCACTTTGCTTAACTCAATTTGTAAAAGACATTTGCCAATTTGAGTGCAATTCAAACAAGGGTTATAGGTAAGATTCTCAACAAGTTAAAAAACACATTTGCCAACTTTTAGAATCAGCACCACAAGGAATAAGGTACATGGACTTAAACTTTTTGCAAAACACATTTACAAACTAAAGTCACATGTTACAAGGATCACGCATGAGCATCAACTATTTTCAAAACACATTTGTAAATAATAGCATCATGCCACAAGGCGAAGGTGCATGGACTTCAACCATTTGCAAAACATATTTGCAAATTATAGTCCCATGCTACAAGTATTAAATGCATGAGCCTTGGCTATTTGCAAAACACATTCGCAAATAATAGCATCATGCATAGATGAGCTAGAGCAAACATAATGAGCTATCAACACATGACTAACTCAACCTACTAGTCAAGACCCCTCTTAACAGTACGACAACATATACTAGCAATCCGATCTTCCAACCAAACACCAAGATAGGTAAAAGACTAGGAACACATCCTTAGCCCTAGCTAGTCATACCTTTGCCTTAAGCGACTTCTTGAAGCTTGATGACGCACATCTTCACATCAAGTCTGGGTCCTTGACTTTGATAATCATCAACACATGATGATCTCTTTTACTTCGGGATCTTGACTCGATGCTCATCAACTCATGATGGCATCCTTCATCCCGAGTCTTGATATGCATCAACACATGATGCATTCTTTCACTTGACCTCCATCAACACATGATGGGTCTTCACTTGACTTGATAATCAACTTATGATCATTTCAAGTCTTCATCACCCTGGAACATAACATATTCATCCAACGCATGAAAAATGTTAGTTCCACAATATGATTATCATTAATTACCACACCATACTATTAACTCACAATGGTGGGACAAGACACTTCAATCTTTCCCTCTTTGGTAATTGATGATAATCACTTCAATTGCACATAATTGAAGGTAGATAAATGAGAGAACAAATGAGTACATACTAACTACACAAGTTTTATATACTCAAGGATATGTTTCAAAGTAGAGATCCTTAATATATGTGGAGAAAGGAATATGGATCAATACTAATGAAACCACAAAATATAGAGTGAACTCCCCTAAATGTGTGCATACACAAATGTGTAATAGGAATATATGCACATATTCAAGTTATACTTATGGTGGAGTTCAACCTATATTTTGGATCTAAGGAATGCAACAATATATAGAAATATGATGTCGAATGCATACCACGTTGAATTTTACTTTTATATCCAAATGAGACTACACACTAGATATAACAATAGAAATGTTAGTCTCACAAATAGATTTTTTATTAATCACCAAAACACTCCATTAACTCATAATGGCGGGTCTAGATCCTTCAGCACCTTGCATCTAACTTGTTCACACAGCTGCAGTCAGGAAGTTATGAAGACGTTCAAGGCATTGTGCCTGTAGAACCAGATATGGAGAGACATTGAACACTGGACTACGAGACATACAAGGGAGTCCACTCCAAAGGTACTGGAGGGAGAGGAACCCAAGAGTACCATAAGTTTCTCGAAGTGGATTAATCCCCATGTTCCTGAATTGGAGAAATGATCCTTCTCTATGACACAAACGGTGTGAGGTACGGGATTATAACGACCAATATGTCCGAGGTGCACAACAGTGTCCTCAAATGTGTGCGGTGCCTCCCTATCACCGCGATCGTCGAGGAGATATGGACTAGCACTGTTGGTTATTTCATCAATAGAGCCACCTCAGCCAAGCGACAGCTGGAGGAAGGTAAGCAGTGGTCCGAGAACATGCAGAGGCACATAGACCAGAAGATGGAGAATACCCGAATGCACGACATCTGGTAATCGATGGCCTCAGAAGGAAGTACAAGATCAGACTTCGACGGAAATATATCAATAGTCATGCTAGGGGGAAAGGAAACAAGCATGCACCCTGGGTGATATGCTAACATGCACCTGTAATAAGTCAAGCTTGCATGCTCGCATGTGTACAAGGTGTGTGCGCAAATGAGGCAGATGTCTATGTCGTACATCTCCAAGTATTACAACATGTAGCACCTTCTCGGTATATGGTGTGCATCGTTTCCCTCGTACAGTTTGGACATGAACTACAAGGATCTTTGGTCGACAGGGTGCAATGGAGGCCGAACAAGGCCTTGAAGACAACAGAGAAGGGACGTCGGTAGACGCGACACTTTGGAATGACATGGATGACAGCCAACGTACCAGTATTAGCCGCACAATCAAGTGCAGAATATGCAAGACCCCTAGGCACTCAATGAATGATTGCCCCAACAGACCAAGCTCGTCTAGTCGTCATTCAGTGTTGTAATTTAATGTATTATCCACCTTATATTGTTATGTACATCAAAACTTCTACGATACCCAAATATGTCAGACGCATCGGCAAACTTCTATGCGAGAATGTTGCAGAAGCGCAAATGGCTTGCGAAGAAGGCCAAACATCTACAATACCTAGATTTTTTAATGAAAGATGCTCGGTACCACCATGGTTTCGGTCCCGCGTGTGTGTGTGTGTGTGTGTGTGTGTGTGTGTGTGTGACGAGCCAACAGAGATCATTCAGTCGACACACCCAGACACCTCCGCCCGGGCGTACTACACGTGCAGGCATCACCTCGTAAGCGTTTATTTCGCACGCATCGATTTTCCACTCCCAATTTTGATTTTTATAAATTTTTAACTTCATCCCCGTGTAATAACAGCCCGAGATGCGCTGCCACTTCTTTTAGTAGATCGATGGCCCGGAGATGTATGGCAGGGCGTTCATCCAGCAGAAGTACATACTAAACTAGATGCGGAACGAGACCTTCGTTGAGTGAAAACCTTACGTACCAAACCCCATTGAAGAGGCACTGCAGGACCCCAGGACTCGCCCGATGGACAAGGGGAATGCTCCTACTATTGAGACCGACGATCATCGTAGCTTTTCCCGTCGCCTGGGAGCACTCCATATCGAAGAGGTGAGTTACGTACAATTTGTGTCCTGGTTTTGTATTTGCCCTTTCGTTCTTCTAACAACATGCATTCGTCTAGACCGTATCGCAGAATTTGGGAGACTTCAACACATGACACCGACGTGGGGAGTCATGCGACAATGGGGAGGGAAGGCTCCTGCAACTGAGCCCGACCGCCATAGCGTATCCGGTCACCCAGGTGCACTCCATACCGAGGGAAATGCATGGTATGTAGATCATATAACAACATATCGTAGCCTTCAAAATGCACACGAGTCGGAGGCTAGGTACATTGTTATATGATCTGCATGCCACGTATTTTCCTTAGTTGGTTCATGTACAAGCTTATCTAGCTTGTGGTACAATACAGTATTAAATAATATCATCTACATTAAATTGATAAATTAACAAAGAGTGTCCTACTTGATCGGGGTACATGTGATAATACCACATCATCCTTCATTTCGATGCTCTGAAACACCTGATCATATCAAACAATATTTTTCAAATGAAAACACGTAATTTCATTCCGAAAATGTATTATCGCATGTACAAAAAAATCACACGCTTTTACACATGACATCACGACGCGTTTGGTTCATGGACAAGCTTAGTTAGCCCGTGGTATAATACAATATTACTCAAACTCCACAGGCTCAGGTTCCTCCTCATCGACGTTCTCCTTCGGCGGGGCTCTTTCGGTGGATTGACCCTTGTCCGAACATGCCACGAACGGATAGCCTTCCTTGTGGTTTTGGCTCTATTTTTCAACCTGTGGAAAAGATGAGAAGTGTTGGTAGCAATAGCAGGATATCTCACTAGTGAAATCTGAAATGGAATTACCTAGTATTTTTTTTCTATTTGAACTCTCCACCGCCCGCCGTGCAGTAGTCTCCTCTACCGCACGGTGGGCGTGTGTCAATCCTCGGCAGCCTCCTTGTGTCGGTTCCAGGAGCTCATCCGTATGATCACGGTGCGGCACAGCGGTATTTTTGCAAAAAAAGTGGCACTTCGATATTTTTGCAAAAAGCGAGCGATAAAAGCTACAATTGCATCTACACGACGGAAAAGCGCCAATACGGCAAAAAAAAAAAGAACTCGAACATTTGCACTATAATGACTTGTAGTGGCCGTATTTCAGTGATAGGTATTGACAATTAGATGTGCAAGCTAAACTCCTGTTGTTCTATAATCTATACAGGCAGCGTATGCAACTTTTTTTTCAGAACATGTAATTCATTAAGAAAAAAGTACAACGGAGATGATCCTGTATTAGGATTGCTTAAAGAGAAGAAAAAAACACCGCACCATCGCCAGGCTGCACCAAAAGAAGACACCGTCCCTCTCCAAATATTCCCCTATCATGCCAGCTTTTGACCATTCATGAGGGGCCCTACGACGGCACCACACCATCGCCACCAGCAGGCAGCAGCAGAGTAGCGAGAAGAAGTAGCTAGCACTGAGTACCACTAGCAGCAAATCCGTCTAAAACAGCTCGTGAGATGGGCACTTCTCACGAACTGCCGATCGAGGTGGTGAAAGGCAAAAGGCACCGCGCACGCAGGTCGGCACGTACGTAGGACCAAAAGGAGCGAGCCCTTCTTTTTCATCTTTGCCAGCAAGCCCAAATGCATGGCACCCTCTGAAAGCAAAGATTCACTTGCAGAGCTGCACCGTGTGCATCTACTGCTCTGGCACTGGACTTTCTCTCTTTTCTCCCATGTTTCAGCGGGAGAATTAAGGGTCATTGGTGTTTCAGCATTTGTAAGTGACTTGTTAGAAGATGGCGTATCTGGTGCAAGCTGGCCTTCCCCGGTCAAATTTTTATATAATCGTTTTAGAGTATCTGTGCACTCAAACTTTTTAAATTTTGGTTGTTTATGTCTTTTTTTCAATATTTGGATTGAACGCACGAAAATAGTATTTATAGATTTATCTCGAAAAGAACTTTCATAAAAGTATGATTTTATTATTAGTGGTCAAAGTTGTGTTATTTAGGGACCGTATCGATATCCAAAATAATTTTTTTTACTTAAGGGAGTAGAATGCGAAGTGGATGGTAGTGCTCTCTTACACCACCAGATGACTCAAACCAAAGATTAAGGGCTTGTTTGCCACGGCTACAGCTTTTCTGAAAAAGCAACTTTCGGCTGTGGCTAAAGGGTTGCATGGCTGAGTTAAAAAGATTTGGTGTTTAGTTGTGTGATTTTTAGGCTGGCTGGAGCTTCTAAGTTAGGAAATAACTAAAATGCTCAAGAGGTACATGATAGCTTGTTTGATGTCGTTTAATGGTAACTAACAACAATTGATGACACTTTACGATAACTGATTGTAATTAACGATAATTAATATAGTTAACAACAATTAACACAATTGACCATAATTAATGACAATTATGACAATTAACGCAATAGATGACAATTAACGAAATACACCGCAATTAACGATAATTATTACATAAACAATGACAATAAATAATTATAAAAAATTATTACAATAAATTATTATATAAAATGAATAATTATTAAAATAAAAATTATTACAAATCAATCAATTTACAACAGAAAGAAAGAAAAAGGGGAAAAAGAGGCGATTTACTGGACAATGGGAAGGAGGAGGCGCAACATGGTGGGAAGAGAAGGAGCAGAGCGGTTTGGGGCGCGACGACGGCGACACGAGAGGATGGCGGTGGCAGCAGGGCACTAGGAGGAGGGCGGCGGTGGCAGGGTAGTAGGAGGAGGGCGGCGGTGAGGAAGGCACCGGCGCTGGCATCAGAGCAATAGGAGGGAGGAGGCGCCGATGTCGGGAAGGAGGGGGAGAGCGGTGTCGGCACCAGAGGAGGAGGATGGGGTAGGTGACGGCACGGGAGGATGAGCCGAGAGAGAAGGAGGAGCAACTCGGCCGGGCGAAGGCATCGAGGGAGGAGAATGCGGCTGGGCGGGAGGAGAGAGGATGGGGTGGGGCGAAGGTGTGGAAGGAGGAGAAGGGAGGAGGACGCGGCCGCGCGAGAGGAGGACTGGGCTGGGGCACCGGCCTCGGGGGAGGAGAGGGAGGGAGGACGGCGGCGGGCGGGAGCTAGGGTTAGGGTTCGGCCGAGGGGCGGTGTGGAGGGGTCATCGGTTTGGGAAGACCAAAGATCTTGCGCTTGTTTTGTTGAGTGGCATAAAGCGGGTAATTAATGCCCAAGTTGAGGAGCAAAGTTGGAATAGGTCTACGAGAAGCTCTCCGCGGACGGCTTTCAACTTCCACACGTTGTAACGACTTGGTGAAAAGCGGGGAGAAAAGCCGCCTATTTGGAACGGCTTCCGCTTTTCTGAGCAAAAAACCAAAGCTAGTCCAAACACGCCCTAAACTGTTTGAGAGACTCGTTGTTCATTAATTGTGTTGAGATTTCACGTTTTTGGTGCTCTGCAAAGAAATTTTGCAAAAGATGGGGATTAGCCATATAGCTGCAAGCCGAGTGCTAGTCTTTCGTCCTGTCTTTTGGGCTCATTCATGGGATTCCAAAGGTGCCTGAACGTGACTTTTGCCCAGGAAAGTGAAATGTTGAATCAGTAAAGGTGTATTGCGAAAGTTGGATCTCCTTGCAGCTGTAACATTGGATAATTCAGCTCCTCAGGCAGTATTGCAACCGTCCGATCATAAATGAAAGGCGACCTGTGCACGACTTGACTGCCATTTTTTTTTTAACCGAAGGAGGATGTCGACGTGTAATATCTCACATGGAATATAAAGCAACATTTTTCCCCTCCGAAAGTTGGTGAAACACATCTATCTCTCTTCTGGAAAGATGATTTTTCACCTTCCTAGAAAGACTTCCCAAGATCTAACCCCTGCCAAAAAGCAGCTGCAAAATTGCAACCATCGATCTACAACATGTACCACTCAGTTGTCTGAGATCAGACTTTCTCCGTTGTATCATTTGGGGGAAAAAGAAAAAGAAAAAGAGAGTCCTGCATATATGCTGAGTGCACTAGCACTAGCACTACCATACCAGATTGCAGAACTTGGAGATCTGTGGTGGGTCTCCATGTTTATGGCCTCATTTGTACATTAGGGCAAAGCATGGTATGGCCTGGCCAACCACAGATCAAAGATGGCATGCAGCACTTCATGCCATGGTCATATCATATGACTCCCCTGTCCCTTTGGTCATGTCAACCAGCTTGCAAATTTACTTGTGGATAACTCCCTTCCAGAAACACTGAAAAGAGGGATAAAAAAAAATATGACAAACTATCCCTTGTAATGGCCACCTCCAATGATACCTGAAAGCCACTACTATTGACCACTATTATAAATGCTTGAGCAGCCATGATGATTACTATATTATTCCTAGGTGGCAGGAATGCACACAGAGTGGCACCCCTGCACTATCACCTTGTGGATATATATATTCTATGGTAGATTAGTTCAGACTGCAAATGCATCTTTTTTTAGCTATGTAGTATGCCAAATGGCTATTATATGTCAAGTCGTTCTGCTGGAATCTATCATGCTGTAGAATGTATTATGGTCTCGGATGTCATCGAGGCTATTAGAGTACTCTAACCTTAAGAGAGGTTGAGTGGATTACTGTTGCTGGAAAGGAAAAATCAATGCGAAGGTAAGTCATCCCTCGCAATGCATGTCTACTTCCTACAGTGCTTTAGGCATGTAGTACCACCTAACCTACTCAGCAATAGGTTTTCAACAATCATGTCATGTGGTATAGTTAGTTGTTTGACATTTTGGGTTCATTGGCAAGGCAATTCAAAGTACCAGACTGTGCCTAGCTTTATGAGGGACTTTGTTGAAGGAGAAATTGACAATATATAGAGCTTACAACAAAGGGTCACTCTCACCAACTAAAATCTCAGACTGAAAATAAAAGATAAAATTGGTTAAATGACACTGAACTTTTACATCCTTAGTCATTGGACACTTAAAAATCGTGTCTTGACCAAAAATCACTAAATTTTTGTGGATATTGATTGTAAGACACTAAGACTATTAAAATATTATTTCCAGGCGGAAGAGCATAGAGAAAGCACATAAAATGTACATTTTGCCCTTCTAGTCTCATATTTTCCTATTCTTTCCTCTCTTCCCCTCCGTTGCCACTGCCTCCTGCCTCCGATGTCACCCCATTGTTGTCGCTATCCAGGCCGCTGCGCTGTCATCTTCGAGTTCTGCAGCCACCATTGGAGTCGAGGGAAGGAGCATACCGCCTCGCCGCTCTGAGCGCGTCCTCCCTCTATAAAACGTGCACCAAGACCGCCTTGCCCTTCTCTTCATTTTGCTCCAAACCCTAGACTCTACCTCGCCGCCGTTCGATCGGAACACGTCGCACCCCTTTCTTCTTCCTCTCCGTCCACTGTGCCGCCCTCGCCCCGATTTACTACTCCGGTGAGCCTCTTCCAAAATTTTCCCGCCACGTTGTGTTCCCAGTCTCCCTCTACCTTTTCCCCATCTCGATTTGGCCAACCCGCCACCGTAGAACAACCCCGCCGCCGGCCACTACCGCCCCGTCTCCACCGACCACCTCTAGCCCTCACGTATGACCCGGTGGCCTCCCCTCTCTGCTATCGTGCCTATGCTCGTGCTCACGCTAACTCCCGGAGGGCGTTGCGGAATAACATCGCCGCCGTTGCCCGTGCATTTGCCGCTGCCTAGCCCACCGCCATCGCCACCACCGTGCGCCCTCGCCCGCGACACCGCCTCCCATGGCCTCCCCAGGACCCCTCCAACCCATTTTGGTTGTCGCCACGACTCCTGCACTGACAACCCATTTTTGTCGTCACCCACGACTCCCGCGCCGCCGCTCGCCACCGGCGCCGTCGTCCAGAACCGATCGTCGCCTTCTATGTTCTCTCTTTAGTTTAGTTCAGTTCAACTCTATTCCTTCATTAGTGTCTGCGGCCCCACTCGTCATAGAGGTAAGGGTGTAAAGGTCAGTGTAGTAGTGTCTCTCTCTTAAATAACATATAATAATATAATACTCAACTCAGTGTCCTTCCAGCCAATACCCACAAAAATTATCTTTATGTTAAGATGTGATTTTTGGATGTCCATTAGCTAAGAGCGCAAAAGTTCAGTGCCTTGTAATATAGTAGCAATGCACAGAAAATCTCTACCCATTTTTAAGCCAATTTAAATGGCAACATCTTTATTGATGAAAAAGAGGTACAAATGGGAACAAATAGCAAGGGCCCCCAAAAGCCTCATGCTTGGACACTGTTAGCCTGGAGATGGACAAATATTTCACTCCAGAGCATCACACCAGGGCATGCATGTGCCTCCCAGTACACCATGCCCCCTCTCTTCAGTAACATCAACACAATACAAACAAACCACTCGAAAACAAACAAATTTTCCCCTCATGAATATGAACAGAACTTGGCAGGGACAAGGCCTACTACACCTTGACAGTGGCTCTGACCATTCCTTGACCACCTCCTCATTTAACCCTACCATTTCACTCCATGCAATGCATAGCCATCCTTTTATCCTTTTACTACTTTTCCTCTCCCCAATGGCTTCCCAATTCCCTCACCAACTAATCAATGTATTCTGCGATTCTGCATTGGGGTGAAGACTGAAGACCCACAGAGTGTAGCACAGAAAAACAAAAATGGTTTCTCTCTCTCTCTCTCTCTCTCTCCCCCTCTCCTTCATAGTGTTCCTCCTCCAGAGACTGGCAGTGCAGAGGCTGCCATGATGGCATATATCAGTAGGGCCAAGCAGGGGGAGCCCCAACCAAGGTGTAAAGAACCCCAAAAGAAGAGAACAAATGGGAAAAGAATCACAAGAACACAACAACCGAAAGAAATCAAACCCTGTCAATCTGCAAAACCCCATGTAAATAATGTTATCTACTTGAATTCTTTTCATGTGTCGGGTGACCTCTTCCTCCTCTTGGGTGGGGGAGGGGTGGAGGAGGAATTAGAGGACAGAACCTCGTCTGAGCACAGGTTAACTGCTGCTGCTGCCCCTGTGGTTGCCCTCTGCACATTGCCAATCACCAGCTGCCGCATTAGTTGGTAGCAGCTGCTGATCCCTTCCTATAGGAAAAAAGAACATGTTACAAACTTGATTACAATTCATTGCAGTTCAGAACTAGTCATGTGCTGAAGTTCCTGTGGTTGGAAGGTAATTTTTGTGTTACCTCTGCAAGGCCAATGCACCAATTGACTGCAAGCCCAGGGTCGACGAATGCGAGGGACGGCATCTCGCCGGTGGCGCACAGCACCGCAGCAGCGGCCATTGACGACGGGCAGTGATCCAAGAACTCAATGTCTGTGGCATTGCATTTTGCAGCATTACATTATAACTGTACTGCAGCACATAGTTAACAAACAAACAGTTGTAATATACCATGTATTGCAGCTAGAATCATTTGTGTGGCTTGGGCAATCAGGTATCTCGTGTGCTTGCCTCTCGGATCGACCTTGCAAGCGAAGAAGTCGATGAATGTGAAAGGTGTAACCGATCGGAGCCTCCAATTGAGCGCCGTCAGGACGAGAAGCTCCATTCGACGGATTGTTCGCGGCTCAAAAACATACCCCGTGCCATCTACCTGCAATGTACAATGCACACACAGTTCTGATGATTAGAATTTCCTCTGCACCTTGTGAGCTCACAAAATTTACTACTCTCAGAAAAGTATATTGTTGGAGATATTAGAGTTTACCTAAGAGTCCGAGTCCAACTCGTGTGCGAGTCGGACTGTAATATTTGACACTATAAATAAAGGGTATGGAGATCCCAAGAGAGACACATTCCCGAAATTCTACATGGTATCAAAGCCAACCTAACCAAAAACCCTAATCCGAGGAAAAAAACCCCTTTACCTCAAGAACTGTCGTCCGTCTATTGATCCGTCGGCCGCGCTGCCTCGTTGCACATGGTCCTCATAGACCGCGTCGCACGGGAGCGGACCACGGTCGGCCGGGTTGTGCACAAGCCGCTCGGGGCGACGGTGGTGCGGCGGTGAAGGAGGAGGGAGCTAGCGGTCGGCGGCAGTGAGGGAGAAGGGATCCGGCGGTGAGGCGCTGGAGGTGGAGTTGGCGAGGAGGTAGGGCGGTGGCGGAGACAAGGCCATGCGGTGTGGAGAAGCTACGACGACTAAGGGATAGGAGTGGTGAGCAAGAGGGAAGCGGCGGCTTAGGTGAAAGAGCCGAGAGGCTAGAGCGGTAAGCAAGAGGGAGGTCGTGGCTTAGGTGACGGAGGTGGCGGGATCCACCGGCCACTAGCCGGATCGAGCGGTTTGACGTGACAACGAGAGAGGAAGGCGATGGGTGGCACGACACAGCAGCGACGCCTGGGAGCTGAAGTTTGGGGACCGGTGCCCAAGGGGAGGAGCTTCGATTCGACAGCAAAGGAAGAAGAAAAGGGCTCGGGAGGAAGAGCTAGCTCGGGAGGAGAGGAAAAAGAAGGGGCAGAGGAAGGGGACTGGATCCGAAGGAGGGAGGAGATCCGAGCTCAGGGAGAGAACTGGTGCTCAAGGAGAGGAGAACACGCTCAGGAGCCGACACTTGGGGAGAGGAGAACGGGTGCTCGTGGGAGAGAAAGGGGGGGAGGAAGAAACAAGGAGGGAGGTGAGGAAGAAGAAGAAGAAAGGAAGAAGAAGAGGTAGCGTCCGGAGGAAGAAAGATATCGGAGGTGGTGGGATGAAGAAAAGGGAATAGGAAAGGCAAGGAAAAAGAAGAAAAGGAAGAAAATGGGGGGAAAGGAGAAAAAAAAGAGAAGGATGATCCGGTGTGGAGTGTGGAGTATCAGATCCGGTGTGGAGGTGTGGAGGATCTGATCTGGTGTGGCGGGATTTGGTATGGATCCAGATCGGTGGAGGATCTAGTGTGGTCAGGTGATCTAGTGTGATCTGATATGGCAGGATCTAATGTGGTCTGGTGTGGCAGGATCTGGTGTGGTCCGAGGATCTGTTGTGATTGCGTGTGTTGTGTTGGGGAAAGGAGAGAGATGATGGTGTGTTTGCTAAGAGTTCTAGCTGGTGTGTTTCTTGGTGGTGGAGTTGTGTTTGCTAAGAGTTCTGGCTGCTGTGTTGGTTGTAGTGGAGGAAGCTTAGGTGATGACAATACGACGATAGGCATGGAAGACAGGGGGATATAACTGTTCAGGTGGTGTCTCGATGATGGTGATGACGAAGCAGGAGCTGGTGGTAGCTCTAGTGGATGGTATGGTGATGCGATTGGTGTTGTGTGGTTGTGTTAGTACGGATACTGGAGATAGTGTTGCTGGAGATGTCCGAGAGAGGAATGGGACTGTAGTCAGGTGTAATGGTCTGTGACAAAGGTAGAGGTGGTGGAGGCCAAGATTGAGGTCGTGTGGGCAGAGTGGAGGAGGTCGGGGCATGAGAGTAGAGGAAGATGAGTTTGAGGTCAGGATAGTTGATAGATGGTGGAGATGTATTTAGTGACAGTCTTTGGTAGTATTGGTGATGAACAACTTTTGGTTTTTGTGATGGTATTGGTTATGGAGTCGATAGATAGTAGCTTTTGGTAGATTCTAATAATAGTATTGTAATATATAATAAGATGGACATGATTGTCATCTCATGCCCATCTTGAGAGCGAGTGGAGAAATTAGAGTTTAGGTAAGAGTCTAATTCGTGCGCGAGTCAGACTGTAATATTTAGCACTATAAATAAAAGGTGTAAGGATCCCAAGAAGGACACAATATTCCCGAAATTCTATGTATATCACAATGGAAACAAGTAGTAATGTAATTTGCCTGTAGGCCCAGGAGGGAGGGCACTAGGGTCTCCTCCATCTTGGCAGCCAAGGAGAGGCAGGTCACAGCTAGCAACTGCATTGCCCATCCATCCTCCTGCTGAATTGAGGGGAAAAGCACAAACACGCAATTAATAGCTGAAGCAAGGATCCACAGAGCAAGCACAGGTAATGTACTATGTTCTTGTAGCACTCCCACCACCCTATCTATCCCCTGTTCTTTTATGAGGAAACATGAAAAAAACCCATTTTAAATTCTGAAATGAAGTGTATATGGACCTGGCCACCTAGGTATAGTACCATGAAGATTTGATAAAGAACTTCACATGACAAGCACAGAAATAGTTATTTTTTAGCGCAAGTAGATGCATACATTGATTATTTACTATATATACAGAGGGCCCTCAATAGTTATGCTATGAGGAGAGATAAATAGAAGGAACAAATTGCAAATACTGTTACATTTAGCACCCTAGTTAATATTTGGTCCTGAAGAAAGATTTGTACATCATTTTTAAGATTAGTCCCGATAAAGGTTGGTGAGATATTTAGTCACAGCAGCATTTGGATAAGCCTATAGATGATCATCCAGTATTACTTCAAACTAATCCTTGAAACTTCAGACAATGACGTCAGCAAGCACACCATGTCTATGCTTTCTTGCATATATAATGAAGTCCTACTATATACAACAGTTGTTTCACTTAACACAAATCCAAGAGCTTGTGTTCAGAAACAGCATCACAAAGCAACAGAAAGTCAGAAAAATAATGCTGCCCATTTCAACAAAGGCAGGTGATGCATATGACTTGGTGCAGAGATAATTTGCAGCTTACAGCTAGCTTGCAGTTTGTTCTTTTCTTTTGGCCTGTTAAACTACTACACCCCACCATGCACAGTCACTGAGGCTGAGAGATACCTCACTGAGATCCTTGCAGTCCAAACACTATCCCATAGGCCATAGAATAAAAATGTGGAGCAAGCTTAGCAAAGCACAATGATAAGGTCTATTCCACAATAAAGCTTTAGCTTGCACTAAAGCAAGGTGCAAAGCCAAAAGACCCCTCTGTCTTGAGTGCATAAACAAATCCTACAACCCCTGCTGCTGCCCCCTTCATTCCATGTAAGGGTAAAACTGTAATTAGTTAGTTAATTGATTGATTAGTCTACACTACACACCAATTTCCAAACCATTTTTTTTTACACCAACATCAGCAGAGCACTTCTGCATAAGCCTTCCACTGATGCCCTGAAGCTACCAAACACTATGTATGGTACCGTACTTCTCTGTGCTCAAATTAAAAGATACAGAGGAAACTATCAGCCATCACACATGGTGCTGGTATGCTGCTGGTATGCATACGGATGCATATTTTAATTCGGCACGGCGGCGATGGCAAGCTTACCGGCAGTCGGTGGAGGGAGAGAAACCGGTCCATGTAGTTCACGGCGAGGTAGGCCGTCAAGGGAAGGAATCCATAGTATTCTTGCACCTGAAGAAGACGACGAAGACAGCACAATATGAGATGAGATAAGATGAGATAGCTTGCTAATACATCTACAAAGCTTAGATTAGATGCACGACAAAGCTTTCTAATATATGCAGATATAGTCATATAGATATATAGCATAGGTATTAGGAAGTACACAAGCATGCAACATCCATGGAGCTCATCAGGACAGTATGCTAGCTTTTGTGGCACCTTGAGAATCCATGCAACTGACTCGGCCCGGGCGGTCGGGTCGATGGACCGTGACCGGAGCCGGTCGGGGTAGTCGGACCGGGGCGAGTACTCGGCCTCGCCGCCGATGAGTTCGGCGATGGAGGCGGCCGACTCCTCCTCGCCGGAGTAGCACTCATCGTCCTCGGTGGTACAGGTGCTGGCGGCGTCGAAGAAGGCGCCGGCGGCGTCCTCGGCGCAGAGGAGGTACGACGCGTCGTCCGGCATAGACGACGCCCGGGCCCGGCCGGCCGGTGGGGCCGTCACTGAGCGGCCATTGCTGTCCCGTCGAGGTGGGCGGCGTAGTGGAGCAGAAACGAGCTAGTGGGAGTGAGACGGAAGAGTGTGGATGGTGTGAGCAATGTGGCAGCACAAGAGGATATATAATACTAGCTCGCGAACTACTTGCGCCGTTGTGCGTGTATGTGCGTGAGTGCTAGCGCTTACGAACGAGTACGAGCTTATCTCTCTGAAAAATTGGCTCCAGGACTGATAGGTAGAGGTGGGAGTTGGATCGTACCGTGCCGGTCTGATCTAAGTTTATCGTGTTTCGGGCCGCGTTGTGTCGTGCCGACTCGGTCCGGTCACCCTACCGCGCCGCGCCACTTGGCCGCCGCTTCGGCCGGAGCCTAGGCACGACCCGCCTAGCCCATCGTCTTTGGGTCGTGCCGTGCCAGTCCAAACCCAGCCCAAAATTACTATATACGACGGAGGTGGCGATGGTGGTGGCAACCACCATCTTCATTCCTCTCGTGCCCGCCTAATAAAGAACCTAGTTAAAATTGAATTAATTGGTAAAAACATGAACACGTAAATATTTGAGGAAAAATTGAATTTTTATTGATATTTTACAGATACAATGTTACTGCCTCGTTAAAAACCATACGCCCCAGAGTGGGGTTCCCCGAGTAAGGAAAAGAGTACAGTAATAACATGTGTACATACTAACTACTCATCAATGTCCGGATCGTTCATGCGTTCGAGGTCAAGATACGCTGGGCGATCTCAAGATCCTCCGCTTGATCTTTGTTCTTTGCTCTTTAGCCAATTCCAGTCCTTTGCGCATGTGATTGCCTCCATCATCTTAGGCGTGAGGATGATCTTCTTTCTTCAATTATTCTCCCCATCATGAACGTTGCTTCAAGAGACAAGTGGACACGGCACCAAAGCAGAACATCCGTGCAAAATGTGACAAAGACAGAAATGTCCGCTTGTTGTTCTTCCACCACTCGAGCAAGTCTATCTTTTCACCGGAAAGATCGGGATCGATGTTTGCAAAATCATACTCCGTAGTGGTTTAGCTCGAGACAGATTCCACACGGAGTATGCTCGAGATTGAGAGGACGAAGAACTGGACTTGCTCTTTAGCTTCTTCCACAAGTCGGATGTCAAGCTTTTCTTTCCTTGTCGCGTCTGGCCGTGAGGCATCCGATCTCGCTATTCGCTAAATTTGTCATGATACATGCGGAAAACACGGAAAATCTCATCTTTGACATGTGCGAAAGCTTCCGAGTAATCAAGACCGAGGCATTCACCTATTCCCTCCAGACCGAGCTGCAAACCTGGCAACTTTTTCGTAGGATCGAAAATGATAGCAAAGCAATACACGTGTGAAATAGAACCAAAATATTTAATAAATTTTTCCCGCATTAGTGCGACAAAGATGAACTAAAAGTGGATCCTTCCTAGATTTGGCAATCTTATCTGCAATTAACCAAATATATTCTATAACTAAGGGAGAGGTAGGGTAATAAACACGAGATAACATCTTTGTTGCTTTATAAAAAGGTTTTAAAACTCTAAAAATGACTAGCAATCGCCAATCAAATTAGTAACTACTAGTTCATTGTCTTGAGAGTTAGCGTTGACAAAAACGGATATGATATGTTCGTACCCTTGTAACTTCTTTAACATGATATAGGTCGAGTTCCACCTCACCTTCATGTCAAGACCGAATTTTCTTGGCTCATTCCCATTGACCGCGCAGTACTCCGCGAACATATCTGCCACTTGTGGGGAATTTGTGAGGTAGCGAACGGCGTCGCGTACATTGTTCAAAAATCCACCAGTCGCTTGCATACCATCTTGAACAACAAGATTCAAGATATGGCATACGCATCTCTGGTGGAGAACATAACCACCAATATATGTCTGCAAGCTTAGGGTGAGGATGTTCATAGCAGTCGTGTTGGCTGATGCGTTATCAAGAGTTATAGAAGCAATCTTATTATCTATCTTAAAATCATCAAGTACATGTAGTATACTGTAGCGTCCCGTTTTTCGGAGTTTTTGAAAATTTTAAAAGAGAACCATTTGTTTCTTTTTGCCAAAAGCTTAATTTGGAAATTTCAAAATCCATTTGCAGTTTAGAATGAATTAATCAAACTTCGATTAAATTAAAGTTGGTTTAATTGAGTTTTCTTGAATTTAAAATCAAAACTTATTATTTTAAGAATTTCCTTGGATTTATTGGATTTTAGAAATTCATTTTCCTTTTCCCGAAATTAAAATTTAATTTATTTGCAAAAGGAAAAGAAAATTTAAAGTTAAAAGTATTTTTATTAAGTCCATAATAATTCAAGGAATTTCGTGAATTTTCTAGAATTTTGGAGTCTATTTGCTATTTTCTAAATTGCTTTTGATTTGTTTGAATTTCTAAAATCAAAAATATATTTAAAATCCTTTTACTGTTCTTGGGCCGAATCTCTCCCGGCCCAATCCCTATTCCCCGCCTCCGGCCCACTCCCGCGGCCCGCCTCCGCTTCACCGGCCCGCTCCCTCCGCGCCTTCGCCCTCGGCCGTCCGATCCCCATCCCACGGTCCCCGACGGCCGCGCGCTCTTTTTCTCCGCCGTCGGATCTTCATCCGGCCAGCATCCGTTCGCCGCGCCTCTTCGCTCCCACCGTCCGTCAATCGGACGGCGCCGATTCGTCTTCCTCCGCGCCGTTGGACTTCTCCACCGTCCGTCAATCGGACGGCCTTGTCCGCCGCGTCTCCTCGCTCCCACCGTCCGTCGAATCGGACGGCGTCGTCGTCGTTCTCCCGCGCTGCCGCTCTCTCCCACGTCGCCGCCGCGCTCCGCCGCCGCGAATCCGCCCGTCCGTCTGCCGTCTCCTCGCCTCTCGCGCGAATCCGCCGCGAATCCGCCGCCATCCCGTCCGTCGCCGCACCGCCACGCCGCGCCCATCCGCGCCCGTCCGTCGCCTCTCCGCCGCCTCCGCCGCGCCGCGACTCCTCCGCCCTTTAAATAGCGCCGGTCTTCTCCCCTCTCCCTCTCTTTTCCCTCCCTCGGCGCCTCCGTCGCCGCCGTTCTCCCGTAAGCGCCGCCGCCGACCCTCCGCCTCCGCGCCGCCGTCTCCCTCGGCTCGCCCCCGCCTCTCTCTCTCTCTCTCTCTCTCGCTACCATGGCCCGAGCCCACGTGGCCCGTGCCGCGTGTGCCACACGGTGCGCGTCGCGCCTCGGCGTAGCGTGGCGCCACGTGTGTGCTTGCATACGGCCGAGCGTAATCGAATTTTCGGTTGGAAAATAAATCCGAAAATCCGAAAACCCTAATTCTATCATTTTATGTGATTTTGAAACTTCTTTTGGCTATAACTTTCACATCCGAACTCCGATTTGGGTGATCCAAATTTCTAAATTCATATAAATTCACCCTCTTTCATTTGGTACTGGTTTTGTAATTTTTGGAGTTTATTTGGTGCTGTTTTATTTATTGTTGCTATTCTCGCACGTGTAGATTCCGGCGTTTCGGAAGATTTCTTCAACCCGACGACCGAAGAACCTCTCCTCGTCAACGAAGGCAAGTCGTAGGCCTTTGACCATGTTGAACCCATTTTACAAATGTATATTGCTTTAAATTATCATGCATGGCTAGTTTTATTAAAAATGGTTTTGGGAGTAGATAATTACCAAAATGCCATTATGCCTCCTTGATAAATTGAAAATGAAATGTCTCCTTGAATGACATATATCCTTGGACACCATAGGATGGTTATTTCTAGTTGGACATAATTGTATTACCAACTTGGGAGCGTAGTATTGCTTAGTCTTGCTTTAGTTACCCGCGAGGCTTTCGATCACATGTTCAATGATGAATGAAATTTGACTAATGGAACTATGGAACCGTGGTGTGAGGCCACTTTTATTAAAAGATGTTGTGCCATGGCAGGGATTGCCATTTGGTCGGGAATGAACAAAAATGATTTATGCTCGGGCTTGAGGTAGGAAGCTAGAGTGGGTGCGTAATGCACATTGGGTTGTGGTAGACTTGTCTGAGCAGCCAACTAAGGACTTAACTTTGCAAGTCATTGATCTGGGTCACCTCGTGCAACCATAAGTCCGGTATGGGACGGACTGCCAATTAATTAGGAAAGTTTTGAGTCGGTTCTGTTGTGGTCATTTATTGGCGCAAGAGGGGTGTGATGGCGAAACCTTAGCGAAGGCGAGCAGGCAAAATGGAACTTTGTAAAAGCCTTGTCACGTGCTCTAGACTACTCACCTAAGGAAGTGGGCGGTGGTATCGACGGATGCCAAACAAACTAGAGAATTCGTGTCTTGTGGGTAAAGTCGTACAACCTCTGCGAGTGTCAAAAATCTATTCGAATAGCCGTGTCCCGATTACGGACATGCACAGTGATTTCGCGCAAGGTAGTATTTTCAAAAATGTGGTTTGGATCGATGGTTACGTTTGGTTGGAATGGTTGGGAAGTGAGCGGATGTTCACCGCTTGATTCAAAAGAACTTGGTTATCTATGTAGTATTCTTTTAAAATCACCTTTGCCATCTAATTATTGTATTCTATCGTTAAACTTGCTTTACGCAAATTAACCATAAAGCCATCCTTGTTTAAGCTGGCATGAATACTATGTGCATACATTTCTCTCGACTTCTTTGAGTACTTTATGTACTCACGGCTTTATGCCCTTTGTTGATCGGTCCCAATGAAGAACCAGAAATGTTGAGTACTATGAAGAAGGCTACTTTGAAGACTTTGCGAACTAGGTCGCGTCCTCCACTCGATTGCACGTGGGCATGTCGATTGGGCTCCACGTATTTTGAGATTTCATTGCGGATACTCTGTTGTTGCTAAGCCACGTGAGGCGACTTTTGTAAGAACTTGACCATAAGGTCTTTCTTGTTTTAATTAATATTACTTTATGCGCTTCATTAGTTCGTTGTTGAATGGTTATGATTACATCATTGTTGCAACTGTGCAAGCTAGCTACTGATCATGGGACTAGCTTGGTATGCACAGAGGGTCTCGGGGTTGTGTGAATCCCCGGGGTCCGACATATACGCTCGGCAATGGCCTCTCCCGTGTGTGATTCGTTAATTAGCTTAAACCCTATGACTCTCTTGTTTAGCTTGTGTGAGACCCCGGTTTATCCGGCTTGTAATGCTTAACCATCCATTCGGTCCTAGCATCACAAATCCGATAATCCGAGACTCGAGACATGTATACGTCCCAGAAATGCCGTATACACACCTCTTTACAAAGTTCATGCATCAATTCCATCCATTCACATAGAACCGAAGCAAAACAACAAACCAGAAGATATCATAAATAAAAGATGGATGTTACAAAAGGGAGGCCGACCGGCCAAATACATACATAGACAAAAGGAATAAACAGCGGAAGCAAAAGTGCCATAAGATGGCCATAAACAAAAGAGCCAATCAGTGTGCCTTTACCCCACAAGGCAACCGACCGGACCGCCAAGCTAGTCGTCGAATCCACAGCACATTTCACAAAAGTGAGGCCCTTGGGGCTCACCTTCCTCCCCTGCAACAAAGAGCCCAGCAAAGCCGGGTGAGTACTTTGAATGTACTCGCAAGACTTACGTGTAGAGTAACAGACCTGTACATAACTATATGCAAGCTTTTCGAGTGGAGGTTGTGTGTTTCATTTTCAACATAAAGCAAATTTTATTTGCAATAAGATAGTACATTTGAAAGCAAGTTAACAAATCAGTTTTTAATGTTCAAATAATCGAAAAGACAACAGTATAACAGTAGATAAATGACAACAACAGTCCTGGAAGTGACTAACCCATAGTCACCACAACAATAGCATGAATTACCCATTCATACCACCTATGTCAAATTTTAATTTAAAAGGTTGTAGTCTAGTTCTTGCACGACCTTACCAAGCATGTCCATAACCTAGGACGAGGCTATTCGAATAGTTTTATCCCTGCAGGGTGTACCACTGTACCCACACGCCAGACCGCCTTTTTGCCAAGCTATTAAGCACACTTCCAAGGTATGCAAGACGGCTAAGTCCTACGAGACGTTTCCAATATTGTGAATTACTCTCGAGCCGCCCGTATGGATAGAAACCCATACATTGTGTCGGAGTCATCGTAAAGCATCGGTCAACTACCCTTCCCGGGTAAAGCCTTGGACAACTACGACGCTCCTCGAGGTGGAGAGCCTACCCGGAATCTCCACCACCGCACACCCAACACAAGAACACCGAGAACACATATCATGTTTCACACAACACACACAACCCCCTCCTGCGACTCGGAGATAACCCACGCCAAAGTACTAAGTCAAGAGAGGTCACATATCTCTCTCGCGTGGTTAGCACGCATAAGCGCTTGGCTTAGTGACACAAGTAACTCGGTCCTTGATGACCTAGGCACCATTCCATTCACACCAACAGATCACACCAACATACCATTGTGCTCAAGTCGAAAACAGTTTTATTTTCAGTTAATTTTTGACTTTACAAAGTAACAAAGCACAGGGTGCTAGACATAATGGAGTAGTAATAAGATTTGTGTGATCAACATCATCGACTAACAAAGCACAGGGTGCTGGACATAATGGAGTAGTAATAAGATTTGTGTGATCAACATCATCGACTAAGTCGATGATCGCCCAATACTACCGACATCTAAGCATTTCTAAGCATGACATCGAAAAGATAATAAAAGAGTATAATTAAATCACCGGGCTCTAATCCACCAGCGATGTTAATAACTTAAGGTTGTGGCAGGGGATAACAATTTGAGGGCAACAATGCAATAGGGATAACTACCTCTAATCGGAAAAATTAATTTGACACAAAAGCATGCATACATATGATTTGTAAACAAAGTATTAAACTTGAAATTAAAGGGAAAATTTATGATCAAACCGCTTGCCTGCTTGCTGAGGGTCGGGATGTTGCGGAGGATCGACAATATTGTCAATGTGCTCTTCGGATCCTAACGAGAAGGCGAAAAGCAATCGATAAGAACGAATAAAATGCAAAGACTCAACAGCAAACTTTCTCCAAAAATTCTGAAAATCTTACCGAAGCAAGGCACTGATTTAAAAAGAATTTAGCAACAAGAATCAATCGATCTGGATTCTTAATGCTAAAGATACGACCAACAGAAGGTCTTACGACCAGGTAGTGGTCGCAGCAGAACCTACGACTGAACAATAGTCGTGGAAGGATTTACGACCAGATAGCGGTCGTAGAAGGACGTACGACTAGGTACTAGTCGTAGACAGACTCACGACTTGGTACAAGTCGTAGAAGTACCCATGACCGGGACATAGTCGCAGTAAAACTTACGACTAGGTACAGGTCGCGACAGAACTTACGACTAGGTAATAGTCGTAGAAAGACTTATGACCACGCCATAGTCGTGGTGAGACTTACGACTATGGGGGTGATTGTAGGAGAACTTACAATCACTCGTAGGCCTCTCCCTTATAAGCATAAGGGCACTTTTGGGGACTACGGGACGTCCTATCTACCCATCACAACACTACATCTGGTCGAAATGACCAAGCTACAGTGACTGGTCGGAAATTCCGACCACGAGGCAGCGCCTCCCGCATGCTTTGCCAGCGGCGCGGCGGCTTCTCCGACCACAGCGGCGCCAGCCAAGGGCATGGATGAGTGTCTAAAAGTTTAATGGTTCGACCGACGGCCAATACCGGTCGGAGTATGGCTGAAACGGCGGTACGACCGCGGAGGGCGACTGAGTAGGTATGGCTCGGGGAACTCTCCGAACAAACAACACCAAAAGAAAAACGAAAATACACCTAAACTCCTATAGGGCAATGCGAAAGTACTTGAGCTGAAGAACGACCAGAGACTCACGGAGTGGCTCCGACGACAGTGGTGAGCAGCAATGCAGAAGGTCCTCACTAGGCCACAAACACTGAGCAAAGAGAGAACCAAACCGAGTGAGGGTCAGGCTCCAGAGAGCGAAGGGGGAGCAGAGGGGCAAGGACTTGAAGAAGAAACCCCCGCTGCCGCCTCCACCGTAAGCTCCACACTCAACAATGGCGGTCGAGGAGATTGCGAGGGACTGCAGCTCAAGCAAGCGGGTGAGTGCTAGCTGGAGTTGCGAAAGTGCTAAAGGAAGCTAAGGGTGAAGCAATGTTGCTTAAATAGCCGGGGATGGCAGAGAGCAACGGCCGGGTTCTTCCAGTCGGGTCAATACTGCCATGAGAGCACTTGAGAGCGATGGGAGCAGTTGAGTCATGGCTCTCTGAGGGATGAGCGCGATAGGCATTTAATGCGCGCAGAGCTAGCCGTTTAAAGGTGGACATAGAATGGACTGCACGCCACTGCTTTTCTCCTCTGCGCACGCCATGGCAGGGCTCACGCGCGCACGCGGACAGAGGAAGGAGACGACTCGTTGGTCGTCGGATTGAAATCGAATGGCTGGGTTAGATCGAGCGGATTGAAACGACTATGTCGTTTGGCTGGTCGGAGACCGTTCGATGCCGACCCAACGGCTGAGTCAGATCGGGTGGTTTACAACGACTCCATCGTTCGGCTGGTCGAAGACCGTCCGATGCTGATCCAACGGCTCACGACCCTAGCGCCCGAACGACCGAGTTGGTACAGTTAGGGGACTGGACCGAGTCAAGTAGCTCGGGCCCGAGTCCGACCCAAACCTACGGAACAGTGTAAACCAGTTAGGGTTTGAATCCTAACATCTGATTTTCGAGGAATTATTTGAGGTAGCAAGCAAACTCTAAAATTTACGAAATTTTAACTGGAGCTTGCTGACTGCAGGGGGAACCTCCCATAAAATTGTTCGGAATTTTGCGGTACTGAGTTTTCCTCCAGAAATTCCAGAAGGTGAAAGCTATGGTTTGACCAAGCTTTGACTTGCCTCCAAAAATTATCAAATAATTTCTAAAAATTCATGATATAATTCAGAGGTGTTGTCAAGCCTCCCTAGAACTCAGGAGAAATATCTCTAAGGGTTTGGCATGAGATCTACGCCAAAGAGGTTTTTGGTTGTAATCAATTGAGGATTCGGATTGTGATTTCCATAATTCCTTAATCAAGAATTACAGAAACGATCAATGGCCTCAAGATGCAAGAAAAGTTTTAATTTCTCCTGATTTTCTTACATTTGAAACACAAATCCATTTTTGGGATGTTATAGCTTGTAATTGTCGTCTAAATAATGGGCTACAACACTAAGGTAGACACTTCTCTGGTGTGATGATGTCCAAATATCTGAAGTTATAGCAAAAGAGAACTGAACTTGTAGGAATAGTTATTTTAGCTCTTCTAGTTCCTTACGATACATCCGTAAAATATCAGATGTAGTGGTTCTCCTACTAACATGTTGGTATCAGGGCAAAAGCGCGTTGGATCATTTTTTCAACGCGATTTTCACCCATCCTAATCGGTTGATCTTACGCAACAATATATCTAGCAATTTTCTCACGAGCGTAAAGCGGGTTGTATACCCAAGTACTTACAGAGCCATACGCCTCGAAGTTTAGCTGCGTTGTACTCCTCCCCTCGGCTCTGCACTCCGATCTTGCGCAAGCATGCTTTGTAGTGCGGTTCAAGTGCCTGTCCTGCGGTACGCACGAGCGATAATTTAGCTTGGCAATAATTACATGTTGCGATATCTACCGTTTGGCCGTCTTGGATTTCCTGGCTCCAGGTCATGTGCTTCCAACAATTCGCTCTTCGGCCAGACCCGCCAATGTTGCCGTCCGTGGTCGCGGGAGAGAACTCTGGAGGCCCCATTGGCTCCGGACCGCCTTGGTACTCCTCGTAGCCCTCCGTACCGTCCATATGATGGTCATCCATGCCGTAGTCTCCCATGCTTGGCGAGAACTGGCGAGCATCAGCGGGAGTCGGAGCTGGAGGAGGACTAGGGAGCGACGCGAGCTTACACTAAGTCGCCCTGCTGTCCTTTTTGTGCTCCGACTCCTCGGTAGCATACCGCTTGGGAACTCCTTGGTGCTCCGACTCCTTGGTAGCATAATGGGTGAATAGATGGTGAATAAATGGGGAGAGTAGATGGATGTTGAAGAAATGAGGAGAGTAGATGGGATGATGAAGAAATGAAAGCTGTTTTTTGTATGGTGAAGAAAAGAGATCAGTGAGTTGATTTTCGTTGGTGAGCAAAACGATTGACGAATGCTTGGTGATTTTATAGGCACGATGAGTTGCCGAACGTTGAAGTTTTCGAACGTTGCGCTTCCGAAATCCGAACGTTGTGTGACTTGAAAGCGAAGCTGTGTTGAGTTGATTTGAAAGCAAAAGTGACTTGATTTGAGAGAAAGCGAAGCTGTGTTGTGTGACTTGTGTCTTGATCAGATTCCCTTTGCCCCCCTCTCTCCCTCTCCCGGTTTCTCTCTCTCTCTCTCTCTCCCTCTCTCGGTTTCTCCCCCTCCTCTCTCTCCCCTTCTCTCTCCCTCTCTCGGTTTCTCCCCCTCCCCTCTTTTTCCACGCGACCCCGCCCCCCTCTCTTTTTCCCCAATCTCCGCCCCCGGCTCCCGCCCGCCCCCTCGTCTCCCTCGCTCCCTCCGCCCCCTCGTCTCCCTCGCTCTCTCCGCGCTCGCCCGCTCCCGTCCCGTCGCGGCCTCGCCTCGCCTCCCCTCCCCGTCGCCTCCCTCCGTCCCCCGGTCGCCACCCTCGTCGATGTCGCCGCCCTCGCCTCATCTCCGTCTCCTTGCCTTGGCCTTCGCCCCTCTCCTCCTCCGCGGCTCCGCCTCGCCTCCTTCCCCGTCGCCTCGGCTCCATCCCCCATTCCCAGCCACCCCCTCGCCTCCCAGTCGCCTCCACCCGCGTCGCCTCCACCCGACCTGGCGCGCGCGCGCGGCGAAGGCGCGGCGCGGCGAAAGGACGCGGCGGCAGCGGCGGCAGCCCGCGGCGGCCAGCGGCCTGGCGAGCCCATCACCCCCGGCCCTTCCCAGCCTCCTCCCGCGGCGGCCCAGCGACGGAGGCGGCAGCGCAGCGCGCGAGGCACACGGCGCGACGGAGGCAGCGGCGGCGGCGGCGGCGCGCGCGCCACAGCGCCGGAGGCAGGCGGCGGCGGGGCGAGCGGCGGCCTCGGCCCTTCCCATCACCCTCCCGGCCCTTCCAGCCTCCTCCGCGGCCCCAACCAGACGGAGGCGGCGGCGGCGCAGCGTCCACAGCGCAAGACGGCGGCAGCGGCGGCGAAGCGGCGAGCGCGACCACAACAAGACGGAGGCAGGCGGCGGCGGCGTGGCGTGCCGGGCCGTGCCAGTCGTGCCGTCTGCCCGACGGCCGGCTTCTGCGGCGCGCAAGACGGCCCACCATTCGGCCGGCCACCGGCTCGCCACGTGTCGGGCCGAGCCGTGCTTCGGCCGTACTGGGCCGGCCGGGCTTTGGGCTGGCCCGGGAAAGCACGGCCCGACTCTCACCTCTACTGATAGGTAGGGAATGATCGGTGAAAGTAGTATGCATCGCCGCGCGTACGCACTCGATTTACTCTTGTTAATTTCAACCAAGGTTTGGATGAGATTTTTAACGGTCCGGTAGGGCTAGTTTGACTAAAACTCAAAAAAATTTGGTCGAAATTTTTAAATTGAAATTTATTTTTTTGGATTTTAAATTAAGAAATATTATATTTAAGCACATTTCAAACAAATCTGATTTTTTTGAGTTGATTTTGGCCGATTTGAACTTTTAGCGGAGACCGATATTCACGATTTTCGTCTAAAGATTGGCCGGTTACCCAAATAGTGATTTCAACTCCCCACACCGGTTGCACTGGCCATTGGCCGGCGCCTCTTGTATGTAAGGAAATAAATACGGGTTTCCTTGCATAAGGCGTGTACTGACATGTGGGGATGAGTGACTAGGGCAGATCATGCTTGGATCGAGGTCATGATTGGTCACGGATGACCAGGATCTACTCGACCCAGGGGCCGATCCGATCCGATCCGATCCGTCTGCTGGCTTGTCGATACACACACACGCGTACACGGTGTGGTGATCCGGGCTGTGCTTGCTAATGGTCTAGGCCAGGTTCTCCTGTCGGTCAGAGGAAAGAGAGGATAAGATGCCGGGGAACGACGCTCTATTGCTCGTGTTTACTGCCAGGCGTGTATGGCAGCGTGGGCAGGCAGCGTACGTCTCCGGCTCTGTACTTCGCACACCTCACGGATTTCATCTGGACATCCAGTGTATCTGTATGTACCTCCCTGACCGGTTTGCATCGACATGTACTGGGCGTCCTGTCAACACGTGAAAATATAGCATTATATTTCTTTCAACAGATTTAAAAATATATTTTCTTTTAGAAAGAACTATACCATTTAAACGGGGCGGAGCCGGTCCGAGGTTTTTTAGTTTTAGTAGGTATTTTTTTTGCTGGGTTTCGGGCCATTGCCCGGGAAACTCGAGGGCCAGCTTAGCCCCTGCTTTCAAAGAACAACAATCTCGATCATAATAAAGGATCAAAGAGTTCCAACATCTTTCACTTCAAATGTCTCTTTCAGTCTTTTTTTAATGACTTGATTTCCTCGGTATCATCTCCAGTAATCACAATATCATCAACATAGACCACCAATATGGTGATATGTGATTCTATATGCATATAAAACACAATACGATATCCATTACACTCAGAATAGTCCATACTACAGACTGCACAACTAAATATATCAAATCATGTATTTGGAAAATGCTTCAGACCGTATAAAAACTTTTTCTCGTTGGCTATCACTCTCATTGTTCTCCTCCTCTCGACTGCCACCCTCAGTGATAGGAGATAACTTCTCCAGAAAACATGACCAAAATTATCTTCACTCGTATAGTATGGCTCAAACTTCAAGAATGTCACCTCTATACTCACGAACAATCTTCTCTCAACTAGGTTCCAGTATCAATAGTCCTCCTGACTTGATGAATAGCCTACAAAGATACACTTCATTGCCTAAGGATCCAGCTTGTGAACCGCTGAACGGTGATCCCATACAAATCATACATAGCCAAACACCTTGGGAGACACCTTGAACTCCCGCTGACTCAAAAGAAGTTCATCTGGAGACTTCATCCCAAGTATTCAAGACGATATGTGATCGATGAGATACGCTATCGTCATCACTGCCTTGCTCTACAATCTCTTTAGCATATTCATCTTAAACATGAGTGAATATGCTACATCCAATAAATATCGATTATTCCTTTCAACCACTCTATTCTGGGGTGGGGTTCCTAGATAAGTAGTTTGATGGAGTATCCCGTCATCTGAGAGATACGATGCAAGTTCCTTGTTAACGTACTCAGTTACATTGTTTGTTCTAACAATCTGAACCTTTGCATCGAACTGAGTAGCAACCAGCCTATGGAAGTCTTGAAAACACCGAAGGACCTCGCTCTTGTGCTTCATCGTATAAATTCAAGTCATACAAGTATAGAAATCAATAGATGTGACAAACCACTTAAAACCACTCAGAATGTATTAATATAAAGTGCTCATAACTCCGAATACCAATGCTACTATATGTAGACCGTGTATGCTTTCCAAACTCACAAGTATCACACAGAAAGGTTACCCTTATCTACTTTATTGAACAAATAAGGGTATAATCGACTTAAACTCTCAAACGACGAATGTTCCAAGCGACGATAATGTAACAAAACTTCTCCCTCAACTCCTCCTATAGCCACAACTAATGCCACATCAACCTGATCAATGTACCAAAACCCATTACACCTTATTCTAGTCTCAATCCTCTTCTCAATTCTCTTCTCTTGGAACAAACACGAATCCTCATTAAATGAGACAATGCATTTGGATTGTTCAATTATAGAACTAACTGAAAGAAAGTCGACTGGAAAGGAAGGAACATACAAGACGAATGATAAAATAATAGATGGTGTGCACTCTACAGATCCTACACCCTGAATAAGATGGAAGGTCTCATCAGCTGTTTGAATAGTTTTAGAATGAGTATATAGAGTGTAAGTTGCAAATGCACCAAATGAACCTGTAACACGCTTAGATGCCCATAAATCTATGATCTAATCAATATGAGAGTGCTTATATGTGGATGCAAGTGTATGTGCCTGAGTACCTCCATCCACGTGGGCGTAGTTGGTAAAGTTACCAAAGGAGGTGGTAGTTGTTGTAGTGAAATCATGAGGAGTCTCCAATGCCTTTCCCTGCTCCACTTCTCCTACTGCATAGTTTTCTCGTCTGTTAGAGTAACAGACGTGGGCCAACTCGGCTCCTTCCTCAACCTCCAAAATCTCCACCTCCACCTCCGCCTCCACGACCACCACAACCTCCACCTCAGCCTCTATAATCTCCAGCCCGGCCTCCGAGACCACCACGACTTCCACCTCGGTCTCCATATCGTGGAGAAAGACAAGCACGACTCATATATCCTCTCACTCCACGGTTGCAGCACTCCCTATCACCGAGTATGACATATACAGACCTAACAAGATTGTTGTCCCCCATTACTTATAGTCGAATCTCCTCCGGCACCATAGCTGAAATAGTCTCCTCCATAGTAGGTAAGTTTGCCAGTGAAATATGGCAACTCTCAAACTTTAGGTTTAGTCCCTTCAAAAAGTGTGTAACCCTTCTACATTGCAACCACACCCTGTCATTCTCAACATCACGAGCACATGTTAACTACAGTGGATCACAGTGATTTAAATTTGCCATAGTATCTGTTGTTCATTAGCATACTCCTGGATGATCTTCCCCTCCTGTTTTAGGGCCTCCACCTTGCCCATGACCTCCACCACCATCATCACATTTCCTACCCCGGAGTACATGTTGCACAACGTCTTCTATATTGTTGGTGCACTTTGCATCATCTCCACCATCCGAGCGATGAATGGAGATATCAAAGTTAGCAACCAAGTCACCACTATAGAGTTTGTGGTGTTCCACACCCTCCAATCCATATTCTCCATATCTGTAGGCTCGACACAAGTATCCTGCAGGTAGTGCTCCACCCCTCCGTCCTCAGAATTAGCTGAGCCCTTCTGAACCAACTCATGTAATTCTTGCTCCCTTCCAACTTTACAACTTTACACCATTTGGCATTAGCTCAATCTTTCATTCAGATGAACCTGCACCAATCCTCAGACCTACCATACCCATCACAAAGAGCTCCTGTAACATGCTTCTCTGTCACCTTTCGTGACCAAAGAGGAAGAGCATCAACAATTGCCTTCCCCTTCTCTTATGTCGCCTTCATCGCGGCTAGTTCCTCCACTTTCCTCGCAGCCTCAATCTCATAAAGAGTCATCTTCTCGAACAACTGGAGCAATGCTAATCACCACCAAGATGTGCCACACGCTACTATGCAATCACGACAAACCTTCAATCAAAAAGGATCTAATCATGATGAGGACATCCCTTCCACTGATACAACCATCCCTACTGCTTCTGATGTGCAAGGACCAATTACTAGAGCACGTGCTCGCCAACTAAATTATCGGATGACACTACTACAGAAAAGCTCATCATAGACGGTTCGTAACAGTCATCACAAACGGTTTTTGAACCGTCTGAAATTTTATGTCTGTGATAACAGGCGGTTATCACAAACGGTTGAAAAACCATCTGTGATAACTCTTATCATAGACCGTTCCAACCACGAACCGTCTGTGATTCCGTAGTATCACAGACGGTTCTTGGTTGGAACCGTCTGTGATTCTGTAGTATCACAGACGGTTCGTGGTTAGAATCGTCTGTGATAAGTCTTTAGACCTAATTAATTTTTGTCGTATTTTCAGCTAGCCTCAGGAATTGCTAGCCATGCCCTCTGAAAACTAGCAAGCAGAAACATATCACAGATAATTGTTGACAACTCAAAGTGATCATTTAACTCAAAATCAATTACAAAAGAATGTTTCAAGTATATATTGTCACTAGAGTTACAAATTGAATTACAACCAGTCAAAGTGAATTACAATATTGAATCAATTGTTTGAGGTCGTTCATCGGTGTCGACGGCGTGAAACTCTCCGTGGTGTTAACTATATGCGCTTTGATGAAGGCGCAGAGCTCCCCTCGAGCGTCGTGACTGGTCCATCTCGAGTGCATTTAACTCTATGTTCAAGCCACATCCGCTAGTAGGAGTAAAGTAGTAAGCATATATATTTAAATTTATAATTAGGAAATAATTATTACGAGATTGACAAACCTGGGGATCGTGCGTCCTAGAAGCAATCAATAGCTGCATATGATGGCATACGTAGAATGCGCATAGGTGATCTCATTTTTGCTGGCGGCACTGCAAAAATAGAATTACATATATATGTACAGTCAGTTCGAGACGCCATATTACGGAGTATGATATATGATTATTGTGTTGTAGCGCGTACCGAAAATCGCATCCTGTGAGTTAGTGTGGTGCTCGTTCCCTTGTATAAACCTCCATCGACAACATAGCCGATGAATGCCCTGCATGATTCAAAAAAGTTATCCTTGTCCATTTCAAACGAAGGAAGACTGCAATAGAGTTATGTGCGGAGGAAATGAACATACATGTCGAGTATTCCTTTAAGAAGGGTGAAGTTGTGATTTTTGTTGAGTAGAGAATCAAGGTACAATACCATGTTCCTCTTTGGCACAAGAATCAGAAGAATCCAGTGGAACCTACTCATGTATGTCGCTATAGTCATAAACCCGTGTTGAAACGTAATTTGTATAGCAAATATTGAAGCACTTACTTCTGGTTGTAGGGCACCATTATGTAGTCCTTGTCGTCCAGAGTAAGCAATCCTATTTTTATGTAATTCTCGACGTAGGATGCGTCTTGGTTGATTGTTTGCTCAGAGACCACGTGTGGGTCGAGGAAACCCACCGGTTCTTTGATTCGACGGGCACATTTCATAATGTATATGTACATAAGCAATGAGTTATGATATTTATAGGTATCACGTGAGTGTAGAAATTGATTGTACACACTTACAGTGTCCAGCATCGTAGAAGTGAGGCGTCGAGGGCAGTTAGGTTGTATAGGTCAAATAAGTCTTCGAAGCCCACGACGAAGTGGCCAGGCTCATGGAGAAAATGCTCCATCCCGTATCTGACGGTGATTCCAGTATGGCCCCCTCCTCTCGGGTCTTGCGCAAGTACCAATCATGCAAAGCTTGACAAGCTAGTCCTGAGCTCTTTATTTCTGCAGGAGACCAGCGGACTTAGGGAGTATTTCACGGGTTTGGGAGGTGCCTTAATGTTCTTTGATTTGATTTCTCCTTAACGAGGCGGTGAGGGCGTCTTCCGTGAGACGCCTCAGGGACCGATATGGTGACACGATTTTCTTGTCCCTTCGCCGTCTTCTCGACGGGAAGCGATGTGGCGGCCTTTTGAAGCTTTGGTTGAGGCGGACTCATCGATCGAAGGTCCAGACGCATTTGGTGACGTCACGGCGGCGAAGACGGTGCCTCTGCCATCTCGCTTACATGCTATCTATATAAGTTACGTATGCAATGATTACATAAACAAATAGAAGTCACTCATTGAACCTAAATATATGATACGTAGTAAATAAAATATATGAAATTACACAAAAAAAACTGCAAAGGAGAAGGAAATATTGCAAACAGTGCAGTTTTAACATATAGCTGAAATATTGTATGATTTTGAGTGCTCTCAGCAGGCGAGTTACAAAAGAATCAACGATTGTCATCTCAACCCTGTTTTGTAGTAGTGCCATACCATAAAGAAACAATGAGAAGCAATAATCACCTCACCCTAACAATTTTTGGAATAAATCATTACACCAAAACCGATCAAAACAGAATGAGGTAAATGGTATGTTAACCATCAAGGGATGGCAATGAATAGATTATGTCTTATTACCAATCTAGTGGGTTGTGTGGGCGTGTTTGCTTCGTAGGTTATATGGATGAGGTACAGGAGGGCATGACCTCTTCCTGTGTGCGGGAGCCGTCTTGTCGGAAAGATAACAGGGGTAGGATGGAGAGAAATTAGAGGGGTCAAGACAGAAACTAGAAGAGGAAATTTATTTCTTGCTTAATAGAAATTGTGTAGCTTTTCTAATTCTCCTCTCCGAAACCCTCCTAGACTCCTGTTGCTGCCGAAGCTTCTCCTAGCGTAAACACCTGCTGCTGTTGCATGAAAACCTACTCCCTAACAAAACCAGACTCGCTAACTTGCTCTGGAGGCTAACGTGCTACTGCTGCTATGCCACAACATGGGAACACTTCCATCCCTCATCCATAACTGGTGTGGAACGGAGATGCCAGAGGAGGGCGGCTAACCGTATTTGGATACTTGCTTGTTTTCAAGAAACTGTTTGGCACCAAACTAGAATTAGAATTGGTCATACCAGATTTGCTAAGTGGAGAATGGAATGGAATATCAATAAAAAAATATATTGTTTCATTAGCACTGCCATGTACAACATTATTTTTACCATGTAGAGTCTATACAAAACTGAAAAAAGTAGAGCCTACTACTGCTACCTAAATAGTCAATTCCAATTCCAAAGCTAAAACAGTCAATGAGATGTCTTTCTAGTATTTTTCAAGTAGGAAAAAGATAGATTTGCCAACACAAAGAACGCCATCAGAATACATTAATGCAAGTATACATGCATGTCTAATTGTGCAAATACACAGACATGTTATTGTGTAAACAAACTAAATATAGATCTCTATACAAATCTATTTGTGCAAATATAACTTACATGCACATCTAGTAGTGAAATTTAACCCTACCTCCCATTTCAAACAAAAGCACAGCAGATTAAAACATCTAAAGGGGTAAAAATGCCACATAAACCCTCGGGTGGTCGGCAGAGGTGGGGGCGGCACCGAGGGAAACCCTCGGCTCTCACGGCAGAGAAGGGAGGAAGCGCGGGGAAACTCACCGGGTGGTCGGCAGGGGCGGGGGCGGCACCGAGGGAAACCCTCGGCTCTCACGGCAGAGAAGGGGCGAGCGCGAGGAAACTCACCGGGTGGTCGGCGGCGGGGCGGCCTTGGGCGGAGGCGAGGGGACGAAGGAGGCGGCTGGTCTGGGCGAGGGACGAAGGGAGGCGGCGCTGGTCGGAGGTGGCGTCAGTGGAGGAGACCGAGGGCAGCGCCGGGCTGGTGGAAAAAGACTAAGGAAGAAGAGTGCACAACCGTTCAAGTCGGGCACTTATATAGCTGGATATCACAGACGGTTCTATGATAGAATCAACACCCACAATCTGTTTCAAACAAAGGTTGCTATCAAAGAGCGTTCATGTCGAGTGATCATTGATGGAGGGAGTTGCAAAAATTTGACAAGCATGGACATGGTTGAGAAGCTTGTATTGACCACACAATAGCACTCTCGCCCATATTATATTCAATGGTTCAACAATTGTGGCAAGTTGAAGGTAACTCGCATTGTGACAGTACATTTTTCTATTGGTTCTTATCATGATTATGCTGATTGCGATGTAGTACCTATGCAAGCATGTTCTTTGTTATTAGATGGGCCTTGGCAATATGATAGAGATACAGTGCATCATAGTAGAACTAATAAGTATACTCTCATGTTTAATGAAAAGAAAATTAATTTGTTGCCCATGTCTCCTGAAGCTATTTTAAAGGTTGAATTAGAGAGAGCTAATAGAGAAAAGGAGAGTAGCAAAAGTAAAAATCAGATTATAGCTAAAGAACTTGTGCACCCAAGAAGAAAGAATCTATTGCTAGGAAAGGTGAAATTAAATTAAAAGGTTTTATTTTCCTTGCTACTAAATATGATATTTGTGAGATGGAAGATAGCAAATCTGATTGCTATGATTTAGTGTGCAAAGAAGCCTTATTTTTCTTTTAGGATATGCCTCCTGTTGTTGCTAATATTTTGCAGGAGTTTGCTGATGTGTTTCCAAGTGACATACCCCCAGGGTTGCCTCCAATTAGGAGGATTGAACATCAAATTGATTTAATTCTATAAGCCTCGCTTGCCAACCATGCGCTATATAAAACCAATCCCGGAGAGACTAAGGAAATTCAACGTCAATTGCAAGACTTGCTTGACAAATGGTACGTACGCGAAAGCCTTAGTCCTTGTGTTGTCCCTGTGATTTTGGTACCTAAGAAAGATGGATCATGGCATATGTGTGTTGACTGTAGAGCTATCAATAATAATACTATTCGATACCATCATCCTATTCCTAGGCTAGATGATTTGCTTGACGAATAAAGTGGCTCTACTGTGTTTTTCTAAAGTTGATTTGCGTAGTGTGCATCACCAAATTCGCATACAATTAGACGATGAGTGGAAAACAACATTCAAAACTAAGTTTGGATTATATGAGTGGTTGGTGATACCTTTTGGGTTAACTAATGCACCTAGTACTTTCATGAGATTAATGAATGAATTTTTTCGTGCTTTTATAGGACAATTTGTGGTGGTATATTTTGATGATATATTGATTTATAGCAAAATATTAGAGAAACATCTTGAATACTTGCGTGCTGTTTTAAATGCTCTATGTGATGCACGTTTGTTTGGTAACCTTGAGAAGTGCGCCTTTTGCACCGATCGAGTATCGTTTCTTGACTATGTTGTTACTCCACATGGTATTGAGGTTGATCAAGCCAAGATCGAAGCGGTACAGAGTCGGCCGACTCCTAACATGGTCACACAAATGCGGAGTTTTCTCGGACTTGCTGGATTTTATCGACGCTTTGTCAAAGATTTCAGCAACATTGCCATACCGATGAATGAGCTTATGAAGAAATGTGTTCCTTTTATCTGGAGCCCTAAACAAGAACAATCGTTTCATATTTTGGAAGATAAATTTACACATGCACCACTTCTCCAACTTCCTGATTTTAGTAAGACTTTTGAGCTTGAATGTGATGCTAGTAGATGACCTTATATTATCACATATACATAAAGTTAGACGGTTCAGAAAACTATCTGTGATGACGATTTTGAACCGTCTGTGATAACATTTTATGTACTAGTGTCCCTGTACAGGCAGAAAGCAATACACCTCCTTGTACGGACATATAAACCCATGGCATAAACTTGCATGAGTCCCTCTCTGACCTTGCTGACATACATGCATACAAACATACAGGCATTTCTCACATCCCGTGGGTTGCCTGTAGTTCACAGAGACACCCGGATAGAGTGTGTGCGTATTTACGACTATCCAATGAACACACTCCCTGTTGGAATATTAACTCCTTGTACCCCCACTACGTACAAAGAATGGTCATCATAAGCCATTATAATAGTACATCTCCGCAGCAAGCATCATACGAAGTTACGAGCATGATCAAGCATAGCGCTACTGCTGGCATGAGTTTTGAATAACCCTGGCCGTCCATCATCCGATGATCGACGGACCAGATGCGGAGAGCAGTAGTACTCGGTTGCCTGAAGCGACAATGCAGCATGATGTATTGTACCTTAATGGACATGGATCCAAGCTGCCATTAGAAGCCCTCACGGGTCGCATCACTCCGGTCAAGTGGCACTGGCAGAGCTGAAGGTAGCAGCCAGCCAGCCAGCCAGCAAGCGAGCCATGCATCATAACTCACGGACCGGGAGCACAAGGGCACGACCCACAAGCCCCTGCCAATGCGATGCACGGACTTTCGTTGATGATCCGTCAGAGAGGCATGCAGCATTTGAAGAAACCCCTTCTGCAACGTTGCATCCTTCAGCCTTCAGACCCTTGAATGGCATGGACACCCTACTGTTGCAAGAACATTGAAGCTCCATAGTTCATCCCTCCTCCAGTCTCCACTGAATGAAATGCCAAGCTAGCCCCTTTTGCAGCTTGGACGACGGCCAAAGCAGGCTTTGTCCTGGTCAGTGTCCTGCCAGCGAGAATCTGCTCTCCTGTGTAGGATGTCATTGCGGTGCCGGCGCTTACGTCGCTGCAAGGAATGTCATGGACTTTGCTCCTGGACACATTAAGTTGGTGGCGCCATTCCGCGGGAATCTAATCTGCAACATGAGTAAGAAAACGATCAAGTGGTAACAGTGGTAATGGGTAAAGGCAAAGAAGTTTTTCTGCCCCATTGGCAACCTTATGTCTGAAAAGTTTCAGTCGTTACATAATAGCGACGATATGTCGTCATTTAGAAAGAAAGAAAAGATCACACCTTCATCAAGAACAGAAGATAAATTTCATGTGTTTCCTGAGCTCGAGATCTGATGACATGACTAGTCTAGATTCAAGTCTATACTGAAACATCAAAACTACAGGTACAACAACTGATACAACATACAGACGAACCAGAGGGGAAATTAACACTAGTATTCTCCAGTCCACGCCTTCCAGTCCTTGTCAATATTCTTCTCCACCCACGCAATCGCCACACGTGCTGCTTCAGGTGCACCAGGAAGCTCCCTCTCTTTGACCTCACCCCTCATGTCCAAGAACGGGTGAACCAGGAGCGTCCCAGGTCCGCAATAATAATGTTCCAAGAAGGTCCCTAAGATCTGAAAATGAGAATCATATGTTAGTGTTTTGCCAGATTTCAACTCTTCTAGAGGTGCTCACTGAAAGAGAAGTGCGATGTTATCGCTATCACATCTAACATATCAAATTGTCGCCTACATAAATAATCGAAAAAAAAATTGCCTGTGCACACCTTAATTGCATCACAGTGACAGGCTTCAAGGTTCTTCTAGGCCTAACATTGACTGAATTGATGATTGGCAGAGCTAATAACATGTGAACAAGCCTGATTATTCTCGCAGGAATATCATAGCGTCTTAACTGTTGTCCTCAAGTTTGCATACATACCTTGCATAGTGTCCTGGATCTGCAGAGATTCCTTGTAACTCCAACCAATCCTGATGGAACCTATCTAAAGATGCTTCATGGCACGCATAAACTTCAGCTATTTGGGCTGCTGTACCAGTCTCTAACCCAAAATACAAGGTATGCATCTGACTATCATGAAAATGTTTGGATCCCTAAGAGACGAGATGATAATTTTGTAATCTTCATTTCCCGAGTTAATTCAGGACATCTCCTTCCCCAACTAATTTCCCAACTACATTTGTTCACTACTACAGAAAAGCTCATCACAGACAGTTCTAAACCATCATCACAGACGGTTTTTGAACCGTCTGAATTTTTATGTCTGTGATGACACGATGTCATCACAGGCGGTTTTTGAACCGTCTGCGAAAAAGGCTATCACAGACGGTTCTAAACAAGAACCGTCTGTGATAGTAACTATCACAGACGGTTCTTGTTTAGAACCGTCTGTGATAGTTTTTTCTATGGTAAAAAAAACGAAAACGGATTTTCATTTCGTCTGAAGCCTCGCGAATGAATCTGATATGGATTTTCGGATTGAACTTTTCGCTAGCTTTCCCACAATAGCCGCAGCATCACAGTAGCATTAACTCAATCCATTCACAGAGCACTAAAAACAACAAGACATGCATCACCCACATCACAGTAGCATCAACTCAATCCATTCACAGAGCACTAACACATCACAGTAGTAATCCACATCACAGAGCAAAAGGGGGGACTAGAGAGAGTGAGCTCGTGGGAGGCTAGGGTGATGAGGTCATGGGAGGCTGGCGACGATGAGGCCGGGGCGAGGTGGAGGAGGCCGTGGACGATGAACTCAGGAGAGGACGGGGCGACGAAGTAGAGGAGGCCGGGGGTGACGAGGTCGTGGGAGGCCGGCGACAACGAGGCTGGCGCGAGGTGGAGGAGGCCGCGGGCGACGAGCTCGGGGGAGGCCGGAGCGCAAGGTCAGGGCGAGACGGAGATGGCAGAGGAGAAATGGCAGAGGAGGAGATGGAGATGGCAAAGGAGGAGATGAAAGACTCTGTTAATATAGAGATATTTTCGGCAGCCCACCCATTAAGTGCAAATTTTTGTTTTCCCGCCCAAGTATCACAGACGGTTTTATACAAAAACCGTCTGTGATGACATATCACAGACGGTTTGTATCTGTGATGTTAGGGTTTTACCATGGTTTGGAATTACTATCTGATTTTACTATGGCAGCCAATACTCTGCCGTGGTAGGGTTTGGGCAGCCAATCCTCTGCCGCGGCAGCCAATCCACAGCCGTGGCACACAATCCTCTGCTGCAGCAGGGTTTGGGCAGCCAATCCTCTGCCGTGGTAGGGTTTGAGTAGCTAATCCTCTGCCATGGCAGTCAATCCTCTGCCGTGGTAGCCAATACTCTGCCCATTAATTGTGTGCCGCGGCAAAGGATTGTGTGCCAGCAGTGGATTGGCTGCCCAAACTCTACCACGTCAGAGCATTGGCTGCCCAAACCCTACCACGGCAGAAGATTGGCTGCCCAAGCTCTACCATGGCAGAGGATTAGCTGCTCAAACCCTACCACGGCAGAGCATTGGCTGCCCAAACCCTACCACAGCAGAGTATTGGTTGCCATGGTAAAATCAGAGGGTAAACCATGGTAAAAATCCAAGTTATAATAAATCTAAAATCACAATACAAGTTATAATAAATCTAAAATCACAGACGGTTCTAACCACGAACCGTCTGTGATATTCTTAGTATCACAGACGGTTCGTGATGAGGCGTCTTCTATGACATGTTTTGTAGTAGTGGTTCTTTTCAATGTCAATTTTGGTCCATCCATATTCTCTCGTTGATCTTGCCAACACAACCATTTTTTCCACCAATGTTGACACAATATCAATTCCCTACTTGGGATAAATTATGTGACTCAACTATTCAAGAACCCAACGCAGGCAACCACAAAAAAAAGGATTTTTTTTAAAAAAAATAATACATTATTTTAATATAATTACAATAATAAATGTTTGTTTAATAAAATTACAAAAATGAGCTTCTGTTGCCGTTTGAAAGGCGACATGCTTCTGTCGCCAGTTAGATTGGCGACAGGAGGCATGTTGCCAACCAAACAGTAATAAACCTCTTTGTCACCATTTGGAATGGCGAGAGAGCAGCAAATCTCCATTCCAAATGGTGACAGAGACTGACACCATTTGGGATGGCGACAGGATCCCCACTATAAAAGCGCAGAAAATTCAACCGAAACTCACTTTTAATCAAAAAAAGAGAGGGGGAGGGAAGGGAAAGGAGGGGAGAGGAGGAAGCTAATGAAGTGCTATCCGTCCGTAGTGGAGAAGGGGAGAGAGGGAGGAGCAAATCCGGTCGCCCACTTTGCATGTAATTTATATATATATTTTTAATTTTAATTTTAAAACCCTGGTAGGTTAGTAAATCAAACTAGTAGGTTCGTAATTGAATGGATTAGATAGTTTTAGATGTATGATTATGTAGTGCAGTTTGTTGTAGTACATCTATTTTGTGTTTATAGTTTAGTTTTAGATACATGGTCAATCCTATTGTTTGAGAGTTCGTGTTAGAATATAATATAGAAGTTGTATTAGAGTTGGATTATATCTTGAGACTATAAATAAAGGGTGTAGGGGTCATGTGGAACAACACACAATATTCTCAAAATCTTACATGGTATTAGAGCCACCCCGTGCCCATCCACCACAAAACCCTAACCCTAGCCCTCACATACCTCAGCCGCTACCGCCGATGTCACCCCCCTTCGCATCGTCGCCTCACGGACGAGTCCGGACCACCGCCGCTCGGGCCGCGCTGCTGCTGCGCCTCGCGGGCTGACTCCGCCGCTTGGGGTACGCGAGCTGGCGCCGCCACTTGGGTAGAGCAGAACATCGCGGCACACAGGCTGCGTTGCGCGGGAAACCGCAACCACTCCTCGTGAGCCCGAGCCGGGGACCAGCTGAGGAGGAGGAAGGAGCCGTAAATTCGGGAGAGAGGAGGCCGATTCGGGAAGAAGAAGCCGAAGACCCACCGAGGAGGAGGAAGGAGCCGCTGATTCGGGAGAGAAGAGGCCGATTCAGGAGAAAAAGCCAAAGAAAGAAGCTTCGCTTTTGAGAGAAGAAACCGAGAGAGGAAGCCATGTCGGTGGGAAGAAAGAAAGAAGAAAAAAAGGTAAGTTTAGTAAGAAAATATTTATGTTATGTATCTACATGATTTGGGTAACTATGAAGGTAGACATCGAGATTTCGACAGAATATTGATACGTGAAGGGTTGTCGTGATCACGAGAGATACACATGGCATATCTTGGTAGTAATTTGTATTGCTCCAGTTGTTTGAGAAGATGACACTGAGGAAATTGGGGCTGATACGGGGTCGCCCGATCTTCTCGACGTAGGATCAAGATACTCACGTGTGGCCTCTCGAATCGTAGTAATCCTCCGTTGCCAATGCAAAAATGAACACTCTTTAATTCGCAAGAACAACCGTGCTGGACTTCACGACCACCAAACGAAGCCCTATCGCGCTCCCAATTCCCAGCGGAAAGGTTGAACGATCTCAATTAGCAAGAACTCGCAATTTTCCCTATTGATGCCATCGGCTATCAAGAAGAAAGAAATATGTTTTTTTTTATTTCAAAATATCTCGTGCCCTTACATGTAGGCGGCGGCTGCTACTTAAGGCAGCACAGCCTCTCCTGATACTCACGTATGGGCCTTGGGCCGGCTAGGTCCTCTTTGGATTAGAACTCAATTAACTAACTAAGTACAAGCCGAAGCTTGCATGTTGACCGAGTCATGCGGACATAGTACACTAATAACTAGATACACTAGTCACATGATATACACAGACCGTAGCTTGCATGTGACCGAAACAAGTGCATGGCTAATAAGCTATACCAAGTGCTGCTCCACATGGCTTGACTAGAGGTTTGACCGAAGCACTTGACCATGGACGGCTTCAAGCCATGTTGGCTGCCGACGCAAAACTTGACCGAAGCACAACATCCTTTGATGAGCTCACGTCTTGGATTTTCCTTTCATGCACATGGGCTTGGACTTGATAACTGCATGACTTCTCCTTTCCAAAGAGTGGTTCTATAGCTTTGGTACTGGCCTCCCTCATCTCCTTCACGGTTTCAAAATCTTCAGTGTGTTCGAATATGAGAATACACAAAGAACTTGCATGAGGTAGTATACTGTTCTCATTAATACAAGGAAATTTATAAAGAAACAAATTCACCTGTTGATTTAGAAGTTTAGCTCTTGCTCTAGTCATTGGACCTTTTGGTGCTTCATAAACATCCTTATGCACACTTGGAGTGGAAGATGTAGTGGTACTAGGGATATCCTCATCAGGGGCTGCGAGGAAGGAGTTAGAAGCCGCAACGAGGGCGGTAGAAGAGAACATGAAGACAGTTATTGAGACTACTTCCCCGCTAGTAACTCAAGGTGACATGAGAAGTATGTTACTGGACCTCTTCGCGGCGGGTATGATAGGTTCGAGGGCTGGTGCAGGGTCATTTGACTTAAAGCTGGAGCTGATGCCGAATGATGTAAAGTTGGAAATAAGAATTACCTGAGTTGAACTAGGAGGGCTCAGCTAATTTTGAGGACGAAGGGGGTGGAGCACTACCCGCGGAGACTTGTGTTGAGCCTACAGACAAGGCGAGCAAGGATAGGAGGATATGAAACACCACCAACTCTTTGGTGGTAGCTTGGTTGCTAACTTCGATGTCTCCATCCATCGCTCGGATGGTGGAGATGATGCAGAGTGCACTGGCAATGTGGAAGATGCTGAGTAACATGTACTCTGGGACAGGAAATGTGATAATGGTGGTGGAAGTCCAGGGCAAGGTGGAGGCCCTAAAACAGGAGGAGAAGGCTATCCAGAAGTATGCTTGTGAACTACAACAACTGTGGGCAGATTTAGATTACTATGATCCACTCCAGTTAACATGTGCTGGTGATATTGAGGTTGGTAGGGTGTGACTGCAACATAGACGGGTTACACACTTTTTAAAGGGACTGAATCCAAAGTTGAGAGTAGAAAAGCTACCATGTTTCATTTGGCAAACTTGGCTACTATAGTGGAGGCTATTTCGGCTATGGTACAGGAGGAGGTTCGACTACGAGTAATGGGGACAACAATTCGATCAGATCCGCATACGCCATACCAGATGATAGGGAGTGTTACAACTCTGGGATGAGAATATCTGAGACGTGCTTGTCCTTCTCCATAGTATGGAGGTCAAGGTAGAGGTCGTGGTGGTCGTGGAGGCCGAGTTGGAGATTATCGAGACTGAGGTGGAGGTCATGGTGGTCATGGAGATGGAGGTCGAGGAAGGGGCCGAGTTGGCCCTAGGGCTAATATGGCCCTGACAGAGATCACATCTGTTACTCTGACAGACAAGCAAGCTATGCAGTAGGAGAAGTGACAACAGGGAAAGACATTGGATACTTCTCATGATTCCACCTCCTTTGGTAACTTTGCAAACTATGTTCACGTGGGCGAAGGTACTCAGGCACATGCACTTGCATTCACATGTAAGCACTCTCGTATTGATTGAATCATAGATTCAGGGGCATCCAAGCATATCACGAGTTCACTTAGTGCATTTGTATCTTACACCCCATATACTCATTCTAAATCTGTCAAACAGCTGATGGAACCTCCTGGATTATTTAGGGTGTAGGATCTACAGAGTGCACACCATCCATTGCTTTATACTCCGTTTTGTATGTTCCCTCGTTTCCAGTCAACCTCCTTTCAGTTAGTTCTATTATTGACCAATTCAAATGCATTGTCACATTTTATGAGGATTCGTGTTTGTTCCAAGAGAAGAGAACTGGGAAGAGGATTAGGACTGGAATAAGGCGTAATGGGCTATGGTACTGTGAGGACCCTGGATTATTAAGCTTGTAATGCTTAGTCACCAATTGACCCTAGCATCACAAACAAAATACCCCGTGTCTTCGAGATATGTATACTTCCCAGAAATGCAGTATACACACCCCTTTACAAAATTCATGCATCAATTCCATTCAAGACATAGAACCAAAGCAACACTAACAAATCAAAAGACATATATAGTAGAGTTATTACAAAAGGAAGGCCGACCGGCCAAAAGACATATAAATAACTAATTAGACAGCGGAAGCGAAATGCCATAAGATGGCGATAACAAAAGAGCCAATCAGTGTGCCTTTTACCCACAAGGTAACCAACCGGGCCGCCAAGCTAGTCGTCAAACCCGCAGCACATCTCACAAAAGTGAGGCCCTTGGGGCTCACCTTCTTTCTCTGCAACAAATAGTTAAACAAAGCAAATGAGTACAAAAATTGTACTCCGCAAGACTTATGTGTAGGGTAACAGACCTATACATATGCTACATGCAAGCTTATTTAAGTGGAGGCTGTATGTTTCATTTTCGGCATAAAGCAATCTTTATTTGCAATAAGATAGTACATTTGAAAGCAAGTTTGCAATCTGTTTTTATTGTTCAAATAACAGTAAATGGCAACAATATAACAATATTTAGATGACAACATCCTAGAAGTGACTAACCCAATAGTCACCATGACAATAGCATGAATTACCCATTCATACCACCCATATCAAGTTTTAATTAAAAGTTGTAGTCTAACTCTTGGAAGACCTCCCCAATCGTGTCCATAACCTAGGACGAGGCTATTTGAATAGTTTTATACCCTGCAGGGGTGTACCAATGTACCCACACGTTAGACCGCCTTTTCGCCACTAGATTAGCACACTTCCTTTGGTATGCCGGCACGGCTTAGTCCTACGAGACATTTCCAACGGATGATGCTAATTACGAGTCCAACCCACAAGAGAAGGACACATTAGCCAGCTTACAGCCGATCTGCTAATGTTCCCCTCCTAACACAACATATTTTTAAAACACCCACCAACCAGCTCATAATTAACACCGCCCAAAGTACTTAACCAAGAGAGGTCTCATATCCCTCTCGTGTGGTTAGCACGTAAAATTGCTTGATTTAGTGTAACAAGATGTTCGGTCCTTGATGACTTGGGCACCATTCCATTCACACCAACATACCATTATGCCCAAGTCTAAATAATTTTATTTTCAGTTTTGACTTTACAAATTAACAAAGCACAAGTGCTGGACATAATGGAATAATAATTAGATTTGTGTGATCAAGATCGCCGACTAAGCCGATGATCGCCCAATACTACCGATAGCTAAGCATGTCTAAGCATATTAACTCGCAATCTACTAAGTGGCAAGAGCCCATCCAACGAACTCTAATCACAGCAAATAACCTAGGCTCAGGTAGTAGAGAGTAATCATTTACCTATAGAGTATGCAACTATAGGATTAAACCATATTTTAACAACAAAATAGCAATGCATACATACAAGTTACAAACAAAATATTAGACTTGAAAAATAATGGGATTAACATGATCAAACTGCTTGCCTTTATTTGCTGCAATTCTGGATATTCATACTAACTTCTCAATTGCACTCAATAAATAAGTAAATGCGTCTAGCGGTAAGAAGCCCGACAAATTGTAAACACCGAATAAACACCAGAACTCCAAATAGTCTCCACAAATTAAGAAATTAATACAGAAGATAGAAAATGATGCTAGATGCATTTAGGTGATAATTTTTAGTTCCATTGGAGTTCCTTTCAATTAATTAGGAATTTGTGATGTTTAATAAACTTCTTGCTTACTAAAAGTGTTGTTTTCCTTAACAGCACACCTAGTACTCACAAATACTCTCTCCAGGCATTCTATGTATACATCCACGATGATCATACAGTCAAAATCAATCCTCTTATATTATCGCTCTTTTATATCCTCATTCCAAGATATCACAACACTACCGTGAACTGGTCTCAACTAGAAACCCTAAGGGAGTTACTTAATAATGTAGGACCACACTATTATGAAGGTACTTTTATATATAAAAGAGTATTTTGACCACATCTAATTGTTTGGGATAATTTCCGAATCGATTATTGGGTAAGTTGGTTTAGAGAAGGTATTTACTAATTAAATATTCATCAACCAACTAATTATCCCACTAACAATTTTTAGAGTTTCTCCTAACCACCTTCTTCTCTTTGCCCATTCATTTCATCAAAAGACCTTACAACCAATTTCCTCATTAATTAAATTATTCGAATTGGTTTTCAGATTAGGTTACTACTGACACTTAAGTGTTCGGTGGTTAATGTAATCTAGGCCTCTCTAGCTACAACCTTGATTAAGTCATTAATTCAAAGATGAATATGATCATGTTCAACACTATTCAATTACCTACAACTGCATATCTTTCCACTGAACAGAAACAAACTACAACTAGGGTTCTTCAATTCAAACCTTCAAATTGCTAACTATGGAATGTTTCAACATACAAGCAAAACTTCTATAAGCAGTATTCAGGGAGCTCACTTCTCAAGGATTCAGAGAGGACCCTAAATGCAACACAGAGGGCAGCAACCATCGCCAGCCATCCCACCCTGTGATACCTCCAGCACTCACCATAAACACGCATGCATGAAACATCACCAACACACATCAGTACAACAACTCAAGCATCCAAAAGATGTAATCAACAATAAGCCTGTTAGAAACAAAGCGGCGTGAAAGCAAGGGAGAGGAGCACCAAAGACGAGGCCAAGATCGCCACCATTTGCTCTCAACCCAGATTCATCAAGAGGTAACCCCCAGTGCACACCAGTTTGCGCGACACCATTACACATCATTCACATATCACCAGATCTCAGTATAGCAATCTCAGTGTGCGGCTGAAGCCATCATCCACCATCTCCAGCAGCCTCCCTCACCCCAAATCCATCACCATGATCATGCGTACATAATCATCACTAGCATTAGTAATGGATTCAACGAGATCTACTAAAATCAACACATCAAAAGCCATTAGGGGAGCCGGGGAACCAACCCAGAGCAAGCCGAGGGGAGCCGACCGAGCAACAGCGGCCATGGACCGGGGCTAGAGGAGGTGGCTCCAGGGTAGAGAGGGAGAGCCGGAGGGAGCACAGCAGCGCCGGCGGCCGTAGGCCGGGCCGGATCTGGAGGAGCCGAGGCGGCGGAGTTGGCGCCGGGCTGCACTGGAGGCCGGAGGGCCGAGTGGATCTGGAGCGCCGGGAGAGTGGGGAGTAGGCCGGCGAACTAGGGAGGAGCAGCAGGAGCAGTGGAGGAGCCTGTGGAGGCCGGGAACCAGAGGCGGCGGCAGGCTGGAGGAGGTAGTCGCGGGAGAGCTCAGAGAGAGGGGGCGCCGAGGAGATCTGGGGAGGAAGAGAGGGCGAGGCGAGGCTGCCGCACTGGGGGCCTGGGGAGGCCAGCCGAGAGAGGCGGAGGCGCGCGGGAGGCGGCGTGAGTGGAGAGACCGAGAGAGAGGGGAGGAAGAGAGTCGGCCGAGAGGATAAGGAAAGGAGAAAGGAGGGTCTCGTCCGGGAGGTGAGGAGAGAGAAAAAGGATTTTCTGATTTTTCAGAAAAAGCTGATGTGGTTAGGTGATTTTCAGACAGAGTAAAATAGCTCCGAAAATTATAAATTTTTTAGGAACGGGCTCTGACATAGATTATATTATTTTGTAATTTTTGTATGATTTTTCATGTCGTATATTTTCCCCCATAATTATTTTAAGTTTCTGATGTGGCGTTTGACTTTTGATTTCCTGAGTTTGACTGGTTGTTTTAACCTAGCAAATAATTCCTAAAAATTGTAGAATTCTTAGAGTGAGTCTGTAATATGTTCCAGACCCTATGAAAAATATTTCCAGGCATTGTTCACTTGATTTGTTTGTATTTTAATTTCGAATTCAACTTAAGCATGCGAATAAAATAAAAACCAAATAAACTCCAATAAATCCCAAAAACCAATCAAGCATATCAAGAATATAGAATCCAACTAAAATATTCCCACACTTGAGATTATTTGCTGCAACAAAAATGTTTTAAAAAGTCCGAAATTTCATAATTGTACAGTAGATGCTTAACTAATCCAACTTATTAATTTTGGGTTGTGACAGGTACATTGATCAGGTTGATGCGGCATTGGCTGTGGCTATAGGAGGAATCGAGGGAGAAGTTTTATTATATCATTGTCGCTTGGGACATCTATCATTTGAGAGTTTAAGTTAGTTATACCCTGATTTGTTCAGAAAGGTAGACAAGAGTAAACTTGTATGTGATGCTTGTGAGTTTGGAAAGCATACACGGTCTACATATAGTAGCATTGGTCTCGGAGTTATGAACCTTTTCTCTACAACTTAAATATTTGAGTTGGTAGTCGTCCGTCCTCCCACACTCTCTTACGTCCATTGGATATGTGAGCAAAACACCAATGGCCAGATCTGATCACGCGGTAGGCAACCGTACCACCTTCCTCCCACGCTCCCACTCTCGTGCCGCCATCGTCCCACCTATTCCTTCGCTGTGACTCGTGAGCGTGTACATCCCCAGTACTTCGGCAACCACCAAAACAATGGCTGTCCAACTTCTTCACATGCGCATATCGGAGGATGCAACAGGATCGAGAGGGAGGTGAGGGAGAGCAGATTTGCAGTGCAAGTGCAGTCCAGAGCGAATGGAGGAGGTGAGGGTGCGGGGAGAACGTGAGGGTGCGGGGAGAAGGTGAGGAGGCGTGACCCACGGGAGTACGGAGCTGCCGTCGGAGATCCACACACCACCTCACTATCCTCCCCCTCCTCCCCACGCCGGCAACGCCACCGCTTCCTCTAGCCTCGGTGGCCTCCTATCAGTGCCAGTGTCGCACCACTCCGCCCATACCTCCTTCAGGCGTCTCCGCCTCCCCACAGGGCCGCCCCTCCGCCACTTCCTCCCTCGCTCCGCCGCCACGACGCATCACCCGATGTTGTTTGTGGAAATTGAGGCACCATTCGACCTCACTGCCTTTTGTCACCTCCCTCGCTAACCTCGCCTCCCAAAGATCGATGGCTCGCGGAGGTCGTCATCCCGTGTTCTCATCGCGCGGTCCCGCCTCCCTTTGTTGCCGGTGCCTCCTTCGGTAGTCTCCTTTCCTTTCTTTAATTTCCACAGCGATTCCAATCTCCCATCCTTCTTCCTCGCACGTCATTCCCCAATCAAATTCTTCCCCTCCTGAATAGTAGCTCTCCGATCTCACCTCTCCTAGCACCGACGCCTCGCAGAGGTCGTCATTCCATCTTCTCCTCATGTGGCATCGGGGAGGAGGACGACCTCGACCTCCGGTGGGAGACCGCCACGGGGGATCGAGTCTCCGAGGTTGTCTTCCTCAGCCGCCACACTGCCGTCTCCAACTGCCCCGTGCTCACTGTCCACCCCATCGGCATCCCGCACCTTAAGGAGGGTGAGTTGCCGCCATAGGGAGGGTGGCCCGCATGGGTCACGCTGCCTAGCCCCCAGATGAAGGTTTGGGCTGGCTTGCCATACAGAGGTGGTGTATGAAGAGGGAGCCAAGGATGTTGCTATGTCTACATTGACAGGCGTTAATGGTAGATTAATGCTCACTTTGTAGCTTGGTGCTGGTGGAAAGATGATATGTGAGTGATCCATTTTGTTATCTTTGTTTTGCAGCCACCATTTTTGCCTATGGCCAAACCAGTAGTGGCAAGACATTCACGATTTGAGGCATCACAGAGAGCACCGTTAGTGATATTTACATGCATATAGAAAATGTGAGTTGTATACATCCGTTGATGCAAAAAAAAAGTGTAATAATACATCTGTTGATGCAACAAATTTTCGCAATTATGGAAGATTGCTTTCTAACATGTCATAATTGTTTCTTGCTTTTGTGGATTGCTTAGACTCGTGAGAGGGAATTTATTATCTGAATTTCTGCCATGGAAATTTACAATGAGATTGTGAAGGATCTTCTACGACCTGACTCTTGGGATAAGGTCTCAAGCTGAACTTCTTTTGGGTCAGCGGGAGTTCAAGGTGCCTCCCAAGGTGTTTGGTTGTGTGTGTTTTGTACGAGATCACTGACCAGCTGTTGGCAAGTTGGATACACAGGCATTGAAATGTATCTTTATAGGCTATTTATCAAGTTAGAAGGGCTATAGATGCTGGAACCCAGTTGAACGAAGGTTGTTCGTGAGTATGGATGTGACATTTTGGGAGTTTGAGCCTTACTACAAGAGTGGAGGTACTCTTGATCAGTTTTTGGAGCTCTCTCCTATCACTAAGGGTGATAGTCAATAGGGGGAGAACAAGGAGAGTCAACGAGAAGAAGTCATTGTGGGGACAATTATGTGCCCAAACCTAACAAAATATGTGAGATGTGATAACCCCGAAAGAATTGAAGGTTTATCAGTGAAGACGCTTTGGAAAACAGGGGAGCAGAGAGACAAACAATCAACATCTCAGCCACCAACGGCGAAACTCTCTGAACAGCCAGCCTTGCCACAGCCTGAACCACCTTTTGAATAGTCGGCCTTACCAGTTCATCCAATCCAAAATCCCTCACTTTCTAAATAGCCGGCCTTGCCACAGCCTGAACAGCCTTCTGAACAGTTGGCCTTGCCAGTTGATCCAGTCCCAAATACCTCCTCGGGTCTCTCTCCATCAAGTTCATTGCCCTCCCTTGGGGCAAGTGGTAATGTTCATTCTAATCACTCACATCTAAAGTAACCACTTGCACAACGTAGGGAAACTCAGACTAATGCGGGAAAGCTTCTAGTTCGGTATGGCTTTGAGCATGACAGTGCAAATTTCATCTCATATTCTCATATCTCACCTGGATACAAAGCATTCATTGCATCTCTTCAGACAGTGCATGTTCCAGAGGATTGGCGAGCTGCTAAGCAGGATCCTACGTGGAAGGATGCCATGAAGGAGGAATTTAGTGCACTTCAGAAGAACAAGATATGAGATCTTGTTCCTCTTCCAGCAGGAAAAAGGGCAGTAGGATGCAAATAGATGTTTACAATTAAACAAACTCCTAGAGGCAAGATAGAGAGATACAAGGTACGGTTGGTTGCAAAAGGTTATAGTCAAACATATGGGATAGACTATGATGAGACCTTTACACCAGTGGCGAAGATGAGCACGATAAGAATGTTGATCTCCTGTGCAACTAACTTCGAATGGTCCCTACATCAGTTGGATGTGAAGAATGCTTTTCTACATGGTGATTTACAAGAGGAGGTATGCATGGAGATTCCTCCAAGCTTTGAGAATAGGTAGTCTGGGAGGAAGGTGTGTAAACTCAAGAAGTCATTATATGGTCTGAAGCAGTCCCCAAGGGTGTGGTTTGATAGATTCAGGCGTGCAGTCTGTAGCATGGGCTATTCTCAGTGCAATGGAGATCATACCGTGTTTTATAGGTATAGAGGATCACAGATCACCATATTGGCAATCTATGTTTACGATATTGTGATTACTGGAGATGATACTGAGAAAATCAAGTCATTGAAGGAAAAATTGGGAGAGGCATTAGAGGTGAAAGATCTTGGACCTCTTCGATACTTTCGTGGGATTGAGTTCTTTGAATGGTGTAGTTCTCTCCTAGAGGAAGTATATCCTTGATCTGCTGGTACAAACAGATATGCTTGGGTGTTGCCCTATTGTTTCACCTACTAATAGGAATCACAAGCTATGTGCTGAGTCGGGAGATCCAATTGACAAGGAAGCTTTTCAAAGGCTTATTGGGCATCTCATCTATTTATGTCATACAAGATCCGATATTTCATATGGAATGAGTGTGGTTTGTCGATATATGCATGATCCTAGAACAGGACACATGGATGTTGTCTATCGAATCCTGCGGTATTTGAAGAATAGCTCGGAAAGACCTTTGGTTCAAGAAGAATCAACATCTGAATGTGGAAAGGTATTGTGATGCTAATTGGACGAGCAGTGTGGATGACAGGAGGTCTACCTCTTGATATTGCATCTTTGTTGGAGGTAACCTTGTGTCATGAAGAAGCGAAAAACAGGAGGTTGTGGCTCGGTCTACTGCAGAGGCGGAGTACAGAGTAATGGCATTGAGTGTGAGTGAAATGATATGGATGAACGATTTATTGTCTAAGCTTCGAGTATAGAGGAATAATCTCTTGGTGTTGCATTATGATAATAAATCTGTAATCAACATTGCTACCAATCCAGTACAACATGATCATACCAAGCACGTTGAGATTGATATATTCTTCTTCAAGGAGAAGCTTCATGGTAGGATGTTAAAGTTAGAGTATGTCAAGTCTCGTGAACAGTTGGTTGACTATTTCACTAAAGGGTTGGGTCCTAGTGAGTGTTCTACAATATGTAACAAAATAGATATGATTGATATCTTATGCCCATCTTGAGGGGGGTGTTGGAGAGTTCGTGTTAGAATCTAATATAGAAGTTGTATTAGAGTTTGATTGTATCTTGAGACTATAAATAAAGGGTGTGGGGGTCTCGTGGGACAACACACAATATTTCCGAAATCCTACACCTATAGATCTATTTTATCTTGCAGTACCTAGATATGTCGGACACAGTCAATTTCAAAATTTACTACGGATAGTGACGGAGTTTGAGCAAAATCTCAAGGGGACCAAAGATCAAAGCAAATTACCAGCAGCAGGACTCTGTATTGTATGAAGAATCAAGTCAATCAACCAAGACAAGGCAACATCAATAAGATGCAAAAACACACTGCTCACTATTGGCTGCACGCTCTACGCGGTGCACATACCTGCCTCTCTGGCTGTCGATTGTCCATCTATCATCGCTGGGCCTTGGAAGAAGAAGAAGCCTCGACGCACAGGTGCCTCGTCTCTTTCCGTGCTTTCCGTCGCCATTGCCGCAATTGAAGTCATTGTCTCGTTGAGTAGTATCGTAACTAGTAACAGGCAACAACAGTGGGGCTTCTAGATGGACCTAGTGTAACCAAATTGGGCTGGCTGTGGAATGCGTACATGCTGTTAATTTTTTTTGAAATGCTAGAGGGCCATGGCCTAGGTTGGCTGAGTCCATACTCCGTCCCTGACTACGGACAAGGGACTGTTTTGGACGGTTCGGAGGGGGTTGATTTGCGTTATTTCCAATCGGTGGCCGTCAGCCTAACAAGACTAGAGTAGCGTACATGGGGCGCTGTGATGCGGTGGTTGTATTACACCTTCGAGTTGGACCATGTTTGGCACGATTTGAAATTGAGATGTGTTGCCTCTCGGGCACGACAGGGCACACATTGGGAGTTGCTGCAACTGAAGGGAACAAATCATGGCAGTCATATCTAAGCATGTCGAGGGATCACGGCTGGGATTTGGTCCTTCTAGACAAGACATATGTCAAAGTTTCACCTGCATACGCGGCTGTACAAGGGATAGTCAGTGGTGATGACAAAGAAGTTGGGAAGTCCAGCCATAGCATGGCGCACACAATGACCGAAGCTCAGGGAGTTGTTGCTTTAATGAAGACTGTGCCGAAGAAGCTCATTTGGCCTTGGAAGCTAGTGGGATTGCAGACGAAGGTGAGCAGATCGAAGCCTTAGTCGAAGGGATAGAGCTCAAAGCCTGGGACCACGAGGCATCGTCGGAAGATTAAGGTTTGCATGACAAGAATGGTGGGGAACAGGAGGCGGTTCATCTGAGTGGAACATATACCAATTCGACAACCTCGTTGTGGATGAAAGATCTCATGAACCGTGGAACTACCACCAGAACGAGGTCAGGCAAGTAGCCATGTACAAATGCAAAGATGCAGTGGAGGAAGCTGTGAAATTCTGGGTCTTCTCCCCGCGGCGGACATTCACGGTTGTGAAGTTGAATCCCCAGTGCTACGACGTAAAGTGCGAGATAGCGGGATGCTCTTGGCGAGTACACGCATTCCAACCTAAGTGGGACACATATTGGAAATGCTCTATCCTCACACATGTCATCTCTAAAACAATGCAATCCCACAAGAACATATCCTCATGCTTCATTGCGAATGTCATGTACGACGAGATCATAGATAACCTGGATTTTGAGCCATGATCCATCATTCGGGTCATAGAGTAAAGGTTCCAGTACACAATCAGTTATGCTAAGGCGTGTATGGCAAAGAAGAAGGCATTGGAAGCAAGGTTCGGTACGTTCTAAGACTCGTACCACAACCTGCCTGTCAACTTCGAGTCATACAGGACATGAATCCCGGTACTCATGTCGACATTGTCGATTCCCCACATCCACGGTTCGCCGGGAAGAGGGCACTGAAATGAGCTTTATTCACCTTTGGTCAATGCATCAATGCATTCTAGCATTGCCATCCAATCTTGTGCATGGATGGCACGTTCATGATTGGGAAGTACAAGGGGCAGATACTTATTGCAATTGCGACAAGCGAGAAGTGGCGTTTGCATTCATCGAAAGCGAGAACAAGGACAGTTGGTTGTGGTTTCTAAGGAATGTGAAGATTTCTATTGTACAGGGCCGCCCTAATGTTGGTGATATGCCCTAGAGGTAATCATAGAGATGATGGTATCATGTCTATGTTTATGAGTTATTGAATAAGTATTATTCTATTCCTTGAATGAATCATTTGTTATAAAGATTAACAAGTACGTGACTTGTTGGTGAAACTCTTTTAACTTATATGATGTCATTCTAAATGTATCCCTGGTCGGATGTCACTGGTCGGAACACCAGTGATCAAATCGACCAGCACATGTATTGATTGATTACTATGTTTCACCGGTCATGGATATAGGGATATCGAAACAATAATGTGAACACATGTCAGAGAACATGGTGTTGGATTGACCCACCTTGAGACACTGCTGAGATTACTATGATTTTATGTATCAGTTGGTTTCAAGCAATGATAATGTATAATCCTTAGACCTGAGATCAGCATAGTTTTCTACATGTGTAAAAGTACACTTTGGGGTTGCCAAAGGCTACTCTGTAATTGGATAGTCATAAAGGTAGCTTTTGAGTATGATATGAAACATACGGAGGAATGTGACTGCTCGGATATAGGATTTGCCCCTTCTAACATAACAGAGAGATGTCTTTGGGCCCCTCGATGTGGTCGTATAAAGAAAGTGCATGGTCATGCCACTGATGGTCGAATAGTTCGACCACATGAAGTTATCTGACACTTGATCAAAAACGTATTGAACAGTCTCTGGACGACATAATATCTCACCTGGAGTTCAACCAGATATCTTAAGGTAAATGGAGAATACACGAGTTGGTCGTTCAGTTCGATTAGATACGGATTAGTCGTATGGAGATACGAGCTGGTCGTAGGCTGGTCGAACATGATCACTAAGTGGTCGAAACCTGGTGGTAAGAAGTTACGAACTGGTCGGACCAAATATGAGTTGGTCGTAGGCTGGTCGAACCCTGGTCGTAACGAGTTACGAACTGGTCGAGACCAAATAGGACCTGGTCGTAGATCATATTGTATTAAGGTTCGTCCGATATAATTTGTGTGTATTCGGGAATGGTTATATCCTGCTAGGTACCACTAACGACTCGTGGTCGGAAAAGGTTTATGAGTCACAATAGAACTACATATGAACCTATAGGATTACACACTTAACGGGTTGGAACAAACCAGTACGGATACGATTCGTTAAATGTGCTCAGATAGGATCCGTCACGAGCACTATATAAGGAGATACTTGAGGCTATTGGGGAGTGGGAAGTGGAGACGATGATACGTGAGTTGTTCCACCAAACCCTAGCCACCATCTTCTTGAGAGAGCCTTCTCGTGCAACTTGGTGCTAGCACACCGACGTACGGTGTTCCTACTCTGGACGTTTGGATACTATAGAGGCGCTACTGCGGTTGCTGTTGCGCTTGAGAACGATCGCAACTTTGTAAGGAAAGCGATTGGTTGGTGGAGGAGACGATTGGCGATGACGACGTTGGACGATCGATCGATTACGCTAGACTATCGACTATGAGGACGATCAACTATGAGGACGATCAACTGCGAGGACGATCAACTATGAGGATGATCGACTGCAAGGACGATCGACTACGTAGGATGATCGGCTACGACCACTACCTCGACGCGCTCTTCGTTGGACCAAGCTGTTGAACTCTTCTTCCGCTGCATTGCGCGTTTGGTGGTAACGATCTGTGATCTTTTGCTTGCATGGCATCCTGGTTTACGAGGTAGAATTTTTGAATTGTTAAGCTAGCGTAGCATACCCGCATCCCTACAGTGGTATCAGAGTCGTCATGTATAGTTTTTAATCTAGATCGGTCACATATGCTGGATATGTGGTAGTAGTAGATTGAATCTATTACTGGTTTGGTCCGGTAACCTAGATCGGTTCATTTGGACGGAACGATCTAGACACTGGTCGATAAGATCGATCAGGTTTCGGTGGTAGTAGATGGGTTTGAGAAGAGGTATAAGTTGAGAGCACCAGATGATTTACTCGACTAGTTTACAACTGACTTGCATGATACTCCTACCGGTCGGAATTCTGCCATCGAAGTATGCCGCGGTGCGTGGTCGTATCAAGATAGTAATCAGATTGGTTCGGAATAGGGTTAATATGATTAATCCGATGATTTCCAAGGCTCAATTACGTGAATAAGATTCATGTCTCAGAAAAGGTTTCCGAGAGCGTTGCCCTCGACCAATGAGGGGCGCTACCCTTTCGAACCCCGCCTGCTAACTGGCTAGCGGGACCATTGTGGTGGTAGCCGTGTTATATGGTATTATGTGTTCATGTCACCCGATATAATTGGATTCTATGCATAACTCGTTTTTGCAGGGATTGATGTGAATAGTATGGTCCATTGTGTATGTGATACATGTATGGATTTCTCATGGCTTGCGTGTCATGCTGTGAGATAGCCATCGAGCTACATACTATTGTATAACGGTCTGCATACCGACGTGAGATACTTGATATTATCGTCTGTAATTCATTACTAACTCTTAGAGTAATTCCTTAGTAAATGAATACGATCGGAGGCTTCAAGCATAGTGGTCGGAGGATAGGAAACTTGGTGATGGAGATCGTCATGATAAGGGTCATACTATTTCACAATTTAATATGATTATCTGTGAATATTTATTCATGTTTTGCTATTTGATCATGTTTTATCATTAGATATTTTAACATGGTAGAATAGTATCCCTAAAGAAAAATAAAGTTAATTTGATGTCTTTCCAATTGCTGCGACCATCATGATTTTGATCGTTAATTTGTGGGTCTACCATAGTAGAGTGCTATTAACTATCTTAATAAGATGGGGTGGATGTTGGACACCCATATGCATAGTATTGGTTTAATTTAACAAGGCTATCAAAATAGTTTTGGGCCTTGGGGTATGGTACTGTTTGTTGCTGGGGCATAGAGATGTCGCCCAACAGACAAGAGTCATATGTGATATGATTGGAAAGAGGATGTCTACCTAAAATCACTAGGTTTCTAGCAGTATGCCATAGCTCACTAGGACTTAATGATTTTTGGATCTTGAACTCACTATATGATGTTTAAGAGAAACATGGTTTAGAACATATACTAGGAGTATCTTTTATTGACTGTTGATGATCTAGTTCGACCAGATATGGACTGGTCGTATAGTGATACGACCTGGTCCGGACTAGTCGTATGATGATACGACTGGGTCTGGACTAATCGTATGATGATACGACTGGGTCCAGGCTAGTCGTATAGAGATACGAACTGATCGTAAGCTAGTCGAACACGACCACCAACATGAGTGCCTAATAGAAGACTTTACATAAACATAGTGTTGAATCTTTGCATATATTTCTATTGTAGATCATGGCGCCTACTGCTTTTGCACCTACCTTCAACTGGCGAACTATCCTTCAGAAAGAAAAAATGAATGGTACAAACTTCATTAACTGGTTTCGTAATTTGATAATTGTTCTCAAACAAGAAAAGAAGGAATATATTCTAAAGGGTCCCTATCCCGAGGAACCGAGTGCCAATGCTCCTCGTGCTGATAAGAATGCTTACGGGAAGCATTGCAATGACGTAGTCCATGTGCACTGCCTAATGTTTGCGACCATGGACTCTAAGCTTCAGAAGCAATATGAGACCACAGACGCTTACAATATGATTGTTGGTCCGAAGGGTATGTTTCAGAATCAAGCAAGGGCAGAGAGGTTTAACACTATTTTGATAGCCTTGCTTTCTAGTAGACTGTTAGAAGGTAACTCGGTCAGTCCTCATGTGATCAAAATGATTAGTCACATTGCGAGCTTGGAAAAACTTGATTTTCCCTTTAGCCAAGAGTTGGCTACTGATGTGATTCTCCAATCGCTCCCTACGAGCTTTAAGTCTGTCATATTGAATTTTCATATGAATGGCATAGAGAAATCAATGACCGAGTTACATGGCATACTTAAGGGTGCTAAGGAGAGCATCAAGAAAAGTTCTAATCATGTCATGATGGTTCAAAAGACTATTTGCTTCAAGAAGAAGGGTATATCAAAGGGAAATGGAAGACTCAAAATAAGATCAGGAGTCTCAAGGCTAATCTTAAGAAGCTCAAGTTAGGTTCTAAGCCTGAATCAGAATGTTACCATTGTCATGAGACTGTGCATTGGAAGAGAAACTGCAAGAAGTACTTAGCATAGGTGAAGAGGAACAAGGGAAGTAAGACTTCCAGTTCATGTATAAATATTATAGAAATTAATCTTGCCTCTTCTCCGACCAGTTCTTGGGTATTTGATACCGGATTGGTTGCTCATATTTGCAATTCGATGCAGGGACTGATAAGGAGTAGAAGCTTGGCAAAAGGAGAAGTTGATCTTCGCGTGGACAATGGAGCAAGCGTTGCTGCATTAGCTATTGGCACTTTACCATTAGCTTTACCCTCAGAATTAGTTATAGAATTAAATAATTATTATTATGTTGCTGCCTTAAGTAAAAACATTATTTCTGCTCCATGTTTAGGAGCAGAAGGCTATGAGTTCAGAATAAAGAACAATTGTTGTTCAATTTATTTTGAAGATAAGCTTTATGGTCATGCTCCATTAGTGAATGTATTATATGTTTTGAATCTTAAGGATGAGCCCATCTATAACGTTAATGCTAAGAGACTTCGACCTAATGATTTGAATCCCACTTTTATTTGGCATTGTCGTCTAGGTCATATAAATGAGCAGCGCGTGATGAAGCTCCATAAAGATGGTCTTCTAAACTCATTTTATTTTTAATCATTTGAAACATGTGACTCTTGTTTACTTGGTAAGATGACGAAGGCACCTTTCACGACTAGAGGTGAGAGGGTAAGTGACTTATTGGCCCTTGTACATACAGATGTATGTAGACCAATGAGCACTTCGGCCAGAGGTGGTTTTTAGTACTTCATAACTTTTACTGATGATTCCAGTAGATTTGGTTATGTCTATTAAATGAGGCATAAGCCAGAATCCTTTGAAAAGTTCAAAGAATTTCATAATGAAGTACATAATCAACTTGGCAAGACAATCAAATATCTACTATCTGATCGTGAAGGAGAATATTTGAGCCATGAGTTTGGTAATTATCTAAAGAAATATAGAATTGTTCCACAACTTACTCCGCTTGGGACGCCTCAATGGAATGAGGTGTCTGAACGACAAAATCGAACATTGTTGGACATGGTTCAGTCAATGATGAGCCAATCTGATCTTCCATTGTAATTCTGAGGATACACTCTAGAAACAGCTACTTTCACTTTAAATAAGGTTCCATCAAAAACTGTAAAGAAGACACCATATGAGATATAGAACGGGAAAAGTCATGAATTGTCTTTTCTCAAGGTATGGGGTTGTGAGGTATATGTCAAACGTTTGACGTCTGATAAACTCACACCCAAGTCCGATAAGTGCTTCTTTGCGGGTATCCTAAGGAAACTAAATGATATTATTTTTATAATCGGGTTGATAACAAAGTGTTTGTTGCCTGTAATAGTATCTTCTTGGATAAAGAGTTTCTTTTCAAAGGAGTTAGTGGAGCAAGGTGCAACTCGAAGAAATTCGGGAACCATCTGAAAATGTTTCAAGTCCTACTAAACCTCTACAGGATGAACAAGATGTTGTTGAACCTGTAGATGAGGCATCAGTCCCATGTAGATAAAAAAGGCCACGTCAATTGCCTATAAGATATGGGCATGATGTTTTATTATTGAATAATGATGAGCCTAAAACTTATACGAAAGCGATGGTGGGCCCAGACTGAGTTATGGCTTGAAGCCATGAGATTCGAGATAAAATCCATGTATAACAATCAAGTTTGGAACTTGGTTGATCACTTGATGGTGTCACGACCATAGAGTGCAAGTGGATTTTTAAGAAAAAGATAGATATAGATGAAAATATTCACATTCATAAGACACGACTGGTCGCAAAGGGTTTCAAACAAATTCAAGGTGCTGATTATGACGAAACAATCTCACCTGTCGTGATGTTTAAGTCTATCTGGATCATTCTAGCTATTGTTGCATATTTCGATTATGAGATATGACAAATAGATGTCAAAACGACTTAATTTCCTATATGGAAACCTAAGTGAGGATGTGTATATAGCACAGTCTAAGGGTTTTGTCGATCCAAAGGAAGCTAGAAATGTATACAAACTTAAGAAATGTATTTATGGATTGAAACAAGCATCTCAGAGTTGGAACATTCGTTTTGATGAAGTGGTCAAAGGGTTTCGTTTCATCAAGAACGAAGAAGAACCTTGTGTTTACAAGAAGGTTAGTGGGAGTAAGCTTGTATTTCTGATCTTGTATGTGAATGATATATTACTGGTTGGAAATGATATTTCAATGCTTGAATCTGTTAAAACTTCACTAAGAAATAGTTTCGCAATGAAATATTTATAAGATGCAACATATATTCTTGGTATAAGGATATATAGAGATAGATATAAAAGACTAATTGGATTAAGCCAGGATATGCACATAGACAAAGTGTTGAAACGGTTCAGCATGCAAGATTCCAATAGATGTTTCTTGCCCATGACACATAGCATTAATCTTAGCAAGAGTCAGTGTCCTACGACCACTGATGAGCGAGACAAAATGAGTAGAATTCCATATGCTTCGGCTATTGGATCTATCATGTATGCTATGCTATGTACACGACCAGATGTGTCATATGTTCTAAGTGTTACGAGCAGATATCAGTCGGATCCAAGTGAAGGTCACTGGATAGCGGTCAATAATATCCTTAAGTACTTGAGAAGGACTAAGGATGCATTCCTTGTGTATGACGGTGAGGAAGAACTGGTCGTAAATGGTTACACCGATGCTAGCTTCCGAACCGACCAGAATGATTGCAGATCGCAATCAAGGTTTGTGTTGTCTTAATGGAGGGGCAGTGAGCTGGAAGAGTTCCAAGCAATGAACAATTGCTGATTCTACAACAGAGGCCGAGTACATTGCGGCTTCGGAAGCTGCAAAAGAAACCGTATGGATTAGAAAGTTCATTAATGAACTGGGTGTGGTTTCGAGTGCTTCAAGTCCCATGGATCTTTATTGTGATAATAGTGGAGCTATTGCACAAGCTAAGGAGCCTAGATCACATCAAAAGTCCAAACACATACTTCGACGATATCACATTATTCGTGAGATCGTTGAAAGAGATGATGTGAAGATATGCAAAGTGCACACGGATTTGAATATTGCTGATCCATTGACAAAACCTCTCCCGCAACCTAAGCATGAGGCGCACACAAGAGCAATGGGTATAAAATACATATATGATTGACTCTAATGCAAGTGGGAGACTGTTGGTGATATGCCCTAAAGGTAATCATAGAGATAATTATTTCATGTCTATGTTTATGAGTTATTGGATAAATATTATTTTGTCCCTTGAATGAATCATCTGTTATAATGATTAACAAGTATGTGACTTGTTGGTGAAGCTCTTTTAACTTATACGATGTCGTTCTAAATATATCCCTAGTCGGATGTCACTGGTTGGAACACTAGTGATCCTATCGACCAGCACATGCATCGATTGATGACCATGTTTCACCAGTAATAGATATAGGGATATTGAATCAATAATGTAAACATAGTGTTGGATTGACCCACCTTGAGACACTGCTTAGATTGTTATGATTTCATATGTCATCAGTTGGTCTCAAGCAATGATGATGTATAATCCTTAGACCTGAGATCGGCATGGTTTCCTACATGTGTAAGAGTACACTTTGGGGTTGCCAAAAGCTACTCCGTAACTAGGTAACCATAAAGGTAGCTTTCGAGTATGCTATGAAACATACGGAGGAATGTGACTGCTCGGATATGGGATTTGCCCCCCCTAACATAACAAGAGAGATGTCTCTAGGTCCCTCGATATGGTCTGATAAAAAAATGCATGGTCATGCCACTGGTGGTCGAAGAGTTCGACCACATGAAGTTATCTGACACTTGATCAAAAACGTATTGAACAGTCCATGGGCGACATAATATCTCACCTGGAGTTCAATCAGATATTGTAAGGCAAAGGGAGAATACATGAGTTGGTCATTCAGTTCGATCAGATACGGACTAGTCGTATGGAGATACGAGCTGGTCGTAGGCTGGTCGAACATGATCACTAAGTTGTTAAAATCTGGTCGTAAGGCGTTACGAACTGGTCGAGACCAAATATGAGCTGGTCGTAGCCTGATCGAAACCTGGTCGTAACGAGTTACGAACTGGTCGAGACCAAATAGGACCTGGTCATAGATCATATTGCATTAAGGTTCGTCCGATATAATTTGTTTGTATTCGGGAATCGTTATGTCCTGCTAGGTACAACTAACGACTCGTGGTCAGAAAAGGTTTCCGAGTCACAACCGAACTCCACGTGAACCTCAGGGTCACACACTTAACGGGTTGGAACAAACCAGTACGAATAATATTTGTCAAAGATGCTCGGATAGGATCCGTCATAGGCACTATATAAGGAGATACTTGAGGCTATTGGGAAGTGGGAAGTGGAGATGAGGATACGTGAGTTGTTCCACCAAACCCTAGCTGTCATCTTCTTGAGAGAGCCTTCCTGCGAGCATACAATTTAAGGGTTTCATGACTTGATGCTAGCACACCGCCGCGGTGTTCCCGCCCGTCATAGGCACTATATAAGCTTGAGGCGTGGATGGATACGTGAGTTGTTCCAGGCGCCATCGCGTTGCCGCGATGTGGATACCGTAGAGGCGCTACTGCGGTTGCTGTTGCGCTTGAGGACGATCCGCAACTTACAAGGAAAGCGATCAGTTGCTGGAGGAGACGATCGGCGACGACGCTGGACGATCGATCGACTACGCTGGATGATCGACTGCGAGGACGATCGACTACGAAGACGATCGACTGCGTGGGCGATCGACTACGACCACTACCTCGATGTGCTCTTCGTTGGACTAGGTTTCTCTAACTCTTCTTCCGCTGCATTGCGTGTCTGGTGGTAACGATATGTAATCTCTTGCTTGCATAGTATCCTGATTTACGTGGTAGAATTTTTGAATTATTAGCTAGCGTAGCCTGCCCGTTTCCCTTACAACGTATGTGTCATACATGACCGACATGCTTTAGCAAGGGGAACACGAGTCACTTCTAACGGTGGATCTGCAGAGTATGTGTTGCATAAGGCACACGAGTGCTAACTTTTACAAGCAGTTTTGAAATAAGAACTTAATGAAGCTTTTCAAGCGGCTGTGCAACCAGAACTAGCAAAAAAAGTTCAATGCACTCTTGACAACTTTGGATGAGCTGACGACAAAGCACACAAGGAAGGCAACGAAGAAGCCCATCATAAGGACGTACGATCTCCCTGAGCCATTGCCCCAGTTACCCGCAGATGGCCCCAGTGTGACGAGGAAGAGCAGCAAGCTGGTGAAATGTTCTCAGACTGAATTGAGCACGAGCCTAAGGTGAAGTGGTCATTGCTACATGATAAGGATGGTGCTCGGTATGGTCTCATGACAATGAATTTAGCTGAGGTGTACAATTGGGTTACACGCAGCGCATGTGCCTTCCTTTGGTTGCTATTGTGGAGGCAGTTATGCGTGGTACCACAAAATACTTTGTTGATCAAAGTAACATCACGTCGCTCTCTATGGCAAATGAGAGAGAACTGTACTCCACCATGATCACCAAGTACATGAAGGAGAAGAGCAAGAAGAGTGAGTTACACATTGCATTCACGATGGGCACAAAGAAGCTTCGTTTTGAGGTACTTTGCAAGGAGAAAGGATGTTGTGACCTACGAAATGGACCATGAGAGTATCATCTACGGGTGCACGCTTGCCCACGCTAATATGGGCTGTTGATATTGATAGGCTCAAGGGAGGAGTTGGCTATCGGCAGAGACGGTGTATCAGATACGACATGGACAAATTAGAAGCAGAACCTCATCCAAAGGAGCTCTATTTGCAGGGAGTCCGAGCATACCTTCAAGTATTGCCCTGTAAGAAATGCACAGCATGAACGAGGTCGCCCGTCCGGATGGCGCCGTGGGAACCTCACACGGCCGCCCTACTCGAGGCGGCCACTATGGAGATCGACATGATGAACGTGGAGGTGGCGGCCACAGGGATGATTTACCTATTTGAAATATGATGCGAGGAATGTTCTGCTAACTATCATTGAAATTTGTCGAACGATATTTGTACGGACTATGTGTCAGTAGCGGACTTGCAAGTGTATTGTATGTCGTGAGTGCGAAATATTACAACTATATGATGACGAATGTCCTATTTAGTTATGTTCTCCGATGTATTTATGTTATTTCGAGTGTTGAATAATTCTATGCAATGTATTTAGTACTGTTGATTCCAAAGTTTGAAGTTGCATTCTGTCAAAATAAATATATTTCTGCAAAAAAATTAAGTATCTGTTGCTATTTGGTTTGACGACAAGTGGTTATCGTCAGTTCAATTAGCGATAGGATACATGTCGCTATTTTGTTTGGCGACAGAGACGGGGACTATTGTTTTGTTGGTGATAGGTCTCCTATCGTCAATTAAACTAACGAAAGTACCATATTGTTATTTCTAACTAAACCTATTTTCATAATTTTATTAAACGAACATTTATTTCTTTTGTAGTTCTATTAAATAATGTATTATTTTTTAAAAAATCCACAAAAAAAGTACCCAAACAATCCGAGAACGCCGAAATGCTAAAATGTCATAGCAAGGGTAACTAAATTCTGCACTCTGGATACGTTATACGTGCCTCGGTGCAGATGTCGACGATTTCCTCTACGTGCTCGCCGAAGTACTCCTCCTTCTGCTCCAGCCTCCACGTCATGTGCTCCTTGAACTTGCTCGTCTCCTGAGACACCAGAAGCAACGAGGATTAGCAAGGAAGGAAGCAGAAGCTCCTGCGAGACAACTCGGTGATGGGGTCGAGGAACTTGTAGTCGTCGTAGGCCGCGTTCTTGGCACGGCGGCACAAGGCACGAACTTAGCCGGCCGCGGCCGGCTGCTGCGCAGGCGGAGGCGCCCCTTCTGCGATGACCGCCGCGCGAAGGAGACGGTCTGGATGGGAGAAGAGAAGGAGGAGAGCGTGAGGAGAGGGGGCTTTAAGGTCGCCGCCGTCCACACCCTCGTCACCATCGCTGCTCGGAGCGCTCGTCTCCTGGGTTTTTCGGTTGCTCCTCTACTTATCGGTTCGACGGGGTATACGATTGCGAATTTTTTTTAATTAATTTATATTTTATTCGAAAGTATAAAATTATACATACATTTTTTTAAATAAAAGTATACATCTGTCGTCGAACGTTAGACAACTGGATCCAGTCGTCCAACGGCCAAACAACAATAATGCAGTCGCTAAAGGGTTAGATGATAGAGATGAAATCGGCAAATCGTCGGACGACAGGTTCTATCGCCCAACCGGTACGCGACTGCATCCCTGTGACCCGCAGTCACCCAACGATTAGGCAACAGGAGGCTGGAGGCTGTTTTTATATATTATTTAATTCTTTTTAAAAATATTTAAAAGTTAATCCCTCTCGAACTATCCAAACTTAAAAGTAGAGAATCTATATGTGAACCATATATAAGACCATCCTTTTAACTGAGCGTAAATACATATATGGATTAAAAATATTTTTATGGATTGATAAACTTTGACACTTCAGCGTATATGTAGGACCGTAAAGGCGACTAGGGGGTGAATAGGCGCTTTCTCGATTTTTCGCCTTAATCAAATTCAGCACGCACTTTTCTCCTTTAGCTATGAAAGCTAAGAAGATCAGTGAATGCACAGAGGAAGCCTTGTGCTGAATCTGCTTACCCCTTTAACCACAAGACCCAAACAAAAGGGAAATGAACTCAGGAGATAGGTCCGAGCATCGCGGTCGAGCCGTGGTTGATCGGATCGACCGGCGGTTGATCGGCGGCTCGGACCGGCGGTCGATCGAGGTCGAACTGTTGGGAATCGGGCCTCGACCGCAGCCATATCCAAGCGGTTCAAAAGCGGGCGGTCGGACCGCCGTTCCTAAATCGGTCGGACCGATTTAGTCCAGTACCAAAACATAATGCCCAAATCCAAAACAAAATTTGGTCCAACTTTTGTTTCAACCAATGAAACTTGACCAAATTTGGAGCACACCTCCCAGAGGATATCTAAAACCTATTTCTAGCGACGATCGTTCAGATCCACTTCGTAGAAACGATCTCTTAAGGATTTACCAAAGAAGTGCTCAAACCCTAGAAATATGAAAAACTTGATCCAACACTTGCTTGTGGGGGATTGATAAACTAGATGATTCTAGGAGTATTTTCACACATCAAAGCAAGGTAAAATCGGTCAAGATACCAACCAAGGAAGCACCAAAAACAACAAAAAAGAGAAGAACACAAGAGAGACTTCACCCTTGAGCAAACATCAAAAGATTGATTGAATCAAGATGTTGCTTACAAAGCCACTCCTTCAAGGAGGACAAGAGCTCAAACAAAGAGCCCATAATCAAATCTCTCCAAATCCTAGCTTCTCCTCTCCTCTCCTCTCCAAACCCTAGAAAAAGGTGGAGGAGTCCAAATGAATGCTTAGGGGCTTTTACATCTCACCACTTCTATTTATATGGAGAGTTAGGGTTTCACACATGGGACCCACACACACATATGGGACCCACACACACACATCTGTTGAAGTAATCGCCTGCTTCACCACGTGTAGGTTGATCAGCGGCTCTCATCATGTCGGCAAGTCTCTCCCGTCCGAATCCCATCGGAACCTCCCAGGGACTTGCACCGACTTCCGCACCGCCGATCCAACCAACCAGACCGAATCGCCTGCTCGATCCATCTTGCCCATTCTGCACCATGCTTGAGTCACACGACCTCACCCGGCATCCATGATCGTTATGGATCTCAGCTCTCCAAGCGTAGTCCCGATCCACCTCACCGTTGACGTCGTTGACCTGTAAGCCACCTGCACAGCAATAGACAAACAAATCGTCTCCGGGAACAAGTTCTTTACAACTTGACCCATGTCAGTTCAACAATGCAATATGCAACAATAAAGCATTGAAGTTCATACATTAAACACATTCAAATCACAACAATGCCAAAAAGGCTAACCTCCAAGTGATTGGCGGTCTGACCGCCCCAAACGGCCGGTCGGACCGATTTCAGGCCGGTCGGACCGCTGACACAACGGCGGTCGGACCGGCCGAAAAGACTTAGCCAAATTTTCATCTCGAAAATCCGAAACCTTCTAGAATTTTCAAATGAATAGAATTTTTGACTGGGAGCTCCAAAAATTATGTGACCACATCCAGGAGACTCCCCTCACTTGCCTACACAACCTATTTTCTGCTCAGCTTCAAAAACCACTTTGAGCCAAACCCGGTCGGACCGGCCAGCACTGCCAGTCGGACCTCCCCACGGGCGGTCTGACCACCCATGTCACCGGTCAGACCGCCTGTGGTCTGACAGAACTGAAGCAAACCCAAAAACGCGAGATTTTGCAAACCAACAATGCCATTGCCAATTGACTCATCATCCTAAGATCATGCACATATCCTCACGATATCCACAGTATATATCCTTCACAAACAACTGCATAATATTTTCAGGCCTTGCTCCAAAAGTGATACATGATGTTAGATGCCTTTATAATGAAGCTGAAAATAACACTGAAGAATTCAATGCGAAAAGACGAGAAGATTTGATGTTGCGAATTAAAATAGACTTTATAATGAAGCTGGTAATAACACGACGCATAGGGATTGGTTACGTGCATAAGAAACAACATCATTGGTTACGTGCATAAGAAACAACATCATGCACGGCACAACAAATCAAGTACTCCTATGATACATATGCGCTTTTTGGAATAGAAATAGTTTTGACCTTCGACGGGGGACTAGTACAGAATGGTCCGACCTAATGCGTGGACCAGGGCCATTTTCCTTCCTTGCTAGCTCGGTGTTGAACTCCTCACCGCCCTCTTTGGCCTTGACCGCTATTTCCCTCTTTTTCTCGTGCTCCCTCTCACGAGCCTTGCGCACCCCGCGCCTGCTCGCCTCGAGATAAGTTTTCGTCTCCTAATGTATGCGCTTGTTTTGCTCGTCGTTGCGGCGCTCCAACTCCAAGATCTCGCGGGTGAAGGATCTAGACCTGCCATTATCAGTTAACGAGTGTTTTGATGATTAATGACAAATCTAATTGTGAGACTAATATTTCTATTGCTATATCTAGTGTGTAGTCTCATTTGGATATAAATGTGAAATTCAACGAGATATGCATTCGACTTACACTCTTATATAATGTTGCATTCCTCGGATCCAAAATATAGGTTGAACTCCACCATAAGTATAACTTGAATATATGCATATATTTATATTTACACATTTGTGTATGCACACAGTTCGGGGGAGCTCATTCTATATTTTGGGGTTTCATTAGTATTGATTCATATTCTATTTTCCACATATATTTGGGATCTCATGTTTTGAGTATATATAGGACTTGTGTAGTTCTTGTATACTCATGTTTTGAGTATATAAAACTTGTGTAGTTTTTATACTCATGTTGTGAGTATATAGAACTTGTGTAGTTCTCGTATACTCATGTTTTGAGTATGTAGAACTTGTGTAGTCCTTGTTGAAGTATACCATTATGAATTAATGGTATGGTGTGGTAATTAATGATAATCATCATGTTGTGAGTATATAGAACTTGTGTAGTTCTCGTATACTCATGTTTTGAGTATGTAGAACTTGTGTAGTTCTCGCATACTCATGTTTGAGTACATATAACTTGTGTAGTTCATATATACTCATGTAGTGTTACTTTTATCTAAATTCAATTTATGTGCAATTGAAATGGTTATCATCAATTACCAAAGAGAGAAAGATTGAAGTATCTTGTCCCACCATTATGAGTTAATGGTATGGTGTGGTAATTAATGATAATCATATTGTGGAACTAACTTTTTCCATGAGTTGGATGTATAGGTTATGTTCCAGGGTGATGAATACTTAGGATGATCATGAGTTGATAATCAAGTCAAGATTCAAGTAAATGATGCATCATGTGTTGATGCATATGAAGAGCTTGAAGAAATGAAAATCATCGTGTGTCGATGATGTTCAAAAAGAAGACCCACCATATGTTGATGAAGGTCTAATGAAGGATGCATCATGTGTTGATGCATATCAAGACTTGAAGTAAAGGATGCATCATGTGTTGATGCACATCAAGTAAAGAGAAGACCCATCATGTGTTGATGGAAGTCAAGAGAAAGAATGCATCATGTATTGATGCATGTCAAGACTCGGGATGAAGAAATCATCATGTGTTGATGATGTTCAAGACAAGATTCCAAAGTGAAGAACATCATCATGTGTTGATGATTGTCAAAGTCAAGGACCCGGATTTGAAGTATTGATGTGTGTTATCAAGCTTCAAGAAGATGCAAGGTAAAGGTATGACTAGCTAGAGCTAAGGATGTGTTCCTAGTCTTTTACCGGTCTTGGTGTTTGGTTGGAAGATCGGATTGCTAGTATAGATTGTCGTACTATTAAGAGGGCTCTTAACTAGTAGCATGAGTTAATCATGTGTTGATAGCTCATTGTGTTTGCTTTAGCTCATCTATGCATGGAGCTATTATTTGCGAATGTGTTTTGCAAATAATTGATGCTCATGCATTTAATCCTTGTGGCATGGGACTATAATTTGCAAATGTGTTTTGCAAATGGTTGAAGTCCATGCACCTTAGCCTTGTGGCATGATGCTGTTATTTGTGAATATATTTTGTAAATAGTTGATGCTTATGTTTGATTTCTTGTAGCATGTGACTTAAGTTTGTAAATATGTTTTGCAAATGGTGTAAGTCCATATACCTTATTTCTTGTGATGAGTATTCTAAAGGTTGGCAAATGTGTTTTGTAACTTGCTGAGAATATCATCTTTAAATCTTGTTGGACTTGCACTCAAATGGGAGAATGTGTTTTGCCATTTGAGCGAAGTGAAAAATGCGAGGTCTCTCTGGAGTCTGGCGGTCTGACCGCCAGGGGTCACCGGTCTGACCGGTGGCATATCGGTCAGACTGCCATGTGTTGGGCGGTCCGACCGATTTCCCCTTTAGTTGAATTTGTGTGAGTTCCGCCGTTGAGAAAATGGTACTACCGTGGTGCGGAAGTACCGAAGTTGTCGCGGTACTTTTATTCCAGAGAAGCACCTTTGGTTGGTGTGCCGATTTTCCTCGGGCGATCGGACCGACCAGTCTTGGCGGTTTGACCGATTTGGCGGCGGTCCGACCGGCCATTAGTTGGCGGTCCGACCGGCCATGAGCCCAACGGCTAGTTTAATAGCCATTGGCGCATGGGCGGTCCGACCGGCCATTAGTTGGCGGTCATATCGGCCCTGCACAGATTCGAGGGAATCTTTCCTCCAACGGCTAGTTTTTGAGTGCGGCTATAAATACTCACCTTGGCCGGTTGGGGATGGTTGCTGATGATGTTGAGTTCCATACTCATTCTTTGAGCTAAGAGCAAGGCTTTCTTATCTTTTGTGCATGTGTTATATTTAGTGAGATTTGAGAGCAAACCCTAAGTGCATGTGTTGCCTTAGGTAGTGGATTGTGTATCCACTTGAGCGTTGACACTTTATTAGTTCAAGTGAAAGTTGAGATTTGTTTCTCTTGGTGTTTGCCGACACCTAGACGGCGTGGAGGCGTCGTGATCGGTGATCTTCTCAAGAAGCTTGTGAGAAGGCCCGACGTGGTTGTGAGTGGTTTGGTGCTCGCCATCTCCAGAGTGGAGGAAGTGCAACCCTAGTGGAGCGAGGTGTTGGTTCGTGTCGGAATCGGTCCAAGTGGTTGGACTTACCTCGGAGGTGTTGGCTTAATTAGTGGAGCCGGTCCAACGTGGTTGGGTTTACCTCAACGTGGATTAGGGGAGACCAGCAAGTCTCCGAACACCACAGTAAAATATAATTGTGTCATCTTGGTTTGTGTTTGTGCTTTACTTTGAGCAATTTACATTACGTGCTTTAATTGCTTATATATCATTGTATGATTGCTCTCATTAGATTGTATTTATATTGTTGGTGCACTTAGGGAAGTCTAGTTGATTTAGGTTTTAATTGTGCAAAACCAATTTGTTATTAGCTTCCGCATTATATATTGGTTTTAACCAAAAAATTTTTAAAACCGCCTATTCACCCCCTCTAGTCGGCCACCTCGATCTTACAGCGGGCCCTTTTGACATTCCACTCATCGTAGTCGAGAGTCAATTGGTCATGTGGATGGATCTCTTGGTCGATCCACTTACGGTAGCCACATAGAGGATTCGACAAACTACAATTCTTTTTACAAACAGTACTACTTCTCCTCACGGACTACTTTTTTCTCTGACTAAAGGTTTCACCGTGCTACTTACATATAAATTAACATCATTCTCATTTTCTACTTTTTTTCTCTAACTAAAATTTTCTACGAGTGTTATTTATACTACTATTTTAACTACAAAAACTATCTACTTACTACAAGATAAAAAAATTACCTCACCTCACGAACGAATCTTTCATCCTCTTCTTCTCTCTCCCTCTTTTCCTTCTCCCTATCCGCTTCTTCGTGTCCCTCTTCCCCTTTCTTCCCTCTCCTCTCTCTTTCTTCTACCTATCGCTCGACCGGAGGCTAAGTCGCACGCTCTTTACATAAGACATCCAGTCGCCCAACGGTTCGGCCACTGGAGGCTGTTGTCACCCAACGGTTTGGCGACTGCATTAATATCGTTTGATTGTTAGGCGACTGGATCTAATCGCCCAACGGTTCGTCGACTGCATTAATGTTGTCCCACGGTTGGCTGACCGTATTAATATCGCTTGACCATTGGGTGACTGAATCTAATCATCCAACAGTTCGGCGACGGAAGTATACTTTTGAAAAAAAATCGTAAGTATAATTTTATAATTTTGAATAAAAAAATAGATTATTTTTTAAAAAAAATTCCACGATTGCTGGGGCTTTCATGCGTCGCGATGTCGAGTAGTCAACCAGGGTAAGCAGTCCGATCTGAAAAGGAAGGCTAGGATTTAGGCAGAGCATCCTCCAGATCGCTGCCACAGCGAACTACTTGAAACACGCAGATGCTTTAATATGATCGCAGCTTAGGAGGAATGCCAAGAAAAGGAAAATCATAGGTGATAGGCCAAGGCTCGACATATTCGCATACATGAAACACAACAATGCACTTGAACACCGATCAGACTCCAACATCCAACAGAGTAATCAGGAATGGGCACTGGGCACAATGCCCAAACAGCTTGATGAAAACTATTTATTGAACAATGTAATATGGATCCTCGGGGAAATGAAATCAGGCGATGATCATTCATCACAAGGTCAAGGAACAGGCCAAGGAACCAGAATGTTCTTTGCGAACAAAAGTTAACCTAGTTTGTTTTATTTTACATGATAGGATCCACACAGGAGGCTCAAAACGAGTGCTGATGAAATGCCAGTTTATGTTGAATCACTTTCCGGTAGATCTGAGCGCTCTCATGATTGCGCTTTCCTTCATTTTGTGCTTGTTGCCACTGCAAAGATCTCATAGCTGCAGGCTGTGCAATAAAACAAACGGATATCAGTCAGCGCAACTGTGAAGTGAAACACCCATAATCAGGTGCAAGAAGTGCTACGACAAGCTACAAGGTCGACAAAATGAAGCAGACATTTCGTATTTGCTTTACTACAGAAAAAGGTACTTCTACTAGCATTATTTGGCTACACAAGCCCCTTTGAAAATTGAAGCATTCAGTTTTCTGGTTGAAAAGATGCATCCTAGTGTGCACCTGACCAAGTAGTATAAAGGACAACAACCAACGAAAACTTAGGGGCTGTTTGGAATGGAACCTAAATGAACCAAACCAAACTTTGGTATTGCCCATATATTTTGGCTCTGATTTGCTTTGACGCCAAATGTTAGTACTACAAAAAAACAGTAACACCTGTGTCCTCAGCAGCCCTGTCCTGGCAAATTCCGGACGTGCGTTTTGGTCGCCCGTGTTTTGGCGAGGCCCAGCCCAACATGTCGTCACCCCCTAATAAAAGCTCCCCTTTAGGGTTTCCCCTTTCTTTCCTCTCCTCTCATCCCGCATCGTGCAGCTCCGTATTTTCCCCGTCCCGAACAGCTCGCGTGCTCCCTTCTCTCCTCGCAACTCTTGTGCTCCTCCTCTCCTCCCAGCTCGCTTGCTCCTCCTCTCCCCTTCTGTCCACAGCCGCACCTCCGTACTCCTCCCCCCGGTTCGGGCACAGCTCCCGTGCACGCCGTCGCCTCTTGGAAAGTTGAGATGGGATAGAAATTTGTGTGGAATCGGGTGGGGATCTGTGATTTCTGGGTGGATTTGGGGGAAATCAGTTGGGGATCTGGGATTTCCACGTGCGTTTTCTCGGCTGATTTGGGCACGTGAGGTTTGTTGAATTCATCCCTTCCATCTGACATGTATCTAGCAACCCATTTCTTTGCTGATTCTTGCGCCTGTGATGTTAATTTTCGGCTTGTTGCTTGATCTTCTTGGAGTTGCACCTCCCTACTTCTCCTGTCCCGCGGTATCGGCACACGTCGACGCCCCTTTGAAAGTTCAGGTGGGGGACAAACTTGGGTGGCATTTGTTTAGGATTTCAGAATTCTGGTGGATTTGGGTGAAATCGGTTGGAGTTTTCGGATTTCTCGGCGGATTTGGCACGTCAGGTACGTTAATTTCATCCCTTACATCTAGCATGTATTTGTCGACTACACGTTTGTTGTGATGGTGATGTGTACGACAGATATGTGTTTGCCGATTGCTGTGATGGTGATCCCTTTGTGGTCTTCTTATAATGTGCACGCTGGTTTCATTCGAGACAACATGTGTTTGCTCTAACTAGATGTCATGAAGAACTAGCATTATTTTGTCGACTATGTGTTTGTTAATTGTTGTCATGTTATATTACCTGATGTCGTCGCTTTGCATTTTTCTTCCTCGTCAGTTGAACTTATGCATATCATCCATATCCAGATGGACAACAATCAACTACAATACCTTTATTACTGCATGTGGAGGCAGAAGGCACTAGTGGTTCTTGTTCTTATGTTGGCTCTTTGGTGACGGAACAAAGATGGTAGGAGCAGAAGCAGAGTGAAGTATGGGCCACTAGTCAATAGGGATGTTTGGAGGACCAGTGAACTAATTAGGTTGATCGACACCTCAGATAGGACATGTATTCATTAATTGAGGATGTGTCGGGCTGTGTTCTATAAGCTTTGTGTTCGCCTTAGGGATAATGGACTCCTAGCTACCACATTTCATGTTTCAGTAGAGGAACAAGTTGTAATGTTTCTTAAGATGGTTGGACAACATCATACAAACTCTTCTATAGGATTTTCCTTATGGCGATCCAGTGAGACAGTGAGTTGATACTTTAATTTCGTGTTGTGTGCCATGGGTGAGTTAGCTCGTGAACTAATTTATGTGAGATGTATCCAAACACATGTTAAGATCACTAGCAACCTCAACAAATTTTATCCCTACTTTGAGGTAACAGTCATCAGTACATTACAATAGTGCATATTCTAGTGGAGTTAACTATATGCAGTGTTCACCTAGTCGTTAGGTGCTAGACCAGCGGTGGGTGGCCGCCTAGCGCCTAGGAGGAGCTTAGGCAGAGCCTAGGCGGCGAACAGAATTGCAAGTATAATCACCTCTAGCATCAATCCAAGCAAGCGAGATGAACACAAAATAGCAAGCAATAGTCCAAGCTTATGTATATGTTACATGTATGTATGTATATGTGTAATTATATAAGAAGAGATGTTACATGTATGCATGACTGTATGTATACATGTAATTATGTAAGAAGAGATGTTACTTTGGCGGCTTGGTGATGCAAATATATTTGAAGACTTGATGCAATGACCTTGATGAGTTAACGTATCATGACTCATAAGTTGATGACTTGATGCAATTACTAAATCGCACAGGGTTTTGCGCATTAGTTAGTGCTACCGTCGCTACAATACTACTGCTTCTACAGACTTCTACTAGTACTACTAATTACTAAATCAGCATCGCACATTCGTCATTCGCACCGGAGCAAAAGCAAAAGCAGCTAGAGCACTACTAATTACTACTGCGCTCCGCACACGAGCAAAAGCAGAGGGAGCGCACTGCGCACAAGAGTAAAAGCAGAGGGAGAAGAGGCGCAGCGAGGTCTAGAGGGAGGCGAGGGCTAGAGGGAGGCGAGCAGAGGCTGAGCAAAGACGTCCATGGGGAGGCGAGGGCCAGAGGAGGCGGCTGACCGGGGGCGACTGGACGAGAGGCGGCGATGGGGAGGGTTGGAGGCGCAATGGTGACGGGGAGCCAGGAGGAGCCGTGAGGCGGGAGCCACGAGGAGCTGCGTGTCAGGGAACCGCGGAGAGGAGGCGATGCACGACGGGGAACCAGAGGAGGAGGCGGCACGCGACGGAGCAGAGCAGAGCTCAGATGTAGGGTTTGTGACCGCAAGGGACAGGTGAGAGCCTCCCTTACCTTTTTCAGTTTTCTCCCCGTGCACCCAGCTCCACCTCAAAACGCCTAGCGCTGCCTCGGGCCGCCTAACGTTGCTCCAGACCGCCCAGAACCGCCGCACCTTGCCCGCCTCGCGCCGCCTGGTACCAACTATGCGCCCGGCCCGCCTAGGGCGCCGATTGGCACCAAGTCGCGGCGGGGAGGCTGCGCCCAGCGCCTAGGTGCCCGCCTAGTGGAACACTAACTATATGTAATATTTGACATGTGCTCTATTTTTGTACATAGGGATGTATAGGGCACTAGATGGTACCCACATAAAATGGTGGATAGGTTTAGAGGTCGCAAGTCATACCCTACATAAAATGTATTGGCAGTTGTTAACTTTGATATTTGGTTCACTTATGTCGTAGCCGGTTGGGAGGGATCTGCCCATGATTCTCTTATATTGCACGATGCCCTTTCTCGTCCAAATAGCCTTAAAATACCTAAAGGTATTTAGACGTATCCCTACAATTCACAGTTGGTCTTACTATAATAAGTTTACATTAGGGCCTACCTTAACATGGTCGCAGGAAAATTTTATTTGGCTGATGTTGAGTATGCTACGAGGTCAAGTATATTGCCGCCCTATTGTGGTGTTCTCTATCACCTACAAGAGTTCATCGGCCCCCAAGACCCAAAATATCCAAAAGAGCTATTCAACCATCGACATTCCTCACTTCGGACAATAGTTGAGCGAGCATTTGGTACTCTCAAGAATCGTTTCAAGATTCTTAATAACAAGCCGTTCATACGCCTTAAATCACAAGCAGTGAACTACATGCTAATTACTTGTATTGTTTGCACTTCTAGGTATTCATGCTGATTACTTCCTACATGTTGATTACTTCTTACATGATGATTACAGCTTGATTACTCTTTTAACGTTTCCACTTGTGTCATTCAGATTACATCATGGGTAAACAAAAGGAGGTTGTCAAGAGGGAGGAGGCGGGCTCTTGTGACAAGTACATAACATGGACTAACGAGGCCACATGGTTCATGCTTGAGTGGTATATAGATGTCCATAAGGACAAACCCACCGCCTTCCAAGTAAAAGAAACACCACCACCTTCAATGCGCGATTGGAGCCACTAGAAACCAAGTCGATCGGCACTTTAGATCATGCAAGGAGAAATGGAATTGTATACGTACAACGTTGGAGGAAGTGGCTTTGGTTTTCATGCACCAGCATGCAAATTCAACATTGATCCATCAAAGGACCCAAAAAAGCTTGGTGTAAGTTCTTGTACTACAACTACGCATTCATCCATAAGTACTATAACACTAGACTGTATTGACCTCCTTACTTTCCTTGTTTCATATGACAAACAACGAAATACAACTACATCACGAAGCCTATCAAGTTGTTCCATCTGTTGGAAGAGTTATTTGTGAACTCAACCCAAGCTGATGGTTCACTTGCTCTTGACCAGTCCATTGTCAATGTTGCAAGTGACACTACTGGCAGCGAGAGTATGAAGGAGTTGGAGGCCTATTCATTGACAGTGTTAGATGGTGGTAATGACTCTAACACCATTGCTTGCAATACTCCGACCACCTAAGGCACTGATTCGAGTAAGAAGCGAAAGCGTATCAAATCACCAGCCAAGAAGTAGTCGAAGGTTCAGAGAACCCGCGGTAAAGCATCGAATGATGATGTGGCAGCTAGTATTATGAGGCTTGCGGACTCTCTTGTGAGTTCTAACTCTGTTGCCTCCATTAATCGGAATGCTCAATCAGACTCTAATAATAATATTTGGAAGTGTATAGAGAATCTCACCATCACAGCGAAGGACAAGATCGACATTGCAGCCTTTCTCGCCAAGCCAGAATAGGAACACTTCCGCAGTTACCTCAGCATTGCAAGTAATGTTACTTTCCAAACGTGGGTCATAGACTTCTTTGAAATATGGCAGTGGGGGTGATTTCGATTCTGTCTGATTTCGCCTGTGTCTGATGGTCATGGTGGTACTTAAGATATTTTGTGATGCATGTAAAAAAAAGATGCTTCAGTAGCTGTTCCATGTAAATTCTAATTTGCTTGCTTCTAGCTGTAGTCTCAAGATCTAGAGCTGTGTTCCAATGTAAATTCTATTTTCTTCAGAAGCTGGATTCTAACTGATCCTTCAATGGATGCTTAAGTAGCAAAGTTCTATTTTGCTTCGGTAGCTGGATGCTTCAGTAGCAAAGTTCTGTGAACAATGTCAGTTTGGAAGAACATTTTAGCATTGTTGTTCTTATGTGTTTGACAAAATTAATGCTGTAGTCATGACAACATTTTAGCTTACTCCATTGAAAGCCCTATTGCCTTTGAAGATGTATGTATGTATGTGTGCATGTATGTATGTAGACGTGCGCTAATCTAATGCTGTAGACATGACAGAAATTTGCTAAGTGTTATCATCAACCAAAGTGCTAGCTGTTTTGCATGTCACAGGAGGTAATCTCACCTCTTTATTGGTAGAGTAATTATATTCAACGTTGGCTCTAAGCCAAACAACAAAAAATCAACTCTTCCAAAATTTTGGTAATCTATTTGGTCCCAAACCAAATAGTAGCCCACACAATTTTGCCAAACAATTGGCTCATGTTGGCCACAAACCAAACACCATTATTTTGCCAAGGATTTGGCTTTGCCTAAGTTTTGGCACTACCGAAAATTTGGTTTGGCTAACCAGGGCTCCAAACCAAACTGCCCCTTAATGCCTGCTTTCGTCCGGAACATGTTTCAATGATTATGTGCACTTCATCAATAATTATAAAAACAAAACTCTACTGAAACCTACTGTTAGCTTCAATACTAAACTTGTTTCAAGGATATGGGCACCTAAAAGGTAAAAATAGCTTTCTCGTGCAATTTCCACAGTCCAGTTACTATGGTCATGGCGGGCAACTAAAAATAATATGGATATATAAAGAAAATGTGTCTTTAAAAATACATAGTCTTCAAAGTTATGTAAATGCAATTGTGAATCGTACACGATCATGCAACAGAACAACTCCAGACACTACCAATTGGTAACTAATCACACACTATCAGCAACTCACTTTACAAATCCCAGCTTATAGCACTCATAATATTGATAGCAGAATACAGTGAATAGAAATACACTCAATAGTCAGTACTAGAAATCTAGACAGAGAATAAGCAAGTGTCAGGAACAATAGAGGTAGTGGGTTGCCAGTTGCCACAAGAAATCATGTCAAAATAGCTACCATGTGGAGTTGGGGACTATAATGCAGTATTACAAGATCAAACAACACAGGCTATATTGCACTGCTTGAAAATTAAACATCATACTATCATAGTCTACCAGGGTTCATAGTCTACCAGAGTCTAAACAACATAACATGTATTGCACTGCTTGCAATACTAAACAGCAAAAAATATAGCCTCAACATGGTCTCAAGCACTAACAAGGATATTATACAGAACTGCTTTTAATCAAAGGAGGTGAATACGGAAGACATCTTCTCATTATCGATATAGAAACACTGAAGCATACTACCATTTCCACACCAATATCAAAATCCTATTGAAATTTCGTTTTAGAAAGTTGATAATTTACTAGCCATGTCTTTCAACTAACAATATAATAGCAAATAGGCATATACCAGTATTGCAATGGCCAACATCCATTTACAAGCTGAATCGTTAATTACCGCACCGTACAGTTTTAAAGGTTTAAGACAAAAAAAAGCGGTAAGAAAAACAGAAAGTAAGATAACATACCAGCGACAACCACAAGAGTGAGAACATTCCCAACTTTCGAGATCTGTTTCACACTGTTCTTGAAAGATTTGAACCTCTTCAAAGCAGTATCCTCCTCCAAAAGCTGTGAGTCAATAATGAAGAGTCAAAACAAAATATAGAGAGGAAATGGCAGCACTTCTACATATAAAAAATTATACCAGAAGAAAAAACTTGCAAAATCTAAAACTATGCCAAGACAAAACTAGCACAATGTAAAAATAAGAAAAATGTCCATTTGACTAAACTAAAAAACCGACCCTTTGACACCCTCACGTTGCAAAACCAGTGCACTTAACCCCTAGGGCTGTTTTGCTCAGTGGCATTGCTTTCGTGGCACCTATTCAACTCGGTTTCGACACCGTGACGATTACGTGGCGATGACTCAACCGTTTTTGTCCTCATCTTCCCCTTCTCCTTGATCATGCCCAACAATCTCTTCTCTCCAACGTCCCCTTCCACCATGGGATCCCTCCCACTGCTCTCTGGCTCAACCTCCTCGCCATCATCCCCAACCTCCTCCTCTTCATCACCGTCCTCCTCATCCTCCTCGATGCTATCTTCCTCCTCATCACCACCGGCAAAATTGATCGGTGGAGGCATAGATTTGGAGACGAGCCGGAGGGAGGCAGAGACAGCGGCGGCTTCCGGAGATGAGGTGCGGCATCAAAGGTCCCCGTCCCCCGACTTCTTCCCATCCTCCGGCGCCGGATCCAACCGTCCCCACCGCCACGCCCGTCGGATCCGTCTCTCTTGCCAACAACGTGAAAGAGAAACAGAGGGAGAGGGGCGACGGCGAGCCTTGGTGGCCGAGCGACAATAGCAGCGAGTGCAAGCAGTGTTCTAGGACGTGACGACCCCATTTTTGGTGGTGTTCGTGGACGAGGAGGGCTACGGCGGCTGGAACAGAGCGGAGAAGGACGATGACCGCAAGGAAGATGGACTTGCTGGTGGTGAAACCCGGCGGTCTTTCAACCAGTTAGGGGGAGCACGAGCACGGCACAGACGCAGGGAAGCTCTAGGCGGCAATGGCTAGGTCTGAGGCGGCGCGAGCGGGGCTAACTGCGGCAAGAGGCATGGCGGCGAGGAGAAATTGAAGCTTTCAACTCGGATTTTTTGCTTTCAACTCGAAAATTTTGCTTTCAATTGGGTGAAATCACAACTTCAAGCACGGATTGGGGGCTTTTAACCTATGATTTCGCATTCGCGTCCACCGGATCAATGTACGGGTTGGCTTCCGTAGCTTGACCTTCTTCTCCAACAGTATCCCCCGTTGGTGTCGCCTATACAGCTCAACAAGGTGAGCTCCATGGCGTACCAGAGAGGGAGGCGGAGGTGAAGGGAGCGCGGCGCAGTAGCGACAAGGCGAGCGACAAGGCGCAGGAGGCGGTGGTGGCAGGGGATGGAGGCGGAGGCGAGAGGTGCGATTGCGGAGGGGAGCAACGAGGCGAGTGGTGCATGCCATGGGAGGCGGTGGCGACAGGGAGCAGCGATGCGAGAGCGAGACGATGAGTGACGGCGGCGGGTGCGTCGTGGGTGAGGAGAGAGGTGCACGAATCTCTATGCATTTTGGATGATGTAGATAGTGATGGTGAGTGAGTAATCACCACGCAATCGCCACGGTGGCGAAATCGGGCTGACTCAGTGCCACACAAGCAATACCATCAAGCAAAACAACTCTGGGGGGTTAAGTGCACTAGTTTTGCAACGTGAGGGTGTCACATGACCAGTTTTTTAGTTCAAGGGGTTCAAATGGACATTTTCCTAAAAATAATGAACTAAACAATACTTTGCAAGGTGTTGTTGACGTGTAATATCTAATAACAGTAACACAACTAGCCTTCATACCAAAAAGCTAGTTTGTGACAGACAAATAAGATGCTAGTCTCCAACTGAAATATCAGTTCAAAAACAGACTTTAGAATTTAGATCATGTATTCCAGTGCAACATAGAAAGTAGTGTTTCAACAAAATACTACCAAGGGTATGCAAAATAGAATGTAATCACCAAAATTGAAGTTCAACAGCAGTGTTCTACATAACAGCCGTTATGGCCTTGTAAATGGCCATTAAAACAGTAAAGGTCCCCTGCCCGTTATGTTTATGGACATTTCAAGGTTTGTCCATTTTATCGGGCCGTTTATTTGGTTTAACGGCCCGCTTATTAGGTAAAGTTCAAGATTGTCATATGACATGGAACATTATGACATACATGAGATGAATGCTAGCTTTGCTTTTCATTGCCACTTGAGTTGTTCATTCATTCAATTATGATTCTTTAATTACATTCACATCATGTCATCTTTTTCTTCATGTCACTGCTGTGGACAATTGTTGATAGCCTGGTAGTTCCATTCTATATGAATGGAATAAGATGAATTAGATGTTTATTTTGTTAATACAAACACATGTATATATTTCTCAGAACTTTAAATAGTAAAACCGTTTACAAGGCCGTTTACAAGCCCGCTTACCGTATAAACACTAAAAGGTGAAGTGACCGTTCATTAACCGTTTACCATTATTTAGAACATTGTTCAACAGTGAGTATTGCACCATCCCATAATTCGCAATAGACAATTTTTGGTTACCCACGAAGTCTCGAACACTAAGCTACAGTGACATGAAACATTGTGGAAGAGATACAATACTACAACTCCTCTCAGTCCACTTAAAAGAATCACAAGAGATCAGCAAGCGAAGGCATTACATTAACTGATCCTGATGATATATGATGCACCTTTGGGCGAATATGGCTACCATAACATGACTTCTGCATCATTCAACTATACAAAAAGCGCATATTTGCAGGTCTCTGCTACGCAGATCAGATAACACGACGTACAGTACTTCTAAGCATGATCAGCTGTATCAGATCTTATCGCCCTGATAACCTCATACGCACCATGATTAAGTACCACCATAGCAGGTGGCAAACCTAGTTAGTAAACCCCCCCCACATGTGGCACCTGACCTCGACGTCAATCATTTTGAATCGGAGCAACACCGAAACTCACTACCAATACTCCTGTTCCGCCAATTACTAGGATTCAACCCGTACACTAAGGAAAAATTCCCCAATCACAACAGCTCGCCTGTTTCACTCAGATCGAATCGATGCGTCTCGAGATAGCGCGCAGATCAGAATGGCATGCACGATCTATACTTCCAAAGCCAGGACTCGCAACGAAAAAAACCTAACTCCTCATACAACCTAGATATCGAATCGAGAAAGAGACAAGAGAACGAGATGTTACGAGAGGGCTCACCGCTTTCTCGCGAGCGCCGAGCTCGATGTGGTAGCTACGGCGGGGCTGGAGGCGAGGGGGCTGCGGCTGCGGAGACCCGAGGCGGGAGCGGAGGGAGGAGAGGAAGGCGGGCTGGGCCATGGCGGAAGCGGTTGGGAGAGAGGAGGGCAAAGGGCGGCTGGAACGCGAAGACGGAGAGATTTGGGAAGGGCAGGGGTGAAAACGGATGGAATGCAGATCGACAATGGCTCCGTGATATTTGTTTTTATTTTATTTTTATAAGAATACGAATATTTCAGATATGAATATAAATATAAAAATATTGAATGTAAATATAAAGTGAATAAGAATTGAAACAAATGACAACATGAAAACCTTTAGATTATTTGCATTGCAGTAGCTGAAACAAAAAATAGTTTATACAATTAAAATATTCATCAATTTAGTATATATTTACATGTTTACATTTACCTTTAACATATTTTAAATATAAAATAACTCAGTATGATCTTTTTATATACTTTATTTACTACTTTTGCTTACTCGATATATGTGTACCTTATATATATTGTATAATTTATTATAAAATAATATTTTATTAATATTTCGTCCTTTCTTTCTTTACTACCCTATAATTGTCTGTTTACACCGCCAGCCAAACCGCTCCTCGCCCACCTCGGCCTCATCGCCAACTCCTATTTTCTCTCGCCACTTCCACCCCCTCCGCCTTCTCCGCCTCGCCCACCGCCCCTCTCACCCCACCGCCTCTCTCGCCCAACCGTGCCGCCGTCGCCCCTCGCCGCTCGACATTCACCCCTCGCCCCTCCGTGCGGTCGTAGCCCCTCACCCATTGCCGCTCGCCCCTCCGCGCCGCCGTCGCCCCCGGCCACCTCCCTCACCCATCACTCCTCGCCGCCATTGCCCTCGCCCGCCATCACCACCAGTCCACCACCACGTCGCCACCCCCTGCCCCCTTCCCCCTTCTCCTCACCCTGTCTCCTCCCCGATCTTGTCGTTCTTCGCTAGGAGGACCCCAGTTGGGCCGTCAATTGGACGATCAGGTCCCTGACGAGGTGTCAACCAAGCCTCGCAGACGGGTACCGGTGAGATCCCGTGTACATATGTTGTTCGCTGCTACATGCTTCGCTGATATGGCCGTTCTTCGCTAGAAGAACCTTTCGCTTACTTGCACGGGGGATAGGGTGCAGCGGAAGGCGACGAGGCGATCAGATCGGCGACCCAGGAGGGTGTTGGATGGGCCGGCGGTGCGGCGATAGGGGCCGCGTCAGCGGCACGGCTGGGCCTTCGGGTTCAGTAGGGTGTCAGCCGGAGCGCCGGTGTGTCGCCTTTGGGTTCCGTAGAGTTTCAGCCAGTTTGCCCACCGGTGAGTTCTTTGCTCCTTCCCTTTCTCTTTTTCTCTCATTCTTTGGCTATTTTCGGGTTGAATCTCTTCATCCACTTCTAGAATTTGGAGGGTGTCAGTGGTGGCCCTCCGTGCTGCCTGTCGATGTCCCAGCTGCTTCCGCCACCGCCGTTGCTGACGTGTGTTGCCTTTCCGAGCCGCTACTAACCGGGCGATGGTGCTAGATGCCGTCCTCCATCCGATTTGGGGATACATACAAATCTCCACTCCTCTGCCAGTTACTGTTGAACACTCAAAACTTTTTGCTATTTTAGTGGGAGTAATCCAGAGAAGCAGCTGATAGTTAGTGCTTTGGGTTCCACATTTCTGCTCTTTCTATTGCCCTGTCGATGCATAGGTGCAACAATTGTGCTTGGTTTGGTCCTTTACTTAACACAGTTAACACTACAATTTTGCTCTTGGGCTTATATGCATGAATGATGTCGTGCTGTGTATGTGTGCAGGGATTGTCGCTAACTCTAGATGATATTTGCTGCGTAGTGTGTGTTCCTGTTGCTCTGTCCTACTGTTCATCTTTCTGGTTGCTGCCTTTTCTATTTCAGGAGGGTGTTGACGACGTTCGTCATGGCCCGTGGTTTGCGAGTTGTCGTCTTGTTTGTATTATCGGAGGTTGCTACCATTTGATGAGGTCATTTTGGTTTTCTTTCATGTGTAGAAAATTGGTGGAGGTTTCTTTGGGGATGGAAATCACCCTGATTGGTCAACACATTTTTGTAGCTTCCCAGCCTATCATCAAGTGCCTATTGTAGTTCAGCTCGGTGTCATTGCCAACGCTTGCTCTCTGTTGCCATCCTCATTGCCAATTTGTCGTGGATACGCCACTTCAAAGAATGTGATGGCTTTTGTTTGCTCTTCAAGGTAATCATAAAATGCGAGCAAATATTTATGTATATTTGGTAAGAAAATGCTTGTCCTTTGTATTTTGTTTATCAGCCGATTTATGCTGCTTGGTGTTGAAAGGTCAGTATAGTGGTCTACTCTTTACTGAGAAGGTACTGGAGCAAGTCACCCTCAAATAGGTAAGAGTGTTTCTATGGAGAGTGGAGACTAAAGATAGAGGATCATGTCGTTATGGTGAATACTATTGGAAGACTGGCGGTCATTTTTCTATATCCTATTCTATTGTTCTTTGTTATAGTACAGAAGGGGTAGCTATATACACGCAATAGCAGAAACTATGGTTTTGTCAGTGAAACTTATGCTATTCTCTTTCTGAAATACATCGAGGGTAAAGCAATGAACGTACCTATCGGTGCCCAGAGTCCCAAACATTTCCATCGTTTTGTCGTGAGTTTACGGTTACATGTCGCAAAACAGGGCCAATTTTTTTTTGTTTCCTCATCTTCGGTTCATTGTTATACTACTATTTTTTTATGCTGGAAGTGGTCCAAATGTATACCTTCATCCTTATTGCTGTGTTCCCTGTTGTATGACAATTCATTGTCATTGGCCAATGATAATTCTTATTTCTTATTGTGGATATCATGGGGATATACTTCAGATCTTAGGATGATGTGATAATTGGTAATGGCGTTTACGGTTTATCGTTTCACGTGTTTTCGGTAAAGTTCAGTTCTGTCAGGTCAGAACCGGTCTGACCGGCCAGGTGCAGCGATCAGACCGGTTCCAAATCGGTCTGACCGGCCATAAGCGGCGGTCGGACTGAGAATGTCAGAAAGTTGTATTTTGAGCTGGGTAAAAAAAATAGAGAGTGTAGGCAAGAGAAGGGATTTTATTACACTTGGTCCCATAAATTTTGGAGTCACCAGTCAAAAGTTCTATTGGTTTAAAAATTCCAGTAGGTTTCGATTTTTCAGAGAGAAAAAATGGCTAAGTTCTAGCGTGACCGCCTATAGGTGGCGGGCCGACCGCCCAGTGGCGGTCGACCGACCTCCGGACCGGTTTCCACTTGGTTAAATCACCATTGTATGGCGTTGTTCGGTTGTTAGGTCAAAGTCAGGAGTTTCATGGCATATATGTTGCATGATGCATGTTTTGACTAACATGGGTTAAGTTGTAAAGAAATTGTTCCCAAATTCGGTTTACTTGTCTATTGTTGTGCAGGTTGCTTGGTGGTCAACGGTGAGGATGATCGGGACTAGGCTTGGAGAGCTAAGGTCCAGAACGATCGACGATGCCGGGTGAGGTCAATGTACTCAAGCGTGGTGTAAGATGGACAAGGGTGACCTATTAGCTAATCCGAGGCGCAAGATGGCGCAAGGTGTAGCTAGTTAGGTCAAGGGATGTTAAAAACGGCGTATTAAAATGCGTGCGTAAGTGTCCCGTTTGTTTTGGGTCTTAACGGGAGCCCAATAGAGTCAAACTTCTAGAAGGTCTAAGCTTCCACTATAAATAGGGGAGGGATGTGGCTGCACCTCTGCTTCGTCTCTTTTGCAATTCTTGTAAACCCTAACTTTCTTAGGGAGAGCTTTTGTGGAGGCTAGGGTTCTTGATAGTTTGATGTGATTTTCGTGCTTTTGGATTGAGTATTGTCCTCCATTGATGGAGAGGCTGTAAGCTCATATCATATCAATCAATCAAATAAAAGTTTGATCTATGTTTTGTCTCATTGCATTCTTTCTCTCTATTTGATGATTTTGGGTCTTTTTTTTAACCGTGAGTTTTTGTTTGGTTTCTTCACGTGATCTAGCTTACTGTGACGTGTGAGAATCTATCTAGGATCATCTTGATCATCAATCACCCACGAGCAAGTGTTTTGACCTAGTTTTCGTTTTGACCCGGTTTTGCACCCTTCTTCAATCAAATAAAAAAGGATCGCTATTCTTCCAAGAATTATCATAATCTTCGATTGGAATAGGTTCTTGATATCATAGAGAAGGTGTGTTCCAGGTTTCATTAAGTTTGGATTAGTAGATCAAAAGTGTCATCTATTTTAATCTTCGTCATCGGGCTATTCTTACGTTACAGACACGGTGATCGGATCGAATCGCCGCAATCAACCTACGGATCGGCAGGAAATCGGTCCGACCGCTGTCCGACTGGTGTTGTCCCAGCGGTCTGACCGACAGTGCATTGTGACTCGTTATCTTGTGCTTGATCTTTTGAAGTATTACTTAGGAGTGTTTATTGGATTCAATATTAGTCTTCCGCTGTACTGATATACTTATCTGCATAGCTACCATATCTACTGGAGTGAAATTGTGTTGAATCCAGTATTTGTGAAAAAGTGAGCGTGCTCCTATTCACCCCCCCCCCCTCTAGTCGCCTTTTCGGTGCAACAAGTGGTATCAGAGCCCGGTTAGTTCAATCTTGATCTTAACCGGTCACTGAACTTGGCGATGGATAGATACTCCACAAAGCCGCATATCTTCGATGGGCACGACTATGCCTATTGAAAGAATCGCATGCGAGTCTTCCTTAAGAGCGAAGGACATGTTATATGGGAGGTTGTTCGAGTCCCGCTCATTTTGCCCGAAGTTGCTACGCCGGCTTCAGAAGCCCTTTTGGCTAACAACAATAAGGCTAAAAACCTTTTGTATGATGGGCTTGGTAGACAGGAGTATGATCGGATTTGCATTCTTGAGACTGCGCATGAGATTTGGAACACTCTCGAAACTTACCATGAGGGTTCGTCCTAAGTCAAGAAAGTATGCCAAACAGTCTATAAGCGTGAATACAACAAATTCGACATGCGTCCTGGAGAGAGCATCGATGATATTTTCAGTCGCTTTAATAAAGTGATTAATCAGATGAAAGCTGTTGGTATTGAATATTCTCAGTCTGAAAATGCCACCGACCTCTTGGCTGCAATCAACACCAAGGAGTAGGAGATAAATGCTACTGCCATTGAGGAGAATGTCAATCTTTCTGATCTGACTTTGGAGCTACTCTATAGCAAGCTTAAGACTCATGAGATCAAGAGGATTGATCTTCCCAAGAAGGAAAACATATCTTTGGTAGCAGACCCGCTCAAGAGAGCTTCTGATGGGTCTTTTGAGTCTTCTTCTAGATTTTCACTTGCTGGTTTATCTGCAATCCATGAAGAGGAGTTTGAGAGTCTTCATGAGGCTGAGTTGGCTCTTATAGTAAAAAAGGTCACACGGGCCTACAACAATATGAGAAACAGAAATCGAGGAGGTCCTGTGACTTGCTATGAATGTGGTGAGCTAAATCATATCCGGGCGAATTGCCCTAAGCTGAAAGGTAAGAGCAACCATAAGAAGGGAAAGCCAGCTTGGAAGAAGCTTCAATGGAACAAATCTAGGTTTGATACTGTCAAGCTGACAAAGGCCGCTCATCGGGTGCTTGCCGCTTTTGAGGATCAATCCTTGAGCGATGTTGACTCTGAGAGCGAGGAGGACAAGGAGGAGGAGATCCCTCAAAGCAAGAAGAAAGGAAAGGCCAAGGACTTCACTGGATTGTGTTTCATGGCCGACTCCGTTGACAACGACAACGATGAGGTACCTCCTTCCTATGATGTTGACTATGTTTGAGCAACTCATGAGTCAGGATAAAGCTTTAGAGTTTATCATGGCCAAGAATAAGGATTTAGAGTCACAAGTAGATAATTTGATTTTAGAACTTGAAAATGCTAAGACTCTTGAATCTGATGAATGTTCATCCTGCCATGCTTTGCACTCTGAATTTGCTAAACTGCAATATGCTCATGATATTGCTTTACAACAACTTGAAAATGCTAGGACTAAACTTGTTGAGGTTAAATCTGCTCCATGTGAAATATGCTTAGAGTCTAGCAAGTTAGTTGTTTTCTGGTGTGGTTGATTCTAGCCTATTCACTTGTTGCTTAGAATGCGAACATGAAATTAAAGATATCTTAGAAGCAGCTAGAGCTAAATATGCTAAGCTTAAGGACAGTATTGAGTCTTCTACATGTGCTTCATGTCCAGCTCTTAAACTTGAAACTGCTTTATATAAGAAAAATATGCTAGAACCATTAAGGGTATAACATGTGAATCATGTGTTAATTTTAAAGAAGAAAATGCTTATCTTAAGGATACCTTAGAAAAATTCTCTAAAGGTAAGAACCAATTAAACATGATTCTGAACAAGTCTAAAACTCCTTATAAGAAGCAAGGATTATGATACAATCATGTTCAAAATAATTATAACCCAAAAGTTACTCAAGTCTTGGAAAATATGTTAATTGAATTCAAAACACAACCTGCAAAAACTATCTTTAAATCCGCAGGCATTGCTCAACCATCTGTTAAGTTTAAAGGTGCTTCTCCCAGTGGTATTAAGTATCATTGCACCTATTGTAAAAGGGATGTCATTTGATTGAGTTCTGTTGGCGTAGGTTGAAAAATGATAAGAAAAATTTTACTAGAATTTCATCTAATCAACCTAGAGCTTCTTTGAGATATGGTAACATAGAAAAGAAGAAACCTTGTTTATGATTTGTATCATATGCTCATCATCATGTTCCTAGACATGATAACTCTCATGTTATTTTAACCATTGCTCATAACAGAACTTTAAATAAAATCAAGGATAACACTTCTGCTTTGCATACTACTCGCAGACGTGTGTCTCAGTACTGGGTTCCTAAGTCATGTTTAACTAACCCTAGTATCGAGACACATCGTTCTTCTGTGCCTTGATTTTTCAGGATTACCGCGGAAAGAGGAAGGACACGTGGTTCGTCGACTCCGGCAGTTCACGTCACATGACCGGAGACTCAAGATGGTTCACCTCCTTCACGCGGTCGACGGGTGATGATTTCATCACTTTTGGAAATTATGGTCTTAAACAAGCCCTAGAGCCTGGTATGATAGACTTAAGACCTTCTTGCTTAAGAATGATTTTGAGATGGGTAAGGTAGACAAGACTTTGTTCATTCTTTAGGCGTGATAATGACTTCTTGCTTGCTCAAATTTACGTTGATGATATTATCTTTGGTGGTTCTTCTAATGCTCTTGTTTCCAGCTTTTCTGAGACTATGTCCAGGGAATTTGAGATGAGTATGATGGGAGAGCTCAATTACTTTTTTGGGCTTCAAATTATGCAATTCAAGGAATGGATCTTCATCCATGAAACGAAGTACACTAAGGACTTGCTCAAACGTTTCGACATGGGTGACTGCAAGCTAATCTCCACTCCCATGGCAACTTCGACTGTTTTGGATCCAAATGAGGGAGGAGAAGCCGTGGATCAACGCAAGTACCGCAACATGATCAGTTTCCTTCTGTATTTGACGGCCTCGAGACCGGACATCCACTTCACGGTCTGCCTCTGTACGAGGTTTCAGGCATCTCCGAGGACTTCCCATCGCCAACTCGTTAAGCGCATATTCAGGTATTTACACTCTACCCTTCTGTATGGCATTTGGTATTAATGTTCTTTATCTTTGTCCATTTGGGGGTTTTCTGATTTTGATTTTGCGGGCTGTCGGCTTGATAGGAAGAGTACCTCAGGCACTTGTCATTTCATAGGCACTTCTCTTGTATCTTGGTCTTCTAGGAAGCAGTCTTCTGTTGCACAATCCACTGCTGAAGCTGAATATGTAGCTGCTGCTAGTTGTTGTAGTCAGATTTGTGGATGGTAACCACTCTTAAGGATTATGTGTTAAATTTTGCTAGTGTTTTCTTTTCTGTGATAACACTTCTGCCATTAATATTGCTAAGAACTCTGTGCAACACTCTAGGACCAAGCACATAGATATTTGCTATCACTTCCTTAGAGACCATGTCGAGAAGGGTGATATTGTGATACATTTTGTGGAGTCCGAGGCTCAACTGGCTGATATCCTCACCAAACCTTTAGACCCAACTAGGTTTGCCACCTTGAGAAGCGAGTTAGGGGTAGTTTATCCCTATGGGTTGGTTTGAGGGGGAGTTCGATTTTTCTGATCTTACCTTGTTCTTTTGATCTTTTCTTGTTCTTTTCTGAACTTATTGATCTTTTTAAACTTTTTAGGTTTTTAGGCTTTTCATTGCATCTCATTGTATCATATTGCATTCACATGAAAAATACAACTAGTGGTATGAAAAATCCAAAATGATGCATTGTAATATAAGTTTTTCTGCTTATCTTTTAAAATTGATGAAGGTTTGCCTATTACCCTTTGGAGCTTTAGTATTTCAATTATTGCTCAATGTCGTGTCTAGTTCTTTGACTTGCTAGAATTATCATGCTTTCACATATACACATAAGTCTTTACTGTATGAGCTAGAACTCTAAAATAACTCGAACTAAAAAATTACAATTTGTGGATGTTTTATCTAGTTGCATAATTAGTGCTCCTTTTGTGATATTGGCCCTGTCAGAATTGCTTTGTTAGCTCTTGAATCTAAAATTGACCATTACTTGAGCTTCTTGTGTTCTTGAGATTCTAAAACTACTCTAATGAAACATGAAAAATCAAGATTGTCTTATGCTTAAATTGTGCCAAACTATTCTTACGAGACTGCTTGTTAAAGACATGAACTTGGAGATAGTTTGATGATCCAGATGATCTCATGGGGACTGCTTGTCAGAAATGATATGAACCTCAAGATTTGTCGCCCTGGTAGAAGCTTAGGAAGAGTTTGTGGATGGCTCCTAGTCTAGGATCTTCTTCACTAAGATATACCTTTAATCAATTTCTAGTCGAAGCTTAAGATGAGTTTGTGGATGGATCCTAGTCCAGTATCTTGTCACTAAGTTAGATCATTAGTCAACTTCAATATTCAGTGCTAATGAGAAAATTGTTGACAAATGGGCTTTTGAGAAATTTGAGCAAAATAATTCAATACAGGACCTGGTTGACTCTTAATGTGGTCTTTGTTAGATTTTTTATCTCACTTTGACATTTTGACATGGCCAGTTTCACTTTAGGTTTCCTGTTGATTGAACTTGCTGAATTTGAAGCTTTGCTTAAATTGATCAAATCTACTGCTTTACTTTTGAGCATTCGTGCTTAGCTTTGATATATATGTCTCATCATAATCTTGCTAGCGTTGTTAGGCTTCATATGTTGTTTGTGCAATATTAGATATGCTAGCTTGTTCTTTTGGGTAATCTCCAAAATTCTAGTAATCAAAAATTGAAAAATACAAACATGAAGCCACTCCATTGCACTTCATGCATACTCCTTTTTATGCTTCTTTCTTCATTCTGCATTTGTTATCTCTAGATGAGAGGAAGGCGTGATTCCTTGATGACTCCATTGTCAAAGGGGGAGAAGATGTTTCAATGTTGGGGGAGAAAATATATCATTATTGTACAAAGAGTGAGAAGATATATTAAAATGATAAAAAGGGTGAGAAATTGGAGAATTTGAAATTGTTTGAAATATATGGATCATAGTGAGGGGAGTTTTTTGAATTGCATTCCTTATGTCGTATTGATTCTTCTAAACTTGAATTGCATTTATTAATCATCACAATGATCATATGTCAATTGAACAATTGTTCTTTCATATGGACCTTAAGTGAGATTTTTGATTTTTTTTTCTGAAATTAAAGTTTTTATGCTTTCTTTTGCCTTATCTCACATGCATATGCTGTTCTGATGCCAGCTTGGTCATTTTCATTGCTTTCTATTGCTTATGGACCAAGTTGTGCCTTTGTGCGAAAACGAAAGTATTTTACTTTTCAAACCTTCAAATTACATTTTCTGGATTATTGCCAATGTGTTCATCAAAGGGGGATTGTGGATATCATGGGGATATACTCCAGATCTTAGGATGATGTGACAATTGGCAATGGCGTTTACGGTTTGTCGTTTAACGTGTTTTCGGCAAAGTTCAGTTCTGTCAGGTCAGAACCGGTCTGACCGGCCAGGTGCGGCTGTCAAACCAGTCCCAAATCGGTCTGACCAGCCATAAGCGGCGGTCGGACTGGGAATGTCAGAAAGTGGTATTTTGAGCTGGGCCAAAAATAAAGGGTGTAGGCAAGAGAGGGGATTCTATTGCACTTGGTCTCATAATTGTTGGAGTCACCAGTCAAAACTTCTATTGGTTTGAAAATTCCAGTAGGTTTCGGTTTTCCAGAGAGGAAAAATGGCTAAGTCCCAGCTGGCGGTCTGACCGGCCCATAGGTGGCGGTCAGACCAGCCAGGGTGGGCGGTCAGACCGGTCCGAGGGGCGGTCTGACCGGTTTCCACTTGGTATGTCGCCCGTCGTGGCGGCGTTGTTCGGTTGTTAGGTCAAAGTCATTAGTTTCAGGGTATATATGTTGCATGATGCATGTTTTCACTAACATGGGTCAAGTTGTAAAGAACTTGTTCCCAAATTCGGTTTACTTGTCTATTGTTGTGCAGGTTGCTTGGTGGTCAACGACGGTCAACGGCAAGGCAGAATAGCATATTTTCTTTGGGAATTGTTTGTAATTGAGATAATCTTTCCGGTAATTCCATGCGCATGTCGGAGGTAATTTTTTAAATTTGGGTCCATGCTTCCTTGTGGTGTTCTATCAAAAAATTGGTTGTTCCTTACTGTGTATGTGCTCCAATAGTTATATAGTTATCTTACTATGTTCTATCAAAAGATCTATTACTGCATTGCTCTCACTTTATTTATTTCACTGAAACTGTTAAATTAAAGCAATTTTCCCTCACTTTTATCATTTATCTGTTCATTCTCTGTATGTTATTTCCTCTTTAAGCATAAGTTGCATACAAATTTACGAAATAGCCAGTTTGGCCTTATGATTTTACAAGTACAATGTGCATTTCTTAACGTTGTATTTGTCATGTTCAACAAATTGCACCTCTTGTTAAGTTTGGCTACGAGAGAATTTTGTTAAGCATTTAGATTCCACTAATAGCAGTTCAGCTTCATGCTTTACCAAACGTCAAGTACCTTTTGTTGCAATTTCCTCATGAATGCAAGAACATGCTACTGCATTTTTCTTAGAAACATCAAATCTAACACAATTGTCTTAATGGTACAAGAATAGTCAAGTGGTTGTAACTGGAATAGTACTAGGTATATCCATGGTTCATGAATAGTATTAGATGACACATTTGTTCATTGCAGCAGAGACCGGAATAGTATGTGGTTTAAGCCTAACACTGAGAATTAAACAAGCAGTCAGCACATGTAAATGGCTATCATGACTATCATTTCACAATTTTTACAAGTAAACGCAAGTCACATTCTGAATTCATTTCACAAACATCCAATCTGAGACAAGGCAAATTCAATTTGACTTAACATAAGTCATTCTCATCCATTACCAAAGGGATAAACTTTATCATTTAGTCTTAACATAACTGTGTTAAACATTCACATAATTTAGCACTTGTGGTATTATTTATTTAAGATCCGTTGCAACGCACGGGCACCCTACTAGTATATGCATAATGTTTGTGTTTTGGGACTCCCATGGAAGAATGATGATGAAAGGAGTCATGTTTGGGTAAAATCCGGAGAAACATCGGTCGTTGAAAATACTATTAAGATATTTGAACATATTTTTGGGACATTAAATGGACTAAAATGAAAAATTTCACAAATACAAAGTTGTAGATCTCATCGAGAGCTACAATATAGCTTATTTATTCATTTGCCTAATTAGAACGAAAAAGTTATGGTTTTTAAAAGATAGTACACATGCAACCTCAAATAGTATCTCCGGATATTTGTACCTCTGTATCTCTGGATATCCGAAGCCGTATTCGTATTCGACGAAAAGTGACCTACCGAATCTGTATTCATTTTTAACAAAAATAATATGTATTTGTTTCTGATCCGACATTATTCGATAAATATATGAGCCAATAGTATACATATTTGAAAACGATCCGGATCGAACAGAAACTATCCGAACCATTTTGAACCCTAGGGAAGGGGACAAGGAGAGTGTAGGCAACTGACGCGACAAGTCCAGACTCACTTATACAGGTGGCCAAATAGGCGCCCGACCTAGCCCGGCCCAGCACGGGCCATCTAGGCTTGCTCTATGTGGGCACAACCTGTTTAGCTGTTACTTTACTAGGTCGTGCTGTGTTGGCCCATGGGCAGATGATCCAACCCAAGCAAAGCCTAATAGCCTCACAGCCATGCTAGGCTAGCCCAAACACGGCTAGCTCGTCGGACCAATGTCGGCCCATTTAGCCATCTGGCCTGAAAATTGAATAAAATGTAAACAAATTCCCAGAAAATATGTAAAATTCAAAAACTACAAAATAAAATCAAGAAAATTAAAAATTCAACCATATAGAATTAAAAAACACAAAAAATAAAATTCATACAAATATTTTAAAAAATGAACGGGCATAACGGGCCATGCCTGGCTAAGTCGGGCCTGGGTCGTGCCGTGCTAGGCAAGTACGATGCGTGTCGGGCCGGACCAGCCCGCTGGCCGAGGTTGCGACCCAAGAACAACACGGTGTGTCGGGCCAACAAGTTGTGTTTAAGTGGTGGGTCGTGCCGTGCCTAAGCTGAATTAATAGTATCGTGCTTCAAGCTAGTCCAACTAGTACGACCTTTTTGACCACCTCTAGTCCAGAGCTAGTATTTTCTCGATTTAGTGTGTTAATGTGTTTTCGAGAAAGGGAAAAAATCGACTTCAGTCTCCCTCTTCGATGGTTTAGCTATTTCCTTCTTGAATTTCTGGTCACTCGATGTGCCTAAAGATTTGTGCTCGGGAAAATTTTCCATGGCACCGGTGTTATATGGTACCGAGTTTGGATGCACGATATGTGGTATCAGTGCTATATAACACTTGCCATGTATCGTGCATTTAAGCTCGGTATCACGTAGTACTGATGCTATAGAAATTTTTTTCCCCTATTCCTCCTCTTTCTGCTTCAGTGTGCTCCGTAATCTTCAATGAGGGCATACAACGAAACGCGTGCTTCACCACACCCACTCCATTTTCATTAGATTAAGGTTTTCGAGTTGTTTAAGTGCTGAAGGCGGCGATCGTTTTTATCTCCAGCGTAAGCATCGGGGGTGACAATGGCAGCACGTAGTACAGTGGCACAACATGAGTTATGGTGGCATGGGAACACAAGGTGTCAAAGGCCCGATGAGACGGAGGGGCGTGGGGTTGATGGCGAGGAGGAACGCAAGGTGGGTGGCGGTGTGCTCAAGAGGGAGAAGTCCAACACTCACGCGAGGATTCGATTAGAAGAATTTTTAAAAATAGTATTGGTTTAAAAGATAATTATAAAAATAAATAGTCAATTTTTCTTACAAATATAAGTGTCTGTCATGTACGATAGGGTCTTCATCGAGCTGAAGTACATATGAACTTTGCGGTGCTAGCCGAGACCTTCAAACGTTGGAAACCCAACGTACCCAATCCGACTGAAAAGACACCGGAGGAGCCCAGGAGAGTAGGGAGGTGGTGGGGACCCTCGAACAGGAAGCTGAGTACGACGGGGTCGAGCGCGCGGTGCAGAAGGGGAAGATTCATGCTAGTGAGACCGACGACCGCCCAAGCGCTCCCTGTCACCCGCGCGTGGTCCGGATTGAAGATGTAAGTTATGTTCAATTTGCATCTTGAATATTAACTGCCCTACGTTGTGTTATTCTAACATAATTCAATCGTCTGGTTTGTCTTGTAGAGCATGGCTGACTTCGAGACTGATCAATGCTGCGGACAGTCTACAGACAAGGGGAAGGGACCGATGGGCCACCAGGACTAATCGATATCATTCGAATCAACCTTTATTTTGGATTCGAAAAAGAAAAATAGACGCTTGAACAGGTTCGCCAAGTCCTCGTTGCGGAACTGCTTGTAGAAGTTTGCACCCAAGTGCCTCATACACCACCTGCTCTCCAGATCCGCCCATGGAAGTAGTTCGTTCTCACCATGTTGTAACTGAGTTATTGCACTCAGCAGACCCGTATGTCGATCATGTATGAAACATACGTTAGGATGGCTCTGTACAGCAGAAATCCTCAAATTCCCAGAACCACAACCAACTGCCCGTGTTCTCGTTTTCAATGAAAGCGAATGTCATGTAAAGAACTTGATTGTTCATGTATGTCACTATTGCAGTCAGTATCCGGCCCTTGTACTTTCCAATCAGGAATGTACCATCCACGCACAAGATTGAACGGCGGTGCTAGAATGCATTGATGCATTGACTAAAGTCGAAGAATGCTCACTTCAGTACCCTCTTATTGGCACACTTCGGATACGTGGAATCTTGAATGTTGACATGAGTGTAGGGATTCCTGTCTTGTATGATTCTGTAAGATTGAGGAGGCCGACTAGAGAGGGGTGAATAAAGGGTTTTTAAAATCTTTTAGCTAAAACTGAGTTTTATGCGTAATTGTAAATCAATTCGGTTTTGCTCAATTAAGACCTAAATCAACTAGTCTTGACTAAGTGCACCAACAGAATAAGACTATTGATAATGATAGCAATCATACAAATATAAGTGAGCAATTTAATTATAAGAATGTAAATTGCAATATAGTAAAGCAAAAGAGAACAAATCACAATGACACAATGACGTTTTACCGTGGTGTCTGGAGACTCGCTGGTCTCTCCTAATCCACGTTGAGGTAAACCCAAATTAATTGGACCGGCTCATCAAATTAAGCCAACACTTCTGATGTAAGTCCAACCACTTGGACCGACTCCAACACGAGCAAACACCTCGATCCACTCGGGGTTACTCTTCCTCCACTCCGGAGATGGTGAGCACTAAATTACTCACAACCGCTCGGGCCATCTCACAACCTTCTTTGAGAAGATCACCGATGCAACTCTTCTAAGTCGTCTAGATGTCTGTGAACACCAAGGGTAACAAGTCAAAGACACTCACTTGAACAAATCAAGTGTCTAAACTCAAGTGGATACACAATCCACTACCTAATACAACACATGCACTTAGGGTTTGCTCTCTAATCTCACTAAGTGCAGCGCAAGTACATAAGAGTGTAGAGGGCTTGCTCTTTGCTCAAGGAATGGGTAATGGCACCAGCTCTATCTCCATAACTGGCCAAGGTGGGTATTTATAGCCCACACACAAAAACTAGTCGTCGGAGACAAGATTATGAAAAAAAATCAGCACAAACGGTAGCACCGCCGGTACTACCGCACTTCCTCTGACGCACAATAACTGCTATAAAAAAGCCTCTGAAATAGCCGTTGGAAATACAGCGTGGTACTACCACCATTGAACATGAAGTAGTTCCACTCGCCGGTAGTTCCGAAACACAAGGGCGGTACTACCGCTTCATTTAGAGGTCCAAAACCTGCGCTCTCTGGAGAACACATACAGCCAACTATTTTTTGAAACTTTCGGTGTGCGGTAGTTCCGCTCAAGATATGCGATCGTACCGTGATGCGGTAGTTCCGCCAAATGAACTCTGGTACTACCGCTTTCTAGGAGAGCAAAACACGCTCATAAGATATCTCTATGAAAAACATGTACCAACAACTAAACTTCGGTCCGATCGGGTTGCGGCAGTACCGCACCATTTTCTCGGTCATACCGCGGTGCGGTAGTACTGCCAACACAACATCGGTACTACTGATTATCTTAAGAAATGCAAAATTGACTTTCAAAACAAACTTAATTGCAAAACATATTTGCCAATTGATGAACAATGCAAACAAGGGTTAAATGCAAGATTCTCAACAAGTTGCAAAATACATTTGCCAACTTTTACAATTAACGCTACAAGAAATAATGTACATAGACTTTAACCATTTATAAAATACATTCGTAAACTAAAGTCACATGCTACATAAGAGTTAATGCATGAGCTTCGACTATTTACAAAATACATTCGTAAATAATAGCACCATGCATAGATGAGCTAGAGCAAGTGCAATGAGCTATCAGCACATGACTAACTCAAGCTACTAGTCAAGACCCCTCTTAATAGCACGACAACCTATACTAACCATTCGGTCTCCAACCAAACACTAAGACCGGTAAAAGATAAGGAACACATTCTTAGCCCTAGCTAGTCATACCTTTGCCTTGCACATACTCTTGAAACTTGATGGCGCATATCTTCCCTTCAAGACTGGGTCATTGACTTGATAATAATAATCAACACATGATGATTTCCTTTACTTCAAGTTCCTGACTTGAATATGCATTAACCCATGACACACTCTTTCACTTGACCTCCATCAATACATAATGGGTCTTCTCTTGACTTGATGATCAACTCATGATCATCTCCTCTTCGAGATCTTGACACGCATCAACACATGATGCATCATTTATTCCAAGCTCTTGACTTCAATATCATCAATACATGATGATCTTCTACACTTTGAAAATCTTGACTTGAACATCATCAACACATGATAATTTCCTTCATCTCGAGTTTTGACTTGATGACGATTAACTCATGACGTCATCCAAAGTCTCCATCATCATGAAACATAACATGTTCATCCAACTCATGAAAATGTTAGTTTCACAATATGATTATCATTAATTACCACAACATACCATTAACTCATAATGGTGGGACAAGATACTTCAATCTTTCTCTCTTTGGTAATTGATGATAACCACTTAAATTGTAAATAATTGAATGTAGATAAATATGAGTATATATGAACTACACAAGTTTTATATACTCAAGGATATATTTCAAAGTAGAGATCTCCCATATATATGGATAAAGAAATATAGATCAATACTAATGAAACCACAAAACATAGAGTGAACTCCCCCTAAATATGTGCATACACAAATGTGTAATAAAAACATATGAACATATTCAAGTTAGACTTGTAGTGGAGTTCAACCTATATTTTGGATCCGATGAATGCAACAGTATATAAGAATATGATGTCGAGTGTATACCTCCATAATTTTCACCTTTTATCCAAATAAGACTACACAATAGGTATGTCAATAAAAGTGTTAATCTCACATATAGATTTATCATTAATCATCAAAATACCTCATTAACTCATAATGGCGAGTCTAGATTCTTCAGACTCGGAGTAGCCTGGGGAGGTTGCTGTAGGAGTCATCGAACGTACCAAACCTTGATTCCAATGCCTTCTATTTTGCCCTCCACACCTTGGCATAGCTGACTGTATACTAGAACCTTGTCTCAATCGCCCGAATGATGGATCATAGCTCAAAATATAGATTATTCACGATCTCACTGTACATGAGGTTCGCGATGAAGCCTGATAACAGATTCCTGCGGGAGTGCACTGACTCACGACAACCCATGTGTGAGGGACCACTATAGAGCATTTCCAGTAGGTGTCACACTTATACTGAAATATGTGCACTCACCAAGGGTAACCCTCTATGTCGCACTTCATGCCATAGTATCTTGGGTTAGACTTGACGAATGTGAATATACGCAGCATCGACAAGGCCCAGAATTTGATCACCTCCTGCACAACCTTCTCGCATTTGTACATAGCTCATTGTCTGACCTCGCTCTGGTCGTACTCCCATAGCACACGGGAGTCTTCGTTAACGAAAGTTTGTCGAACTGGTGTGTTCTACTTGGATGGAACCGTCTGCTGGTCCGCTTCATCCTTCTCGTCAAATCATTCATCTTCTCACAATGCCATCTAGTCCCGGTCTTTGAGATCCATCCTTTGCACTAGGGCTTCTAGCTTCTCACCCTCGTTAGCAAGCCCACTAGCTTGCTTGGCTAAAGAAACTCCTTCCGCAGGGTCTTCATCGACAACATCAGCAACTTCGGGACCTTCATCTATTGTGTGTGCCGCGCTATAGCTGGAGTCCTCGACTTCTTCTTCAGCATCACCACCCCCTTCTTGTTCAGCCACCGATGCAGGAGTGGGATTGGCATATGCCTGGGCTAGAAGGACCAAATCCCACTGTTCCTTCCTCGCACTGCGTACATACGACTGCCATGACTTTGTTCCCTTGAGCTGCACTAACTCCCAATATGGGCCCTGTGTTGGTCGGTGGGTAAAGCAACTCAATCTCATATCGTACATAGTATGGTCCAAATTGAATGAGTAAAACGACCACCGCATCATAACACCCCATGTACGCTGCTCTGGTCTTGTTAGGGGCACGACTGCCAATTGAAAATAACGCAAATCAATCCCTTCGGGACCCTCAAGAATAGTCCACTGATTGTAGTAAATTTTGAAGTTGGTGGCGTCCGACATATTTGACATATTGCACCATAAACAAGATTTTCACGATTAACCACATATCTAAAACTAAACTACCCATCAAAAAAGATTATGTACAACATACTACACTACGTAACCGTACATATAAAATTATGTAATTCATTCGGTTTAAAAAATTACCTAACAGGTGGACGACCGGACCGGCTGCGATTCGCTAGCTTCTCTCTTCCCCTCTACCCCTCTCTGCTCCTCTCCCCCCCCCATTCTTTCTCTTTTTTCTGAATAAAAATGAGTTTTTTTCTGAACTTTAGGGTTTCAATGGCCTTTTATATAGGAGACTGTGTCGCCATTTAGAATGACGACAAAGTCTTCCGGGATCCCTATCGCCATATGAAATGGCGGGTTTCTAAATTTTAATATTAAAAAAATTAATGAGCCATGTCGCCATTTGATTCAGCGACAGAGACCTGTCGCCAATTCAGCTAGCAACAGAGACCTCTCTGTACTATTGAGGCACATGTCGCCAATTGACATGACCCTAGTTTTGTAAAAAAAAAATGACTATTTTTTGTAATTGTCTTTTAAATTAATATTATCTAAAAAAATCAAAGAAAAGGGATCTAGGGGCAGACGATGGTGCTGGAGACCATCGGCGGCCAGCGAGCACCTTCAGAGGAGGTCCTCCCAGATCTAGGAACCAAAGAAAAGAGGAAGAAAAAAGACTGAAAAAACACACAAAGGAAAAGTACAGCGGGGTGGGCCCCCCTTCCCTCTCGCCGGCGACGAGGTTGCTGGAGTAGTGGGGGAGGGGGGCCGATCAGATATGGAATCTTTTTTATTATTTAATCATTTTTAAAAAAATATTTTAAAGATAATCTCTTTCTAATTTTATTTCCAATTCTGACCTCTTTGGTCACGCCATGACCCGTGGCATGATCAAACTATGTTGTCACGCCACCGACCGCGGCATAACCAAACTGTGCTGTCACGCCAAGAGGAATGACCTCTTATGGAAGAGAAGGCAAAGAACAAATGCAAGGGCATAATAGTATTTTCTATTATTTTCCCGTGGGCATAAATGACTAGAGAATAGAAAATGGAGAAATGGCAAAATATGAAACGATAAATTCAAAATGAGATTTTAAATCAATATCGTCTAAAATAAATACAAATAGTAGAAGACCATTTAAAGAAGAGGCAAATAATAAAAAATCCTTACATCCAACGTTATAAAAAAAATATCACACACACATATATATATTCACACACACTTCTCTTTTGGTTCAGCTCTGGTGGGAAAGAAATTAAAGAGTTTCTTGTATTATTTCTGTTTTGTTGTGTGCACAAAAAAAATTATGATTATGAACTTTCTAATAATAAGTTCATGCAAAATTTGCACCAAAAAATATGTTCAGCTTTAACCAAGTACGAGCATGCGCTTACAGTAGTCAACTCAAAACTGCGAGTCTACCGACGTGCAGGCTGTTAAATCACACGTGTAGGCACCAAACTGGTTATTATGTATAATACTGTCTACAACTCCACTTGCAAGTACAACATGGCATTCAAATTATAACCTTGAATTGTTTACAAGCACGAAGAAAAGCTCCATGTCCATGATATAAGTTTCCAATTCTTCAAACCAGCTAGTAGCTAGACATGCAAGTACAACAGCTTTCTGAACGCTTATCATTGTTAACCACTTGTTGCAAATTGTAAGATGCAAAAGAGCCTGTAGCCACACGCCGGACAGCATTGAGATTAGTATGAATAAGCGTTCTCAGGATTACAACTGCACGGAGTGTACAATGAAGAAGACGATCACGCTCCATAATTTGCATAATTTTATACAACACTTTGTTCCGTAATTACCAGCCTGGGGATAAGCTCGGAGTCAACAAACGAAATCTTCCATAATTTGCATTACTTGGCTTATTACACGCTTTCAAAACCGAGCTCCATACAAAACCAGGCCCCGCGCCACCATCTCGCTTACAAACCCAAAATTTACACAACACTTTGTTCTCGATATAAACCATGTGACTAGAACAGCACAGATGGCACTGAAAAAGAATGGAAAATGCAGCCCTGGCATCAGGAAACTATCAGCACAACAACGCTATCCAGGCAGTACCGCGACAAAGATCCTGATCATGAGTCGTGATGGCTGCCCCTCTCTACGATCCACTTCAAAGACGATTGGGCAGCCAGCTAGCTTCGCCATGTATGGCGAACGATCAGGCCTTGCAGACTACTGCTGTTGCCACCAATCGCTAGCATTGTATAGTTACCATTGGTTGTTCTGTGGGATGAAATAAAGAAATGAGTGTTGTTTTCTGTTCAATGGGCGGGAGGATGACGCTCTCGTTTCCCGGTGGGCCCTCTATTTGGAGAAGGTGTTTTACCACAGCCAGCTAACCTCATCACTGTTGGTGAATTCACAGATTAAATCAACATTCAACAAAATATCACGAGTGGATTGATTTAGGTAATCAAAGTTCTGCTTACCTCTTTCTCTCTTAAGCTCCTGGTCCAACTCTTCTTTCCACTTCCTCTGCCTTTCAGCGAAGCTGATGCTGTTAACAGAAATAGTTTCCCAGTTAGATCATGTGCTGGTTTATAGCAGAGAATCAATGCACCTACAAGCAAACATGCAAAAAAATACTAGCATTTTGCAATGAATTCAAGATCCAGTTCTTCAGCTTCGGTTAGGGTGGTTAGGTTTTTGCAGAATATAATTTCAGTTTCAAAGCAACCACACAAAACAAACCTTGGGCTCTCTTGGACATCAATAGGGATTTTATCCCCAAGCTCATTGAATTGAGGAGAAGCTATTTCTCTCAAAATTCGGCTGTTCTCTACACTGCCACTTGAAAATTGCTTACTGCAGCTTTCAGGCATCGTATTATTCAAATTATCACAAGTTGGTGCTCCTGCTGGACCTCCTCTCATCTTACTTGGAGATGACTTTCCCCGAGGGGGCAGTTTCGGACTATTTGTGAATTTTCCATTGGAAGTTTGATCAACTCCTGAGAATTCCCAGCATTCACTGTATTGTAGAACTCCTCATATAAAGGTGTTTGTAGCTTCTTCAGATCAAGGGCCTGGCGAGAAAAACCAGTAAATAGCATTTAAGTACTAGCAGGAAAGTACTGAATTTGTGTAATCTTATAAATGCCAAGTACCTTCTCGTCAAGAAATGCTTTTATTTTTGACTCTGTAAGTACATCGTCATCTTCACAACTTCCCTCGCAAGGGAAAGTAAAATCATTTTCAGTCATGCTGCTTTCAGCATGTTTGGCTAATCCACCGAATTCCCTAGATTGATGAGAACTTTGTTCTGGGCTTGTGTCAAACTTGCTTTTCCAGTCATCGTATGGTTCAGACATAGGATTATAGCTCTGGTATTGGCAGGAGTGGAAAGCGACCAAAAGGACATAAGGTAGTTGATTCACAATGTGATTTTCAAAATGCACAGAATAACTCATAGTAAAAGCTCAAATGAAATGCTTAAAAAAAATCAACAGCTGAAGAAAAGTTCTTACAGATCCAACTGCTGGGTATTCATCCTTGTCGGCAAACTCACACATGTCATCGTCATCACAGCTACCCTCCCACAAGGGTTTGATTTTTGATGATCTGTTGGAATTAATAGTGGACCAGTTGCCAGAATGATTCAAACCCCTGGAAGCAGTTAAATAAGTTGCAGAGTCAAACAGAAAATGAAAATGAGAATACAGCGAGCTCAGGAATTACAGAAGTCACTTACAAATCGTTTGGCGTATCATGTGCAGGAAGCTCATTAACGGTGGTTTCCTGTATAATTGTTTAAAGGTTAAGTCATTATTTAAGTCAAACAAGTGGATTGAGCAACAACAGATTATGCTAGTAATCTAACCCTGTGTGCAGCACGAATGGGTGGCTGCAGGTCATCCACTTCTCCTGTAACAAATTGATGCTGCAAGAAAATGTTTAAGAAGTCAAATTGTCACAAACCTTAGTTTATAACGGGGTAAACACTACCAGAAGAAGGCCAGACGGCGTCGGCTTGGTGGGATGAGAGATTAGACTATAGATTGGAATGATAAAACCTTAGAAGGAGACTAGATTAATTCATCTTTCTTGCTTAATGCCAACGATTATAATAGACATCCTTATATAGAGAGCTCTTCTAACAATTATGGATAAGATCAATCTAAATGATGACCTTCCCAATTAACTGAACCGTATACAAGGAAACTAATCAACTATTTAAGGAAATAAATATTCTTATTGAGGAAGGTAACCCCTTCCTAATCTAATGCTACAGTACTCAAGTACTATTTGTGCACAATATTGCTACAGTTCATGCTACATCACTTCACGTGCAGCCCCCCTAATGAGCTGTGACTCCCTTGGGCCCACGCCCATGAGAGCGGTAGCCATGGCTGCAACCCGGGGTATCCCCATGTCGACGAGAGGTGGTGGCATCGGCGGAGCGTTGCATGGAAAAGGATCAGCAACGCTCCAATGGGCAATAGTGAGGATTGCGGTCCCTTGGCGTGGCTTATCATTGTAGGAAACGCCGACGGCAAGGACCAAGGTTCTAAAAAGCGGTAAGCTGTTTTCGTTCGGTCACCCTACCTTGTACCGATTTTACGGAAATTGGCCTTGTACTCGGCCTTGTAAGCGGTTTCAAGGTTACCTATATTCTCACTTCCAATATTCCACTTAAACGCACATATTATACTTCTTTATCACTTTTAATATACTTAAATACCAATTATAAGATACTCCAATGCGACTTGATTGAATTTTTTTATTGGAGCCCTTTGTTTTTTGCTATATACCCTTTTTCATATATAAAAGAAGTATATACATAAATTTTGTTATAAAAAGAGGACTTTAATGAAATTTTTCATGGAACTCACTTTAGAGTATCTTATAATCATTATTGGAGTATGCTCAAATAGATAAAGAGGTGTCATCATACAATTAAGTGGTATATAAGAAGTGAGAGTACGTACTCCCAAAAAGTGATTCATCGAACTTGGTACATATGGCTCTTCACTTTGTTTTGCTGCAGCTGCCATTGACCTCAATTTTTCACTATCCGCAACAATTTCACAACAGCAAGACATACAATTCACTAATTTAGTACTTCAATAGTTTAATTACAGAGTAAAGAAGTAATGAGTAAATGTAGAAAGCACTAATACGAAGAGAGAGAAGTTGCCGCTGTCGCGTGCAGAGCAGAGCAACGAAGGCAGAGCAAAGCTACCGCCTACAGTGGCTGGTGAGTCGAGCTCATGCGAGCTGCGGAGGCAAAGCAAGGCTGTAGAGGCAGAGCAGAGTAGGGCCGTGTGCACAAAGAGAGAGAAGATGTGCATGAGGCGAGGAAGAGGATTGTTAGGCCTTGAAGTTTCAGAGACCTGACCTGATCGAGTTGTGGGAGAAGGGGGATTTCGGGACAGCGAAGAGAGGAACAAAAGCTAGGGTTCTAACCGAACTAAAGAGAAAACACTAAGTATGATGTTCGATCTTAACTTCATTAACGACGTGATTGGGTTATATATCCCCAGGACAACTTGAAGTTAACAAGCTAGTCTGAAGTAAATGCAAAACAGTAAGTCTGAATCGATTTCATTCCTTCCACTCGACGACAAAGCTGGATGACGCCACAGTAATTACTGGGATGTAGTCGAGCAGTCAGATCGTCCATCCAGCGAATGTCTTCCATCTCCACCTTCCATCGCAGTTTACTGAACTCGCCGAAACGTTACGAAGTCCACCGACTTCAGCTGCTATCTTCTGAAACCTGAACTTTTGTTACAAAATTCAGACTTAACTCTAACTCTATCAGAGTCTGACATTGCCCCCTCCTTGAGTTGGACCTAGTCCTCAAGGTTCAAAATTTGGAAAGGTGCTTTGAATGAAAGAAACACTTCGACCCCAAGCTAAACCACTAAATTAGTCATTGTGCCACAGGTTCATTCCTCCTAGGAAGTACTCTTATATCCAATACAGCTACAGGTTTTGTCTTGATTTTGCCATTGTCTCCAACCAGTGGCTGTCCTGGAATGGGTACCGCTTGAGCTCCCAAGTGCTTTTTCAGTTGACTCGCATGGAAAACTGGGTGAATAGCAGCTTCCAGTGGTAATTGCAGCCTATAAGCAACTTGGCCTACTTTGTCTAGGACTCGAAAAGACCCATAATACTTAGACCTGAGTTTTTGGTAACCTCTGATGCCAAAAGCAGCATGGTTGCATCTTCAGGTATACCATGTCTCCCACATCAAGTTGCCTTTTTGACCTTGACCTGTCAGCAAAGTGCTTCATTCTTTCTTGAGCTTTGTGTAAGTTAACTTTTGAGTTGCTCCAACATGAGCTCCTTTTGTTCCACTGTGATTCTAGCTTCAGCTGATATGTTACCAGGAATGGTTAGTTCCCCAATTTGTGGTGGCGGGTAACCATATAAGGCTTGGAAAGGAGTGATCTTCAAGGTGTGATAAGATGTATTGTACTACCACTCGGCTATTGTCAACCAATTCACCCATTCTCTTGGTTCCTAGAAAGTCATGCTCCTCAGATACAACTCTAAACATTGATTCACTCTTTCGGTCTGACCGTCGGTCTATGGGTGATAAGCATTGCTAAGCCTTAGAGACACCTTCAAGGTTCTAAAGATTTCCTTGAACAAGTTGTTGGTAAAGATCATGTCTCTGTTGATCACAATAGCAGTAGGCATCCCATGTAACTAGAAAATGTTATCCATAAAGACCTGTACCACCTGCTGAACCGAGTATGGGTGAGAGAGAGAGAGACAAGAAGTGAGCATACTTAGTCATCATGTCTACTACCACCAGAATTACTTCCCTGCCTTGTGATTTTGGCAAACCTTCAATGAAGTCCATGCTAATGTGTGTCCAAACCATATCTGGGACCTCTAATGGGTTTAACAATCCTGGAATGTGGGTGTGCTCCAACTTGGTTACTTGACATACTGGACACTCAGCAACCAATGACTCCACACCCCTTTTGAGTTTTGGCCAATAGAATGATCTCTTGATCCTGTGATAAGTTGCCCTTATACCTGAATGTCCTCCAAAAGCAGAAGAGTGAAAAGAGTCCATGATTTTAGTTCTGATGTCATTGCCAATTCCCACATATATCATCTTCTTGTATCTTAAGAACCCAGATTCTAGGGTGTATCTGCCTTCAGATTCTGTATTATTTTGAAAACTCTCCAAAGCTTTTTCATACAGAGTGTCATTAGCATAACTGCCCTTGATGTCTTCCACCCATTCTGGAATGATGGTAGTTATGGCCAAACATTCTTCTTCATGAGCTTTATCTGAGCTATCCCTTCTGGATAATGCATCAGTTGCCATATTCTCCTTTCCCTTCCTATATTCAATCATATAATCAAACTCTAGCAGCTTGAGCAATAACTTGTGTTGAATTCCTTCCATCAATCTTTGAGTGGTAATATATTTGAGACTTTTTTTATCAGTCCTGATCAGCAGTTTGTTGCCAATTAAGTAATGCCTCTATCTCTTTAAGGCTTCAAGACTGGCCATGGCTTCTTTATCATAGACTAATTGGGCTGCTGCTCTTACCCCAGAGATTTACTATAACAAGCAATGGGTCTACCTTCCTACATTAGCACTGTCCCGAGACCAATTCCACAAGCATCAGTCTCCAATACAAATGGTTTGGAGAAATCAGGCAAAGCTAGGACTGGACAAGTTGTCATTGCCTTCTTTAGGTTTTCAAAAGCTATTGCATGTGCTTCTTCCCACCTAAATGAGTCCTTTTTCAAGATATCGAATAAAGGTTTGCAGATTTTCCCATACCCTTTCACAAACCGTCTGTAATACCCAGTTAAACCCAAGAACCCCTTAGTTTGGTTGGGCTTGCAGGGACTGGCCACTTAAATATATCAATGATCTTCCTGGAGTCTGTAGATACTCTTGACCCACTAATTATGTGGACCAAATATCCTATCTCCTTTTCAGCAAAACAACATTTACTCATCTTGACAGTCAACTGGTTTTTCTTGAGGATTGCTAGTACTAAGTGCAGATGCTTAACATGATCATACAAACTCTTACTGTATATCAAAATGTCATAAAAAAAACACCAAAACAAACTTCCTCAATTGGAGAGCAAAAATCTGGTTCATCAGGGATTGAAAAGTGGCTGGGGCATTGGTTAACCCAAAGGGCATGACAGCATACTAGCAGTGTCTTAAATGAGTTTTAAAGGCAGTTTTGGGGATATCATCTTCTACCATTATAATCTAATGGTATCCTGGCCTGAGATCCAGTTTTGAGAAAATACTTGCTCCATGTAATCCATCCAATAAATCTTCTACTATGGGCATTAGAAACTTGTTCCTGATTGTCATTGAATTGAGCTGTCTATAGTCTACACACATCCTCCATGACCCATCTTTTTTCCTTACCATTACAGTTGGAGATGAATAAGGGCTAACACTGGCTCTAATCTCCTCAGATTCCAGTAATTGCCTGATTATCTCCTCCATTGCATCCTTTTGATGATGAGGGATTCTGAGTTAGTCTTGAGAGGGATTGAATGATCACATTTTCTCTTAGGTGGTATCCCTTTGGCTCCATGAATATGACAACATATTGCTGCAATGTCCTCCTTATCTCCTGTGGAAGTTCCTTGAACTCTTTGCCCTTAGTCTCCTAAATCAAGTTTATCTTAATTAAGAATCCCAACACTTCCTTTCTCATAATCTTCTCCAACTTGGAAGAATCTACTAAATCATGTTTGTTAGGTGTGGTATAATCAATAAATACCATTGTCCTTCCTCCCTTGTAAATAGTTAAAGATCTCTTTTTCAAATCCAATCCAATGGGATTGTGATCATATATATAGTTAGTTCCCAATATAATGTCATAACTTTTCAGGTTCAGTAATTGGAAAGAATTTGCAAATGTGCATCCTTGTACCTTATATGAGATATTCTCAGTGACAACATCAGTGCATAACTCACTCCCTCCTGCTACTGCTACCTTCTTTGCCGGTCGATACTTCAGCTGGCAATTACTCTTAACAACAAATTCATAGTCCATAAAAGAATGTGTAGTTCCACTATCTACCAGAATCAATGCCTTCTTTCCCCTAATAGCTGTGATTAGTGAGAAGGTCGCATGCCCTGTAGTTCCCTTCACTGCATGAAGGGAGATCATCATGAATTGCTCACCCTCCGGATTATCTTCAGTTTCATCAGGACTTGCTGGTGCAATGATAAAACCTTGTTCTTTTGCAGTTCAAGTTTATCAAGAACCTCCTCTTCACCCCCTCCTTGCATCAAGATATGTGCAAGGCTTTCTTTATTTTGCATCTTAAATTGTGGCCTAGAACCCAAGGCGTATTGCAATGCCAACAGGTTCCCTTGTTCCTTTCCTGAACCTGGGTGTTAGTTTTTCCAGCTCCTTCCATAGCCCCAGCTCTCTGCGTCACTAACTTGTTATTGCCAATATTTCCTTTGCCTTTATGAAACCCTCCTGAATTGCTTGTCCTCTTAGCTAATGCTGCTTTTTGCCTCTAGTAAACCCTTTGGTTGACGACTACTCACATTGTGCTTAATCTCCTCTTTAAGCCCTCCAATAAAACAACTCTGCAAATAAGCTTCTTGTAAATAAGGATGATCTCTCCTGACTAATTCCACACATTTCTCGAAGTAATCGATGTATTTACTTACAATACCCAGATGGTTTGTAGCTTCTCTACTGCTTTATGCACACTAGCTTCTGAGAACCGATCGATCAATATTGCACATAATTGTTGCCAATTCAACAACTGCCAACATATGCCAATTACCTTGAACCAAGTGTTTACTTTCCCAGAAAAGTGGTATGTAGCTATATTTACCCACTGCTCTCTAGGAGTGCCAGCCATCTCAAAGAACTTCTCACATTGTTCTAACCATCCAATGGGTTCATCTCCTGAAATAATGGTAGTTCAAGCTTAGGCCCTCTGATCACCGCATCTACATACTGATGGCAATGGTGGTTATAGTTCAACAGCACATTCCCTGGCGGACCTGTCATTTGTACCCCAATAACTGATGGAATGTGGTATTCCACTGTGAGAAGGATGCACCCCTTGTCCTGCATTTGTACTATTGGATGATAGTATGTTTGAGTCATCGTGGGCTGATTAGCAGGTTGCCATGTCCACAGAGGTACCATGGGTATACCTTGCCCACCATTGAACCTTGAGTACCCATAGAAGTGGCACTGACGGATTCTGGTGCCCCATCCTGAAATTTCCTGGCCTGACCCCCATATCGACTTGTGTCGTGGTTCGGATCGCAGGTGAAAACACAGGTGTAAGGTTGGGTACAATCGCGTTAGGCTCTAGGAAAAATGAGGTTGGTACTCCACCTTCTCTCTTGTAATCGTGATTCACAGTCGTGTTCACCGCCATAGTAGACGGACTGGCTCAAGTAAGCTTGAAGGAACATCTCATTAGGCAGCTCTATGGGTTGTGTCTGGGTTTGAGAACTCATATTTGTTTCAGTTTCATTACCGAACGAAGTTGCGGGAGGGAACTTGGCAAATAGTAGTTCCTTAATCTCGGCCACATTTGACTTTAGGGAATCTAGCTAAGTTATCTTCTCCTGGATCTTGATGATTTCAGAGCGATTTTCCATTTCTATCTCTTCTTCGATTGGTCTGTGCAATCGGATTCTAACCACCATTAAAAACAGACTTGAAAGGTCGGTTTGAGGAATTTTACCATCAAATCACTGCCAACCTCTCCCCTTGTATAGATCTCACCACCCGTCGATTGACCACTACAGATCTGGGGATTTTACAGCCTTCTTGCCAACCCACACCCGTAAAAAGCCAGTAATCGCCACCCAACTTCAGATCTGACCAAGCGCAAGAATTTTACGGAAGCGAATCTCTCGATCGCCCCAACCCTTTCTCGTACAGATCTTTACTCCGAGAGGTCAGAGGCAGAGTAGAGCAGAGTCGAGCGTGCACACACAAACACATAGAGAGAGACGTAAATGTAAAACGGTAAGTCTAAATCGATTTCATTGCTTCCACTCGACGACAAAGTTGGATGACACCACGGTAATTACTGGGATGTAGTCGAGCCGTCAGATCGTCCGTCCAGCGAATGTCTTCCATCTCCACCATCCATCGCAGTTTACTAAACTCGCCGAAACGTTACGAAGTCCACCGACTTCAGCTGCTATCTTCAAAAACATGAACTTTTGTTGCAAAATTCAGACTAAACTCTATCAGAGTCTGACATGGATGCTGTTGTGCGGCCACATGCGCGCGATGTGGGAGCTGGGAAGATGTAGAGGTCAGAGGCAGAGTAGAGCAGAGTCGAGCGTGCACACACAAACACATAGAGCGAGAGGAGAGGGAGTTGTGGTACCTACAACGGTGTTGTCGCTGGAGGAAGCCGCGGCCACCACCGACTGCTGAAGTGGGAGCCGCCGCCACCAGCCGCCAAGACCTAGCTTTTTTGCTCTCGCTCTCGGCCGCCAATCACTGAAGGAAGGAGGACCGAAGGACGGAAGGATATTGTTAGTTGTTGTTGGGCCAACAAGTGGACCGGTGATTTGTTGTTGGGCCTACCACAAGTGAACCCGGAACCTAGTAAAGCCCAATTGCTAGTGTTTTTCAAATGCGTCATACATACACCTAGCATTTGGCCTGGTATACGGTAAGCGGCTGGCATATCTGAATAACCGGTCCGCATAACCTGATAAACCTGTTAAGTACATCGTTTTGCAATATTTGACATCGGGAGGGCATCTATTCCTGTTATTCGGCTGAATATCAGGCCTACCAGGCTGCTTTTTAGAACCTTGGCAAGGACAAGCAGCGCGGGGTAGCAGCGACGCTCTTCCCACCAGTGGTTGGGAGAACACGACGTTGTTGTGGTCCTAGCACTCGCCACAGCCCGCACCTGTGAAGACACGGCGTCGGCCAGCTGCATGGAGATGACAGCCGCTGGGAAGTAACCTTCTTCCTTAGTGAGCGCACCATTTGTGCAACCACGAGCAGCGAGGTTGATGATGGGTAAGTCGTTGGTGAAACCTGAGACGCCTCTGGCGGTGCAGATCGCACAGCAACACTGCTTGTGCCTTCTTCTCCTTTTCCGTCTACACCGGTACTCATCTCGTAGAGGGTGGACCTCATGGTCTTGAAATTCTCAGCAGCAGAAGTTATGATGTTGGCTCTGATACCAAATGTCACGAACCTTAGTTCATAACTGGGTAAACACCGCCGAAAGAAGGTCGGGCGGCGTCAGCTTGATGGGATGAGATATTAGATTATAGATTGAGATGATAGAACCATGGGAGGGAGGGAGACTAGATTAATTCATCTTTCTTGCTTAATGCCAATGATTACAATTGACCTCCTTATATAAAGGGTTCTTCTAACAATTATGGATAAAATCAATCTAATGATGACCTTCCTAACTAATAGATAACCTTCCTAACTAATAGATAACTGTCCCAATTAACTAATCCCTATACAAGGAAACTAATCAACTATTTAGGGAAATAGATATTCTTATTTTGGAAGGTAATCCCTTCGTAATCCCAATGCTATAGTACTAGGGCACTGTTCATGCACGTGAACACGGTATTCTACAATCGAGTGGTACTGTTCACACTACATCACTTCACGCGTAGCCCCTAATGGGCTATGGCTCTATGAACCTTAGTTCATCAAGGTAGCTATCATACGGAAAAGGGCTTTAGGAGAAAGGATGGGCCATAGACTGGGATGATGAACTTTGATGGAGGCTATAGATTATGACTGGGATGATGAACTTTGATGGAGGCTATAGATTATGACTGGGATGATGAGCTTTGATGGAGGCTATAGATTATTTGTTCTTGCTTGCTTATGAATGGTGCGGCTCCTCTCTTTATATAGATGAGGTTAGCCCCTAACAATATGAAAACTATCATATCTAATGCAACCAATCAACTAACGATAAGATAATATCTATACTTTCTAAATATGAACATATGCATCATTTCTAATATGAAGATATGCATGTAACTATTCATAATATAAAGGACATAACTAATCTAATCCGTTCGGGCATGTTCACGCGCATGAACAATAGACATGAACAGTAATTTCTGCCCATTGTTAGACGGAGAGGGAGATTGAAATGTGAATGGTTTTTGTATTGCAATAGCCCAAAAGGCAATATATATAGTACAAGGGACACACAAGACTAAACCCTAGAACAATAGGAAAATACCACAAATACCCTTAACACCCATAACAGCCTCATTGCATAGTCGTAGCTCCCCCTGGGGCCATGCCCATGACGCTTCATCCCTCCCGGACAAGCAGCTCGTCCTCGAGCTTGAAGGGCGACGGTCATGGCTGCAACCCGAGGTGTCCCCATGTTGACGAGAGGTTGTGGCACCGACGAAACATCGCATGGAAAATGGTCCACAACACTCCAATAGACAACAGCAAGGAATGCGGTCCCTTGGTGTGTCTTGGCGTTGCAAGAAACGGCGACATGGACAAGTCGCGCAGGGCAACAGCGACGCTCTTCCCACCATAGGATGCTTCAGTGGTGGAAAAAACATGACGTCGTCGTGGTCCTAACATCCACCACGCTCTGCACTTACGAAGGCACAACGTCGACTAGGCACGTGGAGAAGACAGTCGTTGGACAACAGCATTCTTCCTCGGTGAGCACACCGTTTGTGCAACCACGGGCAGTGAGGTCGACGATGCGGAAATCACGGGCGAAATCAGAGACGCCTCCGGCAGCGCAGATCGCACAACACCTGTTGCCCGTGCCTTCTTCTCCTTTTCAATCAGCTTGGCCACCACAGCTGCCATGTCTACCAAGATGGCTTTCATGGCGTCTACACCGCCACTCATCTCGTTGAAGGTGCCCTCATGACCTTCAAATTCTCGGCAACAAAAGCCATGATGTTGGCTCTGATACCAAAATGTCACGAACCTTAGTTGATAACGGGGTAAACACTGCTGGAAGAAGCCAAGGCGTCGATTTGGTAGGATGAGAGATTGGACTATAGATTGGGATGATAGAACTTTGGGAGGAAGACTAGATTAATTCATATTTCTTGCTTAATACCAACGATTACAATAGGCCCCTTATATAGAGGGCTCTTATAACAATTATAGATAAGATTAATCTAAATGATGACCTTCCTAACTAATAGATAACCTTCCTAACTAGTAGATAACCTTCTCAATTAACTAATCCTTATAAAAGGAAACTAATCAACTATTTAGGGAAATAGATATTCTTATGAGGAAGGTAATCTCTTCCTAATCCCAATGCTACACTACACTACTCCAGTACTGTTCATGCACGTTATTGCTGCAGTCGCGTAATACTGCACGCTACATCACTTCACGTTTAGCACCCTAATGGGTCATGTCTCCCTTGGGCCCAAGCCCATGACACAAATTTACAAAAAAAATTAATAACATCATCATACACTTTGAACCACAAAAATACCGCTAGCTACAATGCAAATATACCTTCAATAAATCTGACGCAGTAGACCTTAGCCCCGGTTCCCTAAATGAAGAAAAAATAGTCAAGGCTCCAGATAAGACATAATTGTAATTTTCAATTGCAAGAAGCTATGTAATGCTTTTGGACGAAATATTAGCTAAGTGAAAGAGATGACAATCATAGGCATACTTTTGCAAGCACTTCAGCAGAAAATCTTTGGCCTCTGGCGAGATATGTTCAGGTATTGGTGGGTGTGACTTTGTGGTTCCAACATGAAATAGAAGAGCAACCTGAAAAGATTTTGTTAGTGTAATAAATAACAAACATTTCAACTTCAGTGCCTGGGATGACAAAATTTACCTCCTGATACTGCTGGCTCCATGGTGGTTTACCGGTAGCCATTTCAATGACTGTGCATCCCACACTCCAGATATCTGCAGAGCTGAGAGATTAGAAGGGTAAGAATCAACTCACAAAATAAGAACAAGCCCGACTAGCGCCTAGCCGCCGCCTAGGCGGGGCTAAGCTCACAAAATAAGAACAAATTAGTGTTCCTCTAGGCGCTAGGCGGGTGGTAGACCAGCGCCTAGCGCCTAATCGCTGGCTAGGCGGGGCTAGGTGGCCGCCTAGGCGGGATAAATCAGCTAGGCAGGAGGGTTACGTCTAGCGCCTAGGCAGCGTAGGTGGGCGCCTAGGGGAACACGAGAACAAATAGAGAAATGACATTATTCTAAAATAGTTGTTTTAACTCACAATAGATTACTTCCCTCTTTGGTACAAATTAGACATCCATAAGAATCAATTGAAGACAACAGCAAGTGGGTATATTAAAAAGAGAAATTAAAATAATGCTGATTATTTCACAATAAGAAATACTGTTGCTGTTTGCTGCTCAGCTTGTTCTGTGCTTGGATACAAATATCACATAACTAGACATTTACAAAATGGGGGGAGTAATTTTCAACTCATACTGGCACAATTTACATAGCTCAGGAAGTACATATATTATTATTGAGTAGTGCTTTTGTGCTCTCCCAAAAATCTAGTAGTGGACAGTTCCAAATCAGGACCACATTTTCCTTTAAAAATTTCACTTTCTAGGATAGCATTGAAGCTTTTAGCATTCTTATTTCTTAAAGCAGTACAAACAAGTAGAACTCGAGAAATATATTGCTCTCAGATCAATTATAGCAAAATGAGAGAGAGAGAGAGAAACTTTTGGGCCTTGTCCAAAAAAAAAAGGCACTGGAAGAGTTTCTAAACATACAAGTTATGCCCACTCCCAACAATGACTTCAGGTGCCATCCAATGTGGCGTGCCTTTCATTGTTTTAGCTGCTGTCACAGTGGCCTGACAAAGCATGGAATATTGTTGTAAGTGCGTTGACATGGGAATAACTTGAACAAAAGAAATACATGGCGACGAAGATAATTAAAGATTATCACATCTTCTAATAACAAATAAAATTGTAGCAGGCGATATGTTGTACGCAATTATGATGCAAAAACATGAGGACAGTTATTCAAGAATATGGTACATGCTAAGAGTCTTTCCACGAAACAGTAATCAAATTCATTGGTAAAGTTAGTACCCATCAGTATAGAAGGCTGAGCTCCACACATATTAATCATATGCAATGGGGGACCATTCCAGATTCCCGGTGCTTGATAGGCTGATACTGTACTAAAATGACTAACCAAGATATGCACGTGCAATGTATAACCATGGCCAGATCACTAGAATTAGAAATATGATGATTGATAAATATCAAGTCTAATGAAAAGCATTAGCCACATATCTACCTGCTTACTTTTCCTTTATTAAACATTATGCAAACACTATCTTATTCCTTCAATGTAAGCCTGCAAGGTGTTGGAGTGAACACTTAAAATATAACATGTACATGGTAGACAATATGCAAAGAACACTCTAAGCTATATACATATGTAACAACTCCCCTCAAACTCATGGTGGATCAACAACACCAAGTTTGGAGAGGTAGAAACTATGCTGAGCTCTAGTCTGTGTCTTGGTGAAGAAATCTGCTAACTGAAACTCCGAAGGCACATACGAAAGTAACTTGGTCTTGCACCTGCGATCTCATGTACGAAGCATCTACTCTAATGTGCTTGGTGAGCTCATGCTTCACTAGATCTCGAGCAATGCTGATCGCACTAGTACTGTCTGAGAAGAGAGGAGTCGATGCAGAAACTGAAACACCGAAATCCTCAAGTAGCCACCGAAACCAAGTGATATCAGCTATCAATGACGCCATGGCTCGCAACTCAGCCTCAGCACTCGAACGGGAAACGGCAGCCTGCTTCTTAGTCTTCCAAGCAATCCAAGAGGAACCAAGAAAAACACAATAGGCAGAAAGAGACCGGTGATCAAAATAATCGCTAGCCCAGGTCGCATCAGAGTATGCCTGAAGCTGCAGAGAACTGAAGCGAGGAAAGATAAGGCGGCGAGTGATGGTCCCGCGAAGATATCACAAAACACGAAGATGACTGTAGTAGAGCTGAGTGGGAGCAGAGACGAACTAACTCAATATGTGAACGGGTGAGAAATGTCAGGTCGAGTGATCTCAAGGTAGATGAGGCTCCCGACAAGATGGCGATAGCAAGTGGGGTCCTCAAGAGGCTCACCATCAATAGGCCGAAGGTGAACACCAAGCTCCATAAGAGTATCCACCATGTGCTGATCAGTGCGACAAACGCGAACAAAGATATTCTGAATATACTTTTCCTGGGAAAGGTAGTAACCCTCAAGCATAGAAGTGATCTCAATCCAAGGAAGTAACGAAGAGGGCCCAAATCTGACATCTAGAACTACTAACTAAGATACTCATTCACAAAGGCAATGTACTGAGAATCATCTCCAGTAATGATCATATCATCCACATATAGGAGGAGCGTCCGGCCATAAAGGAGAGGTGTGTACAAAGAGAGCAAGATTGTGATCACTGGCGGAGAAGCCGGCAACAGTGACAACAGAGGAGAAGCGGTCAAACCAAACACAAGGTGCTTGTTTGAGCCTATAGAGAGAGTGGCGAAGGCGACAAACCATATCATCAAGCACAGAATACCCAGAGGCAGCTGCATGTAGACCTCGCGCAGCTCATCATAAAGAAAGACATTCTTGACGTCCAGCTGAGAGATGAGCCATTGTCGAACAGAGGCCACAACAAGGAGAGTGCGAACAGTGGTCATGTGAGCGATAGGAGCGAATGCCTAATTGTAGTCACGACCATGCTCCTGCTGAAAGCCACACACCACAAGACAAGCCTTGTAGCGCTCAAGAGAACCATCCGAGCGGGTCTTGATCTTGTACACCCATTTGCACGTGATAGAAGTGACACATGCAAGTAAGGGCAAAATATCCCAAGTGCTAGTACGCTCCAAAGCAGCAATTTCCTCAGACATCGCGAGCTGCCTCTCAGGGTGCGCAGCAGCCTCACGGTAGGTCGTAGACTCAGAAAGAGTACGATCCAGAAAGAGCAGCGCTGCCGCGCTCAGGAGGCCTGACAGTGCGACGATCATGAAGATCGTATCTGGGACGAGAAGGTGGAGCAGGACGCAGCAAGGGTGGAGAAGAACCGGGAACAGGGCCCAGCAAAGACGGAGGCTCAACTGGAGAAGGAGTAGGCCGAGGACGTCGATAGTAGTGCAAGGGAAAGGGTGGAACCTCAACAAAAGAGCTGCAGGGAAACTCCGGAGAAGAGGGAAGGGAAGAAGGATGCAGACGCAAAACAGAAGTGGGAAACTGAGTGTTAGGAAAAGTCAAAAAGGAGATCGACTCAACAAGAGAGTTTGAGCTGACAGTAGAGGGACGAAGGTAGTAAAGCCGGGACTCATCGAAGGTGACGTCCCGAGAGATCCTCATCTGGCGAGCAACAAGGTCGTAGCAGCAATAACCCTTATGCTCATGACTGTAGCTAAGAAAAACACACTCAATCGACTGAGCAATCAGCTTGGTGCGCTCATGAAGTGGAAGAAGGGCAAAGCAGACACGACCAAAATAGCAAAGCTGACTGTACTTGAGGGCCCGACCGAAAAGACGCTCAACAGGAGTAGTGGAAGGCTGCATGTTGATGAGAAAAGCAGCAGTGGAAACAGACCCAACCTAGAAGTGAGGTGGAACAGAAGAGGCAAGCATGAGAGCACAAACTGTCTCAAGCAAGTGATGATGCTTACGCTCAGAGACATCATTCTGAGCGTGAGCACCAGGACGAGTATTGGGGAAGAGTACCCTGCTCAGCCAAAAAGCGACGCAAAGCAGCAGATGGGTACTTGCCAACAGAATCATCACGAAAAACACAAATGGCCGAATTAAACTGAGTGCGAACCATGGTGGCAAAACTTTGGTAAATAGAAAGAACCTGGCTGCGAGAGGATATGAAGTAGATCCAAGCATAACAAGAATAATCATCAATAAAGATCATATAGTATCGATGACCCCCTTAAGAAACGAAGGGAGCCGGACCCCAAACGTCGGAGTGAAAAAGATCAAAAGGACGAGTTGAGACAGAATCACTAGAGGGATAAGGGAGCTGCAACAGCTTGCCAAGCTTGCAACCCATACAAGGTAAAGAGGTGCCACCAGAAACAGACCCAAGAAGACCACGACCTACTAGAGACGACAGTCGCGATCCACAGAGATGCCCAAACGATGATGCCACTGAGCAAAGGAAGCATTAGAGGACGCAGCAAAAACAAAGGCAGGTGTAGTTACTGACTGGCTGGTGGAGACAACGGAAGGAAAGTGCATCCAGTCGAGCTCCCAAAGACGCTGCAAATCAAGACGACAAGGGCCAGCACCAAGTAGAGTTCCCGTGCGGCGGTCCTGAACACAACAAGAGTCAAACTCAAGAATAACATGACAGTCGTGATCAGTGATCTGACTGGTCGACATAAGCTGCACAGTAAGCTGGGAAACATGAGAGACGGTAGGAACATGAAAGGAAAAAGTGGAAAGAATACCTCGACCTGCAACAGGAAGAGAGGTACCATCTATAATTTGAACAGTGTCAGGAAAAGTTGTGGGACTTACAGAAATGAGGCGAGTAGAATCTGGTGTCGTGTGATAAGAAGAACCAGAGTCCAAGATCCACGAAGACAAGATACTGAACAAAGGAGGTGACGGAGGCGAGGACTGCTGAGAAACAAGAGCCAGACGAGCAAAACCCGACGCAGGGATGGTGACGGAAGCCCGAGGCAGGGGCAGCACCGGCGGACCGAGACTGGGCGCCAGTGGCTTCCTAAGACCGAGACGCCAGTAGTGGCCCGAGGCAGGGGCGGCGGTGGCGGCGCTAGCCAGGAACAGGGGCAACTGCAGCTCGAGAGGGAGGAGGCGGCAGCGTCAGGAGAAAGGTGGGCGGCGGTGGCATCCCGGGCCTCATCCCCGGTGGTGGTGGACCTGGTATTACAGGTCTTACTGGTGGCGGCCACATCGGCGGTGGTCCCGTCATGCACTGCTACAGTGGACCTCAGGGAACAGGGGAGGCGATGTCGACGACGGCCAGATCCTGACAAAGCACAACAGATCTGGGGCGACCCGATCATCGAGCTTGGGATCCAGAGCAGAGGAGGACGCGACGGCGCTGTCGAGGGCACGACGGGGCAGATCCGGTGCAGAGGGCCAGGGGGCGCGGATCCGGCGTCGGGGCAGCGAGATCTGGGCATCAGGGACACTCGGGAGCAGAGGAGGCTCCGGCGAGCTCCGATTTCGGGAGCTCCGACGGCGAGCTCGGCCGGTGCGACGTCGGGGGCCTGGCTAGGCGGGGAAGAGGCGTCTGCGGAGGAGGAGAGGATCGGGCGGCCCAAGGGGCAGAGCAAGGGCAGCGGTGTCGGGGCGGCAGCCAGAGGCGAGGGTCGTCGGGGCATCGGCGACAACACAAGGAGGCCCGGAGCGCGGCGGCATGGCCCAGAGCAGAGGATTTAGGGGCGCGGTGGCGCAACCCGGAGCAGAGGAAAGCTTCAGGGATGCGGCGGTGCGGATCCGAGTACCTGGGGGCACGACAGCTGCAGATCCGGGTCGACGACGGTTGATCTGGGCCGGCGGAAGGCAGATCCGAGCCGACGGCGTCACCGAGCACATGGGAAGCAGGGGCTGGGCTAAGGTGTGCGTGGAGTAGGAGATGGAGCAAGGGATCAACGCATGGAGCAAAGGAGGGATGGGGCGAAGCAGACGGCGGCAGCGGCAAGCGAACGGCGACGGCAACGGCGGCGGTGGTCACGTGAGGTCTAGGGTTAGTGTCTTTGGAGAGGAAGCCATGGGCTCTGATACCATGTTGGAATGAACCCTTAATTCTATTCCAATGAGCCAAAAGTCAATATAACATGTACAGGTACACAATATGAAAAGAACACCCTAAGCTATATACATATGCAACACATGGGACCAAACTCAAATTTTCATGCTTCACCCTCACTGGTAGTGTAGTGCAATAGATAAGCATACATAATCAGATGGAATTAATTAAACATGAGAGATTTATGAATAATTCATAGGCTTGTTTTGGAAAACCCCTCAAACAAGAATGTAGAATATTCTACTGTGTTGTGAATACTATTTTAATAATCAGTTGTCTTGACAAGTAGATGAAGGCTTCTATTTTCCAAGTTTGATAAAAAGAAACCGGGTCATGTGACTTCTCTAGATTATACTCAACCTTAACAACACAATGAACATAATTTTTCAATCTTACCAACTTCGCCACTTGCTTAGATGCCCCAAAATCAGCAAGTTTAATGCACCCTTTGTTATCAACAAGAATGTTTGCGCCCTGAAATTTGACAAAATACCAGGAATCATCATGATAAGGAAAACAATCAAGCATAAAAAATATGCTATTATCTGTTCACACTTCAGAGATTGTACCTTGATGTCTCTATGTATTATTGCATTGCTATGCAGATAATCCAACCCTTGCAAAATCTGCTTAGTATATTTCCTAATGACCTGATCAACAAATGCAACGGATCACTGTCCCTTCTGCACTGAAATCACCGAAACTGCAAACCACACAGATTGATGATTACTTACTGCCTCCGGGAATGAACCGAGATTCCCGAGAAGCGACTGAATGGACCCTCCGGGAACAAACTCCAGCAAAATATTCAATGTGTCTTCCTCCCGGACCGTGCCAAGGTACCTCTTCTCAAACCACAGAAAATAGATCAAACAACAACAACACACTAGCAATTACCTAAAAAACCAATTTGTAATCCGTATTGCAACCACTCACCACAATGTTGGGGTGAGACAGGTTCTTGAGGAGCTTCACTTCTTCCTCGAGCTCTTTTATATGCGCCTATCCATAAAAATCCAAAACCAAAGAGCACCCCGTATCACACAAAAGCCTCATAATTCTTAAGTTGGTAACCAAACAAACAGGTGGTTGGATGAAAGCTACTCACTTGGGCCTTCTCCCGCGTCGCATTGCTACTCCCGATCAAAACCTGGAACCGAACATCACAGAAAGGAACAAGTCACTTGCCGAATGCCTTCAAAAATCCAGACCGTAAAAACCTAATGCCACATCGCAAAACCCCCGCCGCACCTGCTTTACTGCGAGGAGCTCGCCGGTGTCGAGGTTCATCCCGAGGTAGACCTGCCCAAATGCGCCGGACCCGATCAGCTCGCCCTTCCGCCACCGGATCGGCGGGTTCTCCTCTCCTCCTCCACCTGCCCCGCCGCCGCCGCCCGACACGGGCGTCGGCGGCAGCAGGCGCCGCGGCGGGGAGGGGCTCTTGGAGATGAGCCCGAGCAGCCCCATCCCCCTCGACTTGCGGAGGCAGGAGCTGATCCGCTCCCCGGCTCCCGCGCCGAGGGGGCCGGCGGGGGGCTCGGCTGCCGCGGCGGCGCTGGTCCGGAAGGAGATGGACCGGCGCACGGAGTCGAAGAGCCCCGGTGACGCCGCCTCCGCCGGCGTCGTCCCGTCGCATGGCTGGGGCCTAGGATTCGGCGCGCGTCCTTGCTGCCGTCGGCGGCGTCGGTGTGTTGGGGTTGGATCGAAACGGGGGAATGTGGAATGCAGACGCCGCTGTCGGCTGCGGGATTTTGAAATTCTGGGGTTCGTGGGGGCGGTGGAAAGACGGAAATGCCCCCTTCGCGACCGTTACGTAGGGGGCATACGGCAGTGGAGTACGCGTGGGCGCGTTGATCAACCGTGAGTGCGCGAGACATGGGTGCCACATGGCCACGTCATCAGTGAACGTAAACGGAGTGTGAAGTCCAGCTTGGGTAGATTCTCTATGTTTCTTACGGGAAAATGTCTCTGTTTAATAACGCAAAAATGTATGAGAGAAAAAGGTGATTTAAACTGTTGTACCTATCATATTCAGCCCAAACCTTCAATCTTTCCGAGCACTTCATCTTGATCATTACCATGCAACTAAATTTTCTATGCATTTCATGAAAAAAATGTCACCATCTTCTTATCGGGAAAATAAATTGTCGTTTTCTCGTTGACTTATTAATGCCATTCTAGAAGAGATCAGTGATAACCCAATGGTGTTCAGTTAATATGCTAAAAGGACACGTCCCGCAAGAAAAAGAAGAAGGGACAACAGTGTACCAAAATATGGTAAATTGATGTATTTATGCCCTAAGATGTAATGTACACATATGGTACTATGTTCAACTAAATATTTTCGGGCAATCTAAAAGGTGCAGAGTTGTGTACCACGTACGTGCATATAATACTTACTTGCGTGTACCTTCTTAAAAATTTTGAAATCGAGATTTTTCATCTTCAAAGTCCATTTTTTAAATATGTTCTGAACTCCAAGGGATCATGAGCTCACAATCCATTTTCACTTGCAAAGATCTCGTCCGCATAGTCGACATTATTGCAGTGGCCACTTAATTGCTAACAAAGAGGGGCCAAGAGGATAAGAACTATGTTAGAAATTTCAACATAAAAAACATTTATAAATGATTTATACATGCATTATAGCCATGTTGCAAAATGAGCAACTATATTTTAGAATTGTTCCATCTTGCACAAACATCTTTATTCTTTTATTTATGTGCTCTCTCAACTTATACTAGAAGGTCACGTGCTTCGCTGCGCCGCTAAACCCGTCGACCATGGAAACAATCTAATGGCGAACTGCAATCGGAACCTGGTGTTCCTTTTATCAAGGGACAATTGCCAAAATGCCACACCTTTCTGCTGCCTTCTGTGAAATTATATTAAGTTCGATGCAATAGCCTATTTGCCACATTTATTTTCGCGCTTCGTTAATTTGCCCTTTTCAAATATTTAATTCATATTCCTGGTTTAATGGCCCTGGCCCACATGCGAAAGGTCGGTTCTGCTTCTGCCCCTCCGGTCGGTCCCGGACCTGGCTGGGTCTAGCCTTCTTGTGATGGTGCAACCCAGCGCGGTTCATCTTTCTCGCTCGATCGCTCGACCACATCCTATTACTCCCTCCCTTCGCTCTTCTCTCGTTCGGCAATCGCCACCACCCTGTGCCCCGGCTCTCTGTCGGTGCGACCGTCTCAGAGACCAGAGCGGTGGGTGAAATCCGGCGGCAACGAAGGGCTCGATAGGTATACTCCCAGATCGAAGCCATTTCTCTTCATCTCTCCTTCTTTCGTTGTTGATAGATGTGTTGAATGCCTAAACCCTAGATTTGATGGAGGCTCCGATTGGTGTAGGAGCACGCGCAATGGAGGAGCCCGTTGGTGGAGGAGCGCGCGTAGTGGAGGAGCCGGTTGCTGGAGGAGCGCTCGCAGTGGACCCAAATGGGAAGGTCTCTTCCCCTTTGGTTGTTCTTCGATGTACTGTTCTTGTGCCCTCCCCACCCCCATCTTAGCTAAGTCGAACGAAGTATACAACGTTGTAGTCCTCGTAACCGTAATAATCTTTTATGTGACTGTCGAGTAGGATTGAACCTGAAAGAGCCTTTATAGTAGCTATTAGAGTTCCACCGTACTTTTCCAGGCTTGACGATGGTAGCCAACACAGATATGGGCGACAAGATTTGGAATGGGTTGTTGATTTGCGTGGGTTTACCTTCGATAAGTTGGTTGAACAGTTGGGAGAGAAGACAAGTTGGGGATCATCTCAAGAGGCTCATGTTTGGTGTAATGATTTGGAGTGTGGTGGTGTGATGAAAAGGGTTCAACACACCTTTGAATTGCTGGATGTATTCAACCACCGCAGTAGAACGAAATGGGTTTGCTTCTTAGTGGAAATAGTAGACAAAGCTTCCTATCTGTCTAGCCAGTCTAGTGTTACAGTCGACCCTTGGTGAATGATTGTGCTGGGACTACCACTGTAGCAGCAGTAGTAGATGTTGATCCAGCAACAGTGGATGAGGCTAAGGACCAAGGAAATGACATGTCCTCGCCAGTTAGGGTGGACTGGTCTACTATTAATATTGATCAAGGACCTAATGAATTGGATTCAGATGTTGATATGACTGAGGATGATGTGTTTCTTCTTTTGGGCTTGAAGGATGAGTCTGACATAGCCAGGCATGGGGCTGGCATAGGCATGGCAGGGTTGATTCTAGTGTTGCACCCGTGGAAGTCACTAAAGGGGCAGCTATTCCTGTGGATGATGACATACTCAAGGAGCAGCACATCAACTATGACAGGGGTCATCCCAAGACGGAGATGGGCAGCATGTTTCCATCCATAAAAGATTTTAGAAGCCATTAGGTAGTATGCTATAAATGAGCAGTTTGATATCTTCACCCAGAAAACTAACCCTACAAGGTTCAGTAGGAAATGTTGGGCTGAAGGGTGCCATTGGAGAATTGTAGCTCGCATGACTGCAAATAAGAAAGCTATCAGGGTAATAACCTTATTGCTAAATCGTAATGTTGCATACATGATCTATTTTCCTGATTTGTTTGTACTTAATGGTGTTATTGTTTTTACAGGTGTCCAAGATAGTCAATGATCATCTATGTTATTCAAGCAGCAGGATCAAGACTAGTATGGCATCCAAGTCCTGGGTGGCAGATTGGGCATTATCTGTACTGAGGGACCATCCCAACATAGGAGCCAAGGAGATGCAAGAAAAACTACAAGATGATTACAATGTTACCATGGGATATGACATAGCATGGAAGGGGGAGACAAAAGGCGGTGGATGAACTATATGGGTGTTGGGAACAAAGCTTTCAGTTTCTGTACAAACTTCAAGGCTGAGGTTGAGTTGAGGTCTCCAGAAAGCATAATAGAGATTGACAGTAAGAGAGTGAAAGGTAATGTGTACTTCCACGGATTCTTTATTGCATTTAGGCCCTGCATTGAGGGGGTTTTTAGAGGGTGTAGACCATACATTAGTATAGACTCAACTGCTCTTAATGGAAGGTGGAATAGGCATTTAGCATCCTGTACAGCTTTAGACGGTCATAACTGAATGTTCCTAGTAGCATTTGGGTTCATTGATGGAGAAAATGAGGATAACTAGACATGGTTCATAAGACAGCTCCAGAGGGCAATAGATGATCTTCCTAATCTGGCTGTGTGCATATGCTTGCAAGGGTTTGGAATAGCAGTGAAGGAAGTTTTTCCTCAAGCTGAGCAAAGAGAGTGTTTTAGGCACCTCATGCAAAATTTTATGAAGAAATTCAATGGTGACTACTTTGGACATATGTGGCCTGCAGCTAGGTCATATAAGCAAGATTTTTTTGACTACCACATGAACAAAGTTTTGATAGCATGCCCTGAGGTGGCTGACTATCTTCAAAGGTATCACAAATTAATGTGGATGAGATGTTCTTTCAAACCAGACATCAAGTGTGATTATATTAACAATAACCTTTCAGAGTCCTTCAACAGTTGGGTGAGAAATGTGAAGGACCTACCTCTGGATGAACTTGCAGACAAGTTAAGGGAGATGATTATGGTGTTGTTTGAGAAGAGGAGAAGAATTGGGGAAAGGCTGCAGGGGATTCTACCAGCTGTCTTACAACAATTGATGATCAAGTTAAGGGGATTAGCCCACCTAAAGGCTCAAGTATCTGCCAATTGGAGTGCTCAGGTGAGGGATACTAACAACAACATCATGAGACATGTTGCCAAGGCATCAACTCATGAGTGCATTTGCCTTCAGTGACAGCACACATGTAAGACATGTGAGCATGCATTGGCATTCCTAACATTTTTTAGAAATGTCAATATGGAGGATTATGTACACTAGTACTACTTACTAGAAAGGTTCAGAGATGCTTATGAAAAGGGAAATTGAACCACTAATAGACAAGTCTCAATGGCCAAATGTGGATATCGTCTTTCAGCTACTTCCTCCATTAGCCAAAAGATCTTCTGGAAGGCTTAGGAAATTGAGGATTAAAAGTTGCTTGGAAAAGGGGGGTAAGGGAAAGCAACCGGTTCAATTGGAAAGCCTGAACAGGAGCAAGAGATGTGGGGAGCTGGGGCCTAGGCAGGCATCATGTCCATTGAGTGGGACAAAGAAAAGGTACATGCATATTAAATTCATTGATTTTTTGCTTTTTCGTACTGATACATGAACTATTGTAATTGTGGTCTTGACACAGGAAGTCCAAAAAAGCAAGAAAGAGTGCAGCAAGAACAGAAGGTGCAAGCACTTCAATAGAGGGATGCCCAAGCACTTCAACAGTGGGAGGTCCAAGCATATCACTTAGGAGGTCAATGTTCACCGTGCTTGCTGTACTGAGTGATAGCCCTGGTCCTGTCACAAGAATGTGAAATACTTTTGGTTGTTCCACTTTAGCATCCATATTTAGTTCTGACTAGATCATCTTGTTCCAGGCAACTGGCATTGACTTTGGGAGGTGAGGCATTTCTAGCAAGACCTGTCAAGAAAATGACACCAAAGAAGAAGAAACAGAAGACCTAAGAGAAGTTGTGTATTAGGGTTGCATTTTGGATATGTTGGCAACTTATTCTTAAAGTGCTTATGTATTGGATGTAATGTACTGGATGTATTCTGGATGTAATGTATTGAATGGTCACTGCTTATGTATTCTAGAAGTGCTTATGTATTTTGGATTCTGGATTATGTATGTTGGAAGTGCTTATGTATTTTGGATTCTAGATTATGCATGTTGGAAGTGCTTCTGGATTCTGGATTATGTATGTTGGAAGTGCTTAGGTATTCTGGATTCTGGATGTATTGAATGGTTACTGCTTATGTATTCTGGAAGTGCTTATGTATTTGGATTTATGATTATGTATGTTGGAAGTGTTTATGGATTTTGGGTTTTGGATTATGTATGTTGGATTCGACAATATGTATTCTGGATGTACTGAATGGATGGTAGAAATGCTTCATTTCAACTCATTCCATTATTGTGCTATCTGGATTCTGGCAATAGTCAGTACCAACTTACAATACCAATTGAGGTCAGCCATTATTGTGCTATCTAGATTATGGGAATAGTCAGTACCAACTTATAATACCAATTGAGCTTAGCCATTATTGTGCTATCTAGATTCTGGCAATAGTCAGTACCAACTTACAATACCAATTGAGCTCAACCACTATTGTGGTATCTGGATTCTAGCAATAGTCAGTACCAATTGACAATACCTATAGAAATACTAACAAAAACATTTGAAAACTTACAACATGAAGTAGTTGAAAACTGATAATACCAATTAAACTCAAAACATTTTTTGTTGAAAACCTAATAAAACCATCCATGGTACAACAACATAGTATTTATGTCCATAACATCCATTTAGCACCATAAGTAGAGAATAAGCGGACAGAATCGACAAAATCATCCATTTACCACCATAACCATACATGACTATGCATACCATCCATAAGACTGCATTGCATTGCATAAGCATAAACATCCATCACCATACATTACCATCCATAAGCATTCATTACACCTAGACAACGGCAAACTACCATCCATTATATAGGGCACTGCCTACTTCGCAAACACAATGAACACTGCCGGAAAAAGGAATAAACCAAGTACTGCATTCATAACCATCTGCATATCTTCTATCTTCGCGATCTTGCTCAGCTTCGCATCCCTGTTGCAAGCAAAAGCCTTCAACGCAACCATATCTTGCTTGAACCAGGCAACGCTGGCCTTCAGAGAGTCCAACTCACCCTTCATGGTCAGATGTAACTTCAAGTAGCTCTGGAATGACATCCTCAAGGCATATAGTGTCCTCATGAAGAAATCCCATGTCCACCAGGTACTGCTGGTACTTGTCGATCCACATGAAAAAATTGTAACAATTCGAAACATGCTAAGCATAAAATCAATACAATTTAGCCCCGGTTCAACCCTAATCAGTACCAATTTCTCCCTAATTTATCCAAAATAGCACAATCCTAAAACCCTAGCCACGACGCAACCGTAAAACCCTACCCACGGTGCATCCCTACTCAGTCAAAATTTCTCCTTACAAATCACACTACAATAAAACCTTAGCCACGGTGCACTCCAAATCAGTACAAATTTCTCCCTAATTTCTCCAAATTCGCCCAACCATACAACCCTAGCCTTGTGCAATCCAACCCAAATTAGTCCCAAATGCAACAAATAAAGCAAAGGGGCCAACAACTTAATCTAGATTGATTCCTTGAGCACTTGAAGAAAATCTTCCCCGGGTTGTTCTCCATCTTCGAGGTTGTAAGATCGAGGAGACCGACTAGAGGGGGTGAATAGGTGGGTTTTAAAATTCTTTGGCTAAAACTAAGTTTATGTGCGAAAGAGTAAATCAAATCGGTTTTACATAATTAAGGCCTGAATCAACTAGTCTCACCAAGTGCACCAACAACCTAAGTCTATGTCAATGATAGCAAATATGCAAAGACATGTAAGCAATTTTATTCTAGGAATGTAAATTGTACAAAGTAAAGCAAAGAGAATAAACCGCAATGACACAAGAATATTTTACCATGGTGTTCGAAGACTTGCTGGTCTTCCCTAGTCCACGTTGAGGTAAGCCCAAACAAATTGGACCGGCTCCACGAATTAAGCCAAACACCTCAATTTTACTAGTGGTAGCTCTTTCCTACTCCGGGTAGGTGAGCTCGAACCTTCACAACACGCCAGACCTCTTCACAATCTTCTTTGAAAAGATCACCGGATACGACGCCTCCAACGTCATCTAGGTGTCGGCAAACACCAAGAATAATAAGCCAAGCCACTTGCTTGACTCTCACAACGTGCAACGAATGCACAAGTTTAAGTGGATACAAAATCTAACTCTAGATGCAACACATGCAACTAGAGACATCTCTCCTTGCTCACAAGGTGCAACACATGCACAATTGAGAAGAGAAGTGTCGACGATCAAATCGCCGATCTTATGAATATATGAATGAAAAGATGAAAATGGCGCGTATCTTCTAGAAAGTAGTGAGACTGCTCTTTATTGCTTTAAACTGGCTATTACAAAGAGTGTATATAACTTAGACTAAACACTAATTCGGGAGTACGAGGCTTTTGAGAGTGTCTCTCAAATGATCTTCACTGTTCCGGTCTCTCCAACTTCAGTCCGCATTCCTCCTTATGTAGTTGATGAAGGGTTGGCAGTTGTCTCTGGAGGAGACGCCTGTTCGGGAAGCAACGCGTCTGGTCGAAGAGAGGTGTCAGTTGATAATGTATCAACTGTTGTGCGGTTATATGTCAATGAGTCATGTAACCATACTTCAGTATCGTAGCGTCGCGTGGTATGGAATATATAGCACATGTTCTATTCGTCACACGGTAAAGCTTATGTCTGGTCGTAGATCCAGACATCAGTTCAAAACCTTGTGAGCATTTGACTAGTCGGAGACTTGGTTTGGAATCATGTCCGACCAGATTGGGTACTATGTAACCTCTAGAATTCTTACGACCAGTGAGGTCGTTAGCCTTAGGGTTTACGACCATGAAGACGTATGGTCTCTATATACTAAATAATAAATAGAGGTTTTAATCCTCGTTAGCTAGCCCCCGAACTTTAAATGAATTGGTCGTATAGACGCTTACTCCCGATGCAATCGTATCGGGCAGACCCCTCATTAAATGTCGTGGTATTCGAGGCGGTCCGTATTCATTTTTAAAGTTCAGAAATTGCTTTGGAAGTTGAAGGAACTCTTGGTCCGCTGATCAAAAAGGGATTTTTGTCCGTTGAATTTTCCCCAGAAACGGTTATAGTGTTGTCGCTATAAAAGGCCCCTTAGCACTGGGTGTTAGGGTTTCTACGCCTTTTGCTTTCCTCTTCATCTTCCAAGAAACTATCTCCGGTCACCTTTGAATTCTTCACCCGAAAGAAATCACCATGTCGGATCTTATTACCAACTGGTCGATCTCCGATCTGAGCGAGAAGAAACTTGAAGGTCTGGAAAAGGTTGGGCTATTACCCGACGTAATCGATCGCGTGGAGATCGGCGTTTGGGAACATTCTGCAAGTGGTGAGGATGGAGAAATTCCCGTTTTTCTCGCATATATCGAATGCGGCTTCAGACTTCCAGTTCACTCCTTTCTTTCTCAAGTTTTGGAGTATTATGGAGTTGAACTGATCAATCTGGACCCCAACGCCATAGCCAACCTCAGCATCTTCGTTTACCTCTGCGAAGCGTACCTGGGAATTCCAGCAACCCTAGACCTCTTCAGGTACTACTACAGATTAGTGAATGCGAAGAAGAAGACCGGTACACCCGGAGAGTATACATTGCGTCTCCATGATGAGAAGGCTGAGGAGTACATTCCAATGTACTCTAAGTCTTCATGGTCGTCATGGAAGAAGAGTTGGTTTTACATGAAGATCACACAGGGTGATGGCCTTTATTACAGCGGTAAAAATGCTATCGAGATCCCACAATGGCGTTCCTCCTCGAAGAAGGAGGAAAAATTGGGAGATGGGTTGAAGCCATCCATCTCCTGAGTGCTAGGGGTTTTACATCCTATCACGTGGTGAGGGACTTCTCCATGCGGAGAATCAGTCCTTTGAAGGCCAGAGCTCACTCGATGCTCTGGTATATTGGTCGTGACGACACGACCAAGGATTCTAGGGAAGGTAAGTTCCAGTAAGAATCCGACCAGTATATCTTTCTGGTCAAATGGTCTTATAACCTTAAGACCTCTCTTTTTGTTACAGCTTTATCTTCTGATGAAATCAGAAGACGGATCAGAATGATCTGTGCTGGAGAGCCTAATGAGAAGGCTGGTTTCCCTTTGATCTTAGCAGTGACTACTGCTGAAGAAAGGGCCGAGAGACTTCGGGTAAGTATGATAATTATTTTCTATATTTACAATCTTTTCCGATCGGTGTTTACCTAAAAATCCTCTTTGATATGTAGTCGGTTAGTCTAAGAATTGATGAGGCCATGGAGACCTGTGAGCCAATTGACGAACCGACCAACCTTACGATCACTAGTGATCGTGTAGGGGTAGGTAACCGAAGGAAATACTTTGTGCTTAGATGAAAAAGATATGTTCATCACCCGACTAACTTTGTTTATTGAATCAGGCGATAGTCATTGAGCCCCATACAGTTGCTCAAGATTTGCCAAGGGCCGTTGAAGCAACTGCTTTGGTGACCGATGAACCTACACCTTCCGATCCAACGATCAGGGATTCTACTCTTGACTAGTTGGTTGAAAGTATTACATCTGATCGTTCATTGAAGGATGTAGAGGGTACAACCAACCCTACCAGTTCAAGACTGGAAAAATTGGTTGAAAAGAAAAGAAAAGCTAGCGCTACAGACTTTAAGCCAGCGCGCTTCAGAGTCAAGACAAAAAAGATAACTGGGTATGTTGTAAATGAAACTATCATATGAACGCATACCTTTTTATATCCTTGGCGAACTTGAATTCTGAACTTCCTTTTCTTTGCGCAGACCTGTTGGAGCCCCAGTCGCTCCGATCGAGTTACTCCAAAGAGTCGGTGATCGAGGCACCTCCGACCAGGGCTTTCCTCAGGCAAGAAATCCTGAGGAGGAAGTGGTTGGGGAAGCCCCCGAGCCTACTTCAGTGTTGGAATCTGATTTGAATTATGTGGTGATTTTTACTCCGTCAGCAGAGGTAGGCACCTCTGCAGACCCACAAGAGATTCCAACTTCTAAAAGGAACTCCTCCCAGACTAACAAGTTCCCTTTCTCTCATCGATTTATCGAGGATAAGGAGCTTGATGATGCTTGGAGGAGAGTATCAGATCGTCTTGCAAAGGCGAATCCTGATAAGATTTTTGTCGATTATAATGATGTGACAATTCAAGTAAGTGTCCTCAACCATTCTTATAGTTTTCCTTGAAGTTCACAAGAAACTTTAAAGAAAAAATGCTATTCATGCAACATATGGTTGAAAATTTTGCTGTGATCGGAGGACTAACCGATCGGATTAAGAATCTAGAGTAAAAACACTCCGAACTAGAAAGTAAGAACTTTCTTCTTAATTTGTCTTTTGCTAAGACTTTCCTTTCTTCTTTTAACTATCCTCCCTTATCAAATTTGATAGATTTGGAGAAAATAAAAGAAGAAGCTTTGGCTGAAAAAGCCAGAAGAATAAAGCTTGAAGAGGAAATTCAAGCTAAAAACCGGTCGATCGAAAACTTGACGACCAGATATGAAAAATACCAAGAAAAATCTAGAAATAAGGCCGAAGGTAACTTAGTTGTAGACTTGACTTAGTATCTCTTCTGATCCTTTTTAGCCTAATATTTGTTTTGCTTATGCGGAACAAAATCAAGGTTTAACCAAAGCAAAGAAAGTTTTGGAATTTGAGCTAGACAAGGGGGTAGCAGTTATGTTTAACCTTGATGAACAAATTACTGCACTCAACAAAATGATCTTTGATATGGGATCAGGATCAACGTTACCTTCCTTAAGTGATCCAATGGAAAAGGTAAATTACCTTAGTCACCTTTTGGAGGACCTTAAGGGCTTGCTCAAAACTACAAGAGATAATTATGCCCAGTCCGTAAAGGAATCTATTGCTAGTGGAGTTAGTCTTACTTTGGCAAAACTGAAGGCGTCCGACTCCTCTATCAATCTTCATGCTATTGAAGAGGATTTTAACTGCTTGCTTGAGGAGGCGACCAAGTTTCTCAAGGAAGTTAAACCTCTTGGAGACAAGGTTGCAGAAGAAATGGAGGTCGGATCTCCATCCAGCAGTGACTAATGGAGGGCAATCTCTAGTAGTAAAAATCCTGCAAAAAAGAGAGTATGCAAAAAAATATGTAAAAACTTACCTTTCTCTTATCAATGAAAAAAGAATTTTTGTTTATCCGATCGACTTATCATATATTACCCAGCCCCCGACTGTTTTATAGTAGAAGAATTTTACTATAAAAGCAGTAGGCCAAGAATATGAATTTAAGTCTCAACCATTGTTTGAAAGTATGTACTGATTGTTGAAAAAACTGATCGTGATAATACTAGGAAACCTTTTTGGTCGGAACCAATGTTAGGTTTCGACTAGTTGTAAATCTATTTTTCGTAATCAAAGTACTTACTAAGACAATATATGGTCGAAAAAAATGAATTTTCTTGACAAGAGGAAGTTACATGCAAAAACATATATAATAAACGAGAAGTGGTTTTATTTTTTATGCAGTGCTCAACGCTGGTCGGAATGAACCTGCTGAGAAATAAAGTTATAGATTGTATTTCGCAATACGTGTTCGTGCTCTAGTCTGACTGGCAGTGAGGATCGCAAGAAAAGGGCCGTCGCTAGGAAGCTCCTTCCAGTGGGCGGAACCACATGCAAAAAAGGAGAGATTTCGACTAGGAGGTTTTCCGTGTCCCGACCAGTAGCCAAACAAGAGTAGAACAGAATTTTGAAAATAAAACATATAATCTCCATAGTCCTAAGCATATGAACCGCAGTCGACCAGAGCTAAGTTCTGTCATATAAATAACATCACTTGCTTTTTGAGTTGATTCATTATTTATTAAACCGAATGGAAATGAAATAAAAATTAAATGAAAAACTTACGCAATTGGTCAATATTTCAAGAATTAGATAAAACCCTGCCGTCTGACATGGCTAATCGTAACGAACCTGGTCGGGTGACTTCGACCACAGTGTAAGGACCTTCCCACTTGGGGAAAGTTTGTTGTGATTTGCTTGGTTCTGAATTTTTCTAAGAATCAAATCACCTACAGCTAAGCTGCGAGGTTGCACCTTACGATTGTGGTACCTTCGCATGGCTTGTTAATAGATTGCCGATAGGAGATTCCAGGACCACCTCAGCACCTGAGCCACTTAAAGTAACTGACCTGTCAAAGTACATCGTCCACTGGTCGTGGATATCGTACTGGGGATCCTGAACAGGTTCAGGATTTGTCCATTCGGCAACAAAGTCTACCAAGATTTAGGATTTAATGGCCGTTCGGGACATGAAATGGAGGTTGAACTCCCTAAGTTCTACTGACTATTTTTCCATGTGTCCCGCTGCTTCCCTGTTCTAGAGGACCCCTCCTAAGGGAAACTCAGACAACACAATTATCTTGTGCGTTTGAAAATAATGCTGCAGTTCCTCGAAGACATGAGGAGGGCATAAAGAAGTTTTTGGACCTGATGGTAGCGCTCCTTAGACCTGTGTAAAACTTCACTTACGTAGTAAACTGGTCGTTGGACGTTTTCACGCTCTACGACCAGCACTGTGTTCACTACCTATGGTGCGACAGCTAGATAAATTAAGAGCTTCTCTTTTGGCTTCAGAGAAACCAAAATAGTTGCACTCGTAAGATACCTCTTGACATCCTCAAAGGTAGCGTTTGCCTCTTCTGGCTACTTGAAACCCTTGTGCTTCCTTAGAACTTTAAAGAAAGGTAGTCCTTTTTTCTAGTCGTGTGATAAAACGACTTAAAATCGTCATGCATCTGTGAGTTTTTGGACTTATTTCTTCGTGGTCGGAGGGTGCATTTGCACGATCGCCTTTATTTTTTTGGGATTTGCTTCGATTCCTCGTACAGAGATAAGGAATCCAAGCAACTTTCCTAAAGAGACTTCGAACACACACTTCTCATGATTGAGTTTCAAGCGGTGTTTTATGAGGTTGTCGGATGTTTCTTGTAAGTTAGAAATATGATTAAGCCATTTGATGCTTTTTACGACTAGATCGTCAACATAGACTTTCAATTTTTAGCCTAGTTGAGGTGAAAAAGTTGATTACATCAAGCGTTGAAAAGAAGCGCCAGTATTTTTAGACCAAATGGTATTTTGATATAGCAAAATATTCCAAATGGGGTAATAAATGTGGTCTTTTCTTCATCTTCTATACACATATTAATTTGATGGTAGCTAGAATATGCATCTATAAAACTTAATGTTTCGCAACCGGCAGTAGAATCAACCAACTAATCGATACAATGAGAGGAAAATCATCTTTTGGACAAACTTTATTGAGATCAGTAAAGTCTACACACATCGCCACTTGTCGTTATACTTCCTAACCATTACATGACTGGCCAACCATTCTGGGTGGTCGACTTCTTTTATAAAGGCTACTTTAAATAGCTTGTCCAGTTCTGATTTGAAAGCATCTCGTCGATTAGGAGCAAATCTCTGTAATTTTTATTTTACGGATACTTTGTCAGACTGTAAAGCTAGCATGTGCTCAATCACTTCCCTGGGACTCCGGACATGTCAGATGCTTGCAACGCGAAGACATCCGCGTTTACTCAAAGGAAAGTGATGAGGGCGTCTTCCTATTTGGGGTTGAAAGTATCCCCGATGCGAACAGTCTTCGAGGGCTCCTCTGGATCCAGAGGAACCTCTTTGACCTGATCGTTCGACTTCGGTGCAGCTTTCGACTTCGACTGCTTGGTCGAAGAGTGCTCCTTGTTTTCTTCCCGAGTTGGTATTTGGCCAACCATCTCGAGGGATTGACGGTCACACGTATGCACCATCTTCTTATCACGGTGAATTTTGATTACTCCTTTGGGACCCGGCATCTTAAGTATGGTGTTATATGGCATATCGAAATCGACCACATTAAAGGAGATCTTCTTTGTCCTGAAATTACTTGGTGAACCAAATGTTAAAGGAAGAGAAACTTGGCCAATAGGTTTGGCCGAAGGCCCCAGTACAATACCATGAAAAGAGTATCGTACCGGTCTTACCTTGGTCCTGGGTACTTGCATCTCGTCCAGGGTACTCATAAACAAGATGTTTAACGACCTTCCACCAACAACTAACACTCGATTTACTCAACAGTTGTTGATGGTAGGCTCGACCACGATCGGAAAACAACTTGGTTGAGTGGAAGGGATTGGGCAATTACTCTTCTCGAATGAGATGGTGACTTCTGACCACTTCGACAACTTATTGACAAGAGGTGGGTCAATGTAGTTTACCTTGCGTTCGATAGCCTTAAGTCGTTTTGACTCGTATGCCGATGACCCCCATAGATATGCTCAATGGTATGCTCAAGATCTTGGAATGGCATCTCCTCGTTGTTGTCCGACTGCGTACGACCACTCGCTTGCCCCACCTCTTCGAGGGTAGAAAGTGGTCCTTTACCATTGTAGTAGTCTTTGAGTTTTCGTTGGAAAACCTAGTAGTTACGAAGGTCATGTCCTTCCTTTTTCCAAAAGGGTACCACCTAGGCTTGTCGTTCTTCCGCTCGGGACCCTTACCTTTGCCTCGATTGAGATATTGCTTGGAACTTCGTGGTTCCTTGTCATTTACAGCCAAGCCCTCCTTAGGAACTGTTGGCTTGAGGTTTTGCCACTCACCTTGTTCTTGGATTTCTTGGCTTTTTTTGTCCTTCTTGCTACTTCCACCTGCTTCTTGAGGATTCTAGTCGTCTCGATCAATGGTTTTGTTCCACTCGATTGCTTCTGCAGCAGTCGCATATCGATTGGCCATCTCGAAGAGTTCATCGAAGGTAGCCGGAGGATTTAAAGCGATGCCCTCTATAATTCTTTAGCTGCGGACTCCCTACTTGAAGGCTCTGATAACATATGAGTCAGAAACATTAGGAATTGAATTCCGAACCAGACTGAAGTGCCTGATGAATTGATGTAAGGTCTTGTGGTCATTTTGTCTTATCTTGTGCAAATCGTCCTCCTTTCCAGGGCGATTATAGGTACCCTGGAAGTTAGCCAGTAGAAGGTCACAAAGGTGTTGCCACGAGTAGATCGATTTGAGCGGTTGGTTTAGCAACCACAATCGAGCGAACCCTTCGAGCACAGTCGAAAGGTAATTCGCCATGATGCGCTCTCCTCCTGCTACTGCTCGGACAGCGGTCATGTAGATTTGGAGGAACACGATGGGATTCTGAGACCCATCGAATTTCTCCATGTTCACTGGTCGAAACCGCGGCGGCCAGTGAACTGCTCAGAGGTCAGGTGAGAACGCCCTATATCCGGTAATTACTTCGTAACGCCTCCTTTGTAGAAAAAAGGGTTGTCGTCATCAGGTGATCATACACGATGATAGCCGGCAGTGGGTGAACCCGACTTATGATAAGTCTTGATTCTACGAGGGTAATACTCCTCGTATCTCATCTACTGCTATAGATCTCTGTGTCAGAGAGGTGAACGATCACTTCTCCTGAGAGTTTGTTTATCTCCAGGCATTCGAAGAACCTTTCTCCAGTTAGGATAACAACATACCCTGTTGTCTCGTCGATCTCCATGTGGTGAGTTGTTCGAACGACTGGAAGCTGATGGAGTCATACCTCTACGACTTCCGGAATGATGACGGTGAGGGTGCTCGAGTCTAGTCATCGTGCTTCAAAACCTTCGTGCAATCTCTTGCGAAGAGGTCGTAGCCAAGCGCTCGGGCAAGCTCTCGAGTTGGGTTCTCGAGTATATCGCTGATATGTTAGAGTTCCTGAGCTTTCTTTGACTGATACTGAAAGGGCTCATGTAGATTTCTCTGAGCTGCTATTCTTCTCTGTCGAGTTGCCTCAGGATCGTCAATGTCTGATCCTTGAGTTTTGCCTCAATGAAATGTGATTATCTCGAGGATTTCTCACACGCTCATAAGAGTGTTGACCCTGTTTATCACCGAAGATGTCCTTACCATTGTCACAAGGAGTCGCAATGTGTGATCGTCAGGGAGGGTCCTCAGTTATGTCTCCTAGGAGAGTGATCATCACCTGAGGGAAAGACGAAGACCTCCCGTTGATGACCTCCACTTGTGCTCAAGGCCTCCTCGCTTGAGGAGTAGTCGAAAGACATCGTCTGGCGACTTGGAGTAAATCCCTCTAGGAAGGGGAATTCTGGGTTATAACTGTCTCTGTCCACAAATGAGCCCTGTGATGGGATGGTCGAACTCGCAGAAAAAACATGTTTGACCCCATCCTTTGTGGGGCTAACCGAAGAGACAATACCACCAGGTGCTAATGAAGTTCCGGAATGATGGCTTCCAGTACTTGCCGTGCCAGGTCGGACTGCCTTAGGTGGACTTGAACATTTGAAGGGGGAGGTCTCGCCATGTCCTGGGTCTACCTCGGAGTAGTCTTGATTGTGGTTGGATTGACCCGCCCTTTGAGAAAGTTGGTTCCTCATTTCGATGTAACATTGTGGGGGATACATATCCCTCCTTAACTTCATCGGTGGTTTGGTCTCCTAGAGAATGATCTCCGGAGGCGACATCACCATCGGATGATATAATACTCGGCTCGTAGTCGAAGCCGGTATCCATGTCGATATCTGCGTAATCAGCCAAGTCGAACCAGTTCTTCTCGTTCCACTCTCCTGCCATAGAAGCATTAGAGTTGGCAGAAAATGAAGGAAACATGATAACCAGAAGATCTCCACGGGCGGCGCCAACCGTAGGTGTTTTAGAACCGAACTTACGTAATGATTGTTTGATTCGGGAGATCTCTAAGACTCAAATCACGCAGAGAGAATGACACATGGATTTTTATACAGGTTCGAGTTATCTCCGGAGAGAATACCAATCCTACTCCTGTGTGGCTATATTGACTATGCTGGTTACAGATCAAGAAAAAGACTCAAATGCAATGTCTTATGCTCCTAATTGTGTCTTTCTTTATCTCCTTTCTGCAGTCTGGTGATTCCTCTTTTTATAGCGTGCTCGAAGCGGGCGACAATTTCTCCAGCCCAAATGGCGTATCAATGCTTCAGATGATGGCGCAGTTACCAGAGATTAATGTTGAAAAAATAACGTTCCCACGTCGCAAGACAGTTATCACCAGAACAGAGAGATTAATCGTGCAGTTATTTCGGAGAATAATAACGTATACTGATTGTTTAGATGCTCTAATCAATTAGGGCTACTTGTTTGTAAACTCGATCGATTATAGGGTGGTCATAATTGACCTAGTCGTAGAAAGACTTACGACCATAAGGTGATCGTAGAAGAACTTACGATCATGCGCTAGTCGTAGAAGAACTTACAACTATAGAGTAGTTGTAGCTAACCTGGTCGTAGAAGGACTTACGACTATGAGGTGATTGTAGAAGAACTCACGATCATGAGGTAGTCGTAGAAGATCTTACGATTTTAACTTCTCCTTTATGAACATTAAAATGTATACTCAAAAACTATATAATAACTATATTATCTTAATAAAAATTATGAATTTAATTTCCATATCCTCGTGAGGGCCATTGTCATCCCTGCACGCAACCAAGGAGTGGACAGGATGTGTACATCGAGATATGTACGAGGACCTGAAGTGAAAAGTAGTCACCTCACGTAGTCGACGACTCGACCCTACCCGAACGCCCGTGAGGCCGTTTGTCCGTCCCCACCACGCCATCGCGATGGCGTTGCACCACCTCCGCCTCGCGCCGCTCGCGCTCCGCCTCGCGCGGCTCCCGCCCCTTGCTTCCTCCGCCCCCGCCACCCGCCGCCTCCCCCTGCTCGCGCCGGCTCCGCTGCCGACGAGGCCCTGGCGCCTCATCTCGCCCGCCGCGAGGCCGCGCGCGCTCGCCACGGCCGCCGCCGTCGCCGCCGCTGTGGCTGACGAAGCCGGCGCGGGCAGCGACGATTTCTTCTCGGAGGAGAGCACGTCGTGGAAGCCCCTCGGCATCTCTGACCGCCTCGCCTCCGCCCTTCATGGGGCCAACCTCGCGAGGCCTTCACTTGTCCGGGTTTTTGCTCCGATTAATTGATGCTGCATGCTACGTGCTCGACGAAATGTCAGAACTCGAGTGCAATGTCTTATACTTATTTAGCATCAGCAGTTAAGTCGCTGGATATAACTTCTATACTGTGTTGTTCTAAAATTACTCCATGGGTATGATTTAGCCATGTCGCTTTTCATGTGAAGTGACTGAACTTTGTGAGACTGGGCTTTGGGCTATTCTTGGAATTAGAAAGTGAAATCAGATTTCAGCTATGATGCACGGACACCGATACGTCGACACTGAGACACCAATACGGCAAACACCATTTTCCCAAAAATCCCGACACGGCGACATGGTCAAACTTAGTCAAACTAAAATTATACTAGAAAAATGTACCTCAAAGATGACCCTCGCCTGTTCATTCTTCATTCAATCAATTCATCATGTGTTATTATTACACCAGAATTCCATTGAGGCATTGACCTGGGAGAAGAAATAGCATGATCAGGATTTGCAACATGATTCTTGAACAATCGAAGCAATTAAACTACAGCAAACAACCAACAAATAATTGTTAAATGATAACTTGATAGATGGTGCAGCCAAGTTCAAAGTTCAAACATAGAAATTGAAAAGATAGATAGTGCAGCCAACCAACATAGTACAACTACAAACCTCATAGCCCCAAGACAGATCACAAACCTCTGTATTGTACAAAGCTAAAGAAGCTGTGTTGGATTACCTGATCTGACCAAGAAGGCCTTGAGGAGGTCGCCGCCCACTCGCTGGTGGTGGTTGCCGCCTCGCCGCGCGCTGGATGTCGGCGCTGGACGCGAACGTGCGGCGAGGGATGAGAAAAGGTGGATGGCTGGACGTGAGAGTAGTTGTTAGGGTTATCTTTAGCACTATATGGGCCGGGCCATGTCGCATGAAGAGCTCAATACTTGTCGACAGAGTATCCAGAATCAAAAATATTTATTTTGGTGTGCTAATTACCTGATATGCCATCGATACGTATTGGCGATGTATCGGTGTCCGACACGGTGTCGGACACCGGTGCAGCACCTTTCTAAAATATCGGTGCTACAAAGGATTTCAGTCCGTTTGTATATCTGGAGAGGCGGAGAGTACCAGCATTCTTGCCAGTGAAGGATATTGCATATGCCCGTTGCTACTGCAGTACTGCTATGATGAAGATCCTACTTGTTGCATCATATACTTACTTAAATTGCAAGCAATGATTGCTTAGATAAGAAATTGAGCACTGCAAATTTCAGCTGACATACTTAGGGCTTTGTAAGATTATAATGTCATGATCAAATCAGTTGCGCTGTCAATGACCATATATTCATGTCTTCACAAAGCAGTTAAAATTTAACTCCTAGTTCTACAAAAAATACTGGCGTTGCCCTTATTGCCAGATATTCAATGTGATGGGGGTTTTGGCTTGATAGAAATTTAATTCAGTATTTGCTTACTGCCATTTTCCTATCAATTTAACTATCTGATGATAATGTAATAATACTCTTTCTGGGAATTATGCACTAGTAGAGTTAATGTAATAATACTCTTGCTGGGAATTAGAGCTTGGTGTTGCAATAAATGAGTACTTACATCAAACGTCAAATTCTGTAATGCAGGCAGCCTGTATACCACATGTTCTCACAACGAATGATGTAATTGTTGCAGCAGAGACTGGCAGTGGCAAAACACATGGTTACCTGGTTCCACTGGTCGAAAAATTGTGCTCTGAATCTTCTTCCAGAGAAGATGGTAATTCCCAGAATATTGCCCCAGGGCCACATAACATTGTACTGGTCCTCTGTCCCAATGTCATGCTATGTGTTCAAGTCGTTCGCATGCCTAATTCATTGCTTGATGAGTCTGGTGCACCACTAAAACATGCTGCTGCAGTTTGTGGGCCAAAGGTATGCTCTGTCTGCCCATCCTGTCTGTTAATTGCGAACATGGTACACTCATTCCATCTTTCTTGTTATTTTTGTGGATAAATATGAAATTAGCTATATCACATTCCACAACTGAATGCCCGTTTTAATTATAAAAAAATTATGTAACGGAATTATGGTATCATTTCCAGTGACACTTTAGTCCCAACTATATGATCAACATGGGTCTTTGTTTTAACTTCCTATTTGCAGCAGCACTCTTACAATGCCTCTTGAAATGCTGCATTAATGAAACTTATTCTGGTATAACATCTGCTGCTTTTATATTTCTTAATTTACATTTTCATCACAGGGTTGGCCAGCTGTCCACCCAGATATTCTTGTAGCCACTCCAGCTGCTCTCGTAAATTATCTATTTGACTATGACCCAGAAAAGAGGCGGAGGGAGAGATTCCTACGTAGTGTAAAATTCATCATAAGTACTTGTTTGGAACTTACTTTGTACTATAGTACTATCATTTTGGTATGTTGTGTTTTGTTTAATCAATTGATTTGCTGAAGCTACCTGGCACAGCTAGGCTAGATTTTTTTTCTTCCTGACAGTTGGACAAGAAAAATATCTGGAATAATTTCAAGTTAAGATGCAAATTTCTGTGTAGTTTTTCTTGTTTCATACATTTCCTGTGTCTCCAATTTTGTCTCTCTGTTTTGTCTTAAAGCAAGTTTTTAAATTATGATATTGGATCTTGAGACTGTGAGAGGGTCCTAATAGTAGTTGATTTGGAATAGGTATTTGATGAGGCAGACATGCTACTTTGCGGAAGTTTTGAAAACCAGGTCATTCGTATCATCCACATGCTGCGATTTGATGAAAAGCTACTGTCTAGGACGGAAGATTCTGGAAAAGAAGTATCACTTGAAGATACTGGTAAATATCATGAGGATTCGGACTCCGAGAGTGTTGAATTTAGTGCTGTTGACGAGAAAAATAAATGTAGTCATGTTCAAGGTGGACCAGTCAAGGTCGAGAACGCTCATGATGGAGCGTGCAGGAAGGATTGGAGGAGGGTTTAAAAAAATTACAGGCGCAGCAAGCAGTGTGTCTTTGTTGCTGCCACCCTTCCTCAAAGTGGCAAAAAGACTGCTGGTTGTGTGCTGAAACGTATGTTTCCTAATGCTGCATGGGTTAGTGGTGCTTATCTGCACCGCTACAACCCTAGGTATGCACTCTGTTTTACTATAAGCTTCTGAATGTCCTGTCCTGTGGTTACTCCACTTTTGATTCGTTTGTCTGTTTTGTTCAGCATGGGGGATTTCGGACTAGTATTACAATTTTTAAATGTTGTTTTTGTTAGAATCCCAAATGTGTTTTTTGTCACCTCATATTCCCACCTTAACTTCCACGTATTTGATACATAGTGCATATGTATGCAGATTAGAGCGAAGATGGATAAAGGTTAGTGCTGATACACAAGTCGATGCTCTTCTGAATGCAGTGAAATATGGCCTTAAGAGTGAAGTTCATGACCCACAACTTGGTCCAAATCGAACTATGGTGTTCACAAACACTGTTGATGCTGCTAATTCAGTCTCTGATATATTGCGGCGAGTTGGTGTTCCATGCATCCTGTACCATCGTGAGAGCTCCCTGGAGGAAAGGGCAAACAATTTACAATCTTTCAGGGAAAATGGTGGCGTGCTTGTTTGCACTGATGCTGCTGCTCGTGGGCTTGATGTGCACAATGTTTCTCATGTCATTTAGGTATGATCTGACTTTGGCGCTTTGCCTTCTGAAAAATGTCTTCCTGTTGCTCATCAAGCACAATTAGTCTTGGACTCTTGGTAACCTTCAACTTCCTAAATTACCTATTGTCATGTACGTTTGGTGTCAGCACAATACAACAGAATTACAAGAGTTTGTTCGTATCATCGTACAGATTCATACAAAAATGTATATCATGTCATATTGTATAAAACTTTGGTTAATCAACCCAACCACAATATATTTTTTTACATCATCTCATCGGATTCTTCTTTTCTTCTTTTGCTGTGTTTACTCCTGTAGGCGGAGTTTGCTGCCTGTGCTGTTGATTTTTTGCACAGGGTGGGTCGCACAGCCAGAGCTGGCCAATCTGGCATAGTGACCAGCCTATACAGAGGCAAATAGTGATCTTGTAAGAGCGGTCCGTCAAGCAGAGGAGTTGGCCCAGCCAGTGGTAAGCCTCTCTATTCTTAGCATCTCACATGGTGTTAATCTCGTTCTAGAAACATTATTACAGAAACGAATATGTATGTTTAAACAGGAGAGAGCATTCAGCAGAAAAAGAAGCTTCCGCAGCAAGTTGAAGAAGCAAGCTCAATTGCATAGACCTGCAACATTGTTATCTTGATGTCGTGGCGACCTTTGATGGTAGAAATAGACAATTAGCCATCATCTTGTGTTTCTCGAATTTGTCTTTTACTTCCCAGATGTTGTTAGGATCTAGAGACATTATAGAACGAAATCATATATGTTTCTTCAATTTTATTCGTTCTTCCCTAATGGTGTGTTTTTTTAGGGAGAGCAGTGAACTTTCATTAACTTGGATGGTTGTGGTTACAGTTAGCACGAATGTTGTGAACTAGAAAACGAGGACACATGCTCAAGCAAACCTGCGGTTTCGCCTCTGCATATGCACAAATGAACTTAGCACAATAGTGAGCTGCATCGTTTGCCGAACTACGTGCAAACTGAACAATAAAGGAGGAAAAACCAGAACTAAGCTCATCCACTTCATCATCAAGGAGCGTCGAGAATCCTTGGAACAAACACAGATGTGTGGAACAATCCTAGGATTCCAAGAGAATCGACTAGACGACCAGTTACTGTTCGGAGGCAGATTGTCTCTCATTTATCCTAATACTGGTAGCTGGGATGAAGCACCTATCGATGATATCTTTTGCGAAGAGAATGCCATGCATATCAAGTCAGCCTGGCATCCTGATCTGAGGGATTGTTCACTGTTAAGTCGGCTTATAAGTTAGGCATCACGTTAAAGGCCACATATCAGGTGAACACGAGGCATTATGTGAACATATGACACAGACAATCTGGTCCCTCCAATCCAAAACGGACGAATGAGATGGAAAGCAGGGAACTCCCCAACCCACTTATGCCATCTTACATTTTGCCCCTGTTCGAATTCTCTCTTCTCTCATTTGCCCCCCCCCCCTCCTCCTCCTCCTCCCAACAGCGCCCCTTCGCCCCCCTCTGATGAGTCGGAGCAGGAGGACAACGAGGATGAAGAGGATCTCGCGACCATCGCTGTGGCGGCTAAGAGGAAGCTCGGTGACGAATTCAACCGCATCGCGATGCCATAGCAGGAGAGGGTGACAAATTCGACCGCATCCGACATGCAAGCAGTACTTAAGCGCTGTGAAACTCTAGAGGAGGTCCGATCACTAAAGCTTAATTTGTCATTCAGGAATCGATGAGTACAATGGCTACCGCTCCCAGGGACAACATTTCTAAATTCTGACTCCATTGCTCAACTACCCAAATGTGATTACAGGAAGGATTCAGAACAGACCAAGCAAATCGAGGAGCTTCAGAAGCAAAACGAGGACCTAACAGAAGAGGAGCGGCTGCTAGAAGAGATAGAGTGAATCGTCTCTGACACCACCACATGACACTCAATCCTTACTAGTTACCACCCATTTTCCTGTACTAATAGCAGTAGACCTGAAAGAGTACTAGATACAGATACACCAACAATCCAAAGGGGCAGCAGAATTACAGCGCTTGCCTGAATGTACCGTTCTTTTCATGTTCCTATCCTAAGTTGACATATACCAACAAGCAAGTGATTCATAATTGCATTTTACTTCCAATTTGCAATGCATATGCTAGCTTCAACTCATCACAGTGAAGTGAGAAATAGCATCACACATAACAAAGAAATACAAGATGTTCAGAAATCAGGACATGAACTTATATTGTTCAAAGGTTAGTTCAGATACAGGAGCATCACATTTCATCATTCCAACACTTGGGACTAACACATAACCAAGAAATGCAAGATGTTCAGAAATCAGGACATGAACTTATATTGTTCGAAGGTTAATTCAGATACGGGAACATCTCATTTCATCATTCCAACACTTGGGACTCACACATAACCAAGAAAAGCAAGATGTTCAGAAATCAGGACATGAACTTATGTTGTTCGAAGGTTAATTCGGATACAGGAGCATCACATTTCATCATTCCAACACTTGGGATTCGCACACACATTACATCTCCATGAATCCCATCTCAATCGCTAGAACTACAGGTCTAACAGAGCAAGAACTAGAATTGCACATGAAGCGAGCAACTCTCACTCAGTGCTTGTTCCTTGGCGAGGACCTCCTTGCCCCAACCACTGCTGTGGAAGCCGCCGCCGCCGCAACCTTGCTCCTCGGTGAGGTCCTCGCCGGTGTCCCAGCCGCTGGCATGGAAGCCGCCGCGGCAGCCTTCCTCCTTGGCGACATCCTCGCCGGTGACGCAGCAGCCGGCCTCTGCTTCTTCGCCTCCCTCTCCTGTTGCAGCGCCGCGATGCGGTCCAATTCGTCACCGAGCTTCCTCGCCCGCTTCCTCTTAGCCGCCGCGGCGATGGTCGCGCGATCCTCCTCGTCCTCGTTGTCCTCCTGCTCCGACTCATCAGACTCTGACTCCTCATCGACGACCTCTCGCTTCAAGATCCGCTCCTGGGTCTCAGCCTCCTCCTCGTCCGAGTCGCTGCCTTCGTCGTCAGAGCCGAGCGCGGCGCAGGGGTTCGCTCGTCCGGGCTCGGCAACTGGAGAGGGGCATGGCGCATGGCTCGGCGCTTGGGACAAAGGGGCGCTCGGGAGGAATGGAAGGGCGAAGGGGCGCTACTGCAGGATGAGGAGGATGTAGCCGCGGGGGGCAAATGAGAGAAGAGGAGAATTCAGGCTGGGGGCAAAATGTAAGATGACACAAGTCGGTTAGCTAGTTCTACCACTTTCGATCTCATTCGTCCGTTTTGGATCGGAGAGACTAGATTGCTTGTACCCATATATCCACACAATGCCTCGTGTTCACCTGATATGTCGCCCACGTTAAGGGATGCAAAGCTGGGTAAAGATGTAGCTAGTTCGGGAAATCTGAATTCAGCTGGGGAATGTGTTTCCATGGAACGAGATCTGGGGTAACAAATATCCAAACAAGCTTAAGATGTTCCTCTGGAGATTAGCATATAATAGCTTGTCTGGAGATTAGCGCATAATAGGTTGCCATTGAGAAGCAATGTGAGGAGAAAGGGGCTGGATACAGATACTCTGCCCGATATGCAGAATACTGGATGAAAATGATGCACATTCTTTATTTAATTGCAAGGGTGACATAGATTGTTATGGCAGTGGTGGTCGGCAAGGAACAAGGCTAATGCAGGGGAGTGCAGAAGGAGCACCGAAGAGAATTGATGTTCAGTTTCTTTCTTCTGTACTGAGTTCGACAAACTGCAGACCTCTGTACCAAGCCCAACAAACCAAAGCCAAGCAAAATGGAAGGCACCCTCAGATCTCGTTTGCAAGTTGAATTGTGATGGATCATGTTATAACAATTCTGGAAGTGGTGGATGGGGTTTTTTGGTCAGAAATTAGCAGGGCGAGGTCTTGGCAGCAGGGGCAAGTTTACCCAGAATCTTTTACATGCTGAAGTAATAGCAATCCTGGAGGCAATCAAATGCGCGAGTCAGCTTGGGATGGAGAGAATCATTTTGGAATCGGATGCAACGAGTTTGGTCAGGGTCTACAGAATTTGATCGTTCAGAAGTTGGTGTCCTGATCAGGAAGGCCGTAGTTTGTTGCTGTCTGACTGCTCTCAAACTCGGGTTGTCTCTTGTGTTCGTGAATGTAATAGGGTAGCGGACAGTTTGGCTACTTTTGGTGCTGGTCTTGTGGTGGAAGTCTCTAAGCTTTGGCTAGACTTTACATCGGTTTTTGTTTCCGATGTGGTGCCTGGTGATTTATTCGGACCAATCGTTTAATGGAAGTTCCTTTCCATCTGAAAAAAGGAGCGTCGAGATTGTCGGTTTGCTATGCCTACTCTCCCACAAACTCACCAAAACTCGGTGTTCCATCTTGATAATAATCTGATGATATCCCTGCCTACGCGCAAACTTCAGTCCATCACGGATGGCCAGGGCTTCAAACTGTTGCCATGCAACTCCTCCCGTTTTACGGGACAGATATTTCCGGTCGGATTCGGGAAGTCATTTCACTGTCCTGTCCGATCTGGGACGGGATCCATCTGCCGTAGGACCGGCGTCGAGTAAGTCATCTCCTAATATGACGTTAACTGTCGCCGGGGCTGCGTCGAGCAAGCCGTCGCTTGGTGTGATCCGTGGTTTGCCCACCTTGATCATCTCCACGGGCACCAATCGCGTGTTATGGTCTTCCAATCGGTTGTTGATGGTGATGAGCTGAGCGCTGCGCTGTGGTTGTCTATCATCAGGAGTATGAAGTCGAACCGAGCAATGAGCTGAGCGAACATTGTGGCCGTGTCCGGAGGGTCGGAACCGCCGTTGCTTGACATGGTCAATGCAACGGTAGGCTCTGATACCAACTTGTCACGACCAGGTCTTGACCGAAGGTTGTAGTCGTGCAGGGCAGCTCGGCTAGTACATGTAATAGGGATACACCGTGGAAAGGAGACTGACGACGACGGTTAGAGGTAGAACGATGCTTAGAGGAGAGGGCGTCTTGCTGGGGTAAAAAGAATCTAGATTAGGGAGAGGGACTTGATGGCATTGAGACTAATTCATATTATTGCTTACCCCAATGACTACAATAGGCCTCCTTATATAGAGGTCTCTTCTAACAATCATAGATAAAATCAATCTAAATGATAACTTTTCCAAGTAATAGGTGACATGCCTAACTACTAGATAACATTTCTAACTAATAGATAGCATTCATAATTAACTAATCCATATATAAGAAAACTAATCAACTATTTAGGGAAATAGATCTTAATTAACTAACTAGTATGGTGTCCGTACGTTGCAACGGAATCCGAAAAGAGGATGAGACATGGTCGTAAAATATACAACAAATATCAATTTTCTTGTATACACATATCTATGCAAGTTAGTATATAAATCAAATCGTAAAAAAAAATGCATGTTCTAAAATCCTAAAAGCAAATTAAAGCCATCATCGTTGCAACGGAAAAACAAACTTAGAACTAAATATTATGTTACAGTTATATATTATTGCTCAAAGAAATAGAAGTTTAATGCTGATTGACTACAACCACTGCAAACAATTGAGAGCATAGTTTGAAATGATGATCAACAATCTAATTAACTAACCGTAGGATCAACATGCAAGAAAGAGAGGACATATGGGTCAGACTTTCCATTCATATCCATTGCTGGCAGATCTTCAGCAGATATAATAGTTAATGTGAAAACACCCCACATAATAATTTCTTTTTTCTTCCTTGAAGACAACCTGCTATAATCAGTGCTCTCTGTTCCATTTTCCGTACTTGTCATTGTCCTCTCCAAGGAAGTCGTCCAAAACTGTTTTCTAAAAGGATTTGGAGCCTCATCTTTCTTGTCAAATGGACAGTACAGTAGCTCAAGGTGCACCTGTTGAGGCCATCTCACATGTAGAAATGGCATCCAAATAAGAAAATTGTTATCGACCTAATTCTGCAATATACCCGATGAATGGTGATATGACGAGCTAAAGTTGTTTTTTTGGGTCAAAGAAAGGAAAAATGGATAATGATGTTTCCAGGAAAATTCGGCTCACCTGGCCCAAATCTTTCATGTCCCTTTGAATCTCCAAATCTTTTACAAGCTTCAACCAGACATCCTTCACTTTGCCTGGTTGTAGATCCTAAAGCCCAACTTGAACACAGCCAATCAATTCAGATTCCTGGATACCATCATCATCGTAGATCTTAACTGTCACACTCTGATTATCAGCATCTTCAACAATAAACTCGAAGTGTTCATTCCAGATAGGGTTCAGATCGTCGTTCTGTAATGACAACAGTTAGAAAAAATCCACAAAAACAAACCACATAAACAGGCAAGGGAATTAATAATACTTACAATTGTTTTCCTTCTCTTGGTTTTGTCTGGTAAAGGGCAGACATACAAAATGGCAAAAGGATCAAATTTTCCTATCAGATCTTTGTTTTTCAAATCTCTTAGTTGCACAAGCTTGACTTCCGATGTACCGACAGGCTTCAGTTCCAAATCACTGTTACACACAATCAGTTATTGTCCTTCAATTCCTGTGTGAGTCGATCAATAACTACCTGTAGTCTTCAGGAATTATAGGAATGACTTTCCTTACTGACCATTTCAATGAGTCTTCAATAGCATTTTTTATAGTGTCCTGTAAAAAGGATAGTTTCACCAACCATCTCAACTATAGGCAATGCAATTCCAACATTCTGCTATAAACACCAGTGTATGGCCAAACCTCAAGAGCATTTGAAAATCCAGGTATAGCAGAAATTTCGCCACCAATGAGTCTAAAATCCAGCTTTTCTACCTTGTTTTAGGGGGAAAATATGAGACTATTGAAGAAAAACAGGTTCAATAATATGAGTAGAAACATGATAAAGAACAAAGGAACCTTCTTTCGTGAAGAAAAACAAACAGCTCCAAAGCATGGTAGCTCATCAACCAGCGATCTGAAAATCAAGCGGAAAACACCTGTGGAGCCAATGTCCTTCACCTATATGGCAAGAACACTCACAAGATTATGGAGAAGGTAATAAAATTCATTTAGGTGTATGAAACACATATCATCAATTCATCATAATAATAAAAAAATTAAACTTTACAGTACCATTATCGATCAAAGGACACAGACCATCACACAAATCAAGATTCCATGCACAAAGTTTCAACAAAACTCTGCAATTGCTTCGCCCAAGAATCAGGATGCCTCCACCTAACGAAGGGAATAACCAGCTCAACAATCCCATAGAAAAGGCAAGGAATTCGCCTTCGCTTCGCTTCGATAGGGGACTGGCAATTTTCTTGGCTTGTGATGTGCCTCCGCCATTGTGCTTGACATGCGCTGCCAACTTTTTATTTAGCCTGCGCCACAAGGTATCTTCTCGCTACTAACATACACAAAAGTATTTTGATTTGTCACATGAAAATAATAGCAATAGATTTTTATCATCAAAAATACTTTCATATCATTATATTTTTATTAAATCTTACCAACATATAATTAGAAAAGTAGTTATCAAATGTGTTAATTAAAGACTGTATCGATGTCCAGAAGATGGAGGTAGCAGTCTTAAGATGATTGACGAATATGATGGTCTTCATAATTTGTTGTCTGGTATTATGATAGCAAGTGTGCATACCATAAATATACAATGTTACTTTCTGGTATTAGTAAAAAAAAGGCATATAGCTAATAATAGCCTGATACTCAACAAAAAAGAAATTGGGATGCTGAGCTGCTGCGCATAGGATGAGAAATAGCTTACTTTATCTCTAAGCTGCATCTTTCTTTCTGCTTTTTTCAGCAGTGCTTACAGCTTCTCTTTCAGTGGTGCTCGACAGAAAATTAGGATAGAAAGGAAGTGGTGCCTGGTGTAACTTGTTAAGAACCAAATATCCTAGAAGGGTTGTTTACGGGATGGAGACATGTAGTTCCAGTTGTCTTGTTTGTTATGGAATTTGATCAATATAAAAAATAATTAAGATCAACTGTCGCATATTACCATTGCTTGATTGTTCTGGAGCACAGTGGCTTGAGTGTTATTAGATTTTCACTTAAGTTACCTTGCTGAGTAAGTTGGCTGACATTCTGTTTGCAATGCCGGATAGAAAACTGACTGGTTCATTGCTTAAAATTATGACATCTTAGATATTGTTGCTACGAATACATGAAATATTTTTTTTTCCTAAGACTGCAGATAACAATCTAGCACCATCTGGTACAGAGACTTCTGATTAGTGTAACATCTAACATAGAACATGCATGCCAGCATCACCAATTCACTACAATAATGCTTAATACATATTTCCTCAAGAAATCAGTTAAAACTATTCATGTAGAATAATTGAAAAATATCAATCACCATGTTGATACGAAAAAGAGATAGGGAGGAAATAACATCATCAGCTGATACTATGGAATACTTCGTGCAAAGAACAATACGAACAGATAGATATAGCATAAAAAGGGAGAAAAAAAGGAGCATAAGGCATTCGGCAAAACACAAGTTACTATTATGAGCATTTGATAGTCTAAACTCTAATCCACTTTAAATAAGCTAACTTATCAGCATTTGATAGGCTAGACTCCAAATCACCTTATATCCCTAAAAGATTATCAAGCCTGAATTATTTGTCATTTTCACGGGGAGAGAGAGAGAGAGAGAGCTGATCAGCAGTTCAACACAGCATCAGTGGCTGGACGAAAGCTCACGGTGGTGGTAATGGCAGACTTACCAGGACAAAATTTCGCAACCAAAATAGCCACCCATCACCGGTAGGAGCTCATATCTCACCTGATATCCGAACTCCCGACTCAAGCCGCACCAAGCACCACCACCCTACGGTTCCCAGCCCCCCAGCACCGCCGTTCTGCCCACGAAGAGCATCCAGGTAGATGCGCGAATGAACGGTGGAGGCCGCCCCAAAGGTAGAAATCTGGACACGGCGGTCACTAGGGATACAGGTCGTCTCCAATGTTTCCGTTTGGAGCTGAGAGGGAGAGGAGGAAGGTCCAAGGAGGAGGTGAAGAGCATACCAAATCAAACGGATGCGTTGCGGCGCCGCGTGGCGGGAGGGGTGGCCCCGGGGAAGCGGAGGTCCGAGGCTGCCGCTGCTAGGGAAGACGGGCCGGAGCCGACGGCATCCTTCCTCATCGCCGCCGCTCCGAGAAGGTCGCGAGCTCGAAGGAGGAGGGTGGGGGAGGCTCGAAGGAGGACGTGGGGGTGGAGCGGTCAGGGGTGGGACAAAGCGCGGTTGCCCAGCAGGGATGCGAGAGAGGAGAGGGTGGTGAGGGGCGGAGAATGCAGGGCGGGCGGCGTGGGTGGAGGAGTTAAGGTGTCGGCGTGTGCGAACAGAAAAGAAGGAGGGTGGGGCGATTCGTGCTGCTGGGGTAAGCTCTGAATTATAGTAGTTAAGATAGATAATCTTTTAATTAACTAATCCTGATGTTAGTACTGTTTACATACGTAAACAATAATTCCAACGCATAACAACTTCTCCTTCTTAATGGACCAATAGAGCGGCATCTAAGCGGATAAATCCTTTCCCTCATCTTCAATCCTTATCTTCTGCAACACTGACAGGAAGTTTTTCCCCTTCCATCTACTTGGGTGACTCATCAATATCTGGACTGGCCGAGCAGGCAGGATAGCAGGACCGACCGGCGACCGCAGCACGCAACAGCTCACTCACCCGGCGACCGGTGCCTGGGAGGCTGGGATTGGGAGTAGCGTCGCTCGCCGCCTCGCCTCGCCCTGCGATGCGCCTGGAGCCCTGGAGGCTGGAGCAGCGTCGCCCGGCGCCCCGGCGTCTCGAGCCCTGGACTCCTGGAGCAGCGTGGAGCCCTGGAGCAGTGTCAAGGCGTCAGCACGCTTCTCAGACTCTTAGTCGAGCCGTTGAGGCATTAGTGCGTCACCGCCCTGTGCCTGCGTCCTGCGCCCGCACTCACCGCCTCGCCCCGCCCCGCCTATGCTCCGGCCTCCGAGAGATCGAGTCACCGAGAGACGGAGAGAAGAGATTGAGATGAAATGGGGATTCTGGGATTGGAATGGATGATTGGATCTGGGCATCTGGCGAAGCCGAAGTGCCGATTGGCGATCTCCCGAGTGGCCGAGTGAAGGCAGTGATGGTTGGGCTGGGGCGCTGGGCACTTGGGCCGCGTCCGAGCGAAGAAAAGAAGCGCTGATGCAGCGGCTGGCCCAGAGGCGTAGCAAACAAAAGAAGCGCTGATGCTCGAAGCGAGTCAGCGAAGCGTAGTGGCGTACCGAGGCCGAGGTTCTTCTCCAACGCTGGAGGGTGGGGTTCGCCACAGGACTTAGCTCTGGACGCCAGACCTTGCCATAATGGTAGGTTCGCCCTCGAGGAAGAGGTGTGTTCGGAAAACAGGAGTGCAGGGTATGTTTCCTATTTTTCTGGACATAGTCCTATAAGGGAAGATACAATTACGTGGGTTACGAAACATTGTGGGTTAGGAGATACAGGGGTTTCGCCCCCCGCGGTACAAACTATGAGTTCGAATCGAATATGTAATTGGGGTATAAATATATATCGTCAACCTCTTTGTAACCCTAATCAGAAAAAAAACGATTCGGCTTCTGGAGACGTAGCTTTTGCCGAAACTCGTAAATAAATTTTCGTATCTCTCATATAGTTACAGTGATTATTCTCGCGCAAAAGACCGCTTTGCCTTGCAACACAGAGTGGATTATTGATCCAGTTTATCACACTTTTTTTTTCTTCGGATAAACCTAGTTCATCATGTACCAGTACACCAAGCAATTACACAAAGAAGTCTTTCAGCATGAAATCGAAATAATCCTCCCACGAATTACATGCCGCGACTGCACGCTCTGTTTTGTTGCGCTTTCTTGCACGCTCCTCCATCGTCCATCGAAGAAACACGCACATGGCCTTCACAACAAACACGCAGCTTAATTAACCACACCGTGCGCCACAGCTCAGAATATCTTGAAGTTCCGGAGCGATTGCGGCAGGGCCCACCTGCCGCGGCCGCCGCCCTCCTTCAACGCGTCGCGGCCGCACTCTGCGGCCCTCCTCGCTGCGGCGGCCCCCGCCAGCGACACACTCGTGCATTCGTGCGCCACCGGGAACCGGTGCTTGAGGCACAACTTCTGGCCGCACCCTTTGCAGTCGCTGGTGTTGGAGAAGGTGAGCGTCTCCTTGCACCGCCGCACGGGGCACCGCGGCTTGCGCTTCTTGGCGGGGTCGCAACGCCGCGACCGCGCGTGCGCCTCCAGGATGTCGCCCTCCGTCTCCCCGGCTTTGCGCTCGATGGCGTCGCCGCAGGCCTCGCACACCACGACGGTGCGGCCCTGGTCGGCCGCCCGCGCGCAGCCATGGTCCCTGTACGTCCGGTGCTCCGCGCAGAACACCTTGCCGCAGCCGTCGCAGTCGAACGGCAGGAAGTCGAGCTGGTTGCAGTCCTCCCTGTCGCAGTGCGCCCCCAGGTCCGGGAATGCCTCCGTGCCCCGCCGCGCCATCTTGCCGCTCCTCTCTGTGCCTTCCTAGCTTCCCCCTTCCTTCCCTGTGCCGCTCACGCTAACCTTTCTTGCGTTTGGGGGCAACAGATTGTCCGATTGATCGGATCGAGTTTGAGGCACCGCGGCGAGGAAATGCTGCTGTATTTTTATAGCTCGCGTCGGCCGCTCCGTTGCCGCTGCAGACGCGGTTTGCTTTTCCTTTCTTATCGTGCAAGAAGGCGGATTTCTGACGGGTGATGGCCATGGCACGCGTTGCTTTGGGGTTTCCGGATTAGCCTGGTCTGCTCTGGACCGGAGGCGGAGGGGAGGCGCCTTTTCTTAGCCGAGTCGGTTTGGTTTTGGCTTATTTCGGAGAAATGTGGACTCAATTAAGCGCTATTCTTGTGATAAAAATTCAAAATAAATTTCTATAAATCTAAAAATTCCAAAATAGCTTCATATTAGGTGCTTGCCGTCGACGACTGACTGGCGGGCCCGGGCAGCACTAAGGTGCTGCCGGCAGCACCAACTGCGTCGTAGAGCGACAGCCCCCACGTCAGATATTTTATTTTTTGAATTTTTTAAAAAGTTATTAATAATTTTGTTCAAAGATTTTTAAAATATACAAAATGAGCTCAAACAATTATGAAATTTTTGTGAAGCCTCATGGCATAGTTTTTATGCTTGTGTAATTTTTTGAAATTTTATGTATTCTTTTTTTTCGCAAAATTCTTTATAGTTTAATGTTTGTAGGAATTTTATAATATAGCAAATGAGGTCCAAACATTATGAATTTTTTTCCATACTCCCTACAGTGGACTTGATTGTGTAAATTTTACAAAATTTTATATGCTCAAATTGTCTCGACAAATTCGGGTTTAGGTCTCAAAATTAGGGCGAGACGTTTGAAATTAGGGTTTCATGAATTCATGTGACTTGAAATGTGGGAAGTATGGTTCTCCATCACATTTCTTGTGTGAAAGTAGAGTCTGGAAAAGCAGAGTCTGAAATTAATTTAAGCGAAAGGGCTTAGAGCGTTGCGATTACGGAGAAACCCTAAAACATAGCGAGAATCGAGACCGATGTGGATGGCTATACTTTGATGGCCCAATGAGGCACGACACGAACTACAAAGCGGCCCGTGCGGACGAAGCACGTTACATGTGGTCACATGGCATGATGGTTCGGCTAATTACTTTACCATGGGCCTTACTACTACGGTAACTTCGCGACACGAGCTTAGGACCATGTAAGTACGCATGCCTTTAGGGGATAGTTAAAACATTGCGAATAGGAGGTGTAGTACTACGGACTAGTCCGACCTACTGCGTGGACCGGGGCCATTTGCCCTTTCTTGCGAGCTCGGCATTGTAGTCCTCGCCTGCCGCTCTGGCCTCGGCCGCCATTTCCCGCTTTTTCTCGCGCTCCCTCTCGCGTGCCTCGCGCTCCTGCGCTGCGCGCTCGAGATGGGCCCGAGTCTCCGTGGATCGCGCTCGTTGTGCTCTTGATCAAGCGATCCTCCTCCGGATCTCGCGTCCCTTCGCATTCGGCTCCTCGAAGTCGAGCTGCCACTGGTCGTGTGGGTGGATCTCTAGGTCGATCCACTTGCGGAAGCCACATAGCGGCTCCGGGGACTGCGGGTAGACGGGAGAGATTGTTAGTGCATACTCTGAAAAGAGAATTGGTACGATATATTACTGTTAGTACTCCTTACCGGTTGCCGATAGCTGCTCGTATCCCAACGGCGGTCGGGATAGTCAGAGGAGTAGTTAGGACATCCCCAGTAACGCATGCCGAGGCTGAGCTGGTGCTTGGATTTGAAGAACTTGCATGTGTCCTGCACCAGCGGATGGCGCGTCTCCCTCTGGCGGGTGTTGCGGCGAAGGCTCGTTTGGAACGTTCTGACATGGGTTGCTGGTACGCGGGGTTTCATTGCGGAGAGCTGCCATCCTGGCAAGCTGCTCTTGCCGGACCCGGGCCTCAGCAGCCCTAGCTTGTTCGGCCCGTGCCGTTGAAGCCCTTGCTAGATCACGGATCTCGTCCCATTGCTTCCTGAGGTTGTCCATCCCGGCGTGGTGAAGCAAGCTCTGGTGTAGTGTTTGGTTTGGTTGTGTGGTTTTCTCTCGTAGATGACTTGCACCTCCTTTTATAAGCCAGAGGGTTGGCATGACGTGGTTGGCAGAGTGTTGTCTAATCTTTCTGCAGAGAGTAGTCATGGCCCCTTTTTTAAGTGCTGTATTTTTTGTAGCAAAAGCTCTGGAGGCAGAGTGTTGTCCTGGTTGTTGCAGTGAGTTGTCACGTCTTGCTCTGCAGAGTGCTGTAATTTCGGTCTGAAAAGCTGGCGAGGCAGTGAGTTGTCACGTCTTGCTCTGCAGAGTGCTGTCATTTCGGTCTGGAAAGCTGGCGAGGCAGTGAGTTGTCACGTCTTGCTCTGCAGAGTGATGTCATTTCGGTCTAAAAAGCTGGCGAGGCAGTGAGTTGTCACGTCTTGCTCTGCAGATCTTTATCATTTCGATCGAAAAGTCGGGCGAGGCGATGAGTTATCACGTCTTACTCTGTAGACTGCTTGTCATTTCGGTCTGAAAAGCTGGCGAGGCATTGAGTTGTCACGTCTTACTCTGCAGAGTCTTTGTCATTTCGATCCGAAAAGTTTGGCGAGGCGATGAGTTATCACGTCTTGCTCTGCAGTCTTTGTCATTCGGTCCGAAAAGCTGGTAAATTTGTTTTGCAATTGAAGTTGTTTTGAAAGCCATCTGCTTCTTTGTTAGGATGATCGGTAGTTCCGACGATATAAGTGCGGAAGTACCTCTCGGCAGAACTTCCGAAAATCCCGCGGAACATTTTTTTTTACAAAGAGCACTCTTTTGGGACTTAGCTGATTTTCTACAAGCGTGGTTCTTACCGCCATGTTTGGGCGGTACTCCGCACCATGAAGTTGATTTTTCAGCGGAGCGATAATTGCAAGTACCGCAAATTAGATAGCCGTAGTTCCGCACTTATTTAGAAATTACTTGTTTGATTAATTCACACGCAAAGTGTCCAGCGGAATTAGATAGATGCATACTTGATACAAACTAGTACCACAGCGCGCAAAGGCATACATCACGTAGTGCGGGGATGCATAGATAAAGAGTGGATATTACAATCTTATTAAAAGCGAACTTCTACTTAGCAAGAACAAGAAATAATAGAAGAAAAATTACCAAAGCGGCCATGTTAACTAATTTACGTAGCGATTTCTCAACCCTTCCCATCCTTTCATCCGATCCTTTAAGAACATTATCTTTATTTTCCATCGGTTCTTAGATGGTCGAGGCACTTGATTTAAATGCACCACACGATGTGTGTCCTCTTGCAAGGCCGCAATTTGCACCGCAATGCCTCGAGCGTCCGCTTCTTCATCACCCACAATGTAATGGAAGCCAAATCATGCATATATATAGCTTTGTTGGTAAATTGTAATTTGGTTGAAGAAAATTCGCGTCCAGCGAGTAGCGAGGAGGAGGTATCGTGGGGCGACATGCGTTATGTCTTTAAGGTTTAGTAAGTTTAAATCGGAATTCTGATTGTTGTTAGTACTAAATATTTCAGATAACATGTTGTGTACATAAATCTAACGATCGTAGCGCACATGGACATTACATAAATCGAAAAGGCGAGATGCATGATGGCATTATGTAACAAGTTTTACGTCCATGAAATTAGTTAGGCGCATGGTCGTGTAAGCTTGCCGGACGGCGTAGATGATCCTCGAGGAATGTGAACTTTGTCCGGAGTGGCGTGCGTCTCGAAGGCGTAGTAGGGCCCCGCCTCGGGAGGCGAATGCGGGGTGATCTCATCGTGGCGGTCCGGCCGAGGCCCGAGCATGTCGTCCACCCATCGGTGCTCTTCTGCGGAAGCGTCAGGTGAGTTAGTCATTGCTTTTGTACTGACGGAAAAATTGGTGTTAGTGCGTTCACGTGTACCGAGTAGGCCGTTGTGTTGACGAGGACCCTCCTGGCGGTCCCGAGCCGTAGTCTGCCGCACGTGTACCCTCCGTCGTGTCGCCGAACCACCGGTCGCGCTCCGGAGGTGTGATTGAACGCCGTGCGAAGAAGTCGATCTGCGCCTCCTCCGTGATGGCGATGGTTGCGGCAGAGTCGTCATCCCTCGCCAGCTGCAAGAACAAAGGGTAATGTCGAATCGTCCGAAATGAGTGTATGGAAAGGTACTCACGATAAGAACCGACAAACGGATGACATACACGTGGCTCGGGCGGGTCGGGGCGGCGGCCGTAGCTCGACGACTCCGGTCGCGGGCGTGCGGAGGCGGTCTTGACGGAGGTGCAGAGAGGCGGAGGTGGTGGAAGGTACCCGCCACGTCGCGCGATGTACGTGAGCGTCGTAATGGCGACCACAAGTTATGGATCTAATCGCGAAATTACATCCTCGCGCATCGTGCGCATCGCGCTATGATACGATCCATTGTGTTGTTGTTTCCACGGTCTATAGCTTCGATGAGCTAGTTGCGGACACGCTCAAGCGGTAGTCTTTGCACGAAAACCGATAGTAAGTCACGAAAAGTGTTGCTTTGAACGAGAATTATGCGAAGAATGTTTTACCGTCTCGTCGAGGCGGGCCGCCCGATGACGGTCGGACCAGCTAGTACGACGTCGTCTCGCATGGCGTCCCATCGGGCCGCGGCGCCGCCCGATGAAGCTCGCACCTAGTGCGCGGGCGTACCACCGCCAAAATCGTCGCAGACGTCTGCGGATGGCGTAGCCGCGAAACTCCGCCAACACAACACCTACTCGTGTACACGGAACGCACTAACACCAATTTTCCCGTCATAAAAGCAATGACTAACTCACCTCAGACGCTTCCCGCAGATTTAGCACCAGCGGTGGACGACATGCTCGGCCTCACCGACCGCCACGATGAGATCACCCCGATTCGCCTCCCGCACAGGCCCCTACTACGGCCTTCGAGACGACGCGACTCCGGACAGTTCACATTCCCGAGGATCATCTACGCCGTCCCAAGCAGTTTACACCGACCATGCGCCCTAACTAATTTCATGGACGTAAAACTTGTTACATAATGCCATCATGCATCTCGCTTTTCCGATTTATGTAATGTCCATGTGCGTACGCCTTTCCGATTTATGTACACAACATGTTATCCAAATATTTAGTACTAACAACAATCAGAATTCCCGATTTAAACTTACTAAACCTTAAAGACATAACTCAATGTCGCCCACGATACCTCCTCGCCTCGCTACTCGCTGACGCGAATTTTCTTCAACCAAATTACAATTTACCAACAGCTATATATATGCATCATTTGGCTTCCATTCCACTCACTCTTCGCCTCTTCTCCTTCCTTCCAGCCTTAAACGGATGTCTACGGCCTCATCAAACTTTCGAGTGAACAGCAATTAGAAGCACTAAGACAAAGACTTGATTGCCCTCGTTGTGGATCCGTGAATGTGTTCACCTCCCATACGCCAACGAATCCATCCCGAGTGTTCATGAAGTGTTCAATCTTACTAAGAACTTATGTCCGATCATCCCCATTGAACTTCTTTCCAAACATAATATTTTTCACTTGTATTCCCAATTATTTTTATAGAACACAACATGTCGGTTCCGGGCTGTAATGATGAAGTGCGCTGAGGTTCGAGGCATTGCAATGCAAATTGCACCTTTGCAAGAGGACACATGTCGTGTGGTCGATTTCACAGTGCTCGACCATCTGGATGAACCGACGGAAAATAAAGATAGTGTTCTTAAAGGACTGGATGAAAGGATGGGAAGGGTTGAGAAATCGCTACGTAAATTAGTTAACATGGCCACTTTGATAATTTTTCTTCTATTATTTCTTGTTCTTGCTAAGTAGAAGTTCGCTTTAATAAGATTGTAATATCCAGCTTTATCTATGCATCCTCGCACTACGTGATGTATGCCTTTTGCTTGTGGTAGTATTTTGTATCATGTATGCGCTCTATCTAATTCCGCTAGAACACTTTATGTGAATTAATCAAACAAGAATTTCTAAATCGCTGAAGTACCGCTATCTAATTTGCGAACTTCCGATTATCGCGGCAGAGTACCGCCCCAACAAGGCGGTAAGAACCACGCTTGTAGAAAATCGCCTAAGTCCCAAAAGAGTGCTCTTTGCAAAAAAAATGTTCCGCAGATTTTCTGAAGTTCACGAGAGGTAGTTCCGCACTTATATCGTTTGAACTACCGATCATCCTAACAAAGCGCAGATGGCTTTCAAAACAACTTCAATTGTAAGCCGCTTTTTCGGACCGAAATGACAAGACTCGCAGAGTAAGACGTGATAACTCATCGCCGCCAATTTTTCGACCGAAATGACAAAGACTGAGAGTAAGACGTGATAACTCACCGCCGCCAATTTTTCCGACCGAAATGACAAAGACTCGCAGAGGAAGACGTGATAACTCATCGCCGCCAAATTTTTCGACCAAATGACAAAGATCTGCAGAGTAAGACATGATAACTCATCGCCGCCAATTTTTCGGACCGAAATGACAAGACTCGCAGAGTAAGACGTGATAACTCATCGCCGCCAACTTTTCGACCAAATGACAAAGACTGCAGAGTAAGACGTGATAACTCACCGCCTCGCCAATTTTTCCGACCAAATGACATCACTCGCAGAGGAAGACATGACAACTCATCGCCGCCAAATTTTTCGACCAAATGACAAAGACTGCAGAGTAAGACGTGAGAACTCAATGCCTCGCCAAATTTTTCGATCAAATGACAAAGACTGAGAGTAAGACGTGATAACTCATCGCTCGCCAAATTTTTTAGACCGAATGACAAGACTCGCAGAGCAAGACGTGACAACTCATCGCAACAACCAGACAACACTCGCCTCCGAGCTTTTTCTACCAAAAATACAAGACTTAAAAAGGGCCATGACTACTCTCGCAGAAAGATTAGACAACACTCGCCAACTACGCCATGCCAACCTCCGCTTATAAAAGGAGGTGCAAGTCATATACGAGAAAACCACACAACCAAACCAAACACTACACCGTAGCTTGCTTCACCACGCCGGGATGGACAACCTCAAGAAGCAATGGGACGAGATCCGTGATCTAGCAAGGGCTTCAACGGCACGAGCCGAACAAGCTAGGGTCACCGAGGCCCGGTCCAAGAAGAGCAACTTGCCAGATGGCAGCTCTCCGCAATGAAACCCCGCGCACAAAGAACCCTTGTCGAACGCTCCAAACGAGCCTTCGCCGCAACACCCGCCAGAGGGGAGACGCCCATCCGTTGGTGCAGGACACATGCAAGTTCTTCAAATCCAAGCACCACCACCTCGACATGCGCATCGGGATGTCCTAACTACTCCTCGACTATCCCGATCGCCGTTGGGATACGAAAGCACCATCTAAAATGGTAAGGAGTACTAACAAGAATATATCGCACTCAATTCTATTTCGTGAGTATGCACTAACAATCTCTCCGTCTACCCGCAGCCCCCGAGCCGCTATGTGGCTTCCGCAAGTGGATCGACCCAGAGATCCACCCACACGACCGATGCGGCACCGACTTCGAGGAGGAATGCGAAAGGGGACGCGAGATCCGGAGGAGGATCGCTTGACCAAGAGCACAACGAGCGATCCGGCCGAGACTCGGCCCATCTCGAGGCGCAGCGCAGGGCGCGAGGCACGCGAGAGTGAGCGCGAGAAAAGCGGAAATGGCGCCGAGGCCGAGCGCAAAGCGAGGACTACAATGCCGAGCTCGCAAGAAAGGGCAAATGGCCCCGGCCCACGCAGAGGTCGGCTAGTCCGTAGTACTCCACCTCCTATTCGCCATGTTTTAACTATCCCCAAAGGCATGCGTGATTTACATGGTTCTAAGCTCGTGTCGCGAAGTTACCGTAGTAGTAGCGCCCATGGTAAAGTAATTAGCCGAACCATCATGCGATGTGACCAAATGTAACGTGCTTCACTCGCACGGGCCGCAATGTAGTTCGTGATGTGCCTCCACCGAGCCATCAAAGTATAGCCATTCACATCGGCCTCGATTCTCGCTATGTTTTAGGTTTCTCCGTAATCGCAACGCTCTAAGCCCTTTCGCTAAATTAATTTCCGCACTCGCTTTCCGCACTCTACTATCACAGAAGAAATGTGATGGAGAACCATACTTCGACATTTCAAGTCACATGAATTCATGAAACCCCATTTCAAACGCCTCGCCCTAATTTTCGAGACCTAAAACCTCAATTTGTCGAGACAATTTGAGCATATAAAATTTTGTAAAATTTTACACAATCAAGTCCACTGTAGGGAGTATGGAAAAAAATTCATAATGTTTGGACCTCATTTGCTATATTATAAAATTCCTACAAACATTAAACTTTAAAGAATTTTGCAGAAAAAAAGAATACATAAAATTTCAAAAAATTACACAAGCATAAAAACTATGCCAGAGGCTTCACAAAAATTTCATAATTGTTTGAGCTCATTTTGTATATTTTAAAAATCTTTCAACAAATATTATTAATAACTTTTTTAAAAAATTCAAAAATAAAATATCGCAAGTGTCGCCTGCAACAGTGCTGAGGCCGGCGGTGAAGACTAAGGTGTCGCCAGCCCCACCTGTGGGCAAGACTTTGGTGTCGCCCCGGGACTAAGAAGAACTTGGTTGTCACCGATCTTGACTCAGCAAAGACCTATTATGAAGGGGCTATTTTTGGAATTTTAGATTTATGGGCTATTTTTGGAATTTTTATCGCACAATGGGGCTAATTGAGTCCACGCTTTCTCAATATCCGCCCATATTAAATCACAAGTCACAACCACACAACCACGCCCACCGATAATCGAACCACAACCACTTATCGTTATTTTTTTTACATTGCACTAGGACTAGGAGCAGCGATCGCCGAAAGGTGCGTGATAGCAGACCGACCGGCGACCGCAAAGACGCAACAAACTCACTCACCCGGCGACCGTGCCTCGAGGTGGGATTGGGAGTAGCGCCGCCGCCGCCGCCTCGCGATGCGCTCGAGCCCGAGGCTGGAGCAAGAAGCCGCCGGCGCCCGGCTGCCTCGAGCCTCGACTCGGAGCAGGCGGGAGCCTCGGAGCAGGTGTCAAGGCGCCAAGACGCTTAGAGTCTCGCACTTTAGTCGAGCCGCTGAGGCATTAGTGCGCCACCGCTTCGCGGCTCGCTGCGCTCTCGCACTCACCGCCGCGCTCGCTTATGCTCCGCCCCGAGATCGAGTCACCGAGAAGAGATTGAGATGAAATGGGGATTCGGGATTGGAATGGATGATTGGATCTGGGCATCTCGCGGCCGGGCGGCGATCATGCGATCTCCGAGTGGCCGAGTGAAGGCAAAGTGATGGTTGGGTGGGGCGCCGGGCACTTGGGCAGCGGGCCGCGTCCGAGCGAAGAAAAGAAGCGCTGATGCAATACCGCCCAGACGCCGTAGCAACAAAAGAAGCGCCGATGCTCGGCGAGTCGTGGCGAGCGGCGCATCGAGGCCGAGGTTCTTCTCCAACGCCGAGGGTGGGGTTCGCCACAGACTTAGCTCGACGCCGCACCTTGCCATAATGGCGTGTTCGCCGAGGAAGAGGTGTGTTCGGAAAACAGAAGTGCAGTGTATGTTTCCTATTTTTCTGGACATAGTCTGTAAGGGAAGGTACAATTACGTGGGGTTACGAAATATTGTGGGTTAGGAGATACAGAGGCTTCGCCCTCCGCGGTACAAACTATGAGTCCGAGTCGAATATGTAATTAGGGTATAAATATATATCGTCAACCTCTTTGTAACCCTAATCAGAAAAAAAAAACGATTCAGCTTCTGGAAACGTAGCCTTTGCCGAAACTCGTAAATAAATTTTCGTATCTCTCGTATAGTTACAGTGATTATTCTCTCGCGCAAAAGACCGCTTTGCCTTGCAGAGTGGATTATTGATCGAGTTTATCAGACTTTTTTTTCTTCGGATAAACCTAGTTCATCATGTACCAGTACACCAAGCAATTACACAAAGAAGTCTTTCAGCATGAAATCGAAATAATCCTCCCACGAATTACATGCCGCGACTGCACGCTCTGTTTTGTTGCGCTTTCTTGCACGCTCCTCCATCGTCCATCGAAGAAACACGCACATGGCCTTCACAACAAACACGCAGCTTAATTAACCACACCGTGCGCCACAGCTCAGAATATCTTGAGGTTCCGGAGCGACTGCGGCAGGGCCCACCTGCCGCGGCCGCTGCCCTCCTTCTTCAACGCGTCGCGGCCGCACTCTGCGGCCCTCCTCGCTGCGGCGGCCCCCGCCGGCGACACACTCGTGCATTCGTGCGCCGCCGGGAACCGGTGCTTGAGGCACAGCTTCTGGCCGCACCCTTTGCAGTCGCTGGTGTTGGAGAAGGTGAGCGTCTCCTTGCACCGCCGCACGGGGCACCGCGGCTTGCGCTTCTTGGCGGGGTCGCAACGCCGCGACCGCGCGTGCGCCTCCAGGATGTCGCCCTCCGTCTCCCCGGCTTTGCGCTCGATGGCGTCGCCGCAGGCCTCGCACACCACGACGGTGCGGCCCTGGTCGGCCGCCCGCGCGCAGCCATGGTCCCTGTACGTCCGGTGCTCCGCGCAGAACACCTTGCCGCAGCCGTCGCAGTCGAACGGCAGGAAGTCGAGCTGGTTGCAGTCCTCCCTGTCGCAGTGCGCCCCCAGGTCCGGGAATGCCTCCGTGCCCCGCCGCGCCATCTTGCCGCTCCTCTCTGTGCCTTCCCTAGCTTCCCCCCTTCCTTCCCTGTGCCGCTCACGCTAACCTTTCTTGCGTTTGGGGGCAACAGATTGTCCGATTGATCGGATCGAGTTTGAGGCACCGCGGCGAGGAAATGCTGCTGTACTTTTATAGCTCGCGTCGGCCGCTCCGTTGCCGCTGCAGACGCGGTTTGCTTTTCCTTTTTTATCGTGCAAGAAGGCGGATTTCTGACGGGTGATGGCCATGGCACGCGTTGCTTTGGGGTTTCCGGATTAGCCTGGTCTGCTCTGGCCCGGAGGCGGAGGGGAGGCGCCTTTTCTTAGCCGAGTCGATTTGGTTTTGGCCTATTTCGGATCGCATCCGCGTCGGCCGTGACATGGTGGGTAACCCAGTTGGGGACTCGGGGATGGGAGGGATGGGTGGACCGGGTCGTTTTGGGTGGCCCACTACTGACGGGTGGGTCCCGGTGTCAGTGTGTTGGCCCAATTGTATCGTGCGACACGGCCCAGTTCTATTATGCTGCAGATGCACGCCTTGTCTGTGTTTTTGGTTGTTGAGTAAGACCAGATCTAGCCCACCCATTTATTAAGACCAGCTCTAGTCCGCCCATTTATTCAGTTTTTGATTCGCATTTATTCAGGTTATATTAGTACGGCATAATGCGGTGCACGGCAATAAACCATAGTTTTTTTTGGCACGCATGGCACTATTGTCATAATAACAAATTTAGCACCCTCACGGTCGTATATCAAAAATAGCATCATGAAGTTGTCAGCTGCCGACACATAGCCAAGTCCGATCCAATGGGCAGACTCCACCTCCACCATATCCCAGGGGCTAGACTTCTCGTGCGCCACGTGTGAAGTCTGCTCCCAGGGACCACCTCCACCATGTCCCAAGTGCTGGACTCCTCTCGCCCTTTCATCAGGGGGCTGGACGACACCTCCGTGGGCCACGTAGCAAGTTCGTGCCCTTGGGGCCAGATCTAGCTTGTTTGTGCCCCCGAGGCACGGTGCTATTGTCTCCGTTGCCCTGAGGCACAATCTCGTTTCATCTTTTTAATTTTTGCGTGCATGCAAAGCATCCCGCGTGGGAGGGAATGGGTCGCCTACTGCTGCGCACGACCCTACACCCCTTGCATGCCCACGCGGGAGGGAATCAATTAATTCACTCTATTGCATCACGTCCATGCAAGAAAAACAAAGCCCGCGCGGGAGGGAATCCATCACTTCGCGGTCAACCGAAATTTCTGGCTCGCGTGGCTATACAATCCGAATCGTTCTCGCTATCGCTCTCATTCTCATTCTCTCTCGGCGAGAGAGACAGAGAGAATAGATCGAGTGAGCGAGTTCCCATTTCACTACAGATTAAGGAATGTTTAGAGCCCTGATTAGTGGTTATATTAGTACAGAAAGTTCGACATCATAAACATATATTTTTCCTCCAATGCAGTAACTGCGAAATTAGTGCTAAATTAATTTAGTCCTAGTTAATTTAATTGTTGTTAATTAGTCATAATTAATTTAGTCCTTATTATTTAGTCATAATTAATTTAGTCTTAATTACTTAGTCATAATTATTTACTCACAATTAATTAAGTCCTAATTAATTAGTCATAGTTATTTACTCGTAATTAATTTAGTCATTATTATTTAAGTTGTCATTTATTTAGTTCAGTTAATTAGTTGTAATTAATTAAGTTATCATTATTTACTAGTAGTTAAATTAGTATTAGTTAATTAATCATAATTAATTAGTCACAAATAATTAAGTACTAATTAATTAGTTATAATTAATTTAGTCATAGTTAATTAGTCGTAACTAATTTAGTCATTACTATTTAGTCTTAATTAATTAGTCATAATTAAATAGTCATAATTAATTAGACGTAGTTATTTACTTGCAATTAATTTAGTCATTATTATTAAGATGTAATTAATTTATTCATAATTAATAAGTCATTATTATTTACTTGTAATTAAATTAGTCGTAGTTAATTAGTTGTAATTAATTTAATCATAGTAAATTAGTCGTTGGGAGTTAGTTGTAAATAATTTAGTCATAATTAGTTCAGACTTAGTTAATTAGTCGCAATTAACTATGTCCCAATTTATTAGTCGTAATTATTTACTCATAATTAATTTAGTAATTATTATTTAGTCACAAATAATTAGTTGCAATTAATTTAGTCATTATTAATTAACCGCCATTAATTTCGTTGTAGTTAACTAGTCTAAATAATTTAGTCATTATTAAGTTGCGCCTTTCGATTTGTTCCGAACTGACTCATCATTTCATCTCTTGCAAGTCATACCTCTATCGGAGCTACTCGAACCATTGTACGTTGGACATCACTAGAGCAAGTTGTGCACCACTAGGGATGGGGATGGTCCACCCCCTGGTGCATAAGTCGAGAAGCATTATTAGGACCTTGACTCTCGCTACGTCCCAGTCATTTGGGACATATGATTGTTGCCCTTTGTGAGGATGGTCTAGGTTGGCCGTTACTTCACCCTAGACGGGAGTCTCATGTATGCATTTGTTGATAGATGGAGACTCAAGATGCACACGTTCCACTTTTGGTTGGGAGAGATGACGGTCACTCTCTTGGATGTCTTCTTGATCGATCTCCCGATCACAGGAGATGCACTTGTTCCACCACGTCCGCCGATAGATTGGAAGGCCCGCTTGGTGCAACAGTTTGGCCTGTGATGTCCCTAGGAAATGGCTTGTGATGTCCCTAGGAAATGGCTTGGGCATTTCAGGCAATGCCCTGTGGATTTTGCATCTTTTTGGTTAGGCCTTGTTTCCCACCACGCAGGGTGATTTAGTGTACCCGGCCGTCGCATCCGCATAGCCTGTCGCTGGTCGACGTGGAGCTCGGGGATGCACCACAACACCGGGATCACCGTCCTTAGTGCCATATACAGGGGGTTGTGTGACGCTTCATGGCATGACTCTGGTTCTAGCCATTTGCTACGTGCTTCTGTAGCTGTGGAGTTGGGAGTACTTCTCTTTTGGGTGGCCCACCATCTGGAATGCACCCACCCGTACCTTGAGTTGCACGACCTCATAGATGGGCCTACTAGGGGCACCTCGTGGATGGATGCCAAGTTACGTTGGGACAGAGATAGACCGGCGAGGTGCTACCCCGTGTTCCATAATGAGTTCGAGTCGTTCCACAATGACAACATCATATGGTCTCTATGGAGCCCACATTTCGTGAACACAATAGCGTCGCACGGACTGTCTGTGCAATGCACGTAGGATGCCGAATTCTGGGCGACGACCTGTCACCTTGTGTTTTCCCATATGGTGGAGTCTTACGCGCCACAACGTGTAATGCAACAATTTAATCTCCACCATGTTGTGCCCCCTCCCGACAGGAGGATGCTTGAGCAAGCTGTCACTTGTGAGTGCAACTCTATCTGAGTAATGTTTACAATTCATACCTATATCCACTCTTCTCACATAAATCCTTCTCCAATGTAGGCAATCGAGGATGGGCTCACATTATGAGAATTGGTGGGCAGTCCAACATCAATGTACTATGGCTTGGATGGAGTTGGCACACATTGAGGTTCTACCTGCGGCCATGACATTCAAACTTACCATGAGTACATCGAGTGGTATGTACCACGACCACGCACCAAACTCACCCATCCTCAGCCAAAGCGTCTGGATTAGGCCACGCGACGAGAGACTTCGTCACTCGTTCGATCGACACATCACTTCGCGGCGTGACAACACTGTAAAACACTCATAACCTATGCTCGCTTCATCCATGATATTTTTACTATTTGGTAATGAACAACTGTTGTTTGTCACTTCAGTTTGATCGGATCCAATGGATATCTCATGCATCGAATTCTGCCATCCGCAGCCCAGACCACACCATTTCAGGGTTTCTTAGTACTCTAAAGTCCATCTTGGCGGAGTCCAAGCAAATAATGAAGAACATGAGCTACGGTCGATCGAGAGACGACGTCCTTCAGGCCGAGCACCGAGTGGCCCGACTATGCTCACCTACTAGGCCAGCACGACCTAGTGAGACTAGCGGTGTCTTAGCGCTCCCATCGGTCATCCGCAATGAAGACCAGGGAGGTAAGTTATGTTCTAATTATTTATTATGCCTTAGGCTGCGCTAACATCTGTAAGGTCGAGGAGGCTGACTAGAGGGGGTGAATAGCATTTTCTAAAAATCTCTAAGGCTAAAACCGATTTCTAGTGCGGATGCAAAAGCCAATTTGATTTTGCACAATTAAAACCTAAATATTCTAGTTTCCCTTAAGTACACCAACACCCTAAGTCGAAGTCAATATTTGTAATCTTAGTTTGACATGCAATCAATTTAATTCTAGAAATATAAATTGCACAAAGTAAATCACAAGAGAGCAAACCACCATGGCATAAGGATGTCTTACCATAGTGGTCGGAGACTTATCGTTCCCCCCTAATTCACGTTGAGGTAAGCATAAACAAATTGAACCGGCTCCACGAATTAAGACAACACCTTTGCGGTAAGCCCAAACAAATTGGACCAGTTCACAATTTAAACCAACACCTCGATCCACTCGAGGTTGCTCTTCCTCCACTCCGAGATGGTGAGCACCAAACCACTCATAACACGTCGAGCCTTCTCATAAACTTCTTGAGAAGATCACCGGACTACGACGCCTCTATGTTGTCTAGGTGTCGATAAGCACCAAGAGTAATAAGCCAAGCATCTTGCTTGAATCTCACCAAATGCAACACATTCACAATTGGATGCTCAATCCAACTCTAGTTGCAACACATGCAACTATAACCTCTCCCATTGCTCATAAGGTGCAACACATGTATAATTGAGAGGAGAAACTCATGCTAACTCAAGAGAGTAAAATGGAAAGCGAATAGTTGCCTCCAACCTGCCATGGTGGGTATTTATAGCCCACACACTAAAAGCTACCCGTTGGAGGCTAAAAGGGTTGAAAACAACGAAACCGAGTGTGACCGCCAACCAACGGCCGGTCAGACCGGGCTATAATGCAACAGCTATAAAACTTGTTGTTACAGACAATGCCCAATCAGACCGGACTTCTGGAAGGAAGAAAACTAAAAAATATGCCCTCTGGAAAAGGTTGACCAGCCTTGAAAGGGAGGTCAGACCGAACTTCCGGTCGGTCCACGCCCGAATTTCAGCACACGCAACACTCGAAAAAATGGTCATAACTTTTGATTCCGATATCGGAATTGAGTGATCTTGGACTCTATGGAAAGATTATTCAAAGGGAAACACAACCCATCTATTTGATTAATATCAAACATATTTTATCAAATCAATAAACACAACTCCAAAGAGCCAACACATGGCCTAAGTCCAAGAAAAGAGTAACAAGCAAACTTAGACCATGCCAATGAATGATGCATGAACTTTAATAATTTACAAACTTTAGTATCATGCCGTAAAGGGTAAGTGAATAGACTTCAACCATTTGCAATACACAGTTGCAAATTATAGTATCATAATACAAAGAGTTAATGCATAAGTTTTAACTATTTGCAAAACACATTCACAAACAATAGCATCATGCCTACAAGAGCTAGAGCAAGCGGAATTAAGCTATCAACACATGATGAGACTCAAGCTACTAGACAAGACACATCTTAATAGTACGACGACCTATACTAGCAACCTGGTCTTCCAACCAAACACCGATACTGGTAAAAGACTAGGAACACATCCTTAGCCTATGGTAGTCATACCATTGCCTTAAGAATCCATCTTGGAGTGATCACTTGATGACGAATATCTCCACTCCAAGTCCAGGTTCTTGACTTGATAATCATCAACACATGATGATTTCCTTTACTCCAAGTTCTTGACTTGAATATCATCAACACATAACAATCTTCTTTACTTCGGAATCTTGTCTTGAATATCATCAACACACGATGATTTTATTTACTTCAGGATCTTCTCTTGAATATCATCAACATATGATGATTTTCTTTACTTCAATATCTTGTCTTGATGCTCATCAACATATGATGGCATCCTTCATCCCGAATCTTGACTTGATGATAATCAACTCGCGATACCACCCAAAGTCTTCACCATCATGAGACTCAACTTCTTTCACCAACTCATGAAAAATGTTAGTCCACATGACGATTATCATTAGTTACCAAAATATTCTATTATCTCATAATGGCGGGTCTAGATTCTTCAACATCATGTCCTCTTCCAGCCGCACGTCCATCGGGATCCATCACTTCTATGATCGACGTCCGCACGACCTACACAGACTGGTAGCCACCCAAGCGCTCCCCGTCGGTCATCCACACTGCACATTGGGGAGGTATGTGATGTTCAACTTAGGTCCTAATTATTGATTTCGTCTAACATCATTCCATCTTGCAGCCTTCAGTTGGTCATGGGGGTGACGATGAATCAACCGATGAGGAGGTGGTCATCGCACCTACAACCAAGGAAGAGTACACGGCACGCGATTTGGAGTGTACAACTCAGACGCCCACCCCACGTCTACGCTCATGTCGGGACCCAAATATACAAATCAAAGTATTTTTTTCTAAAACTAGGTTCAACATGGTCAAAGGTGCAACTTTCCTTGCTATAACAATGTTGTTGCTCTTTATCTCCGATCTTTGACTTTCTTGACCTTTAGCTCATTCGGACGATTCCGGAATGATAACGTCTAACGTGAGAGAAAATACAAAATAAAAAAATTCAAAAGGATAAATAAAATTAACTCCAAATTGAAATTTAATTATGTAAGAAGGTTGGGCTTGATTTTAGATTAATTTAGAGACTTGAATGACTTCAATCGGAGTTTGTATGAGAAAGAACGAGTTCTCATAATTTTGATCCAGAAGGAAAATGCTGAAAATAAAAAGGGGGAGAAAAAACTAACAGGCAAGGTAGTTAGAATCGCGATCCTACTCTTAGAGTCTTATGATTCTACGAACTCGCGACAGCTTGTCGATCCAAATCGCATCGTGAATCAGAATCAGGTAGAATCGTGGTAGAGTCGCGATCCAAAGAGTAGAATCATGTCATGTAGAATCGCAGAGTAGAATCGTGGTAGAGTCGTTTGGGGGAACAATTTGTAATTTTTTGCATTTTTTTAAAGGCCAGGGTTTGCTAATGTTTTATTTTAGAGCAAATTATTGATATTAATCTCTCAGAATGAAACTATAAATAAACAAGGAGTATGCAAAATATTATATCAATGTGGTAATGCTAGTACAAATATCTATATTATGACTGGAGCAATCTTGAGCTTGATAATGATAAGTAGCTACTTTTAAGGAACATGCAAGTGTTGCAATTAGATATTGATTTATAAAAGTTGTGAATATTTCTCATGTAATTGTAGTAAACTAGTCATGGTCATTAGTTGTTCTTTTGTAGTTCAGAACTATATCACCCATCATGCCAGTACTATTATACTTTTCTGTTGTGCGATAAAAAGTGCTTTGTTCCTTTTTTCCGTTATAAGTAAGTGGTAAACCATATAGGAATTATACAAACTTATAGTATAGATGTTAAATATGTGTATTTTTACAATTCTGTAGAATCGCCGATTATATGATTCGATACTACGATTCGATCCTACCGGAGGCAAATCGATACAACTTAGGATCTTGACTCTGAATACCTTGCTAATAGGTGGGACCCATAGAATAATTAAATTTCAAGAATTAAATTATCTCCAAAAAATGGGATGAGGGACTGACATATGGAACACTGGTCCATAGACCAAGTCTACAAGGCGTGTTGGTCCACGGTGAACCGTGTTCATACGACTAGGGTTGACCTAACAAATGGAGCCCGCATGCAAGTGAGTTGGCTCACACTGAACCAAGTTCATGGGAATTTGTATCTCGGGTTTGGGCTAGGTGTGCCATGCGGCAAATGATGAGGCATGCCACGTGTGCATTAATTTTGAAATGGCAGATAACAACATGATGACATCGCGCTGATGAGGCAATAATGAGGTGAGATGACTAAGGTGGAATAAAGTGTTGATGAGGCAGCGACGTGGCGGACACGAAGGACCGAGAGGTGAGATGGCGCTGACATGGCGTCGACACATCTGTTGGTGATATGGCCTAGAGGCACATAGATATGATTGTATCACGTCTATGTTTATGGGTTATTGAATAAATATTATTATGTTCCTTGAATGAATCATCATTGATAAAGACTAACAAGTATGTGACTTGTTGGTGAAACTCTTTAACTTATATGATGTTCTTCTAAATGTATCCCCAGTCACTACTACAAAAGAGGCTATAGCAGACGGCCCATCACAGATGGTTCCAAAGGAACCGTCTGTGTTGGGTCTGTCTGGCTTTGTTTTGGCCTATCACAGACGGTTCTTATTGTGAACCGTCTGTGATAGTAATTATCACAAACGGTTCCCAATAAGAACCGCTCATGATTATCGAGCATTTCTAAGAACCGCTGCGTGATTTCTGGATTATCACGCATTTGTTCTTATTAAGAACCGTCGTGATATTTACTATCACGAGCGGTTCTCAACTAGAACCGCCTCAGCGATTTCTAGGCTTCATATAAATTGAGCCGACACATCCTCACCAAGCCCGCCATTGTGTGTCCACTACCGCGACCGCCATCGCCGCTCGCCTTGCCGCCTCGCCATTGCCTCTACCGCTCCAGCGCCACTTCTCGCCTCTAGCTCCTCCAACTGCGGCTCCTCCTCTAATCTTGGTATGAGCTTGGAGATGCTTGTGGACTTGGCATTTTATTGTGTGTTAATGCATTGACTAAAAGAAAGGAGAAAAGATAGTGTAGATGCTAACTGTGAATATTGAGAATGGTGTTGTTACTATTGATTTATTACATACTTGCTGAGTCACCGCGTGTGGTACATAACTAGTGAAGAGTATGAGATGATGCGTATATTTGGGTTGCATGATTGTTCAATTGAGATAGATATCGGTGTCGAGAGGTAGGGATCATGGTTGTGGCCATAGGCATGGCTACGCTATGCCACCGCGTGTGGTACATAACTAGTGAAGAGTTTTCTTTCAATAACCTTAGATGCAAATGTTGGAGAATGAGTTTATATTGCACATTTTCGTTCTATTAGGAGTTATTGTTTCTCCTTGTACATAACTATTTAAGTATGTTTGGTAAATAGGAAGCCCATTGTGCCACCGATGAGAGGGAAGGGAGGAGAAGGTGAGGATTATCGAGAGATATTAGATATTTTCTTTGTGAGCTCCGAGGGTAACGATCTATAACCCTTTATGTTTGCTATAAATTAATCGCTAATCAATTTGACACTAATTTGTTACATGCGTAGTGTAGATGGATCGAATCGATGTACGGTGTGAACCGTGTGAGTCAAGAGTACATTAATGGCGTGGTTGCTTTTAGAAGAGCCACCGAAAGCGGGATATGTTGAAGAAGGGATAAATTTTATGTCTTGTCCGTGCATTGATTGCGTAATCAAAGATGTTTAACAACGCGCGCAGATCGAGCGCACTTGATTCGAAGGGTTTCAAAAAGGGTATACATGTTGGACCATCCACGGTGAAGAGCAGATTATACGGAAGTTAATAATGACGACATCGCCGAGGAAGTCAACGATTTGCGGATGTGGATCGTGCTTTTGATGAGGATAGGGGCACGATGACAACTGGATCGGATGCTACGCGATGCGAAGAGAACTACAGATGGGAGAGAGTTTTGTAAATTCGAGGGCTTAAGGGAGGACTCGGTGAGACCTTTGTTCCTGGCAAGCCGGGATACAAAGGTTGTCAACCGTGCTTGAATGCTGAAATTGAAGGCAAGCAATAGTTGGTCCGATAAGAGTTTCACGGCGTTGTTAGGTCTCCTAGCGGACATCCTTTCGAGGAAAACGTGTTGCCCAAACCACCTATCAAGCAAAGAAGGTTATTTGCCCATTGGGAATGGAAGTAGAAAGAATACATGCATGTCCGAACGATTGTATCCTCTACAGTAAAGAGTATGCAGACATGCATGTATGTCCCGTGTGCAAAGCATCCCGATACAAGCGTCAAAATACTGCTAAGGTGAAGCAAGGACCTCCTGCTAAGATGTTGCGGTATCTGCCTGTAATCCCACGTTTGAAGCGTTTATTTGCGAACCCAAAGGAGACAAGATTGCTGCGTTGGCACTCAGAGGAGCGTAAGAGAGATGGAAAGCTAAGACACCTGCGATTACGCGGTGGAGAAACTTCGATCGGAGCTTCGAAGAGTTCGGTGCGGAACCGAGGAACATAAGGTTAGGGTTGAGTACGGATGGAATGAATCATGTTTCATTAGTCGAATGTCACTGGTCGGAACACTAGTGGCTCTATCGACCAGCACATGTATTGATTGATCATCATGTTTCATTAGTCATGGATATAGGGATATCAAATCAATAATGTGAACACATGTTAGGGAGCATGGTGTTGGATTGACCCACCTTGAGACATTGATAAGATTGTTATGATTTTATGTGTCATCAGTTCGTCTCAAGCAATGATGATGTATAATACCTAGACGTGATATCAACATGGTTTCCTACATGTGTAAGAGTACACTTTGAGGTTACCCAACACTACTCCTTAACTGGTAGTTATAAAGGTAGTTTTCAAGTATGCTATGAAACATACGGAGGAATGTGACATGTCGGATATAGGATTTGCCACACATAACATAACAGGAGAGATATCTCTGGGCTCCTCAATGTGATCGGATAAAGAAACTGCATGGCCATGCCACTAGTGGTCGAAGAGTTCGACCGTGTGAAGCTATCCGACACTTGATCAAGAAAGTATTGAATAGTCCATGGATGACATAATCTCTCACATGGAGTTCAACCAGATATCGTGATGCAAAGGGAGAATACACGAGCAGGTCATTTAGTTCGATCAGATACGGACTAGTTGTATGGAGATAAGCACTAGTCGAAGTTTGGTCAAACATGATCACTAATGGTCGAGAACTGGTCATAAGGAGTTACTGGTCATAATTAAATATGACATGGTCGTATAGAGATACGAGTTGGTCGTTAGTGATAAGGACCTAGTCGTAGATCATATTGCATTAAGGTTTATCTGATATTATTTGTGTGTATTCGGGAATCGTTATGTCCTGCTAGGAATCGCTAATGACTCGTGATCAGAAAAGGTTTCTGAGTCACAACCGACTACGCATGAACCTAACAGGTCACACACTTAACGAGTTGGAATAAACGTGTTCGGATAGGATCCGTCATGGGCACTATATAAAGAGATACATGAGGCTAATGGGAAAAGTGAGACACAAGATAGACGTGACTGAGTTGCTCCACAGAAACCCTAGCCGCCATCTTCTGGAGAGCCCTACCATGTGAATTGGTGCTAGCACACCAGCGGACAGTGTTCCTTCCCTAGACGTGTGGATATCGTAGAGGCGCTACTGCGGTTGCTGTTGCGCTTGAAAACAATCCATGACCTTGGCGAAGAACTCGATTGGTTGTTGGAGGAGACGATCGCCACCGAGGACGATCGACTACGCTGGATGATCGACTTTGACCACTTCATCGACATGTTCTATGTTGGATCAGGCTGTTCTAACTCTTCTTCCACTGCACTGCGCGTCTAGTGGTGATGATCTATGATATCTTTGCTTGCTTGGCTTCCTAGTTTACATAGTTGAATTTTTGAAATGCCAACTATTGTAGCCTACCCGTATCCTTTCAATGGTATCAGAGCCATGTTGCATAGTTTTTGATCTAGATCGGTCGCATATACTTGATATGTGGGAGTAGTAGATTGGATCTATTACTGGTCGGGTCTGGTAATCTAGATCGATTCATATGGATGGAACGATCTAAGCACTTGTCAAAAAGATCGATTGGTTTTCGGCCATAGTAGATGGGTTTGCGGGTGGTATGAGTGAAAAGTACCAGATGGTCTTCTGCACATATTCACAACCACATTGCATGATACTCCTACCGGTCGGAATTCCACCATCGGGATATGCCGTAGTGTGTGGTCATATCAAGGCAATGATCAGATTGGTTCATAATAGGGTCAATATGATTAATCCGACCGCGTGTTATAGTATTATGTGTTCATGTCACCCGATAGAATCAGATTATATACATAACTCAGTTTTGCAGGGATTGATGTGAATAGTATGGCCTATAGTGTATGTGATGCATGTATGGATTATCATGGCCTGCATGTCATGCTGTGATATAGCCATCGAGCTACATATTATTGTATAAAAGTCTTCGTACCGACATGTGATGCTTGATATTATCCTATGTAATTCATTACTAGCTTTTAGGAATAATTGCTTAGTAGATGAATACGGTCGGATATTTAAAGCATGATGGCTCGGAGGACAGGAAGCATGGTGATGGAGATCTTCATGTCAAGGGTCATACTATTTCATAGTTTAATATGATTATCTGTGAGTGTTTATTCCTGTCACGCTATTGATCATGTTTTATCATTAGATGTTTTAACATGGTAGAGTAGTATCCCTCAAGAAAAATTAAGTAAATTTGATGTCTTTTCAATTGCTGCGACTATCACAATTTTAATCGTTAATTGGTAGGTCTACCAAAGTAGGGTATCATTAACTATCTTAATAAGATAGGGTGGGTGTCGGACACCCACATGCATAGTATTGGTTTAACTTGACAAGGCTATCAAAACAGTTTTGGGTCTTGGGGCTTAATGTTGGTAGCCAGGGCATAGAGAAGTCACCCAACAAACCAGAGTCATATATGATATGATTGGCAAAAGGCTGTCTACCTAAATTACCAAGTTTCTAGTAGTGATACCAAAGCTCACTAGGACTTAATGATATATGGATCTTGAACTCACTATATGATGTTAGAGGGAAATATGGTTTAGAACATATAGTATGAGTATCTTTTATTGACTGTTGATGATTAAGTTCGACTAGGTATGGACCGGTCGTATGGTGATATGACCAGGTCCAGACTAGTCATATGGTGATACGACCAGGTCCAGATTAGTCGTATGGAGATACAAGCTGGTTGTAGATTGGTCGAACATAACCACCAACATGATTGTCTAATAGAAGATCTTTCTTAAACATAGTACTGATTTTTTACATATATTTTTGTTGTAGATCATGGTACCTACTACTTCTTCTGCACCTACCTTTAATTTACGATCTATTTCTGTTGTGGTGATGGCAGTTGGCGGTGGGCCAAGGGCACGGGACCCAAAGAGAAAGGCGAATGGGTGGGCAAGGCGAACTTTGACCAATACTTAGTACCATGCCAAGGCTAGAGGTCCACCTCCCCCGTGGTCGTTGGTACATCGTACGGTCAAGGCCAAAGCTTGTCCACATCGAGGGCAATTCATACATTGTACCTAGGGGTCGTGCATCCGAGGGTGAATTTCTTGGTTCATTCATTACGGATATGATGGTGGGTGGTAGCCAGTTTGGCATGGCTTAGCTGGACGACATTGATGTTGGACAGATTTAGCTGGGCTAGAGCCAGCCTGTCGAAGCATCCCTACCCACTCAATGGTCTTCGTACGCCATCCGAACCGATACGTGCTCTCCGGACCGATTGATATTTCCCATGGGATATGCTCAACGCAAGACTAGGACACGCACACAGACATAGGGAGTAGAGAGTGGCTCAGACGAGTGAGCCATATTGTAGCCCGTGTTTACATTGTATATAATATGTGTTTTATGTATGCAGGATATTGTGCGCTTATGTTGTAATATATTCGTATACATATTTTTTAGACACTATGTGCATGTTATTGGAGTACATCGGTTCCGGAGACGACTACTACGCCCGAGATTCACATGAAATCATAAAATCATAAATCATCCGAGAGGTTCACATGAAATCATAAAACACCCGATAGGTTCACATAAAATCATAAAACACCCATTTAGGGGGGAGTCCGGTCCCTAGGGCTACGACTTGTCAATACTGTGACTTCGGTTGCACCATGCCCCTGGGGCACGGACAAGGTAGCTCCGGCCCCTAGGGGCACAGACAAGCTAGGTTAGGCCCCCTAGGGACCGGACTTCACACATAGCGCGCGAGGTGGAGTCCGCCCCCCTAGGGAATAGTGGAGGTGGAGTTCGGCCCCCTAGGGAACGGACTTAGTTATGTATCGGCTGTAGGCAGCTCTGTGGTGCCATTTTTGGCATTACGGTCGCAAGGGTGCTAAATTTATTATTAGTCCCAACAATAGTGTCATATGATCCAAAAACTCCAATAAACCATACCCTCGCTGCGTTGTACTAAGATTTTGTGTCCAACCTATTGGTAGAACAAGCTATTACTACTCCATGAAAGCTGAGATTAGTAGTAATAGTACTAGTGTAGAATTTTGGATGGCATACTTCGCATAGCTTGATGTTGGTATATTGACTATGTTCGTGAATTCAAAGTTCTTTCTTTTTCTATCCCCACACATTACCATAATCATAAACATCCAAACATAGCCATCACTAAATTTGCAATTGTCGGATTAAACTATCTTATCTTATCTTAACTAATAAAAGGAGTTTATTCTCCTACGCAGGACCATCGTCCCACCCCCAAAAAAACTCGCTGTGAGACCAACTGCTCTCTCTCTCTCTCGTGAGCACCGCCCCTTTGATCCCTTCCTTCCTCTCTCATCGCATCCCCTCTACCCCTTCTCTTCGAGACCAACCACTCTCTCTCCCGAGCACCCGCTCCCTTCGATCCCCACGTCCCTCTCTCGTTGCATCCCCTCCATCCTTTCTCCTCAACGCCACCGATGGCCAATTTTTTGTGGTCGTTGTACTATCTCACCATCGAACAGAAATAGTGGCGAGGAATAGGCTTGATCCGGTGATATCCACCTCGATATAGAGGTAACAGACCCTTGTTGTCATAGATCCGACGACAGCATGGCATCCTCATCCTCGATCCGGCAAGTACCCAGGTGGAGGATCACCTGGACGGGGGCGGTCGACAAACAACTTCGACGACGCCTTCAAGCGAGGAAGCGACAACCAATGAGCAAAAGGGTTGATGTATGGGGCTGGTTGCTCCTCGTCGATGGTGGAGCCCCTTCTTCGTCCTTCTTGGTCCATATATTTTGTGCAATATATTTCATGGTCATATATATGAGAGAAGGGGCGCGGGTGCGAGCAAGGGTAATAGCGGCACCCGGAGAGAAGACGCGAGCGCTTGGAGCGGCATAGGTAGCGTGAGTGCCAGCAGGGGAATCAGCGGCACGGGCGTGTGGAGAGAAGGGGTGTGGTGCGAGCAGGGGCAACAGCGGCGCCCAGCTGGAGAGAAGGGGAGGGCACATGGAGCGGCAGTGGTGGCGCTGGTGTAAAGTCGAGGAGCCCGACGAGAGGAGGCGAATAGGCGGTTTTAAAATATTCTTTTGGCCAAAACTAAGTTTTATGCAAAATTATAAATCAAGAAGATTTTGCATAATTTAAAACATAAATCAACTAGTCTCACTATGTACACCAACAACCTAAGTCTAAAACAGGGAATGCAATCCTAAAGACAAGCAAGCAATTCAATTTTACAACTGTAAATTGCAAGAAAGTAAAGCTCAAGAAAGCAAACCACACGGACACTTGATCTTTTTCCCGTGGTGATCGGAAACATGCCAGTTTCCCTCAACTATTTGCAAAAACACATTCGCAAATATCGAGAACATGATATGGAGAGCTAGAGCAATCAAGACGAGCTATCAACACATGACACACTCAAGCTACTAGTCAAGACCCCTCTTAATAGTATGGCAACCTACACTAGCAATCTGATCTCCACACCAAACACCGAGACTGGTAAAATAGAAACATACTCTTAGTCTATGCTAGATATGCATTTGCCTTGCGTATTCGCTTTACGCTTTTGGACGATGACTCACATCTTGTCTTCAAGATTGGGTTCTTGACTTGAGCATCAACAAATGACGCCACTACCTTGATTTGATGACCTTCAACACAACCATCAGTTGTCTTCATCATCATATGACTTAACCTATTTCACCTACTTATGAAAATATTAGTCTACACGACGATTATCATTTATTACAAAAATACTCAATTAACACATAATAGTGAGTCTAAATTCTTCAGCGAGTGCTTGGATTTTTGTTCCTAATTTTTGTTTTGTGTTGTTTTTTTGCTAATTTTATGAACGCTTATTATGGTTACATTTTGGATAGTCGACCCTCTTGGAATTTTTATTTTTAATTATTTTTAAAATTTTATTTTAAAGTTAACATCACTCGAATTTTATTTTCAATTCTAACATCTTTGGTCACGCCACCACCCATAGTGTGACAGTGTAACACTCTCACGCCAGCCCGTATCTAAGCAAACTCTTGTCACGTCATCACCCGTGACGTGGCAAAAAGTGCTATTTTAGCAGACTTATCCTATGACATGACAATATTATTTTGTCATGCCACTGGTAATGGCGTGACCAAAGGGGTTAGAATTAAAAATAAAGTTCATGCGTGACCTAAGAGATCAGAATTAGAAATAAAATTCGCAAAGATTAACTTTAAAATAAAATTTTAAAAAATATTTATTAATAATAAAAAAAGCTCTCCCTCCTGTGATGCTCTTCGTGTAACTCTTCGTGTAAACTCCAACATATGTTTATTAGATGCTTCGAGCTTGTTAGGCGCAGGCACGCGCTAGTCGATTGCATTGCGCTACAAGGATAGAATTGCTCCTGGCTTTACCGTAGGCTGTTGTTTGCTTGGTTGCTACTAATGGTCAACGATCATGGGGTCATGAGAATTGCGCGTCTAGCCTCGCTATTTGGTTGGTAATCACGCACATTACCTTGTAACGGATGATCCAATAATTATATTGCCATCAGATATACTTATGCACTCTTTCTGATGTAGTTTGCTGCAGTCCTTTTAGTTTTGGAATTAGACATACTGGCAAGATGGTTGTTGAGTCTCTGTTTAGTCCTTCCGGACTTAAAAACCTACACACCCATTTGGCTTAGAGCAATATGCTCAGTTGAAACAAATAGCAGAAAATTGAGTTTTCTACTGGAAGTCCCCAGTAGAAGTGCAATGTTTTCTTTAAAGAGGAAAATAAAGGCACACCAACCAACCATGGCTTACTTAAGTTTAGTTTTATAGCTACTTTAATTGTCAGATGCCTAATTATCCTTCTTCACCACGATTAATAGCAGCATATCTCTTCTAAGCTGTAACAAAAGAAAGATTATTACTCAGTGTATTCCTTTCAAGTTTTATTATTACTCAGTGTATTCCTTTCAAGTTTTATATTGACTTAGTCAACAGGCTACCATTTTCTTTCTAACTGCTTCCAAATTGCTATGTTCTCAATGCAAGGAGACAACCAAATATTGTTTCATTATAATTAGAGCTCATATGTGGTATATTTTTCCCCCGGTAATAGATACAGCTAGAACTATGGAAGGGCAGTTTACCCTCTTTCCTCTGATACAATTTAGTTCTACTTAATCTTAAGTAAATGACACCTGATGAATGTGCTCCCAATTTGAGGATGATTCATGGAAAAGTAGTTTTTTGCCATACTGGTACGAATGAGTTCTAGCCATTTGAAGTATCTAAATTAATTTTTTTGGTTAAATTAGTGTTTGTTTTTTTGCTTTCTTTCGTTATGTAGCTCATATCCTCTTGTCAATGCCCAAGATGATTTGTTTCTATTAGATGACAGAAAGGACGGACCTCTGCTCTAAATTACACTTTGATGGGTTGTGTCACTGTAATCAAAATTGATGTGGGGCAATATGTATAGAAATACTAGGGCTCAATGAATGCAAGTGCTAACAAGGTATAATTAGGAAACAATATTGATTTTGAGTCAATTCCTCATCCTTTGGTATAGACAATCTGTTCAATTGTAGACGACTGAATCCTTGTGAAATTCCTCTTCTATAAATGAAATGCAGTAATGCATTTTGTTAGGGAAATAGTTTGAGCCACCATGGTATTAGTCTCTGATTTCATGAAGTGATCTTTGCATAAATTTGAGCAAAATTATCATTGAAGATCTTTCTGTAAACTGATAAATTTCTGGATGTTAACTATATATAGTGCACGTAATGCAAAGAAAAGATTGAACAATAAAAGTGGAGATTTTGTTTTCCTTTTTACAGGGCTAGAGCGAAGAGCTATAAAGGGTAAAGATAGGTTGAGAAACAAAGGAACAAAGGTTGGGAGCAGCCTTGCATATTTTTAAATTTTAATAGTATATTATTTGGTCTTAACATAACTATACTCAATATTGACATAATTTATTACTTATGGTATTATTTATTTAAAATCTAGTCTAGCTATAATCGGTATTGAATGCTGAATAGCAGATGGGGCGATGGGCTCGTCCGTCCTCGACATCCGTGGTGAGTAATGTGAACGAGATGGACTTCGGCCCTTTGGATTTTGTGGGTTAAGAATAATTGAGAACGAGCAGTGACACCACTGACCTCAGACACCACTTTGGTGCCATCCCTTATTCAGTACCGTGTACTTAAGGTCCATTTGGACGCAGAAATGTCACAAGATTTTTTTGAGAAAAAACGTCGATTCTTTTAAAGATCTTATCCATTTCATTTGTGTCCCAAACTAAGCATCAAAGAAAGAGGGAAATAACTTTTTTTCTCAACAAAAAAGAAAAGTCCATTAATACCCTCATAAATCACATACCATTTCAATTTGCCTATTATCTAATTATCGTTTACTTTACCCCTATAAGTTAAGTTGGTGTGCAGATAACCCACCAGGTCGTATGTCTAGCTCTATTTTCGGTGGTTTTATTATTTTTGCACTTGTTTCAGTGGTGTCAATACTTGTTTCGATGACGCTAATACTTATTTCAGTTTGTGGATTTCATGGGAATATGTTACAGATCTTAGGATGATGTGACAATTGGCAATGGCGTTTACGGTTTGTAGTTTCACGTATTTTCGACAAAGCTACGTATATTCGGATAGGTGGTCCGACCGGTCCTTGCACGGCGGTCCGACCGGTCCCAAATCGGTCGGACGGGCATGGGGCGGCGGACCGGACGGTGACCTAAAAGTGTTCAAAACGAGCTGGGCCAAAAATAGGTGTTGTAGGCAAGTGAGGGGATCCCAATGCACTTGGTCTCATAATTTTTGGAGTCTCCAGTAAGAAGTTCTATTCGTTTTTAATTTCCAGAAGGTTTCAGAATTTGGGAGTATGAATTTCGGCTAAGTCCCAATGGCGGTCCGACGGCTCACGAGGAGCGGTCCGACCGCCAAGGGCGGTCCGACCGGCTCACTGGGCGGTCGGACCGGTTTCTACTTGAACGTCGGCCAACCGTGGCGATGTTGATTTGTTAGGTCAAAGTCATTGGTTTCATGGCATATGATTTGCATGATGCATGTTTTGACTAACATGGGTCAAGTTGTGAAGAACTTGTTCCCGAATCGTGTTTTCTTATGCGTGGTTGTGCGAGTTGCTTGGTGGTCAACGACGGTCAACGGCGAGGAGGATCGGGACTAGACTTGGAGAGTTGAGGTCCGAACAATCTACGATGCGGGTGAGGTCAACGACTCAAGCGTGACGCAAGATGGACAAGGGTGACCTATTGGCAAATCCATGATGCATGGTGAAGCGGTTTAGGTCAAAAGTTAAAGACGGCGCTTTGCGAAGCGTGCGTGTGTGACCCGCTTGTTAGTGGGCCTTAACGGAGCCCAATTGAGTCAAACCCTAGGAGTTCTAGGCCTCCACTATAAATAGGAGGAGGTGGTGGTGCACCCTCTCTCTCTCGCCTTTTATGTTTCAAAACCCTAATTGTCTTTAGGGAGTTGAGGTGGAGGCAAGGGCTCTTGATGGTTTGTGGTGAATTTCGTGATCTTTGATTGTCCATCGATCCATGATGGTGTGGATGTAATCCAAGAACAATCACGAAATCAATCTATGCAAGGTTTGCTTGAGATAAGTCTCTTTTCGTTCTTGCTTTCAATTTCGTGTTTTAGGGCTTTCTTTGATCCGCGAGTTTGTGATTGATTCTTTCACGTGAATTAGCTTGTCGTGATATGTGTGAATCTATCTAGCATCATCTTGATCATCAATCCTCACGAACAAGCTTTAGGATCAAGTTTTCGTCCTTGCCCGGTTTTAGACCTTACGTTAATCAATTGGCAATTGCTCAAGATCGTTCCAAGAATTATCATAATATTCGATTGGAATAGGTCCTCAATAGCATATAGAAGGTGTGTGCAAAGTTTCATAAAGATTAGAGTTGAGAATCAAAAGTTTCACCTAATTGCAACTTCGTCATCGGCTGATTTTATCATTGCAGATCGGTTCGAGTCGGCCGGTCGACCGCCGTCATCACCGGTCGACCGATTTTGGAGCGGTCCGACCACCAAAGACAACGCCGGTCGGACCGCCTGTCTTTGTGAGTCTTTGCAATCTTAGTTGATTTTGTAGCATTGCTTAGGGTTTAATTGGATTCAATACTAGTCTTCCATTTGATTGGTATATTGATCTTCATAGCTTTCTAATAGCTACTGGAGTGAAATTGTATTGAGTTCATAATTTATGAAAAAGTGAGCGTGCTCCTATTCACCCCCCCTCTAGTCGCCTTTACGGTCCAACAAGTGGTATCAGAGCCCGGTTAGTTCAATCTTGATCTTAACCGGTCACTGAACTTTGGCGATGGATAAGTTTTCTACTAAACCGCATATCTTCGATGGGCACGACTATGCCTATTGGAAGAATCGTATGCGCGTCTTTCTTGAGAGCGAGGGACAAACTATTTGGGATGTTGTTAGAGCCCCGCTGGTTATTCCTGAAATTGCTACACCTGCTTCTGCAATTCTTTTGGCTAACAACAATAAGGCTAAGAATCTTTTATATGGTGCACTTGGTAGACAAGAACATGATAGAATTTGCAATCTTTCAACTGCGCATGAAATTTGGAACACTCTCGAAACACATCATGAGGGTTCGTCCCAAATCAAAAAGGTGCGCCAAACAGTTTACAAGCGTGAATACAATAAATTCGAGATGCGTCCTGGAGAGAGCATCGATGACATTTTCAGTCGCTTTAATAAAGTAATTAATCAAATGAAAGCTGTTGATATTGAATATTCTCAATCTGAAAATGCCACACATCTCTTGGCTGCAATCAACACCAAGGAGTGGGAGATGAAGGCTACTGCTATAGAGGAAAATGTTGATCTTTCAAGTCTTACTTTAGAATTGCTTTATAGTAAACTCAAGACTCATGAAATTAAAAGAGTTGATCATCCCAAGAAAGATAATTTAGCTTTGGTAGCAGATCCTCTCAAAAGGCTTTTGATGACTCTTTTGAATCTTCTTACGAATTTTCATTTGCTTGTTTATCCGCTATTCATGAAGAGGAGCTTGAAAGTATTCTCAAACAGAGTTAGCTCTTCTAGCTAAAAATTCACACGGGCCTACAATAATGTGAGAAACAAAAGAGAGGTGGTCCTGACATGCTATGAATGTGGTGAGCTCAATCATATCCGCAAATTGCCCCAAGTCGAAAGGTAAGAGCAATCATAAGGAAGGAAAGCCAGCTTGGAAGAAGCCTTCTTTCAACAAATCAAGGTATGAGGCTAATAAGCTTGTGAAGGCTGCTCACCGGGTCCTTGCCGCTTTTGAGGATCAATCCTTGAGCGATGTGGATACCGGGAGTGAGGAGGACAAGGAGGAGGAGATCCCTCAAGGCAAAAAGAAAGGGAAGGCCAAAGACTTCACTAGCATGTGTTTCATGGCTGACACCGACAACATTGATGATGATGAGGTATCTTTTTCTTATGATGAGCTTTCTGCTAAATATGATTCTATAGTTGAGCAATTGCTTAGTCAAGATGAAGCGCTAGAATTTGTCATGACAAAAAATAAAAAATTAGAGTCAAAGATTAACAAACTAAAAGTAGAGCTTAAAAATGCTAAGACTCTTGAACCTGATGAATGTTTATCTTGTCATGCTATGCACTCAGAAATTACTAAGTTACAAACTGCTCATAATATTTCTGTACAACAACTTGAGAATGCTAGATCTGAACTAAATGAAATTAAAAGTGCTCCTTGTGAAAAATGTTTAGAATCTAGTAAATTGATTGCTTTTGATGTGTTTGATTCTAGCCCTTGTACTTCATGTTTAGAGAAGGAACGTGAAATCAAAGATATCTTAGAAGCTGCTAGAGTCAAATATGCTAAGCTTAAGGACAATATTGAAAATACTACTTGTGCTTCTTGTTCCGCTCTTAAGCTTGAAATTGCTTTGTATAAGGAGAAATCTATGGATAAAACTTGTGATGCTTGTGTTAACTTGAGAAAAGAAAATGCTTACCTTCATGATACATTAGAGAAATTTTCTAAAGGTAAGAAACAATTAAACATGATTCTTGACAAGTCTAAAACTCCTTATAAGAAGCAAGGTTTAGTATTCAATTCTTTTCAAGACAATTCAAACCCAAAAGTCATTCAAGTTTTGGAAAAAGGTTTAATTGAATTCAAAACCCAACCTGCAAAAACATCTTTTAAATCTGCAGGTTTTGCCCAACCTTGTATTAATTCAAATAGTGCTTCTTCTAGTGGTACCAAGTACCATTGCACTTATTGCAAGAAAGGTGGGCATTTGATTGAATTCTGTTGGCGTAGGTTGAAAAATGATAAGAAAAATTTTGATAGAATTTCATTCATGCAACCTAGAGCTTCTATGAGACATGGTAACACTGAAAAGAATAAACCTGGATTAGGATTTTTCTCTCATGCAAATCATTATGGTTCCAAATATCCTAATTCTAATGTTTATCGATCAAGGGTCCGACTGACGTGGTCACCGGCCCGACTGTTTTGGTCTCCTATCCGACCACAAGACAACGCGGTCGACCGCCCATGGACAGTTTAAGTCTCATTTTAATTTAAACATTGCTCATAATCGAATGTTAGATGAAATCAAGGATAGTACTTCGGTTTGTATACTCCTTGCGACGTGTGTCTCACAATACTGGATTCCTAAATCTTGTTTATCTAACCCCAGTATTGAGACACATCGTTCTTTTGTTCCTTGATTTTCAGGACTACCGTGGAAAGGGAAGAACACGTGGTTCGCCGACTCGGATGTTCACGCCACATGACCGGAAACTCAAAATGGTTCACCTCTTTCACGGGCAACGGTGATGACTTCATCACCTTTGGAGATGATACACAAGGACGAATTGAAGGAACATGATCAATTAGGGTGAACAATAAATTCATTCTAAAGGATGTCGCTCTTGTGGACAAGCTTAGGTATAATCTCCTTTCTGTTTCTCAACTTCTTGATGATGGTTATGAGACTGCTTTTTAAGAAAAATGCTTGTCGTGTGCTTGATTCTCTTGGTGAGCTTGTGTTTGGAATCTCTAGAGTTGGTAGAATTTTTGGAGCCGATTTTTCGAATCTCTTCTTTGGATCTCTTAAATGTTTGCTTACATCTTCTTCTGATTTCTGGCTTTGGCACCCGACGTTTGGGGCACATTGGTTTTGATCATCTGACACGAGTTAGCAACCTTGATCTCATGAGAGGTTTGCCCAAACTCAAAGCTGTCAAGGATGCTGTATGTGCGCCTGTAGGCATGGCAAACAAGTTGCCGCCTCACCCTTCTCGTGACTATGGTTATGGTAGACGGACTGGGACGGTTGCTTCATATGGATCTTTGTTGGTCCCGCTAGAGTCCGTCGATCGGTGGAAAATGGTATATTCTTGTCATAGTCGATGATCTTTCTAGATATACTTGGGTGTTCTTTCTTACTTCAAAGGATGAAGCTTTGGTTATTTTCATGACCTTGTTCTTCGCTTGGCTTCGAGCTTCTGGTGCTTTGAGAGCGATTCGCAGTGATAATGGCACGGAGTTCAAAAATGCTTCTTTTGCTTCTTTTGTCTTTGGCGTGGTATTGAGCATCAGTTCTCCTCTCCACACGTCCCTCAACAAAATGGCGTGGTGGAAAGGAAGAATATGACCTTGGACGAAATGGCTAGGACGATGCTAGACGAGTATAACACACCGAGGATATTTTGGGCCGAAGCTATTGCTACTGCTTGCCACATTGCAAATCGTGTCTTTTTGAGACATTCTTTAGGCAAGACTCCTTATGAGCTTCGTTTTGGTAGAAAACCCTCTGTTTCACATTTTCGAGTTTTTGGATCAAAATGTTTTATTCTTAAGACAGGCAACTTAGATAAATTTGAATCAAGAACTTTTGATGGGTTATTTCTGGGTTATCCTGCTCATTCGAGGGGTTTTCGGGTTTTTAATACTGAGACTAACATTATTCAGGAGACTTGTAATGTCACTTTTGATGAGACTAGCCACGAGCTAGATCAATTGCTACTGAGATGATTCTGGTGAGAGCATTTTTGTGGAGGAAGATGAGGACGGCTAATATCATTCCTTCATCTGCTTTGCTCTTGGCGCCCATATTGATACAAGAACACGCTACGTCTACTTCACCTTCAGCTTGAGGCTCTGCTGCATCTTCATCATCAGCCAGATACTGCAGAGTTCAAGAAACAGATCTCACCCGGCGCTCCACTTCGCATTCAGAGACAAAGACCCTCCTAATGGATAATAGCTTTTTGACACTATGTCCAGAGAATTTGAGATGAGTATGATGGGAGAGCTTAATTACTTTTTGGGACTTCAAATCAAGCAATGCAAGGAAGGAACTTTCATCCATCAGACGAAGTACACTAAAGATCTACTAAAACGCTTCAACATGGGTGATCTGCAAGCCAATTTCCACTCCCATGGCAACCTCGACCGCCTTGGATCCGGATGAGGAAGGAGAAGTCGTGGATCAACGCGAGTACCGCAGCATGATCGGCTCCCTTCTGTATTTGACGCCTCGAGACCGGACATTCACTTCACGGTATGCCTTTGTGCAAGATTTCAGGCGTCTCCGAGAACTTCCCATCGCCAAGCCGTTAAGCGCATATTCAGGTATTTACACTCTACCCTCTTATATGGCATTTGGTATTCCTGCTCTTCAGCTTTGTCCATTAGAGGTTTTTCAGATTCTGATTTTGCGGTGTCGGTTAGATAGGAAGAGTACCTCGTGCACTGTCACTTCCTAGGCACTTCTTTTGTATCTTGGTCTTCTAGAAGCGGTCTTGCATTGCACAATCCATCTTTGAGCGGAGTATGTAGTCTGCTTGCTAGTTCTTTGAGCTGATTTTGTGGATGACGTCCACTTTGAAAGATTATGGGTTAAACTTTGCTAGTGTTTCTCTTTTCTGTGATAACACTTCTGCTATTAATATTGCTAAAACCCAAGCAACATTCTAGGACTAAGCACATAGACATTCGCTTTCACTTCCTTAAAGATCATGTTGAAAAGGTGATATTGTGATGCACTTCGTAGAGTCCAAGCTCAATTGGCGATATTCTTACCAAGCCTTTAGATCAAACAGCATTTTCCTCCTTAAGAAGAGAGTTAGGGTAATTTATCCTTATGGGTTGGTTTGAGGGGGAGTTTGATCTTTTTCTTATTCTTCCTTGTTCTTTTGATCTTTTATTGTTCTTTTTCTGAACTTAGTGATCTTTTCGAACTTTTTAGGTTTTTAGACTTTTTAATTGCATCTCATTGTGTCATATTGCATTCATATGAAAACTCCAACAAGTGGTTACAACAAATGGTATAAAAATCCAAAAGATGCATTGTAATATAAGATTTTCTCGCTTATTTTAAAAATTGATGAAGCTTTGCCTATTACCCTTTATAGCTTTTGTATTTCAATTCTTGCTCAATGTCATGTCTAGTTCTTTGACTTGCTAGAATTATCATGCTTTTACATGTGTAGCTAAGTCTTTGCTATATGAGCTAGAATTTTTTAAACAACTCAAACTAAGAAATTGCAATTTATGGATGTTTTAGCGAGTTGCGCAATTAGTGCTCCTCTTGTGACATTGGCCTGTCGTAATTGCTCATTAGCTCTTTGATCTAAAATTGACCATTACTTGAGCTTTTGTGTTCTTGAGATTCTAAACTGCTCATGTGAAAAATGAAAATCAAGATTGTCTTATGCTTAAATTGTGCCAAACTATTCTTACGATCTCGCTTGTCAAATGACATGAACTTGGAGATAGTTTGATGAACGAGACGATCTCATGGGGATCGCTTGTCGAAATGACATGAACCTCAAGATTTGTCGCCTGTAGAAGCTTAGAAAGAGTTTGTGGATGGCTCCTAGTCCAGATCTTCTTTACTAAGATATACCTTTAATCAACTTTTGGTCAAGCTTAGGATGAGTTTGTGGATGGCTCCTAGTCCAGATCTTGTCACTAAGTTAGATCATTAGTCAACTTCAATATTCAATGCAAATGAGAAAAATATTGACAAATGGGCGTTTACAAAATATTGAGCAAAATGATTCGATACGGGACTTGATTGACTCTTACTGTGGTCTTTGTTAGATTTTTGATCTCATTTTGACATTTTGACATGGCCAATTTCACTTTAGGATCCCTGTTGATGAACTTGTTTGAATTTGAAGCGTTGCTTAAATTGATCAAATCTCTCGCTTTACTTTTGAGCCTTTGTGCTTAGCTTTGATATATATGTCTTACTATGATCTTGCTAGCGCTGTCAGGCTTGATATGCTGTTTATGTAATATTAGAGATACTAGCTTGTTCTTTTGGGTAATCTCCAAAGCTTCTTGTAATCAAAAATTGAAAAATACAAAAATTGCAGCCACTTCATTGCACTTCATGCATATTCCTCTTTATGCTTCTTTTGTTTCTGCTTCTTCCTTTATTCTATATTTATTATCTCTGGATGAGAGGAAGGCGTGATTCCTTGATGAATCCATTGTCAAAGGGGGAGAAAATGTGTTAAATGAGAAGAGAAGATGTGTTAATAAGAAGATATTTCTTTATTGGGGGAGAAGTTTATACAAAGGGGAGAAAAAAATTTGAAATTTGAGGATCATAGTGAGGGGAGTTCTTGAGTTGCATTCTTATTGTCTTATTGAATATTCTGAACTTGAATTGCATTCTTTTATCCTCACAATGATCATAGGTCAGTTGAACAATTGTTCTTTCATATGGACCTTATGTGAGAATTTTGACCCTTTTCTGGAAATCAAAGTTTTTATACTTTCTTTTGCCTTGTCTCACATGCCTATACTATTCTGATGCCAGCTTGGTCATGTTCATTGCTTTTTCTTGCTTATGGACCAAGTTGTGCCTTTGTGCGAAAACTGCGAGTAAACTCGTTTTCAAACCTCTTACTTACATTTTCTGGATAATTGCCAATGTGTTCATCAAGGGGGAGATTGTGGATTTCATGGGAATATGTTACAGATCTTAGGATGATGTGATAATTGGCAATGGCGTTTACGGTTTGTAGTTTCACGATTTTCGACAAAGCTACTGGTATTACGATAGGGCGGTCCGACCGGTCCTTGCACGGCGGTCCGACCGGTCCCAAATCGGTCGGACCGGCCATGTGGGCGATCGGACCGTGCATGACCTAAAAGTGTTCAAAACGAGTGGGCCAAAAATAGGTGTTGTAGGCAAGTGAGGGATCCCAATGCACTTGGTCTCATAATTTTGGAGTCTCGAAGAAGTTCTATTCGTTTTAATTTCGAAGGTTTGAATTTGGGAGTATGAATTTCGACTAAGTCCCAAGGCGGTCCGACCGGCTCACGAGGAGCGGTCCGACCGCCAAGGCGGTCCGACCGCTCACCCGAGCGGTCGGACGGTTTCTACTTGAACGTCGGCCAACCGTGGCGATGTTGATTTGTTAGGTCAAAGTCATTGGTTTCATGGCATATGATTTGCATGATGCATGTTTTGACTAACATGGGTCAAGTTGTGAAGAACTTGTTCCCGAATTCGTGTTTTCTTGTCTATGGTTGTGCAGGTTGCTTGGTGGTCAACGACGGTCAACGGCGAGGAGGATCGGGACTAGACTTGGAGAGTTGAGGTCCAGAACAATCTACGATGCCGGGTGAGGTCAACGACTCAAGCGTGACGCAAGATGGACAAGGGTGACCTATTGGCAAATCCATGGTGCATGGTGAAGCGGTTTAGGTCAAAAAGTTAAAGACGGCGCTTTGCGCGTGCGTGTGTGATCCGTTTGTTAGTGGGCCTTAACGGGAGCCCAATTGAGTCAAACCCTAGGAGTTCTAGGCCTCCACTATAAATAGGAGGTGGTGGTGGCTGCACCCCCTCTCTCTCTCGCCTTTTTATGTTTCAAAACCCTAATTGTCTTTAGGGGAGTTGAGGTGGAGGCAAGGGCTCTTGATGGTTTGTGGTGAATTTCGTGATCTTTGATTGTCCACGATCCATGATGGTGTGGATGTAATCCAAAGAACAATCACGAAATCAATCTATGCAAGGTTTGCTTGAGATAAGTCTCTTTTCGTTCTTGCTTTCAATTTCGTGTTTTTAGGGCTTTCTTTGATCCGCGAGTTTGTGATTGATTCTTTCACGTGAATTAGCTTGCTGTGATATGTGTGAATCTATCTAGCATCATCTTGATCATCAATCCCTCACGAACAAGCTTTAGGATCAAGTTTTCGTCCTTGCCCTGCTTTTAGACCTTCGTTAATCAATTGGCAATTGCTCAAGATCGTTCCAAGAATTATCATAATATTCGATTGGAATAGGTCCTCAATAGCATATAGAAGGTGTGTGCAAAGTGTCATAAAGATTAGAGTTGAGAATCAAAGTTTCACCTAATTGCAACTTCGTCATCGGTGATTTTCTTCGTTGCAGATCGGTTCGAGTCGGCGGTCGGACCGCCCGTCATCACCGGTCGACCGATTTTGGAGCGGTCCGACCGCCAAGACTTGCCGGTCGACCGCCCAAGAATCGGTCCGACCGATTGGGTCCAGTGATCGACCGCCGCCGTCTTGAGTCTTTGCAATCTTAGTTGATTTTGTAGCATTGCTTAGGGGTTTAATTGGATTCAATACTAGTCTTCCGCTGTACGGGTATATTGATCTTCATAGCTTTCTAATAGCTACTGGAGTGAAATTGTATTGAGTTCATAATTTGTGAAAAAAGTGAGCGTGCTCCTATTCACCCCCCCCCCCTAGTCGCCTTTACGGTCCAACACAGTTATTTGGATAATTTTGGTAATTGTAATACTATATTTCATTGCTAATGTTGAAATCATGTATTACAAATAGTAGCATAACTCAAATCTTGGAATAAGTATTGAAATCACTTAAATAAGTATTAACATCATTGAAGCAAGTGCTGAAAATAATTAAAACTACGAGAAAACAGTGCACAAATACGACCTATGGAGTATTTACAAACCAACTTAACCTATGAGGGCAAAATAAACGAAAATGAGATATTGAAGGCAAATTAAAAAAGAAGATGACTTGTAGGGGTGTTTATAGGGGAAAAAAGAAGGGAAATGACTCTCAAAAGAGAGGAAACATGGTAAGCATGCGCCCAATGGGCATGTTGGTAATAATACATGGACTATTCATTTTTCGCATCTTGTCTCTCTATCTAAATTTTCATCACAACTAACGAAATGCAGGAGATGTACATATACTTTCAAAAAAAAATAGTTGCATGCAGTCCTTTTCTATCCGATGCTGCCCAAAACGGCAAAACGTTTATGACCAGTCGTTGTCGATGGGAGTCCTCTTCGGTCCTTGACCTTCACTCCTCACCTCCTCGGTGATGTCGAGTCCCCCGCTCCCTTGCAGACCAAGCCGAAGTCCATCGTAGCTGTAAGCACGATCGATTCGGCCGGGATGCAACATTGTGAAGTCCAGGCCCTAGCTAGAAACGACGACGGTTGGTGCAGAACGCAAATCATTCGCTCACTTTGGGCATGAATCTTTTAGGCGGCATGTATTAGGTTCGGAAAAGGCTGGTACGAAGGGATAAGATTTATTCTTCTCACATAATATTCACATAACATATCTAGGAAAAGAGGGTTTAAAACTGAATTGACTAATCCAACACCCAAATACTAAGCAACTCACCCAGGAGACCCTCGGCACCGAACTACTGACTACTATAGTTGGCATGCGCACGAAGAAGATGGGAGTAGTATTAGTCGATAGGAGTGAGAGGTAAAAGCTTGCTTCTTGTGACGTGCCAACGACGACCTAGAGGCGCCCCTGGCGTCACGCATCCGCTGACCGGGCTCGTGCGATGAGCGCTAGTGGCGAGCAGCGACTCACGCCCCGGCATTTGCTGGTGCTGCGAGCAGCGATGGACGCGCTTGCCCTTCGGTCAAATCCAATTATCCAAAGTTTACAGAAGCGATCGGAAGTTCAGTTAACAGAGGCCGAAGTTCAGTTAACAGAGGCCGAGGCCAGAGTTACAGAGGTACTAGTATATTGTTGCGCACAGTGCAGGTGTACAGCAATTGGCCATGCCCAACAGTCCAACTGATTGGCAGTTCAGTGACAAGGTCACTGCATTCAAGATTAGAGCTGGGATTTGGACTGTGTTTTTTTAAGCTCGTCCGAGGTCTGGTCGGCACAACACGTGATGGACCAAGTCGGCACAGCATATGATGGGTTGTGCCGGCACAACACGAATGCCAGGCTGGGCTGGGCCTGAGAATGCGGCCCGTTGAGTCCAGTGGAGCGGTGTTTATGCTGGCCCAACACGAAATAGGCACAACCTTCCCGTTCTAGTCCAATCCCCCCTCGGTCTGACTCAATCACTCCCCTACTCCCGCCTGCCCCAACCATTCACCCCCCCTGCCACCAGGCCTAGCCCAACATCCCTCCCGGCCTCCCCCAACCCCTTCTCCCGAGCCCTGGCTCCCAAATTCCTAATCCCTAATCACATTCCTTGATTCCCTTCCCTCCAGCTCCAACCGCCTCCATCCCCACACTGTAAGATCGAGGTGGCCGACTAGAAGGGGTGAATAGGCGGTTTTAAAAAATTCTTTCGGCTAAAACCAATTAATAATGCGGAAGCTAATAACATATTGGTTTTACACAATTAAAACCTAAATCAATTAGGCTTCTCTAAGTGCGTCAACAATATGAATACAATACAATTAGAGCAATTATACAAAGATATATAAGCAATTAAAGTATGTAATGTAAAATACTCAAAGTAAAGCACAATCACAAACCAAGATGACACCATTATGTTTTACCGTGGTGTTCGGAGACTTGCCGGTCTACCCTAATCCACGTTGAGGTAAGCCCAACCGCGTTGGACCAGCTCCACTAATTAAGCCAACACCTCCAAGGTAAGTCCACCCACTTGGACCTGTTTCAACACGAACCAACACCTCACTCCATTAAGGTTGCTTTTCCTCCACTCCGGAGATAGTGAGCATCAAACCACTCACAACCACGTCGGGCCTTCTCACAAGCTTCTTGAGAAGATCACCGAACACGACGCCTCCACGCCGTCTAGGTGTCGGCAAACACCAAGAGAAATAAATATCAACTCTCACTTGAACTAATCAAGTATCAACACTCAAGTGGATACACAATCCACTACCTAAGGCAACACATACATTTAAGGTTTGCTCTCAAATCTCACTAAGTGGAACACATGCGCAAAAGATATGAGAGACTTGCTCTTAACTCAAGGAATGAGTATTGCACTCACAATCACACCAACAACAACCACCAACAATCCCTAACCAGCCAAGGTGGGTATTTATAGCCCACACCCAAAAACTAGCCGTTGGGGGAAAGATTCCCTCGAATCTGTGCAGGGCCGGTCTGACCGCCAACTAATGACCAGCCGGACCGCCCATGCGCCAACGGCTATAAAACTAGCCGTTGGACCTACGGCCGGTCGGACCGCCAACTAATGGCCGGTCAGACCGCCGCCAAATCGGTCAGACTGCCAAGGCTGGCCGGTCCGACCGTCCGAGGAAAATCGGCACACCAACAAAAGGTGCTTCTCTAGAATAAAAGTACCGCGATAACTTCGGTACTTCCGCACCACGGTAGTACCGTTTTCTCAACAGCGGAACTATCGCACACAAATTCAACTCAAGGGGAAATCGATCGGACACCCAACACATGGCAGTCTGACCGATATGCTACCGGTCAGACCGGTGACCCCTGACGGTCAGACCACCAGACTCCAGAGAGACCTCGCATTTTTCACTTCGCTCAAATGGCAAAACATATTCGCCCATTTGAGTGCAAGTCCAACAAGGTTTAAAGATGATATTCTCAGCAAGTTGCAAAACACATTTACCAACCTTTAGAATACTCGTCACAAGAAATAAGATACATGAACTTACACCATTTGTAAAACACAGTTGCAAACTTAAGTCACATGCTACAAGAAATCAAACATTAGCATCAACTATTTGCAAAACACATTTGCAAACTATAGTCCCATGCTACAAAGATTAAATGCATGAGCCTCGGCTATTTGCAAAACACATTCGCAAATAATAGCTCCATGCATAAATGAGCTAGAGCAAACACAATGAGCTATCAACACATGATTAACTCATGCTACTAGTAAAGACCCCTCTTAACAGTACGACAACCTATACTTGCAATCCGGTCTTCCAACCAAACATCAAGACCGGTAAAAGACTAGGAACACATCCTTAGCCCTAGCTAGTCATACCTTTGCCTTGCATCTTCTTGAAGTTTGATGACGCACATCAACACTTCAAGTCCAGGTTCTTGACTTTGACAATCATCAACACATAATGATCTTCTTTACTTCTGGATCTTGTCTTGAACATCATCAACACATGATGATTTCTTATCCTGAGTCTTGACATGCATCAACACATGATGTATTCCTTCACTTGACCTCCATCAACACATGATGGGTCTTCTCTTGACTTGATGTGCATCAACACACGATGCATCATTTACTCCAAGTCTTGACCTTAATGTCATTGACACATGATGACACCCAAAATCTTCATCACCCTGGAACATAACCTATTCATCTAACTCATGAAAAATGTTAGTTCCACAATGTGATTACCATTAGTTACCACAACAAACCATTATCACATAATGGTGGGACAAGATACTTCAATCTTTCCCTCATTTGTAATTAATGATAATCACTTCAATGATTAATGATAATTATTTGGATTTATCATTAATCACCAAAACATTTCATTAACTCATAATGACGGGTCTAGATCCTTCACACGCGCCGCCGATCACCGCCCTCCCTCCCTCACCCTCCCCACACGCCGCAGGCCGCCCCCTCCCTCCACTCCTCCAACCACCTCCCTCCCTCTCCCTCTCCCTCCCCACGCGTCGTCACCCGCCCTCCAACCACGTCTTCGTCGCCATCCTTCTCACCCCCTTCACAAGCGTGCGGTGTAGCTAAACTGGACGGAGTTCTTCATCGGCGTCTAGGAGGAGGAGGCTATGGCGAGGGGGAGTCGGCGTGGACGTGGATGGCGCACGGATGTCTTTATCTTCCTGGACGACGGCAGCTGTTGTCTTCCATAGTTACTTAGGACTGTGCTTCGACCGACACGGCACGGTCTCAGCACAGCAATCTTTGGGCCGTGCCTAAGCCTGTCCGGAGGCGAGGCGGGCCGACACAGCCGACCCAATGCCCACCACTACTGAGGACTCGCTGAAATGTAAAATAAGTTACTCGCGAAAGAAAGGAAAGGAAATAAACTTAACGAAGTAAAGAAATCCGACACACTTAGGGGTGATTCAGATGGAGGATTTCTTTGGGGCTTTTTGGAATGGACTAAATTCTAAAGATTTGAATCCAAATCCCTATCCAAACAAATCCTCCTTGTTCGCGTGTATCACTTGACAATACGTTAGCCCTGCAAAGAAGTTTCTTTTCCAGCGACTCGATCTCACGGCCCTATTGCAAGCGCTTACTTGATACCACAATCCAATCGAAATATACCCAAGTAAAGTAAGCGTACCATTACTTACATTCCAAACAAAGCATTGCGACGAATGCGTCCGGCAAGCCAAACTATTCCTCGAGGAAGCAAAGCTAGCACAGTAGCTTAATCCAAGTTCGTTCAGCCTCTTCTTTCGATAATCACGTCCCATTCAGCCTACCTACTCTGACTTCTTCACGTGGCAACTTCTTCACATGGCAACTACCTAAGCGTTGACATTGCACGACTCACACCCAAAGTCTCTTAAATAATGTCATGCTTTTCATTTCTTTTATATATATATATATATGAAAAGGTCTTGTTTGTTGCACCTCTTGGTCTGGTGATTGACTCTGCCTTCTAGTATTAATCACCTTTTTTTCCTGTTGCAGTACATACTTTTATGATATTTGACATCCGCTCCTATATTTCACATAGGCAAACATCACTGTCGATGAATCATTATGGATCTTACAAAATAAATGTCGGGAATACGGATCTTAAGATTATACAAGAAGAGACATAAGTTTTTTAGACTGGTTGATCTGGAGATAATAACAATCATACTTCTATGTTCTTGTATTCAATAAGATTACAAAGTACAATAAGTCAACAAACTAAGTTTAATGGCTTATCTTGTTGATCAAACTCTTGGACCTCTCCCCTCCGTCTTCGGGCATTGCCCTTTTATTGTGTTTGAAAGGGTGACAGTTGTTGTGTCGTCAAGAGGCGCTTTGACGGTTGCTTGAATACGCCCGTGGTTGACGGTTGCTATCAGTGAGACATCTCCTTGCACGTTCATTAGGCAGTTAGTGCTGGAGATAGAGAGAGTTTCGTATGGTTATACTAGAGATAACACGTACGTGTATTAACTACTACACACAATCGAGCGTAGTATACAAGATCTCTAGTCGATAAGATCTACATGTCTGTGAGTTTAATCGATCATAGGGTGATCGTGAATCTTCATAGATAATTAATTTCATTAATTGAGGATAATTGAACGAGGGAACGAGGCACTCGGGTTGTCATGCTAAAGTTATACCTGATAATCTCTCGTGTCAATTAAGTGATTTTGATCGCTGACATTTCAAATCTTGACGATGATAGAAATAGCCAATGGCTGATTAAGATCCAGAGTATTCAGGAGAAATGCTTCAATGAAAAAGCTTCTCCATACTCTCAACAAAGGCAGAGGCAACATATAGGAATCACGCAAGCGATGCAGACCATGCAAAAAGGTCCAGCTTGCATCGAAGGAGACCCCTACAAGGAAAGGTAGACCATAGTCACTATCCTTGGTAGGAGACAAGCATGACCTCAGGGTCCATCTCACGATTAAAAAGAGTGTGAAATTCCAAGTCCAGATCCGTCTATGAACAGCACAGAACGAAAATCCCTCACTGATCGAGCTTACGGCGAATCAAAATTAATTCGAGTTAATTAATTAAAATTGAAATGAGTTAATTTGCAGTAGCAGAGCATTAAAAAGTCGCCCATGCGATGCGACACAGCCAATGTCAAAGATCCACCGCAGAACGCATGATGTCTCTTGCTATTTAGACCCACGAAGCAAGCATCAATCAAACAACACAAGAGAATTGGACTAGACCAAGAGCAGCAAGATGATTTTATTTACAGATGCAGACACATGAGTCTTTCAGTCTTCTTCCTAAACAATACCTGTCGAGGACACTAGCCAGCAAGTGTGCAAGTACGAGAGAACAATGGCGTACTCTTGACTCGCAAGCAACACCCAACCAGCTTGTCCGGCACACGCGCCAGCCAGCAACTTGTACCATTTTGCACAACAGCATAGGCACCGGCAAATACAAAATAGAATAGGAGTACTCGCAGAACATTTCCGACGGATTTGTCCAACATCGCTAGCTCGCAACTCGCCCGACTGCTTCATTATACTGTCACCGTGTTCCAAAAACGACGGACACATCTCGCATGGAACAAACAAGCGTCTGATGGTATGAACCTAAGCAAACAATCTACATACAAAAGATGGGGAATCGCGGAATGGTTCAGAACTCGGTGGTGTTGCCGCACGACGAGACGCCGAGCTCGCGCTGCCGGCGCCGGAACGACATGAGCCCGTCCGACACGATGCTGCCGCCGCAGTCTTCGCCGTCGCCGCACTCGAGGCTGCTGCCGGTTGTTAGGCCCGCGTCGTCTAGCTCGCCCCGCATGGCGCGGAGCGTTTTCCTCGCTATCTCGCGCCGGACACCGCCGGGGGAGCCCCCCTCGGCCACGCGACGGAGCGCCCTGTTCGCGCCGGCCGCGCGCGCGAGGCCGCGGAACCGGAGGCTGCCCCGGCTCATGGCGTACATCGCCGCGACGCACCGCTCCTCCAGCTCCGCGTTGCGGGTGTCGTGGGAGAGGATGCCGGCCACGACCGCCACAGCGTCCGCGTCCATCAGCGCGGCTCGGCCCTCCGCACAGGCGCCCACGTTGCAGATGACCATGAGCGCCAGCCTGCGGGTGGGGGTTGGTTCGGTGGCGCTGGACGCGACGGTGAGCAGAGCCTTTAGGCCCCCCGGGAAGCGCGCGACCTTGGATTGGTTGACGGCGGCGAGGGAGAGGTGGTACAGCGCCATCCCGGCGTCGCGGCGCGCGCACGCGGGTTGTGTGGGGGAGGTGAGGAGGTCGAGGAGGGGTGGCACCGCGCCGAGCACGCCGATGGCGGCACGGTTGTCCTCGTTGAGGGAGAGGCCGAAGAGAGCGCCGGCTGCGTGCTCGCGCGCCTCCGGCGCAGAGGTGCCCGAGCGGAGCACCTCGATGAGCGCCGGCACGACGCCCGCGCGAACGATGCAAACCTTATTAGCCGGCTCAAGGGAGAGGTTGACCAGCGCCGCGGTCGCGTCGGCCCGCGCGGGGGCGTGCCGCGGTAGCAGCAGCACGCGCCGGAGCGCCGCGAGCAACCGCGGCGTGCAGAGCGCGCGCCGACGCTCCGCGCTCTCCCGCGTGGCCTCACGCAGGGCGGTCACCGCCGCCGCCACTTCTCCCTCCTCGTCCGAGTCCATCACCTTGGCAACCACCTCGTCCTCCAACGGGTCAACCGCCATCACAACCGGGACAACCTCCTTCGCCGCCTCCTTAACGGGCTTCACACAGACGTCCTCCTCCGCGGCGGTGATCTCCGAGGACGACGTGTACGACGAAGTCGACGCCGGGGACGCGGGCGACGAGTACGACGAATTTGATGAGCTGGCCAACGCCGCCCGCCTAGTCCTGACAGACTTCGCCGCCGCCGCCGCTGCGGCGGCCGGAGGCATCGTGCGGAGCACGGCCTCCCGAGCAGCCTCAGCGGACGGCGGCGCCGGCACCGTGCGACCAGAGCGCGCGCACCAGGTGCCGATGGCCGCCTTTAGCGCTGAATTAGGTATCATCGAATCGGAACCCGGCCCCACGCCGGGGGGCAAGAACGCGAGCCCCGCGCAAGCCTGGAGGCAGGCGCGCTCGTACGTCTGCCCGGACGCGAGGATCACCGGGTCGGCCATGGGTGCCCCCAAAATCGGGCACACGAACTCCGGCGGGACGGGCTCCTCCTCCTTTCCCCCCGCCTCCGCCGCCGCCGCCGACCGCGCCGGCGAGTAGGGGAGCGGTGACTTTGACGGCGACGACGGCGCGGTGCGTTGGAAGGGCAGCTTCCAGCGCCGTGGACGTCCCGCACCCATGAAACGGAGCGGCTGATGGGGTATTTAGCAGCGGCGGCAGTGGTGGAGCGACGCTGCTTTTGCTGCGGCGGCCATTGGCTTGGGTTTCTTTCCTTTTTCTTTTGGGGGTTTGGGTGCTTTTGTGCCTTGGCTGGGACTGGGAGTGAGGTGTGCTCTTGGTTTTATGCGCCCGCCGGGAGAGAGACGAGAGACGGAGAGGAGGAGCCTTCGCCTAGAAGAGATCGCCCTCCCGCGCGGTGTGTGTCACTGGCAAGTTGCGGGTTTGCGCTCTGGTTACGTTTTGTTGGGTTTTGGCTACGTTTCGGTGCGGCGCGTGTGACGGCGAATGGAACTGTGCGTTTGCTGCGTTGGTCACGGTAGCGTCGCTTGGGGTGGATCGGCGTGGGGGGAAAGCGAGTCGGTTTCGTTGGATTGGGCGTTTCTAGCCGGAATAGACGGGTGGAATACGGTTAGGGTGGCGCGGGGAAGAAAATCCGACAACGGATGCCTCCTCAACCTCATCAGCAGCCGTTGATTTTTATTGATAGAGGAAGAAAAGGTAAAAACCTCGCATCCGCTAGTAAATTTCATTGATAGAGGAAGAAAAGGTAAAAACCTCGCATCCGCTAGTAAATTTCCTTCCGCGGACGCGTCCTCGTACAATCATACGTTGCGTGTTAGTTGGCTGCACGACTAGTAGGGAGTGTGAGCTCAGAGTTCAGATGAGTCCACTCCTTCAGGGTCTTCTCTCATGAATGATGAACTATGATTTGTTCGCTGTTTGACCTAGTCAAATCGTCTCAAGTCAATCATTGTACCATGCATTTAGCTAGTAGAGGTTCGGTAGGTGATGTGGTCGATGAAGGGTCAAGCCACTTCTAGGTAGTAAACAACTTCGTTTTTGACATTCTAGATGACGATCACTGATACTTGAGCAATCGGTGTGGAACTCGGGTGCCGTCTGTCAACAAGTATGTCTAAGGATCTTCTAAACGAATTTGGAAGTCTTTTACCTGACTATACAATAATTGTGCATGTTGTTCGGGTCATTATTTTTGTCACCAGCATACATCCACTTATCCAAGGTATTGCAGGCATGTGTTAGGGGCATACCCACGTGTGTGTCATGGTGTATGTATGCTAACCCTGTAATTATGGTACTGTTGCGATAAAGTAGTAAAAATAGTTTTCCTAACCCGCTAGTGAATTGGCAAAAATGACACCGGATACGAACTCAAATGCCACGGCAGAAAGCCTACCGCGCCCAGGGCACGTGATAGACCACGTGGTGGGCTCCCGTACGGTGGCGGCCGACCTGTCGCACCCCCACCACCGCCACCTACCGCTCGGTGGGAGCGCGATAGGGGGAGTCCGGGCAGTGGGGACACGGCAGGAGGGACCAGGGCGGCGAGGGCATGACAAGAGGCATGTGTCGCCTGCCGCCACGTCCGATGTATCATTTTTGTCAATTCATTCGCGGGGGTAGGGTGGGGGCTATTTTTGATATGTTGTGGCACAACAATATTGATTAAGCCAAAAACTCGTAATTAAAGAAACAACCAAGAAGTAGTCTACGAAGCAGTGATGAATTGATGATTGTGCAGTATTTGCATTACTATTTGTTGTTGTTATGTAGTACGCAGTTCGGGCGTGGTTCGTTGTATGCTCAGCAAAACTGACTCCTTACGACTTTTTATGCTAAATAGCACTATCTGGCGATGTTATTACAGAACTATCGTCCCTCACACACTTTTTTTTTTACAGAAATAGCACCACGGATGCGTCTCCATGCGCTATGCGTCCTCCACTGTGGAACCCTTGCTCGGACGCCCCAACCTCTGTGCACCCCTAGCCTGGACGTGCGAGCGGCCGCCAAGTGGCAATTCGGGCCAGGAGTGTCTGGACGTGGCTTGTCCATGCGCCTACTTTCCGAACGTGCGTTGCCCGTGCACCCGCTGTTCGGACGCGTGTTGTCCAGACGCGGCACTGTCACACATCCATGGCCCGGACGAGCCACAGCCACACACGTGTCGCACGCGCTACCGCCTCGCCTGGAAGCATTGCTACATCCCACCCCCTCATTTTGCATAAAAATTATGCGCAACTCCTCTCTCGTGGACTTCCTCCAAAGCAGCATATTTTGTGCTACCGCCTTCAAACTCCGCCTGCGACTGCCCGCTTCCCAAGGCACCAGCATCATCAAGGTTTGTCGGCGGCATGCGTACGAAATTAACGTACACCATCGGCCTCCCGTATATTGCTACATCAGTCTAGGAAGCGATCTGAATGTACTGGCCTCATGCAACGTTTCTGTTCACCTTGACTAGCTCCCACACCCTATGCGTGCAGGTGATCGCCTCGATGGTAAGTTTCTTTGTTGTTTCCTCCGTGTCAAACTCCCTCTGGATGCAGCTCATAAGCTTGTGAATATTCATCGCTTCGAGCTCTTTCGCTTGGACCACCCTGTACTAGAGTCTCGACAAGTCCAACCCATCGGGTCTAGCCCGTATGAGACCATAGTCAAAAAACACGACCAAGTTTTGTATGTTTAAATTGACCTAAAGCCACGACTACCCGATCTACAGGATGCAATATAACAAACATGATATGTAATTAACACTAATTAATTAACTTTACACGACTATTTGCATGTGATTATTTCTTCAATTACCGCTAATGAAATCAAACTATTTACATGTGATTATTCCTTCAATTACCACTAGTTACACATGACACACATAATTACAACATATTACATACAAGTAAGCAATTGAATGCGAGTAATTAATAATCAACAAATTAATTGCTTACCAATAAATTACTTATGAGTAATTCATTATGTGTCATTAATTATTCATAATTGCTTACGCTTATTTTATTACCACTGATAAACAACGGGTCATTATTTACCAATAAATTAACTACGTTACGTAAATTCGACAACTTATTTTGCACTAATGTCATTGGCACTAAAAAATTACGCGTAATTTAATTACGTAATATTAATTACGACTAATTAATTGTTAATACTTTATTTTGACTAATTTATTGCAACTAATTTACTATGAGTATTTGTTAGGACTGTTTAATTACCACTAATTTAATTAGCACTTACAAACTACGAGTCAATTGCCACTAACTAAGTACAACTAAAAAATTACCGCTGGTTAACTACGACTGAAATAATTACAACTAAAGCATACGAAGTAATTTTACCTCGTCTAAATGTAGACGTCACAGTACTTGTACCGTCATAACCACCGCTCTGAACATTAACCACTTCACAGCGTAATCTCAACAAAGTTTTCGTTCAATTATCTTTGTTCTCGGCGATGAGCGCGAGAATGAGAATAAATTCCAGACGACGAGAGTGAGAATGAGAGCGAGGAAGCGCATGGCTAAATTTCATAGACGACGTGATGGATGAGACGGGGAAAGACAAGGGCAAATAGGAGCCTTTCGGGACCGAAAGCTGCTAAGCCGCTAGCTAACATGTTGGCGAGGCGACAGCGCGCACGACATGCGTGCGACTGTAGCTCATCCGGGCCAGCGATGTGTGGCAGCGCCGCGTCCAAACAGTAGATGCACGGACAACACACGTCCAGACAGCAGGCTTACGAATAAGCTGCATTCAGGCACTTCTAGCCTGGATTTGCCACTTGACGGCCACTTATGCGTCCGGGCTAAGGATAGGGGCCTCTGGCCAAGGGTTTCACAGTAGAAGATGCATGACAAGGAAGACGCAACTGTCGTGCTATTTCTATAGAAAGAACGCGAGGAACGCTAATCCCGTAATAATGTCGCCAAAGGGTGTGCTATCTAGGCTAAAAACTCGCCTACTTACCGCTTGTGCAAGCAGTTCGGTAATCGTAGATGCTAACATATTGCACCACCGTGCGATCGTTTTCAGTACTCAGTAGTCAGTGTTGAGTAACCGTCGCTGGCGAGTCCAGTCCGAACGGGTACCTCGTATACAATGATCAGAATCGTAAGAACGATGAAGAACACAAGAACACAACAATAGAATGAACACAGAGATATGCGGGACTTCAGGGTCTGCTTTATTCCTTCATGACAATTAGGGTTACAATGAGAGGGGGTGACCCTCTATTTATAGACTACGGGATGAGGAGTTCAACTGGGCCAGGACTCTCCGGGTCTGGGCCGTCTTGGGCGAGACTCTCGAGTCCTAGGCCCTGGTTTCTAACACTCCCCTTGAACACTCATCCAACATGTTCATGTCTCGTTAAAACTCCATAAAAACCCGTGGGAAAAATTTAGAGAAAGAGTACATGTCATGCGTTACTGGCATGTTGCACTAATTGCCTCATTAAAAACCTTAGCAGAAACTTGGAAAACTTCGTCAAGGAAAAAGAGTACAATCCACCTGCTTTATTTAATCTCGTGATTTATTCTTTGGGTACTTGATCTTCGTGATCAAGATTCAATAATGAGTTCGTGAAGATTCTCCCCACAGATTACTGCACTTGTCTAAGTCTTATCATTCCAATTCCACGTATGCATCTTTCAAAACTAGGCGAAAGTGACTTAGTGAATAAATCGCAAGATTTTCACATGACTTAGTATCACGATACTTTAATTTCGTCCATCTTTTGCATTTCGTGAGCATAGAAGAACTTGGGATTGATATGCTTTGTGAGGGACTCTTCACATAACCCATTTACTCTTGTGCGGCCAAGTGCATTATCTTCAGAGATAATAGTGGGGTTTGCAGTATTTAATCCACATGATTGCTGGATGTGGTGAATCATCCGAAGCCAAGCACATTCTTGTGAGGCCTCGTGCAGTGCTATGATTTTTGAGTGGTTCGTCAAGTCGATACAAGACTTTGCTTAGATGATTTTCACGGAATTACAGTTCCACCACATAGGAATACATAGCACATTTGCGACTTGGTTGTATGTGGGTCAGACAGAACCCAACATCTGCATAGTCATTCATACACAAGTCTTAGTTCTTTACGTAGAATAGACTAAGTTCTTTGCTTTCTTGGAGGTAACGGAAGATGTCCATTATTTCCGCCAATGCCTTTGGTAGGTTACAGTACTATACCTTACTAATAGGTTTACGGCAAATGCAATGCACGATCTAGTCTGATTTGCTAAAACATAAGTGCTCCTCTTTTCACTCGGTATGGGAATTTTGGTCCCGGACTTCCTCCCCTCTTCTTTAGATGCATGCGGGTCCTTGTCTTGCTTTGCAAGGATCTCCAGACCATCGGCACTTCGAAGGATATGCCTTTTCAAAGCCGAACCTTTTCAACACTTTACGAGTGTAGGTTGGTGATGTACTAGAATCTCTTAGGGATATGCTCAAGTGCAAGCCTAAGCGATGTTGGTTTGATCCAAATCTTTTATTTGAACTCGACTCGGTAAGAGCTTGCTTTCTTAATACCTTCTAAGGTTCCAATGATATTGGATCATCTTTATACACTTGAGATTTATACAAAATCCATCACAGGATCGTCGTATAAATACACAGGATAATTCTCATTGTTCGTGTAGCCTTTCTTGCATAGAAAGTCGCTTGACGATTATACCACGATACGCTGATTGCTTGATCCATCGGTGACTTTACGAGTTGCACATTGTATAGATTTCTATTCGCTCTATCTTGGTTGGGACGGGGTACATTCGTATCTTCATATAAATGTCAAATTCAAATTTCCATAAAGGTATCGATTACCACATCCATCAATTTCACTTCTAACTTCCAAGTTTCTTGCCATTGAGATAAATATCTAAAGGTAATTCCGCCCATGATCGGGAATAGGTTTCTTCATAACAATCTCTCGGACGTTGAGTGAAACCTTGTACAACGAGCCTTGCTTCTTTCATTTCTCTTTCGAACAAATACCCACTTATGCCCTACAGGTGCACATGGGGAGGTGTGCGACTTGAGACCCAAACACCTCTCTTTTATTCAAAGAAACGATTCGATTTCTATTGCCTTCTTCCAATCTTCTTAATATGACCTTTTCTTATATTCAACGGCGATGCGGGCTCTGGATCAAGATTGATGATTGTGACAATTTTCTTTGCAACATTGGTACATTGGTTTATTCATAGATTCTCCCAAGATCATAAAGTTTATAGCTATGTCTTCAAGAGGCGATATTTCTAATGCTTCTATTTGCTTACGCTACTTTCAATTGCGGGGCAAGTCCTTTAGTTTTTCAAATCCGATGTGTGCGCACACATCCATCTTGATGTCTCCTTCATGGGGATGTTCAATTCTAGTATGCCTTTTACGAAGGTTCCATCACGGTGCAGTCTCAATGGCTCCCCTTACGATCTGGGGTACTTTGGTGATCGGTGTGTCAAGTCCTTCTTATCCTTTTCACGGCGTCCCGGTTACTTGGATTCGAGTAGGAGTTCTCGTCCTTCGAGGCCTTAGGGCGGGATTAGGGATACCTTCATCGGTATTTCAACCTCTCGGTGCATTACGTGCGGGCATATGCGACTTGATCACGCTCTTCAAATCACTAAAGTGGTTAGGCGGTTGATTCGCTAATGCTTGCAAATCAATTATCTTCTCATTGCAATTATTTTCTAGACTTCAATTGTCTTCTAGACTTGATTATCTTACGGACTTCTCTATTTGCTTCACTAGTGCGGGTCATATGCATGGATTTCAATTATCTTCTAGACTTCAATTGTCTTACGGACTTCTCTATTTCGACATTTTACATCAATGGTTGATTTCCTCCCCTAATGACGAGAAATAATTCTCATCTAATATGCTATCGTGCGAGCTGCATGCAAATCTCTAGTCGTGGGGTCCAAATACGATTATGGATCTTGTCTCATAACCAACGTATATCCTGGACTTTTAGAGAGTGCCCATTTCAGTTCTTGTGGTGGTGGTATAGGTACATAAACCTTGCAACCAAACCTTCAAAGATGAGAAATTTTCGATGTTGACCCTTGCGCTAGGTGAATGGATGTTATATGTCGGTGGTCTAAAATTGATGAGAGTTCTTTGCGTGCGAGATCATGCGTGTCCCCAACATGTAGTTGGTAAATAACAATTCTGCTAGTCCATTACGGGTGTGGACATGCGATGCAGGATGCTCAATTTTAATTCTCATTTTCACACAATAATCATCATATGCCTTTGAAATAAATTCTCGCGTTGTCCATTCCGGTGGACTTCACATGATGATAAGGGAAATTATTCTTAATGTTAATTATCTACGAGATTAGCTTTGCGAGCGGGGTTTCGTAGACATTAAACAAGCGTCGGCCGTTTAGAGGAAGCATCGATAAGCACCATAAAATACCTAAATGACCCTTACAGGGGCTGTTTAGGACCGCAAATGTCTCCTGGATACGGTCCGAAATGCGAGATTCGTCCTTTACTTTCGAGTAGAGGTCTAGTAGTCGGTTTCAGATGGTACATGCAGGGCACACAAAATCTTCAAGATTCGGAAGTTCTTTAAATTGACACTATATCCTCATGAATTGTTAATTATATTTCTCATCATCCTAAGACCTAAGTGACATAATCTATCATGCCGAGGAGATAGAAGAGGTTTAGAGCTTCTAAATATAGTTTTAGGGCGTATAGGTCACAAATGCCTTAATATTAGTGTAGTATAGCCCATTTTCAAATGAAGGAAATCATTCTAATACCATTTTTTTTTAAATCACGCTTTGTAATGGCGGTATTCCTTACCATGCTCTTCTTGATCTCTACGTGAAAGCCGTTAGCGCGAATATCCTTGAGAGTTCTAGTCGATTATGGGCACAACAAGGCTTCTTTAATGACCAAAGTTGTGTCCGTCGGAATATAATTGTGGCCCTTCACGAGCCTATTATACATGTATCGTTTCTGCGATTGTCGTGAAGGCTACGAGCATTCTTCTTGATCATTGAAAAAAATTTCATCTCTCTCAAGGTGGTATTCATTGTGCTTCTGCTAAGCACACTTCCTCCATAGGGCGCTACATGCGATCTAATATAATGTACTTTATTAATATGTAGCGAAATCCGACAACACATAAAATAAAAATACTTGGATATTAGAACATAACTTGCTATCATAAATACGGAAATATAAGTCTTGCGGGACTCATCATAAGAATTTAATGCTTTGCTCTTCTAGAGCCTACAACCATTATTCAAAGTTTCATCATAATCACAAAATACAAGTGGTGTAAAAGGATCTAAGTGCAATCGTGCACTAGATCGAATCGTAAGTATTCATAAACTTACGCCTTAATGCGCTACATGGCGATCTTCTCCTCTTGAGCAATTACGGCTGTGGGCGCTGCTATGTCCAAAGGAGGCATGATGGGGGCTGCTACTAGGCTGTCCACATCCATAAGTGCAACTAATGGGTGTGGATCTTCCGTGCTTGCAATGGTGAGGTGTGCCTCATGCTATCCTTTGCCCCTTTTCTTAGACTGTAAAACACCAATTACGTGCGACTCACGACCTTACCCTTCTCGCCCTTCTCCTTCGTGAGAGGCTTCATCACCTTGTAGCTGCTAGTATAGGCTTTATGGCCAATATTGCTACTAGGTGGCTGTGAGATGTAGTTCTTCCTTAGAACATCATCTTGAGCTTCCACAATTTTCATGATGTCAATCACTGCGGCATACTACTTGTAGCCATTTTGACAATAACTGCGTGCGGATTGCACCGCATTCGGGTAAAGGTAGAGATGGTCTTTTCAATCTTCTGCTCATTTGTGATTATATTATCACATAATTGGAGATTGTATAAATTACGACCATCTTGGTCGAGTTCTTGAACTCTGGTTCGTGATGCGATCATTTTCATATTCATGCAAAAAGTTCATAAGATTACTTCTTTGGTAATTTCCATAAAATGGTTGCAAAATTCTTATAATGCTCTTGAACTCCTAGTTAGTGATTAAATATTTTTTCATGCATTTTCATGATTTACTGCTATTTTCAGTGATTAAAAGCAATATTAATAATCACAAATAATCAAAACAGTAAATACAATAAATAAATTGCATAGAAATAATAATAACAAGGTGAAATATGCTTCAAATGCAAAAACCGATTCAAAATTTGAATTCAGAGGCCCTTTCTGTTGGAATATGAATTTTGGTGAATCGCAATTCGAGGCTAAAACGTGAACAATTCGGTTACGAGAAAATGTCGCAAATTTATGAAAATTCGAGGGCCTTTTGCAAAAGCGACCCCTTTTTTTTTTTTCGTTTTCTATTTCTTTTTCGTCCGGTTATATGGGTAGGCCCAAGCCGTGCCGTTCGCGGATCTAAGTAAAAGCAGCGGGGGACTCGGGGTAGGGTTCTACCCTACCCCGAAGTTCTCGAAGCGGCGGCTCCTTCATGGGAGCCGCGCGTTCTCTGTGGCGGCGGCTCGTTCATGGGCGCCGCCGGGCGAAAATCCGACTCAGCGTCACGAGGCCGAGGCGGCGGCGCTCTGCCGTGGTCGTGGCCAGCGTCGACCGCGAGGTGGGCGAGGCGAGATCCGGCGATAAGCGTCTTGCGCGATGCGGAGGGCCGGCGGTGGCGGGGCGGCGGCCGCTCATGCGCAAGAGGTGCGGCCTGGCGGGCGAGATCCGTGATAGCGCGTCTGGTATGATCTGCGGAAGAACCGGCAGGTGGCAGGCGGCGGCCACACATCGCAAGAAGTGCGGCACTTCCCTCCGGCTCGGCGCGGCCAGAGGCGATCGTGCTCGAGGCGGCCGGGCGCCAGGCGGCCGCGGCGCGCGTCTGGCCGGCGGATGCCTTCAAGCGGTGCATGGCTTGCGGCGGCGGCGGTGCTCATAACCGACCGCTCTTCCCTTCCCGTTCTGTGACATCTGGCGCCGAGTGGGCGGCCGTGGCGCGCGGCGAGATTCTCTCTTCTTCCCCTTTCTGTGATGTTCTCTTGGAGGTGGTCAGCCCGCGTCGGCGGCTCCAGGCGTACAGCCTGTAGTCTGGCCGCGGAGGTGTGTGCCATTGGTTGGGTTAGCCTGGCCATTCTCTTGGCGGGGTTAGCACTGGCCGGCCAAGTGTTGGCCGGGTTGCACCGGCCGTGATTTTTTTTGTTAGTCTTGTTCATGCAAAAGAAGGTGAAAAATATTGTTCATGCAATTTCCTTTCCGATCGGCGACTTGAGTCAACTCGCGGTGAATTTGCAATTTCAATCTACGGTACAATCGACATCCGATCTTTCATGCAATCTACCGATCGACATTGTGTCGGCGACTTCAAGTCATTCGCGGTAGATTAGAACAGATTTGCAAGTAGAAAAACAATCTAGAAAGCAAATTTGCGAAATTGAAAGCAATCTAGAAAATACGATTCAATCTACGAGTGTCGTTCTTGACGGTTACCTTCGATGCGAGGAGAGTCGATCGTCTTGATAGCGTGTTGAGTAACCGTCATTGGCGAGTCCAAATCCGAGCGGTACCTCGTATACAATGATCGAATCGTAAAACGATGAAGAACACAAGAACACAACAATAGAATGAACACAGAGATATGCGGGACTTCAGGGTCTGCTTTATTCCTTCATGACAATTAGGGTTACAATGAGAGGGGGTGACCCTCTATTTATAGACTACGGGATGAGGAGTTCAACTGGGCCAGGACTCTCCGGGGTCCTGGGCCCGTACTGGGCCAGGACTCTCCAGAGTCCTAGGCCCGGTTTCTTAACAGTCAGTACTTACCTGCCCGCCCGCTTAGAAAAGACAAAAGGCTGAAGCAGTTTGTTCGCGTCCTCCACGCCGCAGACAAACGACTCAACGTCCAGCTGCCCCCGAATGGAGGGATTCCCCCTGCTGCCCACGTAAAACAAGGCGATCTGAAGCAAGAATTTATAGGACAGGAATTGACCCAATGCGTGAATCCAAGAGCCGAGTCAAAACAGCGTCTGGCGCGTAGTTCCGTCTCTGCGTCAGGGAGTCTGAGACAGGACAGTAGCCGTCGTATAGTAAATATACCGCAAATAGGGTTGACAATTATACTGGATTATTCAAATATCTATGTGTAAATACCGGAATAGAGACGGTACATGTGTCTTTTTTTTTTCTCACAGGTACAATCTTTTGCCCATCGAACAAATGGATGCGGACATAGGTGAGCTCCATCATGCCTACTTCGCACAATTACCTACTAACAACACTGACAGGTAGACCATCGAGAAAACCCTAGAACACTCCCACCCCATCCACTCGACCACCCTCCCCGCCACTAGGGGCAGATATGGGCCTCGGGCCGGTTGAGCAACAGCCCGAGGCCCAGAAAAAATACTAGTGAAATTTTTTTAGTATTTATACTAGAAAAAAATATATCACGATAAGCAGGCCCTAGCCTTGCGAGCCGACCCGAGCACCATCGCCCGACCGGCCGGGCTCCCGCCCCATCGCCAGCCGGCCAGGCTCCCAGACTCCCGTTCTCCCCCACCCACATTTCTTCCCGCCCATTTCTCCCGGCCCTGCCGCCCTCCGCCCGCCCGCGTTCTCCCGACCCCGCCCCATCCCCGCCCCATTCTCCCAGCTCCCCTCCCCGGCCCTCGCCCTATTTCTCCCCGACCGCCCCATTTCTCCCCGGCGCCCGCCCTCAGCTCAGGTGGCTCCTCAGCGCCTCCCGGATCTGTGCGTCGGCGTGAGGTGATGAGTTGGTCTGAGCTCCTTGTTGTCGGCGTCGCCTCGGCCGCTCCCTTCTAGCGCCACGCCGGCCGTGTCGTGCCGGTGGCTCGGCGGATCTGCCTGCGCCAGCGCCAACCCTCTAGCTCGGCCTCGCCCTCGGCGCCCAGCTCGGATCAGCGCCCGTCGGCCCGCCGCCTCCTCTGGCTCCGCGCCCCCCCGGCGCCTCGTCGCCGCGCCTTGACCCGTCATCCGCATGGCATGGCTCGCGGCTCCCTTTAGCGCCGCGGCCGCCGAATCGGATCTCGCCGCCGCCGTGGGGACCCCACCTCTAGCTCGGCGTCGGCCTCGGCCCGGCCGGGTCGGCTACTGTCTTGCCGGCTCCTCGCCGCTCCCGGTGGGTAATTTTATTCTTTGCGGGGTCTTTGGTTTGGGTCTTCGGGACCTTCGGGTGGCCACTGGCGGGGTTCTAGTGGCATTGTGCCGGCACTACTACAGAAAAGCTCATCACAGACGGTTCTAAACCATCATCACAGACGGTTTTTTGTGTCTGTGAAAAAGGCTGTGATGACACGAAAATCAAAAATCGTTTGAATTTTTGTGTCTGTGATGACACGATCTCATCACAGATGGTTTTTTAACCGTCTGTGAAAAAGGCTATAATAGAACCGTCTGTGATAGCGACTATCACAGACGGTTCTATTCACGAACCGTCTGTGATAGTCTATTTTCACAGACGGTTCGTGAATAGAACCGTCTGTGATCTGGAGCCTCCCGAGCCTCGCGAATGAATCTGATATTGATTTTCGGATTTCGCTAGCTTTTCCACAATAGTCATAGCATCATAGTAACATCAACTCAATCCATTCACATAGCACTAAAAACAACACGGCATGCATCACCCACATCACAGTAGCATCAACTCAATCCATTCACAGAACACTAACACATCACGGTAGTAATCCACATCACGAGCAAAGGGGAGTAGAGAGTGAGGTCGTGGGAGGTGGGGTGGCGAGATCATGGGAGGCGGCGATGAGGTGGGGCAAGGTGGAGGAGGCCGCATGACGGCGAACTCGAGGAGGGGCAGGCGGCCAGTAGAGGCCGGGGCGAGGAGGTCGTGGGAGGCCGGCGGCAGCAGTGAGGCGAGTGGAGGAGGCAGAGCGGCGAGCTCGGGGAGGTCGGAGGAGAAATGGCGAGAGGAGGAGAAATGACAGAGGAGGAGATGGAGATGGCAAAGGAGGAGATGGAGATGGCAAAGGGAGATGAATGACTCTGTTAATATAGAGATTTTTTGAGAGCCCGCCATTAATTGCAAATTTTCGTTTTCCCGCCTAACGAAACAAAAGTATCACAGACGGTTTTATACCAAAACCGTTTGTGATGACATATCACAGACGGTTCGTATCACACCGTCTGTGACAAGCTTCTCATCACAGACGGTTCTAACCACGAACCGTCTGTGATGAGTATCCCATCACAGACGGTTTGTGTATAAAATCGTCTGTAATTTTAGGGTTTTACCATGGTTTGGAATTTTTCTTACTCTCTGATTTTACCATGGCAACCAATGCTCTGCCGCGGTAGGGTTTGGGCAGCCAATACTCTGCCGCGGTAGAGGATTGTGTGCCAATTATGTGCCGCGGTAATGAATTGGGCTGCCGTGGTAGGGTTTGAGCAGGCAATGCTCTGCCGTGGTAGGCTTTAACTAAAACTGCCTTGAATGAGCTCAAGTAGTTATCCACGAAGCTTGAATGAGTTGAGCAGCTTAGCTCATGGTCAAATCCAAGCACATATGACTAGCTAGTATTAAACTATGACCGGCTTTGGCTGTTAGGTGACTAATCTGATACTAGCACATGCCTAGGTGATAGTTTGGTGTTCATACTTACCGATTAGGCGATTACTACAAAAGTAGGTTCTCGTCCGGATTCTTTTCCCGGCTAGCTCCTGTCTCTTGTTGTGAATAGCATAGCATTATATATCATCTTCTAAAAATATTATCATATCATAGTATTGTGGGCACTGAAAATATGTCACTAGCACATTGCTGGCAGCACCCTGAAGGACTTGGTCGATCGGTCTCTTGCTACTTTAGGGTGTCGGGGAGAAGGTTAATTCCTTGGCCCGGTAGCACATGTTACCTTTACAAACAAAGGCTCCTGGTTCCACATGTTCTCCCTTTTCATTCGAGTACCCAATACCCACATGTTCAGTTCGATGCTCTGCTCAATGAAATCCATTACAGTACGAGATTGTATTCAATGCTTAGTGCCTGGTGTATTTAAGTGTGCGTGCACCACGAGAACATAAGTTACAACAATTTTATGCTTAGTGCCTGGGTGTATTTAAGTGTGCGTGCACCACAAGAACATAAGTTACAGCAAATTCTCTTTTTTTTTTGCAAGAAAATGAACTACATTCATGTTACATGTACACTGGTATGCTGTCAACAACAGCATCCTAAGGTTAAACAGATGATAATTCCTCCTAGCATAACCGGACAGCTTTGAACATGAGTTTACATTACATTCTCCCCCTGCAAGAGGACTCCCATTTGAGTTTTGATGCGTACCCATTATCCGACGTTCTTGGCACAAACGCAAAGGACCCATAGGCTGATGTTCATGTGCATCAACCGGACATGGCATCGTGAGCAGAGATTCCCATCATGGCTTCTCGCAACACATGCATATAGGTGAAGGGGATCGATCCGTCGGACTCCATCAAACTGAAGCTACGTTGTCGTGCTGGTGCATGCCTCGCTCCAGCTTAGCTTTACACTACCGATCATCAGCAACACAAATCATTTCACGCATTGCCGTTCTGCAGCCGCAACTAGTGATTATTGCATGTATTGAACTCGACTCCCCGATGAGGCACCAGGCAGAAAAAGGCAAGCTGAAAAAGCAGACCAAAAGCAGGCAGAGCTTTACAAGCCAGATGCACGCTGAATGATACGCCTGAAAAGTTTCAGTTGTTCAGTGTTCTCGGGGAAAAAAGTTTTTTTAGCTGTTCACACCATCATATTGTTTGATCTATCTTTAGATCCATTCGGTTCTTTTCTCTTTGGGTTGTTGTTTGATGGATCGGGTCCGAGAGAACCGAGGGAGAGAGAGAGAGGTACCGTCCGATGTAGACGATGACGAGTTGGCCATTGCGGTTCGTCGGTGAGGATCTGCGCTAGGCAGCGACGGTCGGTGGAGAGGGGCGAAGCTTGGCGGCGGTGTCGTGTCCCGAGCGGAGGTGTGGCCGTCGGTGGTCGACCGCGTCGGTGGAGGCGGCGGTGGACTTCCGTTCTTGCGGCCGCGCCTCTCTTAGATCGGATTAGGGTTTTGTCGGGTGGGTTTGTGGCTCCGTTCAACCTTGTGATGCGTGCCACCGCCCACCCTCTCTTTATATCGCGCGATGCAACGAGGCCCAACACCATGAATGGGTGAATGCCCCGATCGGTAGCGAGGCATTTGGCCGTTGGGCCAAATGCCTCCACGAGAGATCATTCTAACATTCTCCCCCTTGATCTCATTCTATATTTTATCTTTTAATTGCTTTTTGACTTTACTTATTCCATCACAGATTAGTGTATAGAACATGTCTCATCGTCACGGTCAATCGCGATAGATTCATGACTACAATACACCTCCACTGTTCGAAATAGTCACTTTAATCTTTTGGACCATCTTTTAGTCCGAGATTCATAGGCTTTCCTTAAACCCATGCGGCTATATGTTCTCTGAACACATTGGGTGGTAAGCCTTTAGTAAGCGGATCCGCTAACATCTTTGCGGTACTTATATGCTCAAGACTTATAATTTGATCCCGAACTTTATCTTTCACAACATAGTACTTTATGTCAATGTGTTTGGCGACACCACTTGACTTATTGTTGTGGGCATACATTCTTCTTTGGTTCATTATCGCGGTACAACTTAAGTGGTCTATTGATGTCGTCAACCACTTTTAAGCGGGTATGAACTTCTTTAGCAGTTCACCTTAGTAGCCTCATAACATGCTACAAACTCGGCATACATTGTGGGCGATGTAGTGACGGTTTGCTTTGAGCTTTTCCACGATATAGCTCCTCCAGTGAGTGAATACATATCCGGATGTCGACTTTCTATCATCTCCCGCATAAAATCGAATCAGTATACCCCACTATATGGAGTAAATCGATCTTACGTATGTCATCATGAGGCCTTTTGTTCCTTGCAAATAACGCAAGACTTTCTTTATCAATTTCAATGTTCTATTCGAGTTGCTCTGGAATCGCCAAATAACCCATAACAAAAGCTAAGTCGGGCGTGTACACTTGAGCATATTGTAAGCTTAGGCAATTTGAAGCATATGGAACCGCTTTCATTTGATCGATCTCATCTTGGTTCTGGGGCATTGAAAATCCCCATATCTGTAGCCCTTGACTATAGGTGCGGTGAAGGACTACATTTATGCATCCCAAATTTCTTTAAGACTTTCTCTATATATGTCTTTTGTGATAGTCCCAATATCCCTTTGTTTCTATCCGGTGAATTTGATCCTAGAGCGAGCGAAGCTTCACCAAGATCTTTCATATCAAAGTTTGAGGACAAAAATCTCTTCGTCTCCGATGTGATGACATCACTACTAGCAGTGGGATATCATCCACATACGAGATTAGGAAGATAAATTTCCCATCTTTAAACTTTGTATAGACACGATTGTCTTCTACATTCTCTTTAAACCCAAATTTTCTTATTGTCTTGTCAAACTTCAAGTACCCTTGTCTTGAAGCTTGCTTTAACCCATAAATTGATTTCTTTAGGCATCCCATTCTTTCATTTTCTTCCATGACAAAACCTTTTGGTTGTGCCATGTAAACATTTTCCTCCAAATCCCCATTAAGAAATGCCGTCTTTACATCCATCGATGTAACTCTAAATCATAATGTGCTACTAATGCCATTATGATTACGAAGGAATCTTTACATGAGGCTGGAGAAAATGTCTCATTGTAATCAATCCCTTCTCTTTGTGTAAATCCTTTTGCCACAAGTCGCGCTTTGTATCTTTCTACATTCCCTTGGGAGTCGAGCTTTGTTTTGTAGACCCATTTCTGACCCTCTTGTTTGGCTCCTTTAGGAACAATTTCCAAGTCCCAGGACTTTATTAGTCTTCATGGACCTCATTTCCTCTTCCATAGCCTCAAGCCATTTTGAAGAATTTTAAGCTTCTCATGGCTTCTTCAAATGAGGTGGGGTCATCCTCCATTTGAAATTCCTCATGTATGATAAATCGATAATCATCGAAAATAGTGATCTTCTTACTCTTTGAGACCTCCTGGGGCCTCCACATTTGGTACATCTTACATTTGAAATTTCTTTGTTGCTCCCCTCATTTGTGGCAATGGGTTCTATAGGATCTGAAGAACAGGTTCCTCATTTTCATTCATTGTTGCCACGGGAGGAACAATAACAGTCTTGGCACCACAGTATCTTATACCGCGTCGGTGCGGCTGACGGCAGTAGTGGGAAGAGTGGCTCTTGAATCATCGGAGTGGGCACATATACAGCTTCTCTTCAAGATCAATCTCTCGAGCTACCATGCTCCCCCTCATCATTTCATCTTCTACTGGGCTACTATGCCATTTTCCTGTAAGAACCTCGCAAAAGGTCCAGGAACTTGTCCATATGGGGTATGTCGACCGTAGTACTCCCCCCCACGATCAGATCGAACTATCTTAATCTTTAAATCGTGTTGGTTTTCAACTTCAGCCTTAAATATCTTGAATTTATCCAAGGCTTCATTTCTTTCTTTGATTGGATAAATATATCCATAACGGGAGTAGTCATCTGTGAATGTTATGAACGAGTCATAACCATCCACACTTTTCACAGGAAAAGGACCACAAATGTCTGTGTGAACAATTTGTAGAACTCATGTGCTTCTTTTTGCGCCTTTCTTAATTTTCTTTACATATTTTCCTTTAATGCATTCTCTGCATTGTTCTAAGTCTGAGAACTCTAATAGAGGAAGAATTTCATTCTTAACTAGTCTTTCTATTCTCCCCTCGAAATATGGCCTAAGCAGCGATTGCCATAATTTCGACGATTCATTATGAGTTCTCTTTAAGCTTTACATTTACATTCGTGAGCGAGGATTCATTCACTTTCTACACGCGACGTTCTCATTATCGCATCGACATTCACATCATCACACAATGATAACAAATAAAGCTCATTTTGTAATATGGCAAGACCAACACATTCTTTATTAAATAATATTTCGCACTTGCCATTTCCAAAATTACAATCATAACCATCTTTGTCCAAATTGGAAACGCTAATCAAATTCCTCTGTAAAGAGGGTACAAAAGAACATCTCTAAGTAAAGATTGGAGCCATTAGCTAACTCTAATGAAAGATCGCCAGCGGCTTCAACCTCGCTTGGACTCCATTTGCGACTTTAATGCATCTTTCGTTTCTTTGCGTAGTCCTCGTCGAGCGGAATCCTGTAAGGAATTAGCAACATGAGCAGTTGCTCTGAGTCAATCCACCAAGTGGATTTGAATATTGTACATACAAGCATTCATTTATGAATGTAATAATGTTCTCACCTTTCTTTGCCATGATCATCTTCAAGTAATCGGGGCAGTTCTTCTTGTAGTGTCTGTCTTCTTGCGATGAAGACAACGATCTTTGTCTCTGACAAATTTGTTACATTGAGGTTGATGGACGAGATGCTTTTCCCTTGTTTCTTGAGAAGGAGAGTCTTGTGGAAGTTCTTTTTCTTGTTATCCTTCACATAGTTGATAGATCCACCATGTGAGGATTTAAACCTTTCCTCCTCTTGAACACACATAGCTATGCATTTTCTAAGTCCCATTTATCGGTTTGCATATTGTAATTGACAACAAAAGTGTCAAGCTGCTTACGGCAATGAAGCAAAAATCAAGTGAATAAGGAACTCATCCTTGAGTGCCAAATCCATTAGTTTGAGCTTGGATGCCAAGTTGCTCATCCTCAATATGTGTTCTCTTATCCACCACGAATACCTCTGTCACAAAATTTGTTTAATCAATTTGTGTTGCATATGTCTTTGAAGAGCGATGGCTGACTCTTTATTTTATCAAGGTATACGTGTGATTGTCACGATCTGCGATTGAGCCCACAATTGTGGGTTCAATCGTATTCTTTATCACACCATACATTTCTTGTTGGTGTGGTCCATTCTTATGCTCTAGGTCATAAGACATCCAGTAAGGGAGCATGATCTCTGTCTTTTACGCCATGCGATATCATCCTCGATTTGACCCCTCACTTTGGTGCCGTAGGCTCGTTGGAGTCGTCTTTAGTGAGGACCAGTCCACCTCGGCTAAGATAAGCGCTAAGTCTATCTTTTCTTCCACTCTCCATAGTTATCTCCCTTGAGAGTGGGTATTTCTCTGATACAACTCATTAAGTTGTATCCTCCTGAAAATGTAGATCAAATAAAGTGAGAACGTAACATTAAAATTATATGTCTTATTTCCAACGTTGGTCAAAATAATATGACATATAATTAAAATAATTATACATTAAATCTATATCACCGTTGGGCAGAAATAGAAACAATGCATAAAACATCAATTAAAATTATAATACTGTTATTATCAACTTTGGTCAGAAAATAACAATATCATAATTCACAATAAATTCTTAAAAATTAAATTCTCTCGTTGGTTCGAATTTAATTAAAAGAATTATCTATATTGAACTTTTGCAGCGGAAACTGTAATTATTCTAAAATAATTCAATATTCAGAAGCATAATAACTATACACAATTAATCTCTGGAAATAATAACACGTTGGCGTAAAATTTACAGAGATTTTATACAATTTTTCTATTGAAATTCACTCAAAAATACTTCTGAAAATTAAATTAAATTCAATTTAGGATTCTTGTTCAAAACCGTAGAAATTCTTGTGCAAAGCAAGCCATTTGGCTGTTATTCATTATTGACCCACAGGCCGTTCTTGTCTGACCTCGGCCCGACCTCTGACCGGTTAGGTTTTCATGATGCATTTTCAGCCGTCGGATTCTCATCCGGCGTGAAATCAACGCATCCGCGTTTTCGTTCGCGTCGCTCGATCTCGACCTTTGATTTTGATCAGAAGCGGCTCGTGGCGTTTCGGATGAACAAAACCCCGCGGCGGCGCCCCGAAACCCTAAAACATATCTTCCTCTCCCTTCTCTCTCGCCGACTCGGCGGAAAAACCCGAGGCGGCGGAAGAAACCGGCGGCGCGAGCAGTGGGGAAGAAGGCGGCGCGCCATGGATCCTCTTCTTGCGTGCGCGCTCCTGAGAGGGCGCGCGCCGATCAACGGCTCCGTGTCGGCGCCTCTCCCAGCAGGCGCTCGGATCAATCTCAAACCGGCGGTGGCGGTGCGTGGGCGCCGGCGAGCCGCGGCTCGGCCGATCTCCTGCGGCCAGAGGTGAGTGATTTCTTTTTGGATCTAGGGTTTTCCCTTCTTAGGGTTTCGGGTTCTTTCTTTTTGATTTTCTTTTGGCCGTCCGGATCTGAGCCAATCATTGCTCTGATACCATTGTTTGATCTATCTTTAGATCCATTCGGTTCTTTTCTCTTTGGGTTGTTGTTTGATGGATCGGTCAAGAGAAGCAGGAGAGAGAGAGGTACCGTCCGATGTAGACGATGGCGAGTTGGCCATTGCGGTTCGTCGGTGAGGATCTGCGCTAGGCAGCGACGGTCGGTGGAGAGGGGCGAAGCTTGGCGGCGGTGTCGTGTCCCGAGCGGAGGTGTGGCCGTCGGTGGTCGACCGCGTCGGTGGAGGCGGCGGTGGACTTCCCGTTGCTGGCTGCGCCCCCTCTCTTAGATCGGATTAGGGTTTTGTCCGGGTGGGTTTGTGGCTCCGTTCAACCTTGTGATGCGTGCCACCGGCCCCCACCCTCTCTTTATATCGCCTTGATTCAGCAGGGCCCAATGACCATGAATGGGCTGAATGCCCCGATCGGCGCGAGGCATTTGGCCGTTGGGCCAAATGCCTCCACGGGAGATCATTCTAACACATATTACTACATATTCCTTTTCCTTTCGTACATCCATCCACATTCGACAGTACCACTCCCCTAGTGCATGTAAGTATGCAACCGTAGTTAATTTATATGGCCACTACTAGCGGAAACAAAGAATCTGACCAGACATGCATAGCTAGTGATTCTACAGGATACTTCTTTTGCAAAGTGAAGATCGTGTCATCTGCTTTAGATAGAAGAGGTAAGCTTATTGAAATGGACACACATGCTTTTCCTAACTCCACAATGCTAAGTATAACCACAAAATACAGTTTTTTCTTGGGTTTACTTATACGTTTTGTGCATGAAAAAGCCAAGCCGAGCACACTTTAAGCAAGCACCTTGTAGTGGGCTCACATTGGTTGCTCTTTCAATCTTTCATGGATCCATTAAAAAGTGATGCTACATGCACATGAGGATGGGGGGAACATACGAGTTGGCCGAGCGTGCCTGCCAAAGTTTACTGCCTTGTGCGAAATTCAGAAAAGAAGGACGCGTGTCTGATATACTAATGCACTACCATCTGTGCATGCTGACGTCATCCTACAACAAGTTAAGCCTTTTGTTGCTACATAAAACCCAATATTTTCTTCGAGAGTCGAGATGGTACTGGATATACAGTTTTTTTTTTGGTGACCAAGATTTGGATATACATTTAGGGTACCATTGTGCACACGTGCACGTGTCGCGTAGGAAAGCAAAGATCGAAGTTGATCACCATGGAAAAATATTGGACGGTCCAAAACACATACAGTACCTTCGTTACACCAAAAGTAACTAATGTAGCTGATTAGCAGATTGAGGCAAGAGGTTGTGCGGGAATACATTTTTGTTCCCCCAAAATTCCGAATACTTGTCTCATTCATCTTTGGCTGTGCATTAAGATATTTTGCTCGAGCAAAACTATTTCTTTTCGATTTTCAAAAATATATTTGTTTTCGACCAAGGGAAGACACGGCACAGAAAGTATATTATTGAGCCGTGTGAAAGCCAGCACTTCGTTAAGCTAAGTGCATGTTTGGAATGGCTGTAGAGTTTTTCTGTAAAGCGACTTTCGGTTGTGCTGCAGGGCTGAACAGCTAGACTGAAGAGATTTGATGTTTGGCTGTCGGGGTTTTAGGTAAGCTGGCTGCAGCTTCCGAGATGAAAAATGTCTGAAATGCTCATAAGAACAGTAATAGCTTGTGTAATACCGTTTAATGCAATTAACAACATTTAACGACAATTGTCAATTATTAACGACGGCTAATGCAATTGACAACAACTATCGCAATTGACGAGAATTACCATAATAAATGACAACTACCGCAATTGACCATAATTAACTGCAATTAACGATGACTAACACAATTGATCGCAATATACAACAATTGACCGCAATTGACGACAATTAACGACAATCAAATGTTTTTTTATTAGTTTGGAGAATAATGATCAAATGCGTAATCGTATTGAGTTTTGAACAATTGAGCTTATTATGTACTAATGAAAATGAAATGAGTGTAGCTTGACTAGCCACTCTTTTCCTTTGTCGATGCAATGTTTTCTTGAAAGAACTTTTACCAACTATTAAAAAAAATGGACTTGATTATTCACATAATATTTTCCATTTGCCAAACAGATACGTGGTCAATTTCACCATCTTCGTATACGACTCAATTTAGAACTAGGCATTGAAACATGTGGTATTCAGAAAATTACATCCATATAGACAATCAGCACATCATACTCTATGGTAGTAATTTGGTACATGAAAAGGAAAATGTCAGGTTAACTTAAACAACAATTTCTTCTAAAGGAACATTGCACAATTCAAAAACAACATAAGGCATTCATTCTTACTGCTGGATCAAAAGCACTACAATTCAAAAATTTCAACCTCTCCCATATCAATGTTCGTATCGTCAGAATATGTAAATGTCCAGACTCTAAAAATTTCAGCAATGCAGCATCCATGATCTCCAGAACTAGAATGCAAAGACAAGCTCAGGTTGGAACATTTTTGATTGATTTCCTTTTCCCCCATGTGGATCAGAAAAACTTCAATGCCGCTTATTGAATTAGAATTCATGTTGGAACATTTTTTGAACAATCTCTAAATGGATCTGCATGCTGCAAACTCCATATATGTCATGTATATCAGCAAATATGTAACTACATCACGCAAATCATGCAACAATGCACCTAACTTCATTTAGGCGGCCGAAATGTGTTGGGTCTGCTGCAATTATTTAAACAAACACCCAAGCAACGAACTCAGATTAATTATATTAACAAAAATACAATTGTCCATATATGGACATCTCAACTAATTGAAACAGCTAGCTGAATTTGTAGATATGGACTTCATTTGGTATACTCCATACTCGGACAGAGCTATCAAAAATGAAATTCTGGGACACAAAACCCATGAACTCAACTCAACTCAACTGCATACTCCAGTCTGCTTAATTGCATTCTCAACGGATCATGTTCAGGAGGGGAAGAACAAGCTATCCAAATTGCTTAGTTGCATTCTACTAGTGGAAGGAGGCGTGGGCAGGCTGCTAGATGGAGGTGGCCAAAGGCGTGGGCGGGTGGCTCGGGAGGTGGCTCGGTCGAGGTGCGACATGGAGGGCGATCGGGAGGAGGTGAGGAGGAGGAGGAGGCGGAGGCAGGGTGGAGGAGTGTGGGATGGCTGGCGGCCGAGAGAGAGAGGAGGGAGCCAGGGAGGAGGAGGAGGAGGAGGAGGGCGGAGGCGCGGGTGGGGTGACAGCGGCGTTGGGAAGGGGTGGAGGGGGAAGGAGCGGGCGGCACCCGCGCTTGGAAGGAGGGAGACGGGTACACTACTACAGAAAAGCTCATCACAGACGGTTTTGAAACCGTGCAGGGCAGTTTAACTGTGCATGAAAAAACTATCACAGACGATTCTATTTACGAACCGTATGTGATAGTCTATTTTCACAGACACAAGAACCATCTGTGATAGTTTTTTCTATGGCAAAAAAAAAAAACGGATTTTCACTTCGTCTGGAGCCTCCCGAGCCTCGCGAATGAATCTGATATTGATTTTTGGATTTCGCTAGCTTTCCCACAATAGCCATAGCATCATAGTAGCATCAACTCAATCCATTCACAGAGCACTAAAAACAACACGGCATGCATCACCCATATCACAGTAGCATCAACTCAATCCATTCACAGAACACTAACACATCACAGTAGTAATCCACATCACAGAGCAAAAGGGGGGAGTAGAGAGAGTGAGGTCGTGGGAGGCTGGGGTGACGAGGTCATGGGAGGCCAGCGGCGATGAGGCTGGGGCAAGGTGGAGGAGGCTGCAGGCGACGAAGTAGAGAAGGCCGGGGACGACGAGGTCGTGGGAGACTGGCGACGACGAGGCTGGGGCGAGGTGGAGGAGGCTGCGGGCGACGAGCTCGGGGGAGGTCAGAGGAGGAGAAATGACAGAGGAGGAGATGGAGATGGCAGAGGAGGAGATAGAGATGGCAAAGAGGGAGATGAATGACTCTGTTAATATAGAGAGATTTTCGGGAGCCCGCCATTAAGTGTAAATTTTTATTTTCCCGCCTAACGAAACAAAAGTATCACAGACGGTTTTATACAAAACCGTGCGTGATGACATATCCTGACGCAGTTCGTATCACGAATAAATGCAGTGATAACTTTCATCACAGAGCGGTTCTAACCACGAACCGCTGCATGATGAGTATCTCATCACAGACGGTTTGTGTATAAAATCGTCTATGATTTTAGGGTTTTACCATGGTTAGAAAAACCCTAAACCATGGTAAAAATCCAAGCCATGGTAAATTCCAAACCATGGTAAAACTCTAAAATCACAGACGGTTTTATACACAAACCGTCTGTGATATCTACATATCACAGACGGTTCGTCTTGGAACCGTCTGTGATTATTTGAAACCGTCTGTAATGAGGCGTCTTCTATGACATGTTTTGTAGTAATGGTAGGCGACGCGCTTGGGAGGAAGATGAGGAAGCAAGGGTGGGGGTGGAGGTAGCTTTCGGCTTTTTCATGTATAACGCGGCTTCCGGAAAAGCCAAAGGAAAAACCTCCTATTTGGGACGATTTTCGGTTTTTTTTGGCCGAAAAGCTGAAGCCGAAGTTATTCCAAACAGACGCTAAGCCAAGCTGCCTAGGAGCAAGCAGGAAGTCTCTCCTGCTTTTGAGCTTTTTTGCTGCTGTGCAATTTGCATTAGGCCCCAGGGAGGACAGTGAAGGAAGTGGAATGCTTGGAAGCCACTGTACGTACCCCTGCACGTCTTAAACAAACGACGTAAACCCTGGGACAACCTACTTTCCAGTTTGGTTTTACCTATCATTTGCCCGTGGCTCGCTTCGCTTTACAATTCGCTTTGCAAAAGCTTCTCGCTTTCTAATTCGGCGATTCATAATATGTTTGCTGGACCGTTTTCGTTTCGCGTGTGAGCACGGCAAAAATGTGGGGAGCTCCACAATTGAGTTGCTGCATTAATTCCGAATCCGAGAGTTGAACTTGAACCTAAGTACGTACGTACACAAATGATTCGTGCAGTAGCAGACTAGCTAGTTCGTACGCTGATCCCCACCGCGCAGCGAACGCGCGCGGTGGGCACGGACAAACAGCCGGTGCAGGCGACGCGCGCACGGCCTAGCTCGACCCTGCCGCAGCATGCCTGCCTGTGCTGAACGGTAGCTTGTGCCCGGCCGCTCGCTCGGGTTCGGCACGCTACGTGCCCCACCTTGAGGACGGCCGAGCGCGCCACGCTGCGTGCATACGCCGCGCGCGAATCGACCGTCTTGGCCGCAAGATGCGGGTGCGTTTCGCTCGGTTCGACGACCCAACGCTACCTCGGCGCCGTGTGCTTACGGCTGGCTATAGCTAGCTAGAAGTCGGCGTTGCCCCGCTCCATGCGCGCGTGGGGATTAGCCGGGCTGCGTGGTGGCCGGGGGATGGAAGCCGGGGGTTGGCAGCCGGCTTGGGCGGCTCGGTGATGCTCCATGTGCCCATGTAGGCATGTACCCCCGTAATTGTCCCTTTTCTTCTGCTCATTCGTTGGCCATCGACCTCACGAGGTACATCGTATTTCTCTTTCAGGTTCTGGATTCTTCAACTGAAATGTAACGCAGGACATGGACATGAGATTGGAGTTTGGACGATCGGGAGCTCGCTCAGCTCAATGCATTGCAATGGTGGACAAGGTTGACTTCTTGTGTGTGTGTGTGGGGGCTGACCTTGCTGCCGTATCCGAATGACTTAAGTAGGCCAGCTCTGCATGCGTGGTACAGCAGCCGAAGATTGTACCAGTTCTCGTCCGTTCTTTAATCTCGAGAGTGGTTGACAGGTCAGGTATCTACACTGCTAGATGAGATCTAAGCCAGAAATTGTTGCTGCTAGTTCCAGTTACGCAATCTTAAATACGGCTCCTATTCGATATAATGATTCATTCGCCGTACTTGGTAGTGTTGGACTATCCGGTTCCTATTAGATTTTTTGGTTCTTGGTTCATACTTAGTGTTCGATTTATTAGTTCCTGATTCACGCTGTAACCTTACATACAATATGTAATTGGCCTAAATATTCTACTCTCTCATGGTATCAGTGCGGCGGATCGCACTGCGGCCGCACCCTTCCGCTAATCCCGCCGGCAAAGATGCCGCCGCCGCCGCACGACGCCAGCAAGAGGCTACCGCCCCTTTGTGCGCACTCGTCGCCGGCGCCTCCGCCTCCCTTCGCCATCGTCGTCCCGGGCACCTTGGCCCTGAGTTCCTGTCTCACCTTGCTAGTGCGTCTATCATTGCTTGTGATAATGGACCCGCCAACACTATCTGTCATGCGTGTCAACTTGGTCGCCATGTGCGTCTACCTTTTGCTACTTCACAGTCTCATGCTTTCAAGAATTTTGATTTAGTTCATTGTGATCTTTGGACCTCGCTTGTCGTCGGTGTGTCCGGTTACAAATACTATTTGGTTATTCTTGATGATTGCTCACGTTATCTTTGGACGTTTCCTTTGCGCTTGAAATTTGATACTTTTGTTACTATCTCTCACTTTTTTTCTTACGTTGCTACTCAGTTCAACACTAAGATCAAGAGTATTCAGTGCGATAATGGCCGAGAGTTTGACAACTCCACCGCTCGTACTTTTTTCCTTACCCATGGCGTTACACTCCGCATGTCATATCCATACACCTCTCAGCAGAATGGTAATGCCAAACATATTATTCATTCCACTAATAATATTGTTCGGTCTCTTATGTTTCAGACCAACCTCCCTTCCTCTTACTGGGCTGAGGCTCTTCACGCCGCTACCTACCTTCTCAATCGCCAACCCACCAAAACTCTCAATTTTTCCACACCTTTTTTTTGCACTCTTTGGTGTTTCCCCTCCTACTCTCACCTTCGTATTTTTGGCTGCAAGTGTTACCCAAACCTTTCCGCCATCGCTCCTCACAAGCTTTCTCCTCGCTCCACCATGTGCGTGTTTCTCGGCTACCCGTCCGAACACAAGGGATACCAATGCCTCGATCTCTCCTTAAATCGGGTCATCATCTCCTGTCATGTTACGTTTGACGAGTCCTCTTTTCCTTTTTGCCGAGCTCACCGCTCTTCCCCTCTCCTACTGACCTTGATTTTTTGTTGGAGCTTGATCACACGCCGATGCCCATTGGACCTCAACATCTTGCAGGTCTTAGTGCACCTCCTAGTGTAGCGTGCCCACTCGTGCTCCTACCAGCTGTGGCGCCCGATGGTGCTGCCTCTCCTGTGTTTGTTGTGCATGGCCACATTGCGCCCGTAGCACCCGATGTCGTGCGCATTCCCAGCACGCAGGTAATGCCGGTCGGCAGCATTCCTCCTGGCCCCGCGGCTGTGGTAGCACCTAGTGCTCCAGCCATGTCTCCTCCCGTGGCAGTCGAAGCACACGATACTCCTACCGGTCTACTAGTTGGCCCGTCAACTCCCAGCGGGGTCGTTCTCCCACAGCTTCCCCCAGGTGTTGTGCTGCTCTAGCCGGTCGACAACTCCCATGCCATGGTGACTCGTGGCAAGCACGGTTTTCGGCAGCCACTCACCCGTATGAACATTCATGCCGCCACTCTATCTCCTGTTCCGACCACATATCGGGCTGCTCTCGCCGACCCTAATTGGTGCGGTGTCATGGAGGAAGAATACGCTGCTCTTCAGGCCAACAACACATGGGATCTTGTTCTACTGCAATCCAATACCAATGTGGTCACTGGGAAGTAAATTTTTCGGCATAAACTCAATTCGGATGACACTTTTACCCGCTATAAGGCTCGTTGGGTTCTTCGTGGTTTCACACAGCGTCCTGGTGTTGATTTTGATGAGACTTTCAGTCCAGTCGTCAAGCCAGCCACTATTCACATAGTTCTCTCTCTGACCCTATCCCGGGATTGACCTATCCACCAGCTGGATGTTAAGAATGTATTTCTTCATGGCATACTCTCGGAGACTATCTTCTGTTCGCAGTCGGCTGGATTTGTGGATTCATCTCGCCCAGATTACGTTTGCCGCCTCAACAAGTCTTTCTACAGTCTCAAACAGGTGCTCCGAGCCTAGTACAACTATTTTGCGGCTTTCTTACTATCCCTCGGTTTCCTGGAGGCAAAGTCCGTCACCTCCCTCTTTGTGTCTCATCGAGGCGGTAACACTGTCTACTTGTTACTCTATGTGGACAACATTATGCTAACTGTTTCTTCAGACCGTGTGCTCTGCCAGGTGGTTGCCTCCCTCCAGCAGGCTTTTCCTATGAAGGATCTCGATCCACTTTATTATTTTCTAGGTGTTTCTGTCAGTCATCATGATGGCAACATGTTCCTCTCTCAGCGGCAGTACACCCTAGACATCCTAGACCGCGCTGGCATGACCACTTGCAAGCCTTGTAGCACCCCTGTCGACACTCACTCCAAGGTCTTCTCTACTGTTGGCACTTCTGTGGCTGATCCGACATTCTACCAAAGTCTTTCGGGTGCTTTACAGTACCTCGCTTTCACTCGCCCGGATATTGCCTACGCCGTACAGCAAGTTTGCCTTCATATGCATGATCCTCGCGAACCGCACCTCGTCGTGGTGAAGCGCACTCTTCGGTATCTTCGTGACACCATCGACCATGACCTTTTTCTTCATTGAGCCGCCTCTACAGATCTGGTTGTCTACTCCGACGCTGACTGGGCTGGTTGTCCCGACACACGCAAGTCTACTTCAAGCTACGCTGTATTCCTGGGTGACAATCTCGTCTCCTGATCCTCGAAGCGACAACACATTGTCTCTCGTTCGAGCGGAGGTGATCTGGGTTGTGGCCAATCTTTATTCTTTGAGGTGTCTTGCTCGCCAACCGTTAGGAGCTTCACAACACTCTACGCCAAGCTACCCTCATCTACTATGATAATGTCAGCGCGGTCTATCTCTCAACAAATCCGGTGCAACATCAGCGCACTAAACATGTTGAGATTGACCTTCACTTCGTCCGAGAACGAGTTCGTCTTGGCGATGTCCGCGTTCTTCACGTTCCGACGATATCTCAATACGCCGATATCTTCACTAAAGGGCTACCTACTTCTGCCTTCACTGAGTTCCGGTCCAGTTTGAACCTCCGTTGCACTGACACTCCAAACTCTTCGGTTCCTGGTCCACACTTAGTGTTAGACTCTTTAGTTCTTGATCCACACTGCAACCTTTAGTTTATATATATAACCTTTAACTTATCAATATATATAGTGTGTAATTACCTTAAATATTTCACTCTCTCAGGTAGAGCACATTTTTGTGGTCCATGCCTCTACCGGGGCATGTCATTCACTTCATCCGAGATACAGGTGTGAATTGTGATACACCACCCGACATCAGGATCGGTGGTGAATTGATTCTGTACAGCTGATTTGTGTGTACAAATTGATGGTAAACGATGTACCGGCCACGGTAGATGATGATGTACCCTGGCACGGACGTGCATTACATGAGATGTACCAAGCAGTCGGGTATCAATAATGTTCTAGGTTTTGATGTCCTATACAACTACTTTATTGCGATAATTGCGCTGTTCAACGGCAGTCCTAACCATCTCCATTTCAACCCTGATTCGATTGTGATAATTTTATATCAATTTGCAGAGTATACAGTCGTTGCAATGTTTCTTTTCAAAAAAGAACGATAAAATAATCCCATGGGCAGGCTGCAGACTTATTTCCGTGTAAAATGTATCTCTTCCAACACATTGAGAATCACAGTGGTAAAAATGGAGGCCAATAATCGTACATGTTACAACCATGACACCTAAAATACTAATACAGATGTTCTTATCAGGAAAGAGTTGCAGCAGTTCTACATAAACCTGTGTATTCAATACATCAGAAATATGAGGGGAGAAATCATTAGCTCACAAGCTTATCAGGTATAACTATGAACTAAACAGGCTTCCCATTCAACTTTGGGAAGGGGTCTTGTTTGCTAAGGACAAGAACTTTGCTTTTGTGAGCAAAGTATCCTTTTATCAGATTCTTGTATATTAGGCAAGCCATGATGCATTCCACCTGACAGCAAGGGGAAATTAGGTTAAATATATCATAGCAAACAAAGATAATAATAATGATGATGATGATAATTCATTCTCAAAGCACCTCATCCACATCCATGTCGATTTCAAGCCATTTCAGAGCTTTAACCACGACTTCTAGCTTAATTTGATGTGCCTTGGCTGGTTCCTTCTGCCTCTGAATGATATGGCTGCAAAAGAATAGCAAGGCCAAAAGGATTTGGTCATAATGGAATGTAGAGCATGACAATGATGACAATGACACCTTCAAGTTTGCACTCACATTTTCTTTACTAATCTCTGGTAGACCTGGAGTTCAAGTTTCTCCAACACAAGGTAGACACCAGATTTTAAGAATCTTGCAAAATAAATAAGCTATCAGTGACAGTGAAAGGGTTGAAACATTTTCAGCAGAGAAATATGTGAACTTACTGGTCTTCATGCCTTTCTAGAGCTTGCCTGAGAAGCCTGAGATCTCCTCTCTTCAGAGAGGTCACTATATCTGCATACTGAAAGATTAAATTACCACTTGTACAAATCAAAATGAAGATGTAGGGGATATCTCTAAAGTAGGAGCATGGATAAGGAACTATGACCTCAGCAAAAAGAAGTTAAAAACATCTTTATGAAACCAAATAAACAATCCAAGGGAAATCATATTGGGCAAAAGTAATCAATACAACAAGATAAATAAAGCACTGAAGCATGTATGACATCAGACTAAACTTTACCAAAACAGAGCTTACAAATAGAAATGGTTATCCTATGTCATGTAAGACAGCAGTAATTGCTAAACAAAAAGAATATTTAAGAATAGCAATCGCTAAGCAACATCAGCATGTGGTGCCGCAATAAAACAAACTTGCCCTCTTTATACTTTGGCTAGGTTTTCTGTGAGGTTCATTAATAGAATTGATCATGATTTACAACTGTTAATCATGACAGCAATTCATACAACAGACAAAACCTTATCATTGATGAATGATGACTAGGCAAAGTATACTTATCATAACCTGTCAGTATGTCACCGATCATGGTTCTAAGGGGAGGGTGGGATAAGGTTGTGATGAATGTCGATAAGGTTCTGATAAAGTTAATCATGGTTCACACAGGGTTCACAAATCTTAGGTGTACTAAAGACTTCCCAACCCATTTTTTAAATCAAATACTATATAGACCTTAGGGTAAACGATAAACTAAAAAGTTGACACCGATAGGTCAATTTGTGAATTATCTCAAAGAATCACCAAATTAAACATATAAAGCTCACATCTCTCACAAGATTACCTCCTGTTGATGAAATGTACTTGTACCAGTAAAATATCGGAAAGTGCTCAATATGTGGCTAAATGGTTCTTCTTTGTCATCTATCAATTAGGAATTTGCCCAATCCCACTCAAATGCCACTAGATCTTGGTTCTTGCAAAATACAACTCAATACATCTAAATGGCATCAGAGCATAGTGTTCTGGCCTAATCAGCGAAATGTTTAGTATTAAGTGTAAACAACTTCAAAATGTAACAAAAGCAATAAGGAGTGATTTGTGAACAACCAAGATGCATGTTGTTGTAAGTGGAAAAATGGATTGTCCAATGCAACTACATATATTGCTTTCCAGAATTTACTTCAGATTAAACAGTAGTACGAGGATATATACCTCAAACAGATTGTACTTCTCCAGGAGAGTCCTCCTTGGTAAAACACCAATTGAAAGCTTTACCGGGATAAGGAACTTCAAAATTTTCCTAGAAAATTGAACACAAATTAGAGTTTCAACACATGTCTGCCTCATAAATCACAAGCTACAAAATCCCATGTAGTACAAGTACCTCAAATTTGATTCGCTTTGAGAATTACAATGCACCAAAGCATAAGTTAGCTTTTGATCTGCCTGATTCAATTCAATGAAACCAGAACAGAAGATATTAGCAGACTCATCGTTTTGTAGGTCAAAGCATCTTAGAAATAGAATTATATAAATAAATGAACCTGCACACACATGTGCGTGCGTGCACAGGGGGGGGGGCTTACAACAAGAAAATTCTCATTAAACACCTCCAAGCGACCAGTATAATACATATAGGTCACCTGCACCATCAAGCATGATCAATTTTGACGGGGTCAAAAAATACGTCAACGTACCTGGCTATGCCTTCAGTACAAAAGCAAGTCCCAAATTTTGCTATCTAACCTTGTCTTTCACTGGGAAATCTTCAAAATCGAAATTCCTGGCGGTTTCGATGCTTCTTATGACACTACGACAAAGGTGAACTGTACCAAGCTGCATAATTTGAGCATCAACTATTAGCCTGTTTTATCTGAAACCATATACAATCAGTATGCTAGCTCGTACACTTTACTTTTACTTTTAGCTACATTTAAGTGCTCTCCACATATTGTATGTACTATATTGCGTTAGATTAATAAAATCATATTATATAAGTTACGTATTGAAGCGCAAAACTTTACAGCGAAAAAAAACCTACCCTGAAGTAAATTTTGAACAGCTGGCAGGTAACATACAGTGCTCCAATGCGTTTAGGCCCTTTCACCTGTAAGAGTGGAGATTCACCAACGACCTAGAGTCAGACTCTCCAAGATACATCCCTTTAAGACAATGCAAATCGTTTTCCAAGGTGTCGAAAAATAACAATTGCCACATTTTCAGTATCAGCAGTCAAATTGCAAGTGCAATGTTTCTGGCATGTACATGCAAAAATAGCTATCAGAATTAGAACACAATCCGTGATATACATATATATGATGGATCAGATGACAGTTAGCCCACTAAAACTTTAGAGGAGTTTCTATGCAAAACACTGCACTTTAGGTTGTTGCCTGTAACATAAATGCATTGGCAACTGTTAGACACTCAATCAAGGCAAAGATTATCCACTATTGGCAACATCAACTGTTCCAACCTTGCCTGTTAACATAACAATTAAAATTGGTAACAGTTAATGCACTGGTAATTTGCATCAACTCGATTAAGATTCTTGCTAGTCTTCTTATTACCATTCAAGAAAGCACACAAAACAAAGCTTTCAGAATTCCATACCGCAAGTGCGCCGAAAACCTTCATCAGGAATGACCCAGCCGCCTGGAGCTTGTCAGGGTTCTTCCCGCTCATCACAAGCTCCCTATCTGCCTACACCAAAAAAACAACCAAACACCCATGAGCCCCAAAACCACGGGTTTACAAGCCCAGACCACCCACCCCGCTCACCTTCTCAGCGAGCAGCCTGATCTCGAGCGCCACCGTGTGCATCGCCTCCATCGCCCACGGCGTCTCCCAGTTCCGGAACTCCTGCAGGAACGCGCTGCAAATCAAAGCCGCATCAAATCCTCCAAAACTCCAAGTAAATTGAACCAAATTGTTGGTAAAGAGTGTGGAGGTGGTGGTGGAACGAACTTGGCGGTCTTCTCGAAGGAGGAGTAGGCGTCGGCGAAGCGGCGGAGGGAGTGGGAGTGGATGGCGCGGAGGAGCGGGGAGAGGAGGTCGGAAAGGTGGGGGAAACGGTCGGCGGCGAGGCGCGGGAAGTCCGGGAAGGCAGCGAGCGCGTCAGAGAGCGGGGTGGAGGCGGGCGCGGTGGAGATGGCGAAGAGGGAGGCGAGCGCGGGGCCGTCGGACTGGGGGATGGCGTCGGCCATGCGGGAGAGGTAGTCAGCGATGCGGCGGTGCGCCTCCCCCATGCTCAGGTACGCCGCCATCTCAGGCGCGGCGGCGAGGCTGTCGGGGTTTGGGGTTTGGTGGTCGGCGGCGGCGGACCACGGACCAGACGGGAAGAAACCAGTGTAGGTTGATGGGGTAGTCCCGATGTTTGAAGGGGGGTGACGATCGCCCATCGTCGCCGTCGAGTGAGAAATCGATGCTTGTGATTAACGGTAACATAACCTTGCAATTTTAAAACGGGGAATTGATTATTTACGCTGATGGCTTTCGAGAATATATCTTCGTTCCCGGTGTAATTATTTATTTACTTTCGCTTAGTGTGATACTTAAAATACTTCATTTTTATTATTATAATAACTAGCAGGTGACCCACGTATTTACGCAATTAGATTTATTTTAAAGTTTGTATAAATATTTGAGAATATATTTATGTATCTTGTGACTATTTAGACTTTTAAGATATCTCAAAAATAGGAAAGGACAATAGAAGCTTAAAAGAAATTACAACATAACGAACATAATTGAAGTACGTGATTTGATGGAAGAAAATAATTGAACATGATAAGTTGTTAGGGGTTTCTAGAAACTAATCATTCCCCATTATGCATAAATCATGTAACTGTATGACCCTTTTTTTTACTCTATTAGTTATTTTTTTTAAAATTGTATGTATGCACATGTATCTCTATTTAATCTCAAGCAATATGTTGATTATGGATGCGTCAAATTATATTATTAGTTTACATACTATAATATGTTGAGTACATTGCTCACGCATACGCAGACGCATCATGGACAACCTATCTTGAACTTATCTTCTCTCGCATACCGGATGCCCTACCAAACTGTATGGCTTCTATCTCTTCTCGCCATCACAACTCTCCAACAGTAAGCTCAAATATTGATCGATCCCTCTCAACTACCACCTCTTCCAATGCAGTACTTTACCATATAGTTATTTTTCACTTCTCCCTAATTATTTCTTATTGCTAACCATTGCGACACCAACACACATAGAGATGGTAATCAAGCGCGGCGGGCACAGTTAGTGCTCGCCCATACCCATACCCATCAGCTCAAAACTCCCCCACAGGCATGCCCGTGAAGGCGACAAGCAGAGAACCTCGCCTATACCCGTCGCCCACAGGCATGCCCGCGTGCCTGTCACACTAGAAAGGAGGAAAGGAGGGCGCGAACAGACGAGTGGTGGCGCAGCCGCGCAGAAGGATGGATGCGATGAAAGTAACCAATAAGAAATGGGGAAGGACCGTATCAATAAATCAGTAGAACACAAGAGGAGGAGGAGGAGAATACCATGTCAAGAAGGAACAAGCATATGCAGGATGAGCTGTGAGCGGCGGCGGTGGGAGCAAGATGATGTCGCCGAAGTAGCTGCTGACCACCATCCACATCATCTTCTCCTGGTCTCCACGCCCTTCTTCATCAAGCTGCTACTACTCACCAACTCCTACGCTTCCCCCGCCTCCTCTGCGCGCACCTGCCGCTTGGCCTCTCCCTGTAGCTCCTCACACTTGTCGTGGTCAACTTCGGCCAGGGAGCCGCCAATGCCTTCATCACTAATAGCTCCGAGGACGGGGGGGGGGGCAGCACGCAGGCGGACGAGTGGCGGCATGGCTGTGCGGGAGTCGGGAGATGGTCGTGGATGGGGGCGGTGAGCCTAAGGCGGCGACGGACAGGGGCAGTGAGCAGGAGGCGGCGGCGGGCGAGAGCTAGTGCGGTCGTACGAGATAGCAGGAGTCAGGGAGAAGAGATGGATTGGGGATTGGATTTGAGGTCGGGTCGGGTGTCGGGGATGCTAGCAAGTAGCGGCTGATGGAGTGATAAAGAGATGAGATGGATGAGCCCACCTGTCAACGTGGATTGACGGGTAAATAGGCGCGACGGGCATGAGTAGAGCTCACCCATGCCCGTGCATGTTTACCCGACGGGTAGAGGATTGCCCCCATTTCCATATCCATGAGCAAAGAAAGCCCCCCATGCCCGGCTCCATTTGGGCAATTGCTCGCGGGAACGTGGGTAATCGGACACAATTGTCATCCCTAAATACACATACACATACAACCGTCACCGATCTCAGCTGGGGAAACGTGTCACACTCTCTCCGGTAACTCCGAGCATATTCCCTACGGTTGCACTATCTCTACTCCTAACTTTTTGCTCATTTTCCTTTGTACGCTCACGCTTTTATTCGTACGAATGCATAATGTTATACATGCTCAACGTCATCTTCTCTCGTGTCGGTCACTCCTCTTCTTCGGTGTTGGCCAACTCAACGTTGTGGCTTCCTCACTATTAATCTCTCTCAGCTGCTACCCCTTCCATTGCAATACTTTACCATATAGTCATCTTCTACTTCACCCAATTATTTCTTAATGCTAACCATTGCGACATCAACACGCATACACATGCAACTGTCGCCAATCTCAGTTGGGGACACGTACCACGCTCTCTCTAGTGACACCAAGCATATTCCCTACGGTTGCGCCATCTTTACCCTAAACTTTTTGCTCCTATGCCTCTGTACATCCGCACTTCTATTTGTACGGATGCATGATGTTATACATGCTCGACGTCCTCTTCTCTCTTGTTAGTCACTTCTCTTCTTTGACGTTGTGGCTTCTCATTAATCTTGGCGACCTCCCATCTTCACCAATATTGACAAATCTACTTTAGTCTTTGTCTAACGATATAGGGAATCTTTTCCCCATCGCTGGTGACGACGTTCTCCTCACCAGTGATGGCATGCTCCTATCTACCTGATGTCCCTATATCATCCATAGTTCATCTTCAATGCAAAGCTTCATCTCTTCTCTGTCAGGGCTTCCCACCATCGAGCTTCTTTGACCACTAACTTTTTCAACAACGTCGATGGTCACCACTTTTTATCGTGATCCTTGGCTCCTTCATCATGGTACTTTCTCTTCAATGGCTCCGGCTAGTAGCATGAGATTGCCCTCATCTCGGTCGTCGCCATGGGTCATTGTATTCTTGCAAGAAAGGTCGATGCCATTGCAATCTTTTGTGATGCCATTGCAATCTTTCGTGATCTCCTCCGACGCCATTTGTGCTATCCTCATCATAACATGTATATGTAAATTAAAATTAAAATTATTTTTAATTTTTATTCCATATGAAGCAACAATAAAAATATGTGACCATAAGAGCGAACGTAGTGGCTTATTTTGTGCCTCCTCCCACACCATTTATGTCATCCTCGTTATAACTTTTATTTTTATTTAACATTTCTGCAATTTTTATTGGATTCCGTGTACAAACGTGACGAGGATCTGAGAATCCTCATTTTATCTTTTATCTATAATTCTTATTATGGGTAAATATGATGTCACGTAGTCCCCAGAAGTACCCCTTATATTTATAAGGGAGAGGCCTACCAAGTGATTGTAAGTTCTCCTACAATCACCCCCATAGTCGTAAGTCTTACTACGACTATGTCATGATCGATAAGTCCTTCTACGACCACTACCTGGTCGTAAGTCCTTCTACGACTATTGTCCAGTCGTAAGTTCTGCTACGATCTGTACCTAGTCGTAAGTCCTTCTACGACTATTATCCAGTCGTAAGTCCTTCTACGACTATTGTCCAGTCGTAAGTTCTGCTACGATCCGTACCTAGTCGTAAGTCTTTCTACGACTATTATCCAGTCGTAAGTTCTGCTACCACCAAGTCAACCACGACCACCTTATAATCAATAAAACCTACAAGCGAGTGGGTCCAATTGATTAAGGAATTCAAACGATCCACATGCACTATTATTATGCGCAGTAATAGTGCTTAAATACCCCATTACCTCTGAAAGATAACTGCCAAACGGCGTGAAGGAGCCACTACGCTGGTAATTACTGCCATCATGTGCCCATTACTGGCTTGATTAGGCGCCTCTTCAGTAGGGAAAAACGGCTACTCCTTCACGACTATATAAAGGCATCAATCAGAAGGACAAGGGGGGGGGGCGAAAAAGAGCCAATCGAGGACAATCAAGGAAAGAGACAAGTACTGTTCTTTGTAATAGTCTTAGTTTCTGGCTTGATTGTTGAGAATACAGTCAATACTACACACACACAGGGAGTAGGGTTGTTATTCTCCCGAGAAGGCTGAACACGTATAAAATCCCGTGTCAATCGCTCTGCGTGATTTCATCTCTAGGAGACCCCGAATCAAACAATCTTTCACGTAAGATCGGTTCTAAAACACCGGCGGTTAGCGCCGGCCGTGGGGATCTTCCGTAATCTCTTGTCAACATACTCTCTTTTTCCAAATCTCATGCACTCATGGCGGGGAATGGAATGAGGAGAAGCTGGTTTGACTTGGCGGTCTGTGAGGCGTCGACATGGATGCCGGTTTCAACTATGAGCCGAGCGATGCATCCTCGATGGTGATGTTGCCTCCGAGATCATTCTCCAGAAACCATCCCATCGATGGAGTTGAGGAGGGATCCTTATCGCCACAACGATATGTCCAACAGAGGAGCCAATTCCTCAAAGGACAAGGGTCAATCCGACCGAACCGTACCGGAAGGACTTACAACACGACGAGTGTTTTCCTCCAAGTGTTCAAGTCCCCTAAGGCGGTCAGACACAGGTGAGACAAGTTACGAGAGCCACCATTCCGGGACTCCACCAACATCGGTGATCCTCTCTCGGGATAACTCCGGAGGAGTGGGATCAAGCATGCTTTCTCTGCAAATTCGACCGTCTCTCCGCAGATCTCATTTGCGGACGGAGCGATTATAACCCGAGTTCCCCTACGGAGGGGTTACTCCAAGTCGCCGGATGGTGTCTCTCGAATACTCCTGGCGCGGGAGGCCTCGGCGCAAGTAAGAATCATCAACGGGAGGTCTTCGTCCTTCCCTCAGATCAGGGTCAGCCTTATGGAGGCCGAGATAAGAACACTCCCCAAAGATCATGCACTGCGCCCCCTTGTGACAATGGCAAGGGCATCACCGATGTGAGCGGAACCAATACTGATGGCGCGAGAAATCCTCGACATTCTCGCACTCCATTGAGAAGGCCTCAAGAATCTGATGAGGAGAATTTTGAGGCCATCCGACGGAAGAAGATTGCAGCCCAGAAGAACCTGCCTGGGCGCATCCAATATAAGTCGAAGGAGGTACAAGAGCTCCAGGACATCAAAGACTTGCTCGAAAATCCCACTCAAGAGCTTGCTCGAGCGCGGAATCGATTTTTCCTTTGAAGAAATTGCGCAAAGGCTTGAGCCGTGATGACAAGACTGGAGGCACCTCGTCGACATCATTCAGGTAGTCGTAGCAATGCGACTTCCTCAGCTACCAGTCAATCAAACATTTCACCACGTAGAAATCGACACGGCCATAAGTCGCATCGATCCCCTACTCGGAGAAATATGTTTCGATTGGTGATGATCAAGCCCCTCGGAGGTGATGGTCGCCACTTCGACAAGGAAATCCGCAGCGGATGGAGTGCGAGGAGTATTCCTCGTAGATTTGAGACCTACTACGGGGCCAGTCGGCTGTTCTTTGGGTATCGTCGTGTCACGATCACTGGTGACATTAACCCTTCTTTCCTACAAAGAAGGCGTCAAGAAGTTATTACGGATCTTCGGCATTTTCGCTCGACCTTGGTACATTATTTGGCCACCTCGTTTTCGACCGATAAACATGGAAGTTTGATGGATCTCAAAATCCCATTGAATTTCTTCAAATCTATACAACGGTGTCCGAAGCGGCGGGAGGAGGAGAGCATGTAATGGCAAATTACCTTCCAACTGTACTTGAAGGATCCACTCGATCGTGGTTATTAAATCAACCACTCAAGTTGATCTACTCTTGGCAACATCTCTGCGACCTTCTACTGGCGAATTTCCAAGGCACATACAACCGCCCTGGAAAGGAAGACGACTTGCACCGGATAAGACAGAACAACGACGAGACTTTGCGCCAATTCATCAAGCGCTTTAGTCGGGTTCATAATTCAATTCGGAAGTTTCGACTCATCATTATCGGGGCTTTTAAGCAAGGAGTCCGTAGTAGAAGGATAACGAGATATTGCTTTGAATCCTCCAAACAACATTGTTCGAGCTCTTGAAATGGTGATCGATATCATTTATACGAGGCGGTCGAGTGGAACAACACTATTGATCGAGAAAGAAATACTCCTCGAGAGCCAGGTGAAGTTGATAGAAAAAAGGACAAGAAAGCAAAGAAGTTCAAGAATAAAATAAAGGGTCAAAAACCAAAAACCAGTGGTTCCAAGGAGGTCTTGGCTGTGAACGATAAAGAGCCACGAACCACCAAGTCGTACCCTGATCAAGGCAAAGGTAAGCACCACGATCGAAAGAGCGACAAACCAAGGTGGTGTCCTTTTCATAAAAGGAAGGACACGACCTCCATATCGCCGAAGTTTTCCAAAGAAAGCTCGAGGACTACTACAACGGCAAAGAACCACTCCCCACTCTCGAGCAGGTAGGGAATACGAGTGGCCAAAAGTCGTCAGATGATGAAGAGATGTCGTTCCAAGATCCGCAACATACCGTTAAGCACATCTACGGAGGATCATCGACATCTGAGTCAAAACGACATCTTAAAGTCTGCGGACGAGAGTAAACTCTATAGATGCTCCTCTTGTCAATAATTTACGAAGTGGTCGGAAGTTACCATTTCTTTTGAGAAGGGTGACTTGCCCGATCACTTCGAATCGATCAGTCGATATCCCATTGTGGTCGAACCCACCATCAACAAACTGTCGAGTCAATCGAGTTTTGGTTGATGGTGGCGGTTCCTTGAACATCTTGTTTACAAATGCCACGGGCGAGATGCAAGTACCGGGACAAAGGTAAGACCGATGCGATACTCTTTTCATGGAATTGTAGCGGGGTCTTGACCAAACCCATTGGCCAAGTTTCTCTTCCTTTAACATTTGGTTCACCAAGTAATTTGGAGACGAGAAAATCTCCTTTGATGTGGTCGATTTCGATATGGCATATAACGCCATACTCGGACGACCGACTTTGGTAAAATTCTTAATGGCTACTCATTATGGGTATCAATGTCTTAAGATGCGGGTCCCAAAGGAGTGATCACAATTCATTGTGACAAGAAGATGGCGTATAAGCTGCGGCCAATCGATCCTCGAGATGGTTGGTCAAATACCAACTCGAGAAGAAAGTCGACCGACTAGCAAGTCGAAGCCTAAAAGCTACATCAAAGCCGAATGACCAAGTCAAAGAGGTTCCTCTCGACGCAAAGAAGCCCTCGAACCTGCTTACGCATCGGGAGACTTTCGACCCCAAATAGGAAGACACCCTCATCACCTTTCTCAGAGCTAACGAGATGTCTTGGCGTGGCAAGCATCCGACATGCCCGAGTCCCGGGGAGGTGATTGAGCCGAGCTAGCTTTACGGCACGATAAAGTACCGTAAAACAAAAATTATGGAGATTTGCCCCTGATCGACGAGATGCTATTAAATCAGAATTGGATAAGCTACTTAAAGCAGGCTTTATAAGAGAAGTCAACCACCCAGAGTGGTTGGCTAACCCTGTAATGGTCAAGAAGTCAAACGGTGCATGGCGTATGTGCGTAGACTTCACTAATCTTAATAAAGCTTGTCCAAAAGATGATTTTCCTTTACCTCGTATCGATCAGTTGGTTGATTCTACTGCAGGTTGTGAAATATTAAGTTTTTTAGATGCATATTCTGGATACCACTAGATCAATATGTGTCTAAACGATGAAGAAAAGACCGCATTCATTACACCATTTGGTACCTTTTGCTATGTCAAAATGCCATTTGGTCTAAAGAATGCCGGTGCTTCTTTTCAACGCTTGATGCAATCGACTTTTTCATCTCAATTAGGCCGGAATCTGGAAGCCTATGTTGATGATCTAGTCGTAAAAAGCATTAAGAAATTTAATCATATCACTGACCTACAAGAAACATTCGACAACCTCGAGAAAGCACTTGCTTAAAACTTAATCCAGAAGTGTGTGTTTGGAATTTCTTGGGAAAATTGCTTGGATTCCTAGTATCATGCGAGGAATCGAAGCAAATCTGAAAAATAAAGGCCATCCTCTAAATGCGCCTCAGGCCACAAAAAGAAGTCGAGAAAATCACTTGGGTGCATGGCGGCTTTAAGTCGTTTCATCGCATCGACTAGGAGAAAAGGACTACCTTTCTTTAAACTTCTCGGGAGACACGAAAGTTTTGAGTGGTCGAGCGAGGCAAACAGCGCCTTCGAGGATGTCAAGAGGTACCTTTCGAGTGCTCTGTGCGGTTTCTCCAAAACCGGAAGAGGCGCTCTTAATTTACCTAGCCGCCACGCCACGGCGAAAGCGCGATCTTGGTCGTAGAGCGTGAAAACGTACAACGACCGGTTTACTCGTCGTGAAGTTTTACGGGCCTAAGGAGCATTACCTCGAGTCGAAACTTCTATATGCCCTCCTCATGTCTTCGAGAAACTACGGCATTATTTTGGTAGCGCACAAAATAGTTTGTGCCGTCGAGTTTCCTTTGGGAGCGATCCTCCATAATAAGGAAGCAATGGGGCGCATGGCAAAATGGTCGGTCGAACTTGGGAGTTCGACCTCCATTCGTGTCGACGACCATAAAATCCCGGATCTTGGCGGACTTTGTCGCCGAATGGACAAATCTGAACTGTTCGGGATCCCGATCTGATTCCCACGACCGATGGATGATGTACTGATGGGTCACTTACTTTAAGTGGCTCGAGAAGTGGGGTGGTCTGGTATCTCCTAGGAGAAACCTTAAAGTATGCCATACAATTAAACTTTGGGCCACTAACAGCGTGGCGAGTCACGAAGGTTTGCTAGGCGGCATACGAGCTCTGAAAGCACTCTCGATTAAATCGACTACTCGTGAGAGGAGACTCTCAATTAGTCGTGAATCAAGTCGGAAAGAGTACGGTGCTCTAACTTAACAATGTCTCGGTACTTATCGAATCGTAAGCTAGAAAAGCATTTTTAGGTTTGAGGTACAATTCATCCCTCGAAGGATAATTTCCTCATGAGACCAACTTGCTCGGATGGTTCTTCCCGTCTGCGGTACCAAAGGAGTTTTCTTGGAGCAACTCCAAAAGCCGTCTCGGGTCGAAGAACCGAGACACCTCCTATTGAGATGGCCTCACGGATTACGAGGATACGGATGACTCCCATCTACGAGTATCTTCATAAGGGTTCCGTGCAGAGGATGATCTTGAGGCGGATCGCTTATATCGAAAAGCCAAAATGTATACTTTGGTCGAAGGAGTCCTCTACAAGCGAGGAACCCAAGGGATACTCATGCGATGCATTCATAAAATGAAGGAATAACACTCCTTCATGATATACACAGTAGCATCTGTGGGACGCATGCTTCCTACAGAACGCTGGTCGGTAAGGCCTTTCGACAAGGTTTCTCTTGGTCATGACTCATGCGATGCTAAAGAGGTGGTTAAAATGTATGTCAATGCCAGTTTCATGGTAGACAGATACACCAACCAGCTCAAGTATTACAAACAATACCTCTTTCTTGGGCTTTTGCGACACAGGGTCTCGATATCCTAGGATTTGTTTCCCAAAGCTCCGGAGGTTTGAATTCCTTTTGTGGCTATTGACATGTTCACAAAATGGATCGAAGCCAACATCAGAATCGATAACAATGGAAGCAGCAAAAAGGTTCATGATGAGATGCGTAATTAGCCGATTTGGAGTTCAGAGTCGAATAATTACAGACAATGGTAAACAATTTGCAAGTGCGAAATTTTAGGAATTTTACGACGAGTTGGGTACAAAGTTATGTTATGTACATTGCACATCCCCAAAGCAGCAGGCGATCGAGCGTGCAAGCGGCCAAATAATGCGAGGAATTAAAACCGAGTCTTGACCACTCGTTAAGCGCTCGGGGCTTGGGTACAAGAATTACCTTAGTATTATGGGCGTTAGATGCGACCACTAGTCGGCGGCGGAGAAACACCATTTTTCTAGTGTTGGGAGAAGCCATGCTTCCTCCGGAGCTAAAATTGCGGTCGACACGAGTTGAAACCTTCAACAACTCCGACCGAGGAACAACTTGAGCGGATGATATTAACCTACTCGAAGAAAGGAGAAACATGGCCTTAATCCGTTCGGCGGTCTACCAACTAGCCATACGCGAGATACTACGATCGTAAGTTCGGCCTCATGACCTTCTTTGTAGGTGACTTGGTGTTGAGGCTCGCCAATCCAAGTCTAATCGGAATAAACTTTCTCCCAAGTGGGAAGGTCCTTACACAGTGGTCAAAGTCACTCGGCCCGGGTCGGTACGACTAGCAATGGAAGACGGACAGGTTCTCTCAAATTCTTGGAACATCGACCAGTTACGCAATTTCTATGTGTGACCAACCTCTCAGGCAATAAAGGTCCAGGTTCCTTCTACCTCTTTTATCTTATTTTTGAGTAGTGCTTTTATAATTTTTCGACTATGATCCAAAAACACCCAGTTTTCTTTACACTGGTCGAAAGGCAAGTAACATCATCTAGTCGAAGTCTTTCCTCTCTGCACGTGGTCCTGCCCACTAGAAGGAACTTCCTAGCATCGACCCGTTACTCACTTTTGTTGCCAATACAAAGAGCTCGGGTTCTGTCTAGTCGAAATGTTCTCAAAGCCAACTCTTCTCATTTTAGTTTCAATAATTTCGAAAAATATTCTAAGTAGAGTGCACTTTTTTATATTTATTCAACCACCTTTGGTGTACTCGTTTCGTTTTAACTGGTCGAAGGAAGAGACACACCTAGTCGAAGTCTTTCCTCCTGCACGTGGTCCTGCCCACTAGAAGGAACTTCCTAGCGTTGCTCAGTCTCCTACTTTTGCTACTAGAAAAGACTTATCGAGTTCATCAGAAAAGGGCGAATGAATTATTAAAGTCCTCTAGACGTTTGCTTAACTCAAGTTGCTGTTCTTGGTTTGATTAAACTAGTCGGAGATGGTAACATCACCTAGTCGAAGCCATTCCTCTCTGCACGTGGTCCTGCCCACTAGAAGGAACTTCCTAGTGTCGAGTCGTTTCTACTCTTTCGACCAGTGCTTGACAACCATAACAAAAACTATAAGTTAAACAAACCTCTCTTTCTATTTCACGCACTATTTACTTGGATTGTCTAAACAAGCCAAGCAAATAGTCGGGGGTTAGGATAAAGTTATTAATTTAACTTCAGTTCTTAGTCTTTAATTCGTTTATTATCTTTTGAGTTGCTAATTACTCGACAAGATGATTTGCAGGAAACAAGATGGATCGTATATATTTCATCAACAGAAATTTGTCTGTCTTACAAAGCTGTTACAGATTACTCTGAAGAGGGAGAGCCTAGTTGCATTTCCTCATACCTTTTGCCAACTCGATTGCATTTCTTCAATCAAGCGACTAGCCTCGATTCGAGCGATCAAAGTCGGCTTCGATTGGTTGCACATTAAGGCGGGGGTCATGAGCTTTAAGTTTTTCCAAAGCATAACTTACTGCAGCTTCGACTGCCTCCCTTATGGATTCAACCTGGTTGGCCTTCAGAGTGGTCACCATTTTTAGCAAAGTTCCGACTTGTTCCCCGATGGTACTTATGTGAGCAGCTATCGTATCTTCTCGAGGAGTTTTCCCTCAGTATGTAGCTCACCAAGTACATGGTTCAGGAGTGTGATGTTGCCTTGAAGATTAGTCTTCATTGATTCCATCTCCTGTTGGGAACGAGTCGAAGCCTCGCGAAGTCTTTTGTTTTCGACCACTTGTTCTGAAAAGAATAAAACCGGTCAAACAAAAATAAACTTCTAGAGGAAGAGAACACAAATATAATTATAGGTAAAGCATTTCTTACCTACTAGTCGAGAATACAACTTCTTGACTTCTTCTTTATGGGAAGTAGTGGTTTCAGCGTGCTTTTTCTCCCATGTTCTAACGTTCTCTGCATTCTGCTTGGCAATGCGGACGGCCTCGTTACAAATCAGAGTTTTTTTTTTCATTTATTTCAGCCTCGAGGCTTCTCAATTCGACAGCAAATTCTGAAAAAGAAATTAGCATTAGAAAAGGGAAAATACTCGAAAAGAACAACAGGTAAAGAATTGCTTACATTACTTGAGTTTTCATCCCTCGAGTTCTGATCCTTATTCTTGGTAATACGAGAAAACTCCTGAATGACCAAAGCTTTTTCTCCAACTTCAGTCCGGAGCTTCTTCATTTCATCTTCTTTTTCTGGAAAAGAAATGAGAGTCGAGTAAAGGTTAAAGTCAAAAGCAGTCTTAAGTTCAGCACTTACTGTTTATTTTTTCCTACAATCTTTTAGTTGCGAGATGGCTTCTCGAAGTTTCTTGAGAGGTCTATTACTTCCTCCTCGACTTTTTCGACCTCTTTTTCATAATCGGCGAGTCGGCTAAGGTCTTTGTGTCACTTTTAACCTACAAAGGATAAAAGTGGATATGAACATCGGTCAATCGGTTGTAAGTTCTTCTACAACCATCGACACAGTCGTAAGTCTTACTACGACAAAGCCTCCGGTAAATAAGCTTTTTACGACCAATACCTTGTCATGAGTTTTTCCATGACAAATTTCGTAAGCACTATATAAGTAGTCAAGTCGAAAGCGACTATGAATAACGATGACTTACCATCTTTCCTTTGTATCACGAGTTCCTCTTTTTCTTTTGGAGCTCTAGAAGTTGTCGATGATAGTCACCAACAACGACAATTTGCTCTAGAGCTTTACGCAAAGGAAGACAGTGAGAAGAAAGGGAAAGCCATATATATAAGTATCCTAAAAATACTTACATTCATGGTCGACCTAGCAAATGTCGAATAAACCATCTCAGGGTCTTGACTTGTCCACCTTCGCAACAGATCCCACCAAACCTTCTCAAGACACTCATTGTCAAAGATGTTTCCTCTATTGGGAATATCGTTGGGATGGGGACTTCGGTCGCGAGATCTGAAAGCGAAGACCCTCGACGGTAGCGAGTCCAAAGAAGTCGGCCACGAAGTTGAAGTATTCTTCTTCTTGATTATGTAGCTATGACTTCTCTTTGATCTTTGGGAGGAACGCCTGCCACGATTTCCTTCCCAACGACGGTGCACAGGCTCATCACCGCCATGACCAGAGGCCTCTCTGTGCCCTGTTGTCTCTCGACCTCGATGAGTCGTGGTGCCACTTCAACGGTTGCAGCCGCTACTTCAACGATCGTAGCTACAACGTCAGCGGTTGTAGGAACCACTCTGGGAGCCACGACTTCATCGGCCACCTGGGCCAAGGATGATCCTTCGATCACCTCCATTATTACCTCTTAAACAACTGAAGAAGTGGCAATGGGCTTCTCAACGGAAGCATTCCCGGGGGCTGAAGGAGTCGGACTAAAATAAAGAAAAGCAAATTAGGTTGTGAAAAGGAAAAAGGTAAATGTTGTTCTTACACTTTAGTACATTTCGCATACCTCTGCACCCTGGTCTTAACCAGGAACTTAGGAGCAATCCTCCCAACGGAGGACTTCTTCTCTACGACCACGTCTGGTCGAGGTTCAATAATGGGCCCGACTACGACCACGTCAGTCAGAGAATTTGAACAGAACCACATCTCGGTCTCTGATTTTACGGATAGCAGAGACCGGTCTCGACCACTCCGGGAGCAACACTACCCTCAAGCTGCGGTGTCTTTGGGCGAAGATCGTCCTTTACAAAAGACATAAAATCTTTCCAGATTTCCTTTTCCAGTTGCTTAACAAAACTAGGAGTGGCAGAAACTGCGAAAGATTTCTTGTCATAGTAGAAGGGTACCTTAACCCTGCGGGGTTTGTGCTTAAGAGGTTCAACTGCTTCAACCCCCTCGGCTTCGACGGCTTCAGCCTCGGCTTCAATTATGGCTATGTCCGCCGCAGGCTTTGTAGAAGATCTGGTCGAAAGACCAGAGCTCGAACTTGCTCCTCCCTTGTCAGCGGATCTCGCAAGTCGATGTCTCTTGGACGGAGGAGCCGAGCCTTTGTCTTTCGACAACGCTGCACCAATGGTTATCAACGCAACTTCCTCGTCGTCTGGACGATTTTCCATGCCTACTTTCTGTAAAGTAAAACAGAAAAAGAAGAATTACCAACCGGTCGTAAGTTTTTCTACGACCAGGGTCAAGTCGTAAGTTTTTCTACGACATTTTCTTGATCGTAAGATATTCTACGATCACCACTAGTCGTAAGTTCTTCCACGACTATAAAATTCTAAAGAAAAAAAATCAACTTTTGATTACCTTTAGGTGCTCTATCCTTTCATTGCGGGTAAAGCCGCAATGATTTGAGGAATCACCGCTCGGGGTGGCGGAGACTTCTCACAGACGAGTTTGACTCTAGCGTCAATCTCCACCTGTGGAAGATCTGTGTAAACAGATAAGAACGTTAGATAACTTTGAGAAAGACCAAACCGAGAGCTAAGACGGAAGTTCACTTACCCTCGTCATAGTCCCTGGTTGGGTCTCCTCTCCCCGAATATCTCCACATAGGAGATGCTCGTTTCTTCAAGGGACTGATTCGGCGTGTGATGAAATCTGTCACCACATGCCATCCGGTCAACCCCTCCTCCTTCAAGTCCTTAATGGCTTGAATGTAGGGGACAATCCGACTAATATCTTCAGGAGTTGAGTCCCATGAATATTTCTTCTCGGCAGACCTTCCCCACGAAAGAAAGGCTGTCTTCTGAGGTGACTTTCCAGTAAAACCACCTCTTTCTCCATCCCGGCCATGAAGACCGAGTGAAACTCTGAATATACTCCCTCGACTTCAAGTCGTGGAGCTTCAGACCGCAACTTCCGGCAATTCCGGTTTGTCGAGCCATCCCGTAATAATATTGGAAAAGCTCGAGGTCATTGGAATCCCTAGGTACGCCTCGCAAAGGTACACGAAGACACTCAGCATAGTAATTGAATTAGGACCTAGATTCACTAATTCCACTCCAAAGTGCTCGAGTACCACCGTAAGAAAGGGGTGAGCAGGCAGTCGGAGGCCGCACTCACAGTACGCTTGGAAAACGGGGATTTGCCCATTTTCCCCGACGGCGATCTTTGTCCGATGGCGGAAGCCATTTCACGAGCCTTCTCGGAATCTTCCCGGCGTCGACCAAGACTTTAATCTTCACCGCATCCATCTCCGACTCTTCCCACTCAGAAACTTTCTTGGCCATTTCTCTCAGAAACAAGAAGTTTTGGATTGAGAAAGGATTGCCAGAGAAGACAAGATTAGGGTTGGCGGCGGAGAAGGCGAGAGCTCGAAGAACAGTGGGAACGATTTGGGGAAAAGGTAAAAATCCAAGTCTAACTTCAGTGAGTTTTTATAACCGCACGATTGCCACCGCTTCGGGAACCGTCTCATCGACATGTCTGTGGGAGTCGTTTGCAATTCCCTAGATGGTCTGTTCGAGAAAATTAGGTTCGTTTTGTCACCTCCAAGCGAAATTACTTTCTTGACCAAGTCTTTCTGGTCGAATGAAGTATCAATCGGAAAGGATTTTTTCTCCGATCGCCCTACTACGACCACTTCACAGTCGTAGGGGTTTTTACGACTTTTTGATAGTCGTAAGCAACCTTCCTGACCAAGCAAATTCCTGGTCAAAGTAGCACTCAAATGTCGAAGAGTTTTTCCTTCGACCATTATTCTGCGATATTTTCATAGTCGTAAGACCATTTGCAAATCCTTCACCAAGTAAGTTACTTTCACTTGAAGCTGGGGGGCTAGATGACGAGGATCTGATAATCCTCATTTTATCTTTTATCTATAATTCTTATTATGGGTAAATATGATGTCACGTAGTCCCCAGAAGTACCCCTTATATTTATAAGGGAGAGGCCTACCAAGTGATTGTAAGTTCTCCTACAATCACCCCCATAGTCGTAAGTCTTACTACGACTATGTCATGATAAATAAGTCCTTCTCGACCACTACACGTCGTAAGTCCTTCTCGACCATTACCCAGTCGTAAGTCCTTCTACGACTATTGTTCAGTCGTAAGTTCTGCTACGATCTGTACCTAGTCGTAAGTCCTTCTACGACTATTATTCAGTCGTAAGTCCTTCTACGACTATTGTCCAGTCGTAAGTCCTTCTACGATCCGTACCTAGTCGTAAGTCCTTCTACGACTATTATCCTGTCGTAAGTTCTGCTACGACCAAGTCAACCACGACCACCTTATAATCAATAAAACCTACAAGCGAGTGGGTCCAATTGATTAAGGAATTCAAACGATCCACATGCACTATTATTCTGCGCAGTAATAGTGCATAAATACCCCATTACCTCTGAAAGATAACTGCCAAACGGCGTGAAGGAGCCACTACGCCGGTAATTACTGCCATCATGTGCCCATTCTCGGCTTGATTAGGCACCTCTTGGCGAGGAAAACGGCTACTCCTTCACGACTATATAAAGGCATCAATCAGAAGGACAAGGGGCGAAAAAGAGCCAATCGAGGACAATCAAGGAGAGAGACACGTACTGTTCTTTGTAATAGTCTTAGTTTCTGCCTTGATTGTTGAGAATACAGTCAATACTACACACACACACACATGAGTAGGGTTGTTATTCTCCCCGGAGAAGGCCTGAACCTGTATAAAAATCCCGTGTCAATCGCTCTGCGTGATTTCATCTCTAGGAGACCCCCCGAATCAAACAATCTTTACGTAAGCTCGGTTCTAAAACACCGACAAAACGAAATTGCTATTTTTTAAATTCATTCTAAAATTAGTTATTTTGGCAGACTTATGGAAATCAAAATGTAAAGTTTCTTTTATTTTTATTCCAAAATTGAGTTCTTTTTTCTTGGAATTCGTATCTGAATCTATTGTTATTTTTTTAATTTTTATATCCTAGATTACATTTATTTACGGATTTTACTTTGGAATTCGTATTGAAATCAAATTGCTAATTTTATTTTATGTTCATTATGAATTTTAGTTATTTATTTGTTGGATTTTGTATACATATATAATTTCCAATTATTGCTTAATTTTAATTATGTATTATAATTGTTGGAATTTGTGTCGAAATCAAATTACTAATTTTATTTTATTTTTATTTTGAATTTCATTTTTTTGTTGGATCTGGTATACAAATCTAATTTCTAATTTTTTTATTTTTCTAGATTATAATTATTTAGGGGTTTTACTTAGAAATTCATATGGAAATCAAATTACTGATTTTATTTTTTATTCTGAATTTTAATTTTATTGTACTTGACATAGACTCTTTTAGTTAGGAATTCATATGGAAATGAAATTGCTGATTTTATTTTATATTATATTCTGGAATTCGATTTTATTGTGTCTGACATGGACTCTTTCTTTTAATCTAGACCGTTATGAAGGATTGTAGCAGGGCTACGATAGCACAAAATAAAATTTTTACCGCACAACCGAGGAACCTCCGCTAGTAATAGATCACAAGATTACCACTAGACGCGCCGACTCGTAGCGAAAGTAGAGTCGATGTAGCGAGATGATGCGGTCGTAGTTGTACTCGCCAAGTGTCTTCTCCTCCGAGTGGTCGTACTCGTCGCACGTCTTCTCCTTCGACACCTGTGATCGTCATGAGTTGTGGATTGTCGTAGTGCTGATGCTTCGCAACAACACCTCCAAGGTATCCATATGTACGGGGCAGGGACACCACGCGCTGGAGTGCTAGCACCGGCAGCGTGGTTGAGGAAGGCGTAGCTATTAGGGTTTTGGGAAGTTATTCAAAAGATCATCCTTCTTATCCACCCCATGCCACCGCCCCTCTTTATATAGACATCCATGATGGGTCTCGAACTTGAGGCCCATTAGGAACTCGTGGCCTATACGATTTCGGATCACCATCCAAAACATATCCCAGCCCTTTAAGTGTGCGACCCTATAGGTTTATGTGTAATCGGTTGTGACTCGGAAACTCTTTTCCTACCACTAGTCGTCAGCGGTATCTAGCAGCACATAACGATTCCCAAACACACAGAGAATAAATCAGATGAACCTTAATGTGATATGATCTATGACCAGACCCTCATCACTTACGACCAGTTCGTATCTCTATACGACAAGGTTGTATTTGGTCATGACCAATTCGTAACTCCTTACAACCAGATTCTTACCATTCTGTGATCAAGCTCGACCAATCTACGACTACCTCGTATCTCCATACGACTAGTCCGTAACTGATCGAACTAAGCGACCTACTCATGCATTCTCCCTTTGCCTCACGATGTCTGGTTAAACTCCAGGTGAGATTTTGTGTCATCCATGGACTGTTCAATACTTTCTTGATCGAGTTGTCGGATAACTTTATGTGGTCGACACTTCGACCACTAGTGGCATGGCCATGCACTTTCTTAATCCGACCACAACGAGGGGCTCAGAGATATCTCTCATGTTATGTTGGAGGGGCAAATCCCATCTCGACCAGTCACATCCCTCCGCATGTTTCATAGTATACCCGAAAACTACCTTTATAACTACCCAGTTATGAGTAGCGTTTGGCAACCCCTAATAGTGTTATTATACATGTAGGAAACCATGCTGATCTCAGGTTTAAGGATTTTTGCATCATCATTACTTCAGACCAACTAATGACACAAAGAATCATAACAATCTCAATAATGTTTCAAGGATGGATCTATCTAGCCCCATGTTCTCTAACATGTGCTCACATTATTGATTCGATACCCCTATATCCATGACTGGTGAAACATGATCATCAATCAATACATGTGTCGATCGTAGAGTCACTAGTGTTCTGACCGGGATACATTTAGAATGATATCATATGAGTTAAATAGTTTCACCAACAAGTCACATACTTATTGATCTATAACTGATGATTCATTCAAGGAACATGATAACATATTATCAAAATCATGAACATAATGCAATATCATCATCTCTATAATTGCCTCTAGGGTATATTTCCAACACGTTATAATATGAACCCACCACGATCAATTAACGGTGTAGATCTTTCTTTTTTACGCCAATTAATGTGGGTAATTTTAGCCCTTGAGAGCGAATGTGGCGGCTTCTATTGACTCTACTTTAATAAGATAATAGATATCTGGTGTTTTTTTTTTCATTCTAGCCATGTGAAAAACGGAAATGCCCTCACCATATACTGCCCACCGAAAATTCCTTAAAAGTGCTTCCTACCGGAAGGAGCAGGAGGCAGAGCGGAATCAGGGCAACCAGTACTACAAGTTCGACAGCTAGCTGCTCACCATGTTCACCTCATCGCTCTACCTCGCTAAGCTCGTCGCCTTGTTCTTTGCCGCTACTGTCATCTGGGTCGCCGACCGTAAGTGGTCCATGTTCGGTGGAGGCATCACCATCCTTGTCGGCGTCGCGCTCAACAGCGCCACCAAGAACGTCCTCATGCTCATCATCGCGTCCTCGGCATCGGCATCGGCGTCGGCTTGGCCAACTAGGTATACTACTACCTCCGCTGCTTATTCACAAAATACGAACTAAAATGTTGGCTCAGTGCAGTAGTTTTATTTGACTTTGCATTGAGACGTTTGTCCATTCATACATAAAGACGTATGCATTTCCCTTGAGGCCTTGACTGTTTGACACTTTGACTAGTTTTGGTACTACTTGGAGTCCAACTGATGATCACATTCAGCATCCTATACGCTAACCTAATCAACTACAGCACGACCTAGATCAAGGGCGGGTCGGGCTGGGGCATGAGCCCCGCGCTCACCGCGGTGCTGGCGGCCATCATGGCTACATCTTCCTTCCCAACACCCCCAAGTCCTCATCGACCATGGCTACATCGACGCCACCAAGCGCATACTTCGGCTCGTGCGCGGCACGGACGACATCGAGGAGGAGTACAACGACCTCGTGGCCGCTAGGGTGGAGTCCAAGCTCGTGAGCAACCCGTGATGCAACATCCTTCGACGCCGCAGCTCACCATGGCCATCGCCACCCTCTCTTCCAGCAACTCACCGGCATCAACGTCATCATGTTCTACTAGGGGTGAATATGGATCAAATAGTGTCCGACCGATCTGGACGAAAACAAATTCGGATTATCTCGGATTGGATTTTTCTCGGATAATTATCGGATCGGAAATGAATATGGTTTTTTTGTCAAAAACGAATACGAATACAGTAATCTTGCTATCCGTCGAATACGAATATGAATTATTCAGATAATACAAAAGTCGGATATCTGGAATACCAACCCAACAGCCCACTGGCCCATCAGTCCATCGCTCTGGCTCCGCCACGCTCCTCCTACCCGACTCCCCAGAGCACCTCCCGTTCTCCCTAGTCGTCGCGCACTTTGCCTCCATGCCCACCCTCACCCCGGCCTTCGCCCTCCTCACCGCCATCTGCCACCACCCCGTCCGCCCTCGCCCCTGCCCCTCGCTACCCCGCTCGTCGGCTGCCTCCACTCCATGCGTCGCGCCAGCGACGTCGCCTCCGCCACCTACGCCATCGCCGTCATGGGGCTCTGCCGGCTCAATGATTCCAAGAACGTGCTTGTCGCGCTCTAGGATTTGGCCGCGGATGGGGCCCGACCCTCGCGCAAGCCACGGGAGGCGGTGCGGGATAAGATGCTGCATGACGCGAGGATCAAGGAGGTGTGGGCACTAGAGGAGGCGATGCTGCGGTCGGAGTCCGGAAAGCTGGTGGAGCTGGTCGACAAGCTTCTTGGGGAGTGGGAGGACTGAGCCATGGAGGAGAATAATGGCTGGTGCTTCCCTTCTTTGGGTCGTGCAAAGGTGAGAATTTTTTTAGACTTTCCTAGAATCGGTTCAATGTTCAGTGCTGGTTTGGATGTACTGACAAGAAATGATGAGTTTGCAATATATATATCGTGAAGTGAAATTATTCGTAGCAGCATCTGCAAAGTGGTATTGACTATTCATGCGCATACACACATATATAATTCGCCACAAGATTGTTGCAACCTTCACTGATAGTTGATATATAGGGGGTAGCATCTATGTGTTGTCGACAACCGAACTCACGAACGCACACGCACACAATACACAGAAGATTTTGTTGCCACTTCAGCGCAGCGCTTTCTGACTCTATTGATCAAAGTATATAACCAGCGTCGGCCGTTACGACTCAACGAAAATGACGGACACAACGACTACGTGATTTGCCGCACCGCGAACCTCGCGCGATTCTGGCGTACTAGACGCATCCGGTGACGGATTCAGTTTTATTGGCTACGATGGAAAACTAGCTAACTGAATTCTGAAAGTTCTGAACCTGGACTGAATGAAAGGACTGAAACCAACTGAACTAACTGAATGAAACAAATAATCTCCCCTTCACGAGGTTGGTTCAGCCCAGATTAACAACGCCAATCTTCTCCCGAAGCTCACAGAACCTTAATCGCCCGAGAGCCTTCGTCATCAGATCGGCGAGCTGCTCTTGAGAGCTCGCATACTCCAGCAAGATGCTGCCCTTGTCAATGCATTCTCGAATGAAATGAAACTTCGTATCAATATGCTTACTTCGATCATGCAGCACGGGATTCTTGCTGAGCGCGATTGCAGACATGTTGTCCATCTTTAGTTGAGGCGTCTGTGGATCGTCACCGGTGACATCCTTCAGCAGCCTCGTGAGCCACACCGCCTGACACGCTGCTCCAGCGCCTGCGATGTACTCCGCCTCACAGGACGAGAGCGCCACCACCCTTTGCTTTTGGGACTGCCAGGCCACCGCCTTCTGCCCCAGGAAGAAGATGATGCCCGTCGTGCTCTTCCTCATCGATGTCTCTCCCAAATCGCATCCTTTGTAGCCGATCAGTTATTGTCGCCGCCTGACAGCTTGGGGTAGATGATGCCGTACTCGATCGTTCCGGCAATGTACCGGAGCAGATGCTTTACCGCCGCCATGTGCTCCTGCCTTGGTTTCTCCATGAATCGACTCACAAACCCAACCGCGAACGAAATGTCCGGGCGAGTGTGAACCAAGTACCTAAGACTCCCCACCAGACTGCGGTACTCGGTGGCGTCCACCAACGCCGTCGTTCCCTCCTTCGACAGCTTCAAGCGTGCTTCCATCGGGGTATGACAAGGATTGCACCCTGCCAAGTTTGCCTTCTGCAGCAGCCTGCGCGCATACGCCGCTTGCCCGAGGGTGATAGCAGCCTTGGACTGCCTCACCTCGATGCCCAAGTAGTAAGATAGCAACCCGAGGTCACTCATCCTGAACAGGCGCTGCATCTCCACCTCGAATGCTTCGACTCCACCTTCCTTGGCTCCTGAAATAATCAAATCGTCGACGTAAACACCGACGACCACCCGTGACGACCCCTTGCCGCGGGTGTACATGCCATGCTCGCTGGAGTACCGTGCAAAGCCGAGATCGCGCAGGCTGGTGTCCAGCTTCTGGTTCCATGCTCGGGAGCTGCGAAGCCCATAGGCGCCTTCTTGGTAGCGCATGCCTTCCTCTCATGCCCGGTAGTGGTGAAGCCAAAGGTGGTGCCATATACCTCCTCATGAGGTCTCCATTTAAACGCCGACTTTACATCCATATGATGGACAAGCCAGCCCTCCTGTGCAGCAACGGCAAGGAGCATCCTCACCGACTCCATTCTCGCCACCGGCGCGAACACCTCATCGAAATCGGCGCCGGCCTGCTGGACATAGCCCTTCGCCACGAGCCGGGCTTTGTGCTTGATGATCTCCCCTTGTTCATTGCGCTTGAGCTTGAAAACCCACTTGAGACCGATCGGGCGATGGCCTTGGGGCAGATCAGTGAGCACCCAGGTACCATTCTCCTCAATGGATGCCATCTCTTCCATCATGGCCTTCCTCGAGTGCTTGTCACCTCGTGCGTCTTGAGCGTGGTGGTTCATCGTCCACGGCAAGCATGAGTCGCCGTCTAACTCCGTTCGGCATGTCTTGGGGTAGCCGCCGGTCCCAGAATGTTCTCCGGTGTTACGAACGCGGCGGTACCTCGTCGTTGTGCTTTCGCCGTCAAGGTCAGGTTCACGAGAGGAGGTGGCGCGAACTCCACGGTGGGACGATGTAGGGGCGCAGTGTTCTTGGTCATTGCCTCCATGTGCGCTATTTGGTGAACCCATCGCTTCGGCGCCGCCGTTGGCGTACCAGCGTTGTCGGCGTTCCACCTTGCGATCGATCGAGTGCTTTGGACTTTCCCGGCGAGCCGTCTGGCGCACCATCTACCAGAGCTCCATGGAATCACCACGGTGAACCGTCACCGTCATGTGCTCGGCGTGGAGCGGTTCCGAGTTCGCCGTGTGCTCGCCGTCGTCGTGCTCGCCCGAGTTCCACGACCTGCCTTCATCAAACACGGCATCAAGGGATATGTGGGCGCGATCGGTGTTCGGGTTGTAGAATCTGTATGCCTTGGATCCAGGTTCATAACCGATGAACACCATCGGCGTGGAGCGATCATCGAGTTTGCTCCGGTGTCCACGAGTGGCCTTGACATGTGCAACGCAGCCAAAAACACGGAAGAAGTGCACAGGAGGCTTAGAACCATACCACGCTTCAAACGGCGTCATGCTTTCAACACTCCGTGTCGGCGATCAGTTCAGGATGAAGACCGCAGTTATGACCGCCTCCCCGAACTTACGGGCACCGCGACGCCTTGAGCATGCTCCGCGCCATGCCCAACACAGTTTGGTTCCGGCGTTCCACCACTCCATTTTGTTGCGGAGTGTAGGGCGCCGTGAGGTGTCTCTGGACACCGTGCTCGGCGCAGTAGTCGTTGAAGGTGCGCGCCGTGAACTCGCCACCACGATCAGTGCGAAGAGTCCCGTGGCCGGCACGCTCGCTTATGCCCGGTGCGAGGTGAGCGATGGCCGCTGCAGCTTGATCCTTCGACGTGAGGAGCACAAGCCACATGAATCGCTTTTGTCATCGGCGGTAGAAACATCGCTTGCCACCCGGCGTCTCGGGTGATAGGCCCACACAGGTCAGCGTGCACCAACTCTAGAAGATGGGCTGCACGGTACCTGCTCGACGTCGGAAACGGTCGTCGCCGTTGCTTCCGAGCTAGGCAGCACTCGCACACTTGATCAACGTGCTCAGCGGTGGCGGCCGCGCGCGATCCACGCCTTCGACAGCGCCCTCAGCCCCTGGAATCCGAGGTGCCCAAATCTAGCGTGCCCCTGCCAGGCAACCTCCGAGCTCCGGGCGGCGAAGCAGACGGGCCTGTCGATGTCGAGGTTCAGGTCGTAGAGCCGACTTCGCCGTCCTCTTCACCTTCGCCCGGCAATCTCCTCTGCTGGTCCCGGATCCTCGGCCTCCATGCTCGATGAGGATCTTGTAGTCATCTTCATCGAGTTGCCCCAAGCGGCAATGTTCGTTGTCGGCTTGGGAATGTAATACACGCCGGCGAGCACCTCGTGGTCACCGTTCTTGCACTTGAAGAGGATGGTCCCGCGGCCCTCAATGGCCACGACCGAGCCGTCTCCGAAACGGACGGTTCCTTGCACGCCGGTGTCAATGTTGGAGAAGGCACCACGCTCCCCGTCATGTGATTTGTTGCCCGGTGTCGAGATCCACGAGAGACCCGCCCGATGCCCTTGTCGCCGAACCGGGCGAATGGCTTGTTCTCCTCCAGGTGAACGCGCCCCTGCCGCGTTGGTGATGATGTCACAGCTCCGGCCGTGGCCAGAGCCACGTGAACGATAGGGTCGGCCGTGTGCGCGATGGGGAGGACCTCTTCCTCCTCGAAAGTCCACCGGGTGTAGCCTCCCCGCCGGTGAGCAGAAGCGCTTCGGGTGTCGATGGCGGCTTGGGATCCGATGGCGAGCGTGTCGAAGCTGAGTCGATGTAGAGCGACGTCACCCCCATCATCAGCCTAGCCTCCGGCTCCTCCTCCGCCTGGGCAGTGTGCGCCTGCTCGTCGCGTTTCTTTTTGCGGCATTCGCGAGCCCAGTGGCCCGTTTTGCCACAGTAGGCACATTCATCGGCGGCGATCTTCCTCTTCTTGCCATCGCCGCCGGCGGGTGGCTTGGAGCCACCACTTCTTCCACCGCCTTGGGACGAGCCACCACCTCGGCCGCGCCGTTGCTTGGACGGTGGAGGCCGCCCAGCCCTGGAACCGCCCTCGCCTGAGAGCTGCAACTGGGACACCACCCGCGCCACTAGCTCCTCCTCCGTGTTGTTGAGGCGCGCCGTGGAAGAGTTTGAACCTCCACCGGTGTCGTGCCCGTCGTCAGCCGCCTTGAGCCTCCCCGTGACCTCCTCGATCGTGAGCTCGTTGATGTCGAGGAGCGTTTCGATGGAGATTACTAGCTGCCTGTACCTCGGTCGAGCGACGCGGAGGTATTTGGCAACCACCTTCGGCTCGGCTGCGGGTCACGAGGATCGCCAACCGCTGCCGCGAGATTAGGCGGACGCGAGGCGAAATCCTCGACGGACTCACCATCTCGGGCGCGATGCGCTCGTACTCGCCGCGGAGACTCTGCTTTGTCGACTTCCGCACCCGATCGTCGCCGATGCGCATTGTCCGGATCGCCTCCCATGCCTCCTTGGCCGATGCCTTCATCGCCAAAGTGGGCACCATCTCCTTAGACGCGCAGAGCATATTGCTTCGGTAGCGAGCGATCGTCGTGGTAGTCGACGTCCTCGTCCTCGATCGCATCCCAGAGGTAGTGCGTCTGCATCTTCAGCTTCATGAGCAGCGACCACGTGTCGTGGTTTGTCTTCGTGGTGTGGCGATTGCGGATCGGTCGTCTCGAGCAGCGGCAGCGGCGCCCTCTGGCGTCGCGTTCGCGGCGGCGATGAGTCCGCGAACGGCGCGTCGGTGATCGGCTTCGAGACGGCGATCGCGGTGGAGTCTTCCCAGAGCCGCTTCCCGTCGACTTTGTGTCCGCCATCGCAACGCCTCAGGCCCTTCTCGTCTACGCTCTGATACCAATTGTTGTCGACAACCGAACTCACGAACGCACACGCACACAATACACAGAAGATTTTGTTGCCACTTCAGCGCAGCGCTTTCTGACTCTATTGATCAAAGTATATAACCAGCGTCGGCCGTTACGACTCAGCGAAAATAGCGGACACAACGACTCGTGATTTGCCGCACCGCTGAACCTTGCGCGATTCTGGCGTACTAGACGCATCCGGTGACGGATTCAGTTTTATTGGCTACGATGGAAAACTAGCTAACTGAATTCTGAAAGTTCTGAACCTGGACTGAATGAAAGGACTGAAACCAACTGAACTAACTGAATGAAACCAACACTATGAACTATGAAGTGGTGTTGATGTTGGATTGTTGCGGTATTGGAGTTCAGAGGTCCTTACGTTGGAGTTTTTGGTATCAGTTTTGCAAGAATTTGTTTGAATTCACAGAAGAATAGGAGAAGATTATGTTTGAATTTGTTGCAAACCTTCACTGACTTCTGTTCTCTTAGCTTACATAAAAGGGTTGAGAAGAATACGCAAACCACTATCTCACGCCTTCAAAGAAATCCAGTTCGGTTCCTTCTCTAAAAAACCACTATCTCACGCCTTCAAAGAGATCCAGGTCGGTTCCTTCGCTAAAAAACCACCGAACGAGCACCATCCCCTGCAGAGTCTGCATCGAGCACAAGAACTTTTTGCCTCGAGTGATGTTACGTGTGGTTGCTGAAAATATGATCAATTAATGCAGTTTGCTAGTGTCAATGTCATGTGTGGTTGTTGAAAATATGAACAATTCATGAATGTTTGTATCAAATAAACTAGTTATATATTTTTGTTAATTCTTGGCATACAATTTAAGGGGTTTTTATGTTCCAAAAAATATTCGTGAACGTATTCGTTTCGATTCGTATTCGCTCTGTATTCGTATTCAATATTATTTATATCCATATTCGTATCCAGGGTATTCATATTCGTATCAGGGAAAAAATATGAAAATAAATATGGTAGAACCATTACTTGTATGCATGTCGCATTATTCGTTTTCACCCCTATGTTCTACGCGCCGGTCCTCTTGAAGACACTCGGCTTCCCAGACAATGCGGCCCTCTTGTCCCCCATGATCACCGCCCTTGTCAACGTCTTCGCCACCGTGGACCACCTCAGCCGCCGCAAGCTCTTCCTCTAGGGAGGCACCCAAATGCTAGCCTGGTAGATCGTTGTCGACAGCCTGATCGACATCAAGTTCAGCTTCTCTAGCATTGTCAAAATCCCCAAGGCATACGTGGAATTCGTGGTGCTCTTCATCTGCGCGTACGTGGTCAGGTTCGTGTGGCCGTGGGTGCCACTCGACTGGCTCATCTCCAGCAAGATCTTCCCGCTGGAGATCAAGTCGGCGGAGAAGAGCATCAACATGTTGGTGAACATGCTCTGCACCTTCATCGTCGCGCATGCATTTCTCCCCCATCGGGCAAGGGCATTTTCGTCTTTTCGCGTGGCTAGAACAGGCAAAAGCACCATATATTATTATAATGATGAAAACAGAGTACTTTATGAAGTATCACACTTATCGAAGGATAAATAAACAATTACATCGGGAATGAAGGTATATTGTCGAAGCCCATCTAAGCGAAGGGTACCCAATCAATCCCCCTTCTAAAATTTGTAATTTTAGTATCAAGCTTTCTCTATTTTATATGAAAGATTTTGCTACTGTTTTATTTTAAGTGAAAGGTCTTAAAGAAGTTCTACTACCGAGGGCATTGATTTTGATTAGTGTAACAAAATAAAACTAATAAGGTCTATTACTCCATTCAGTCACGAAAGAAAGTCATTTTGCACATCGGATATGGTCCCTAAGATGCAACTTTGACCACTTGTTTCTATTGTAATATAATTATAAAATCTATAAAAAATATAATGTTATGAAACTATTTTTTGAGACAAATATACATGTATCATTTTCATGTGTCTAATCTAAATATTCAAAAATAAATTGATAGACAAATTTTGTAATATTTGACTGCATGTAACCCAAAGCTATTTTCTTTTGTGATGGGAGAGAGTATCAACAAATCAACGCAAAAACAAAGTTACAAAACCCCGTTCAGATAAGTAAACAATCTAACAAAACACAAAGTAAAAAAATTGTGTGGCCATATCGAACATGGTATCTACAATCAAAAGCAATTGTAAGGTAAGGTAACGGGTAACAAAACCTAGGGCAGACACACAACACCTACCTTGATATTCCTTTTCATCTCCTCTAACACAAACAATTTGCCAGTATTAGTTATCTCCTTATGAAGTCAGACTATGCCCTTCGTCAGGTTATGAGCCTCATTGAAAAATTTGATCATAAACTTCACTCTACTTCCCCTCACGCACAAGGCGAAGAAAGCATCATGCTCTAAAAACATTCATTCTAATAAGCCACAAAGCCCAACACATGGACTACTCATAGGCCTTGCTTGGCATGGGCATAACTTTTCTAAAAAGCAGCTTCCGACTGGACTGTATGGCTGAACGATTGAGCTAAAGAATTTTGGTGTTTTGCAGCCTGACTTATAGTTAGGCTGGTTGGCTGTTCTAAGTTGGAAAATGTTTGGAATGCCCCAAGGCAAATGATGCCTTGTTTGATGTCGTTTGAAGGACATTTTGAGTGGATTTTTTTTTGCACGTGACATACAAATGTAAATATAAACGTTAAACATAATACATTCATAATTGACAAGTAGTAAATACAAAATGTTACATATATGTGGTCCTTGCTTTGACCTTTCGCATATCCATTCATATTAAATGAACCAAAACACAACTATGTAGTTTGAACTATCGCCATGCTACCAGAGCCGCTACCATAGTGTCACGCGGGTCAGTTGTGTGACATCATCCAAAGCAGCCACAACATCACATGCACCGAGGTTGTTCAACATATCCCTATCAGCATAATCTTCACCCCCTCTACACTAGCAAAATATATACCAAGCAAAGCATTGTCTCGAATGAAATTATGTTAAGCCATCGTCACGATGATAATTTTGTTTTGCTTGTCTTCATGGTAACTTGGCAAATTCATAAAAAATATGCCACTTCATCTTCTAAATACCAAATGTACGCTCAATGACATCCCAAAGGGAAGAGTGGTAAAAATTGAACACCACTTTCAGTCCAACTGGTGTACCACCATTCTAGAATTAAGGTACATGGTACCTTTGGTTCTTGTAGGGATCTAGATAACCTTTGCGGTTTGGGTATCCAGAATCCACAAGATAATACTTTCCTACAATATAAATGAAAACAACCATGAAATGCACATGTTTCTCATGCGGCACCGTGACAAGTATATGTGTCACATCTATTGCGCCAATGCAATTATCAAAATGAGGGGAAAACCTAGCCTCTCTATGTCTAGGATGCACTGAAGGGAAGTGAGGATCCTTGGGCTTTATGTTTTCAATACCCAAGCGGTACACATATTCCAAAACATATGCAAACTTCCTGCTAATTATTTCTTTAGAATGGAAAAAATGGTTTTTGAATTGGCTGTTGGATTGAGGAGCTCCACAAGTCATAAGAACATAGCCAATGCTTCCTTCGAGCTCACCACCCTAGTTGATTTGAAGCCATAGTTATTGGTAAGAGTCTCATAAAGCCTGAGAAAAACTAACCTTCGTATTCTGAATATGTCATAACACTCTTGTGAGTTACTAAGTGTCTCCTCGACCCATTGGATCCCCATCATTGTAGGTATTTTCTTTGGCCTCTTGGTAGTGGAGTCACCATAGTTATCGAAACATCCAAAAGCGGTAATCGCAACTAGCGGCAAGAACAAATCTGGCCCTCCATCATCCACATCAACAACACCTTCATGATTTGAATCATCATCACTTGAATCACTAGAACTAGAACTTGAAGAGCTCATCTGGACAGTACACAATATATAACATCACATCAGTAACAAGTGGTAATAACATGGAATTAACAAATGACAAATAATAAGTGACAAGAACATCGCATAGATAAATGACATAACATATGAAATAGTACATTACATAACACATCACATAAATGATAAATAGGTTCAACACTTATGAATGAAGTACAAACTATCTAACGCCTCTTTTTCTCCTCCCATATCCTTCTAAGCCATTATAGCCTTCCTTGAGGTGTCTTAAGTGAGGAGCTATGTGGCATACAAATTCTCATCACTCCCTTCTTCGGCCCCAGCCTTGATAACAAAATCAATCATCTCGGAGATCTCTTGCCTAACAGGATCAATCACTGGACCAGGTGCATTGTTCACCGAATTTTTGCTACCATGAGACTTCTCCACAATATCCACCAACTGCTTCAATTGTGCATCTCTATATGACTTCTTCGATTTCTTCCCACTTGGTGAGTCACGTGCATCACTTTTGGGCCTTGTATTCTTCTAGCACTTGTCCACATTGGGTGACTTCTTGGGTGTAGTGCTTCCCTCATCACCCTCATGCTCAATACCCTCACCCTTACCCTCATCATCTTCAAGGTTCCCATGGGCTGCATGTCGGGACCCAAATATACAAATCTGGACCCTCTGTGTATTCTGCACTAGTCCAGGATCACGCTAGTGCACACAGTGTCAACATTGATGAAATATCACATCCATACAACGAATATAAGAATAAACGAGTACATTTAAATAACAAATAACTGTTGGGACCTTACGGTCGAGTTTACATTTATTAAGCCATGCAAGGTGACAATAAAGAAATAAAGCTGCGTGAAGCGAAATAAACTCCGGTGGCTCCCATCAATTTACCACGAACAATGGCGGGATCAAGACTCTAACGCTCAACCTTCGTAGAATTCCTCTTCAAAAGCGGTGACGACTCCTCCATACATTGATTTGTTTAGCAAGAGTGAGTACACACCGTACTACTTAAGTCATACCACAGAATGCATTTATACATGATGGCTTATTCCAAAGGAATGGCTTACGTGGTTATTTTGCGAAATGCAACATTTGCAATTGAATACAAATAATAGATTGAAAGCATAATTCAAAACAAATAGACAATAATAAGTTAACAATTGATTTCACAAAGGACACACAGTCTAATCAAGTTCTTTCACACAGCTGGAACAAGTTATCTCACACAGTGACCCTTCCCAATTATTTTATGAAAAACTACCCCTCGTGTGAAATTCCCGAGCATGTCCATAGCAGGGACGCGGCTATTCGAATAGATTGATTTAACACTCTGCAGAGTTTGTACACTTTACCCACACGATACAATCAGTGTAGCTAGCACTGACCATAACAAAACCTTTCAGAGACTTCATCTCAAACAATGACACTCCTGGTGTGCTTTACTGCCGTCCAATTTGTACACACAACCCTTGGAGCGACACACACCATTGGGCGAGGATGCGTGACGAATCCGCGATGTGACATATCACACCTCCGACCCATCACATAGCTTAAATACAACTGAGTTGTCAATGTCAAGACTCCATAACTTACTAAGTCAGGCCCAGCCCATACTAGGCATGTGGTCGTACAGTAAGGCCCAGTTCAATGGCGCACAAAGTTAAGTCCTTAATTGACCAAGGCAAGACTTTCAGTTTTAACCCAAATCACAAAGTTTAATAAGCACACAACTCCACCATTCACACAGAATCCACCACTTGCCTCAGTCTAAATCTTTTCCCACCCTGTTGGTTAAGTGCAACACATGCCATCAACGAGTAACGACACCACAGACACACAGATTCATCACACAGTTCCATAATCACTTAGTCAAGTTTATAATTGCAACTCTCATGAATTGATGACTCGTGGCATGGCTAAGCAGTCTAATCGTATCTAACCAACCCACGTTGGTGCTACGATAATACCAACTAATAATTAACCAACCTAGGTTGACAAAAGATTATGGCATACAATAGACAATATGGCATAACAATTTGGAATAATAACTATACCCAAAAGCATTTAAATAATTACTTGATATAGAATGCAATACATTGAAACAAAGTATTTTGGCGGGTACAAAATGATCAAAGGTATAACTTGCCTTGGAATAGATCTAGATATTGGTCTTGGTCTTGAGGTGCTCCTTCTTACGCAAAATTCCCAAGTATCGGCGTCTACTCATGAAGCGAGACAAAAGAAACAAAACAAATAAATAACAGAGGCAAAACAAACTCCAAAAATAAAATAAAATTCACCATTAAATAGATCTTAATTTTATATGAATTTACAAATTTGAATGGGCTCAATTGGACTTCGGATGCAAAAGATATGGGCTTTGGAAGATTTGAAAATCAATTTAACCCTAATTTGGATTTTCTTGAATTTCCCGAATTATTTTTATAAAGGAAATTCGGATTAATGACGTCGGCTGGCGTCGGCAATAATTTCCTTTGGAAAAAGAAATAATTAAAAAACCGTCTTGTGGTGGGACCCACTCATCGCCTCTGAAACTCACAGTGGACCAAATCCACCAAGCCTCTGGATCCGGTCGGGTGAGGTGGCGCACCACGCAGGGTGGCAGCGACGCTTGGCGCCAACAAAGTGACACGCGCGCCGCGAGGTGAGGTGGGCGACGCTGGCTGCCACATCGGATCGGCGGCGATGGCTCGGGAACCAATGGCAGCGAACAGCGGCGACTTCGCCGACGGTGAGTGGTACCAGCGTGTAGAGGAGGTTAATCGCACACATGGCCTTGGTTTGAGCACACAGGGTTGCGGAGATGGCGTGGCGATGAAGAAGCGGCGGAGAAACACTGGTTTTGTCGGACGGGCGCCCGGCGATGCTCGGCGGCGAGTGCGCGCACGAGGTAGCTGAGACTTCGATCCTGGCAATGCGGTCGGTGGAGCAAGAGCGATGGCGGCGGCGCAATCCACCGGAGAAAAGCTCGGCGAAAACCTAAAACTTGAAATGCGCGCTAGAGCGATCAGGCGGCGAGTGGCGGCTTAGGGTTGCGGAGGCGGCGGTGCTAAGGGAGTACTTATAGGCTCGGAGGCGTCAAGATTTGAAACCCCAATTGGTCCGAAGCAGTGGGTTTTGAATTCAAGATTTTGGAGATTGAAACCGATTCGGGGTTTGATTTGGTTTGGAGCGGATATGGAATAACAGGAACACGCGTTTTGGTGGGTCGGCTCAAGAAATCGTGAGAGAATCGCCGTTGTAAATGCGGGAGTGAAGCTCTCGGTAATGGCGGCGGCGCGCCTTGAGAGGAGGAAGAAGATCCGCGAGGCGGCGACTCGGTCGCGGGCCCACCGTCGGCGAGGCGAGAAGCGTAAGCGAGCGGCGATAGCCGTGCGATGGCGATCCAACGGTTGAAAGCGAGCAGCGGGCGGGGTTAATGTGGCGATGGAATAGTGTTGGGCTTCGGCCCGACCTTTATCGAAAAATTAAAATAGGTTTTCTTTTTAATAAATCGAAAAATACAATTAGCCCATAGAAAATAGCAAAGACTTTGGAAAAATTCGAGAAAATTCTATAAAATATATCCAAGCATATAGAATCTAAATAAAATAGTTTTGACAATTGTTGATGTTGGGATTAAGCACATTAAATCAATTTGTCCTTAAAGTCCATATTAAGCTTTTAAATTAATATTCCAATAAATCCAAATGGTGAATTTTCTCACTACCACTATTTAAAAGATTTTTAAAGCTCAAATTTGGGATGTTACAAACCTCCCCTTAAGCGAATCTAGTCCCGAGATTAGGCTAATAGAGAAAGGCTAGGAACTCGGCTTTCAACTCTTCTTCATGTTCCCACGTTGCTTCTCCTTACGAGTGGTTACTCCACTGGACTTTGCGAAATGAGCGGTCTTACTTACAGTGCGGCGCTCTGCGACATCTAAAATTCGACAGTGCTCTTTGTACGTGAGATCTTCTTTGAGTTCAATTGACTCCAGCGAAGTGCGCTCTTACAGCACACGAAGACACTTCTTGGTGAGAGACATGAAAGACATCATGCACTCCTGCTAACAAGCGTGGTAACTCAAGCTGATGCGCAACTTCTCCACGGCGTTCCAAAACCTTGAATGGACCCACATACCTTGGAGCAAGCTTCCCTTTGGTGTGGAATCTCTTAACACCTCGGCGGAGTAACTCGAAGATACACAAAATCCTCTGGTTCAAAGTCGAGGTCACGGCAGCGATTATCGGCATAACTCTTTTGCTGGTGGGCTATCTTTAGTCTTTCTCGATCATAGCAACTTGTTCTTGACTTCTGAATAATATCGGCCCGAACACTCGGCGTTCATTTGTCTCGACCAATTTAATGGAGTTCTGCGAGCACGACCATACAAAGCTTCAAATGGTGACATCGCAAACGGCGATAATGTTGTTGTACGAGAATTACGCATCGGTAAACTCTTATCCCAAGCGGTAGCATTTGCTAAGGCACGGGCTCTCAACATGTCTTCTAATATCGGTTGACTCTTTCGATCTGTCCATCCATGCGTGGATGATAAGCGGTACTAAAATTCGGATGAGTTCGGGGCTTCATATAGACTACGCCAAAAGCGAGAGGTGAATTGAGATCCTCGATCGACACTATCTTCTTAGGCACACCGTGCGGTGACAATTTTGTCATATACAATTCTACCAAGCGGTCTCTGAGTAAGTGGTTTTGGTGGCAAGAAATGGGCAACCTTAGTCAAGCGATCCACTATTACCCAAATCGAATCATAACTGATTGAGTCTTGGGTAAACCGGTAATGAAATCCATACCGATCTCTTCCACTTCCATTACGGTATCTTCGGGTTGTAGCAAACCTGCTTTGGTCTCGATGCTCTGCCTTTACTTTACGACACCGCGTCGCATAAGGCAACGAACTCTGCGACATCTCGCTTTAAGTTTGGCCACCAAAACTTATTCTTAACATCTGATACATCTTAGTACTTCGAGGTGAATTGAATACTTTGAGTCATGGGCTTCCTTGAATCGGTTGTCTTAAACCATCAATATCCGGTACGAATCGTCCATTGATCCACAATATATCCACGATCATCCACGGTAAAGTCTTTAAATTTTCCTTGACATCTTCTTCTTGAGATCGACAAACTCGGAATCCTTGGGTTGCGCTTCACGAATCTGTTTCTCGAGTAGGCGCACTTCGGGATGGCCACAAATCCCTCGAAACAAGTTCTAAGCGTAGCTTCACGAATTCCTCACGGAGTTCGGGCAAATCTCTTTACTTCGAGCATTGCGGTAGCTTTTACGACTCGGTGCATACGCAACTACATTGGCCTTACCGGGATGGTAATGGATTCCAAGATTATAATCTTTTATTAATTCCGACCATCTTCTCATCTCATGTTCAAATCGGTGAGTGAATATGTACTTGAGCTCTTATGATCGGTGTAGACTTCACAGCGATTCTGATGAGATAATGTCGCCAAATCTTCAAAGCATGCACTCTGCTAATTCCAAATCATGGGTAGGATAGTTCTCTTCATGAGGCCTTAATTGCCTTGGCGCATAGCGGCGGCTCTTCCTTCTTGCATAAGGACACATCCTAATCCTTGGCGCGAAGCATCACAATAGATATCAAAATCCTTACTAATATCAAGCAAAACTAGCAAATTTGAAGTCGACGTTTCTTCAATTCTTGAAAACTCTCTTCACAAGTTTGGGGTCCAAATGTACTTCTTCTCTTTCTTCAATAATTGCGTAAGAGGCTTAGCAATCGTTGAGAATCCTTCAATGAAACGAGCGATAGTATCCTGCCATTCCCAAGAAACTACAATTTGAGTAACCGTCTTGGTTGCTCCCAATTCATTCTGACTTTAACCTTCCGGGGTCAATTGCTACTCCTTAATTTGTCATCACATGGCCGAGGAAATCAACTTTCTTCTTCCAAAAGTCACATTTGCTGAACTTGGCATACAACTGATGTTCTCTGAGCTTCTCTAGGATTAATCTCAAATGTTCTGCATGATCTTCTTCTGACTTGGAGTATACCAAAATATCATCAATGAATACTACTACGAACCTATCCAAATATTCCATGAACACTTTGTTCATCATGTTCATGAAATAGGCAGGGGCATTAGTCAATCCAAAAGACATGACTAAAAACTCATAATGTCCATCTTAGGGTTGAAAGCGGTCTTTGGTACATACTTAGGACAAATCTTCAGCGATGGTAACTTTGATCGCGGTCGATCTTGGAGAATACTCGGCTCCTTTCATCAGTCGAACAAATCATCTATTCTGGGCAATAGGTACTTGTTCTTAATGGTGACTTCGTTGAGAGAACGATAATCGATGCACATCCTCATGCTTCCATCTTTCTTCTTGACAAACAAAGCAGTGCTCCCCATGGCGGCGAACTAGGTCTTACAAAACCTTTCTCCGTGGTTCTTCTATCGCTTCTTCATTTCCACAAGTTCATCGATGGCATTCGATAGGGTCTCTTGAAATTGGTGCTTGTTCTGGCACTAGATCAATGACAAACTCAATGTCACGGTCGGTGGCATTCACGGTAACTCTTACGGAAATACATCAGGTAATCTCGACTCTGTGCGTCTTCCAAAGAGCGTCTTGATTGTTGACTACAAATGTCCATCACGTCTTGAGATGGCTAGAAATTCCACTTTCTTTCGGTGGTATCTTCTATTATTACGGCTCTTGGTCACAATCTAGCCTTGCTTTATGTTTGGATAACCAATCCATACCAAGGATGACATCTATGGTGCGAGTGTCTAGAACTATTAGGTTGGCTAGAAACTCAACTCCACTATGAGTAGCCTAGCTCCTAAACATCCAACTTTAGAACTTAGCTCTGCTCTAGGCGGTGGACTAACAGAGTATGCTTAAGATGCATAACTTCCAATTTGTTCTTAGTTGCAAAATTCGAGAAACAAGCGAATCGAAGCTCGAATCAAAGCAGGCGGTCACGGTCTTGAATTTACTAGAAACTTACCCGATTACAACGTCGGTGCTTCTTGGGCTCCTTCTAGAGTGGCGTGGTTGACACGACCTCGACCAGCGATAAGCGGTGCTCCTCGGATTGACCGGTGGCTTGAGAAGTTCCTTGATGGTTGCCTTATCTTTGGTGTCTTGGTAGTGTGTTCCTAAGTTTGAAGCGTACTGGAGTGATAGTCCCATTCTGCGGACATCGGTTGGCGAAATGCCCTGGCTGACGACAGGTAAAGCAAACTCTGGTTGTATTCTGTGGGTTGCTTCTTTGGATTGGGGTTGGTAGTGCGGGGTTGCGAAAGTTACGAGCAAGCTCAGGCGAGTCTTTGAAGTTGGTGCAGTCTTAGGATCAATCCCTAGCTCGGATGCTTGGAGCTTCTATGTCTTCCGATTGAAATAGTCCATTTTCAAGCTATCCCAATGTTTCTTCAATTGCTTACGATTGTACTCTCTCTTTGTGCGTTCTTTGAACTTAGTCATAAGGTTGTGATACCCTTTGTCATTCAGACATTGTTGGGGTCTATTTTTTGCTACGACCTATTCCACACAAATATTAATGAACACTTCATTTGTAAATGCACCACATATTGCAATGTTTGAGGACTGTCCTTTTTCCATCTATAAGTATGATGCATATCAGCAAATATGTAACTATAACATGGACTAATATAATCTACCAGCCATGTTTACTGCTACAAGTAAATCATGGAACAATGCATCTAACTATATAACATCATGTTTACTGCTACAACGGAACTAATAATGTTGGACCGAAAAGGCGACTAGAGGGGGGGGGTGAATAGGAGCACGCTCACTTTTTCATAAATAATAGATTCAACAATATTTCACTCCAGTAGCTATGGAAGCTATGAAGATCAGTATATAAGTACAGCGGAAGACTAATATTGAATCCAATAAACACCCCTAAGCAATACTACAAAAAATCAAGCACAAGATAACAAGTCACAGAGCACTGCCGGTCAGACAGCTGCCTCAAGGGCGGTCGGACCGATTTTCTACCGGTCTGACCGGTGACCTCGGGCGGTCTGACCGTCGGCCTCCAGAATAGAACATATCAGCCCCGATGATGAAGATGAAATTAGATGAAACTTTTGATATACTAGTCCAAACTTGATGAAACTTGGAACACACCTTCTCTATGATATCAGAAACCTATTCCAATCAAGATTATGATAATTCTTGGAAGAATAGAAATCCTTTTCGATTTGATTGAAGAAGGGTTCAAAACCGGGTCAAAACGAAAACTAGGTCAAAACTCTTGCTCGTGGGTGATTGATGATCAAGATGATCCTAGATAGATTCCCACACATCACAGCAAGCTAGATCACGTGAAGAAACCAAGCAAAAACTCACGGATCAAAGAAAAACCTAAAATCATCAAATAGATAGAAAGAACGCAATGAGAAAAATATTGATCAAACTTTCCTTTGATTGATTGATATGATCAGGGCTTATAGCCACTCCATTAATAGAGGACAATGCTCAATCCAAGAGCACAAAAATCACATCAAACTATCAAGAACCCTAGCCTCCACAAAAACTCACCCTAAGAAAATTAGGGTTTACAAGAATTGCAAAAGAGGCGAAGAGGAGGTGCAGCCACCTCCCTCTCCTATTTATAGTGGAGGCTTAGGCCTTCTAGAAGTTTGACTCTATTGGGCTCCCATTAAGGCCCAAAACAAACAGGACACTTACGCACGCATTTTAAAGCGCCGTCTTTATCTCCTCTTGACTTAACTAGCTACACCTTGCGCCATCTTGCGCCTCGGATTAGCTAATAGGTCACCCTTGTCCATCTTGCACCACGCTTGAGTACATTGACCTCACCCGGCATCGTCGATCGTTCTGGACCTCAGCTCTCCAAGCCTAGTCCCGATCATCCTCGCCATTGACCGTCGTTGACCACCAAGCAACCTGCACGATAATAGACAAGTAAACCGAATTTGGGAATAAGTTCTTTACAACTTGACCCATGTTAGTCAAAACATGCATCATGCAACATATATGCCCTGAAACTCATGACTTTGACCTAACAACCGAATATCGTCGCCTCGAAGACCGACGATCAAAGTGAAAATCAGTCAGACCGCCCCCAGGGCCGGTCTGACAGCCCACCCTGGCCGGTCTGATCGCCAGCTGGGACTTAGCCATTTTCCGCTTTGAAAAACCGAAACCTACTGGAATTTTCAAACCAATAGAACTTTTGACTGGAGACTCCAAAAATTATGAGACCAAGTGCAATAGAATCCCCTCTCTTGCCTGCTACTTCTATTTTTGGCCTAGCTCAATTCATCACTTACTGAAATTGCCGCTCCGACCGCCACTTGGGCCGGCCAGACCGATCTTGGACCGGTCTGACCGCCGCCCTAGCCGGCCTGACCGGTTCTGGCCTGACAACACTAAACCTGTGCCGAAAACCCGTGAAACGACAAACTGTAAATGCCATTGCCAATTGTCACATCATCCTAAGATCTGGAGCATATCCCCATGATATCCACAATCTCCCCCTTGATGAACACATTGGCAATAATCCAGAAAATATAATTTGGAGGTTTGAAAAGTAAAATACTTTTGTTTTCGCACAAAGGAACAACTTGGTCCATAAGTAAGAAAAAGCAATGGAAATGACCAAGCTGGTATCAGAATAGCATAGACAAGTGAGATAAGGCAAAAGAAAGCATAAAAAATTTGATTTCCAGAAAAGAGTAAAAAATCTCACTTAAGGTCCATATGAAAGAACAATTGTTCAATTGACCTATGATCATTGTGAGGATTAATAAATGCAATTCAAGTTCAGAAGAATCAATAAGACAATAAGAATGCAATTCAAAACTCCCCCTCACTATGATCCTAAAATTTTAGAAACTTTTAAATTTTCAATTTCTCCCCCTTTTATCATTTTTATATATCTTCTCCCTCTTTGTTCAATAATGATATATTTTCCCCCCTAACATTGAAATATCTTCTCCCCCTTTGACAATGGAGTCATCAACGAATCACGCCTTCCTTTTATCCAGAGATAACAAATGCAGAATGAATAAAGAAGCATAAGAAGAAGTATGCATGAAGTGCAATGCAATAGCTTCATTTTTGTATTTTTCAATTTTTGATTACAAGAAGCTTTGGAGATTACCCAAAAGAACAAGCTAGCATCTCTAATATTGCACAAACAGCATATCAAGCCTAACAACGCTTGCAAGATCATGATAAGACATATATATCAAAGCTAAGCACGAAGGCTCAAAAGTAAAGCAATAGATTTGATCAATTTAAGCAAAACTTCAAATTTAGCAAGTTCATCAACAGGGATCCTAAAGTGAAACTGGCCATGTCAAAATGTCAAAGTGAGATCAAAAATCTAATAAAGAACACATTAAGAGTCAATCAGGTCCTGTATTGAATCATTTTGCTCAAATTTCTCAAACGCCTATTTTTTAACAGATTTCACATTTGCAATGAATATTGAAGTTGACTAATGATCTAACTTAGTGACAAGATCCTTCGGGCCGGTCTGACTGCCAGCTGGGACTTAGCCATTTTTTCTCTTTGGAAAACCAAAACCTACTGAAATTTTCAAACCAATAGAACTTTTGACTGGAGACTCCAAAAATTATGAGACCAAGTGCAATAGAATCCCCTCTCTTGCCTGCTACTCTATTTTTGGCCTAGCTCAGTTCCTCACTTACTGACATTGTCGGTCCGACCGCCGCTAGGGCCGGTCAGACCGATCTTGGACCGGCTCGACCGCCGCCGCGGCCGATCGGCTCGCCTAACAAAGACTAAACTCATGCGAAAACCCGTGAAACGACAAACTATAAACGCCATTGCCAATTGTCACATCATCCTATGATCTGGAGCATATCCCCATGATATCGACAAATAATATAATTGGACAACCATCCTGCTAAGTTGAAAAAAGAAGCAAATTGTTAATGTATGGAAACAATGGAATTGTTAAGGGCCTGACAAAATTTTACAAGCAATGGGTTCACTGCTACAAATACCACGATCACTTTGTACTAGCAAGCATTGAAATTAAAACTTACCATTTGCATTAAACAATTTGCAGTGAATGATTCACATCAAATTTACAAGATTTTATGTACTGAACATCTGTACATGAAGAACAAGTACTACACATTTACAAAGAACATTGAGGACACCACACATCTATAGAAAAGAAGGGAGAAATTTGACATCATACCTCAGCCGGCTTCCCTAGGGTGGGTCTTGAAGATGGCGTTGGCAGAGGCGCCCAGAGGGCTAAGGACTGAGGAGGTGGTGCGGTGGGTGGAAGACGAGTCAGTCGGATGCGGAGGGAGGATGTCTGGGACTAAGGAGATGGTAGTGTCGGGCGGAAGCGCGGCATCACTGGAGACGGTGGAGACCGGGGAGGAGGCGGGGGAGACTGCAAAGGAGGCAACAGAGACCAACGAGCGGAGGCAAGGGAGGTCGAGGAGGAGGCGCTGGAGACCGAAATGAATATGAGAAAGACCGATGGGCGGAGGCAATGGAGACCAACACGAGGTCACCACCGACAGGCAGATGCGGTGCACGTCGACCTGGGGCAGACTCGGCTCGGGGGCGCTAACCCTAGCGCCGCCACTCCCCCGTTCGAGTCAGGAGTGGGTGGAGAATGGGGGAGTGAGAGAGGTGGGTCTGGGGTCTTATAATTGGTACGATGTATGTAAGTTTGGCCAACTCTAGTGGCAAAGTCGACACCCCAACCCGCGGAAGCCGTGGAAGCTTACCGCAGGCCGGCTGCAGGCTTCTCCACATTGAGGGTGGTTGCAGGCTTACGGCTTCTCCCCATGAGGAAGCCTGTTGTTTGGGACGACTTCCAGCTTCCACAAAGCAAAAGTCGGCTGGGAAGCCATCCCAAATGGGGCCATAGCCTAAAGTTCTTAAGGTGATTTAGTGTCCAAACCAAAAGTGAATTCACATTTGCGCTCCAAAAGGTGATTGCATTGGACATCTAGCCTATAACTACACTAAACAAGCATAAAGTCTAATTGAGTACAACTATATCGGAGAACCACCTCTTGATGGTACTACTACAAAAAGAATAATATTGGACGCCTCATCACAGACGGTTTTCCAAAACCATTAGTATTAAATACAATCACAGACTGTTTTGGTTTAGCGACCGTTTGTGTTATCGGCTGCGCTAAAAACCAACTACGAAGAGGTAATATGACAGATGGTTCATGTTGAAAACCATCTGTGAAATATCACAGACGGTTCTTAACAAGAATCGTCCGTGTTTATACTAAATATCACAGATGGTTTTTTCTTAAAACCGTCTGTGATACTTCCCGTTTGTGATAATTTCACTTATTGCAGACCTGACCCTCACAGATCTGCCTTAAATTTTAGATCTATTCTCACATACTGCTGCTTTGAGGAGGTGGGGCTTTGAGGCCATTTGGTGAAAGGAGACTGCGGATTTGGGTGGCACTACACGATGGTGAGTGCATCTCGATGCAAAGTTAATTTCTAGTGGTCAGTTTTCAAGTTATATCGTATCTTGGTTTTAATAGTTCATGTAAATATTTCACTACATTGAAAAGTACACTTTTACAGGTATTTATTGATTTAAATAATTTCGATACAACTTGACCCTTACTCTTGCAATCCTGTTTTCTCCCCTGCATTCAAAACTGGTCATTATTGCCATGAGCCCATGACCATTGTTCCCATCATTGTCATTGTGGATAGGACATTATTGTTAACTTAGTTTCAAAATTTTCTGGGGGTAGTAACATCATTACAATTGACTGATTTTTACTGTTTATCATAACATTGTATATTCATCAAATGAGGATATCTGTTTATCATAACATATGTTTTGATCTAGAGATTAGATTATTTACATCTAGCATGGTTTAGGGTTTAGCTAATTCATAGTCTATTTCTACTGAATTCAATTTAATTAATTCTTGCTACATATAGCTACTTTAGATCATGTATATTATACTAATTAATTAATTCAATATTTAATTGTTATATGCGTAGCGTAGTTGGACCGAAGCTAGATGTACACTGAGAATCATGTGAGTGAAGAGTACACTAATGGTGTGTCTGCTTTTACAAGAACTGCTGAGGAGGATATGTTGAATAAGGGAGTGGAATATATGTAATGTCCATGCATTGACTGCAAGAATCTGAAGATGTTTAAGAACCAAGCGCAAATCGAAGCACACCTGATTCGAAAGGGTTTCAAAAAGGGGTATACACGTTGGACTAGTCACAGTGAAGAGCAGATTATACAGGAAGGTAGTAATAACAACATCGTCGACGAAGTCAATGATATGCTGTCAGATGATGTCGATTGTGGTTCTGATTCGGATAGGCTGCACGATGACAATCTGGATCAGATGCTTCATGATGCAGAAGGGGACTATAGTGAGAGAGAGTTTGGTAAATTCGATGGCCTGATGCGGGACTCAAAGAAACCTTTGTTCCCGGACTGCAAGTCAGAATACACAATGTTGTCATCCGTGCTTGAACTGCTGAAATTGAAGGCAAGCAACAATTGGTCCAACATTTTCACGGCGCTGTTAGGTTTCTTAGCGAACATGCTTCCAGATGGAAACGAGTTGTCCAAAACCACCAACAAAGCCAAGAAGGTTCTTTGTTCATTGGGAATTGAAGTAGAAAGAATACATGCATGTCCGAATAACTGTATCCTCTACCGTAAAGAGTACGCAAACATGCATGTATGTTCGGTGTGCAATGCATTCTGATACAAGCGTAAGAATCAATCAGACAAAGGTGAGGGAATCAAGGTGAAGAAATGACCTCCTGCTAAGGTGGCGTGGTATCTTCGTGTAATTTCTCGTTTGAAGCGGTTTGTTGTGAACCCAAAGAAGGCAAAACTGCTGCGTTGGCACCCAGAGGAGCGTAAGAAGGATGGAAAGCTAAGACGCCCTACTGATTCTGTCCAGTGGAGAAACATCGATAGAAGGTTTGCAGACTTCGATGCGGAACTAAAGAATATATGGTTTGAATTAAGTACAGATGGAATGAATCATTTCGGTAACATGAACATCCGACATAGCACTTCCTCCGTGACTCTCTGTATCTGCAACCTTCCTCCTTGGTTGTGTATGAAGCAAAAGTATATTTTGCTGTCGATACTTATCCAAGGGTGAAACAACTTGTGAACGATATTGATGTGTACCTAGCACTATTACTGGAAGATCTAAAAATATTATGGATCGAAGGGGTACAGGTATGGGATGCCTACAAACGAAAGAATAAACTTTACGCTCCTAATTGTTCTGCACCATAAATAATTATCTTGCCCCTGCTAACCTATCGGGCCAGAGTACAAAAGGGGCCAAAGCATGTACTCACTTCTTAGATGATACCGAGAGTGTGTGGTTGAAGCACTCGCGCAAAACCATGTACATACGTCACCGTAGGTTCCTTCGGAGGGCTTACCCATACTGTAGGATGAAGAAATAATTCAACAGAGAGGAGGATAGTTCAGCTCCGAGGCATTTAAGTGGAAAAGAAGTATATGATATGGTTAAGGATTTATATGTTATGCTAGAAAAGGGACGCAAATTGAGGACCCATGATAAGAGCATCTGGAAGAAGAGATCAATATTTTAGGACTTACCTTATTAGGAGCACCTAGAAGTTCGTCACTGCATCAAAGTCATGCACGTAAAGAAGAATGTATGTGACAGCTTGATTGGTCTCTTACAGAATATTTGTGATAAAACAAATGATGGTGTGAACGCACGGCTTGACTTGGTTGATATGGACATCAAACCTGAGTTAGCACCGACAAAGACCGATAAAGGACGAACGCACCTCCCCCTACTTGTTACACTCTGTCCAAGGCTGATAGAACTGAACTGTGCTAGTGCTTGCATGGTCTGAAAGTTCCTTCTGGTTACTCTGCCAACATGAAGAAACTTGTTTCGATGGAAGATTTGAAGTTAATTGGGAAGTCTCATGATAGTCATGTGCGGATGACACAGATGCTCCCTGTTGCAATTAGAAGTATTTTGCTGATCAAGGTCCGAGAGACAATCATGATGATGTGTTATTTTTAACATAATTGCTTAGAAGGTCACCGATTACGAAGGACTAGATGTTCTGCAGGACAAGGTGGTGACGACTCTATATCATCTTGAGTTGTATTTTTCTCTGTCGTTTTTTGATATCATGGTCTATATCATTGTTCACATTGTGAGGGAGATAAAGATGTACAGGCCCGTGTTCCTACGTAGTATGTACCCGTTCGAGAGGTTCATGGGAATTCTCTAGTCCTATGTACAGAATTGATCTTGGCCGGAGGGCAGCATCGTCGAAGGTTATGCAACTAAGGAGGTCATTGAGTTCTGTGTCGATTACATGGCTCAGATCAAACCGATAGGTGTGCGCCGATCTCGCCATGAGGGGAGACTCGAGGGTATCGGGGCCATTGGAAGGAAAGTAATCACTCCAGATATGGATGCGTATGCTCAAGTCCACTTTATGTTCTTGCAACACATGACTGAAGTATCCCCGTATATCGATCAGCACAGGGACATGCTTTAATAACAGGATTCGGAGCGGCTGGATGTTTGGATCACGAGACAACACAATAGTCGGTTCAACCAATGGTTGAAGAAGCGACTCGCTAAGAGCTCGTCAAGTGATATGCTGACATAGTTGGCAAAAGGGCCAACATTTACAGTTGTGACATGGCAAGGATACAACATAAATGGGTACATATTGTATACGTAGACTTAGGATATAAAGAGCACTAACAAGAACATTGGTGTCTGCATAGATGCGTTCAGTACCAATGGGTTGAGGAACTCCTACTATGGGTTCATAGATGAGATTTGGGAGCTCGACTATGTGCTTTTCAAGATCCCTCTATTTCGGTGCCGTTTGGTCCATCTCCCAAAACTAAAGGTCAATAAAGATGGCGTCACTACCGTGGACCTCGAAAGTGTCGGATACAAAGACGAACTATTCGTACTCGCTAACCAAGTTGTTCAAGTCTTCTATGTAACTAACCAGGCAAATAAGAAGCGTCACGTAGTTCTTCGTGGAAAAAGGAGGATTGTCGGAGTTGAGAGTGTAGTGGACGAGGAAGAATACAATCAATTTAATGAGTTGCCTCCTTTCGAAAACGGCATAAGGGCCGAGAAAGAACAACGTGACGAAACTAGCTACATAGGCCTTGACCATCATGACAGGCTAATTTTTAAAGGAAATAAACAAGTAGAATGATGAATGAAATGTTTATGTGTCATATGTTCTGAATTTGCAATTATTGTATATGAGAATGTGGCATATGTGAATTTGCATTTATGTATATGAGAATGTGTAATATGGGGAGTTCCACAATGTAGATTAAACTTGATTGAGATAAGATTGAACTTAATGGTATATGTGTGTATTTGTTCATGAATGGTTAATTTTAGTTCATTTGAGTTAATTGATTTGTGAAATGGATGTGCTTTTTTATGAAATTAATGAATGTGAATTGGATATATACATGTACTTGTTGTGTTTCTCCTTGTTTCAGAGGACATGGCTAGCATTTCCTGAGGCTAGCCAATAAATAGAAATAGATTTAGCAATCGTGAGGATATGTGCACGATCTCAGGATGATGAGTCAATTGGAAATGGCTTTGTTGGTTTGCAATTTATCGCGTTTTCGGGTTTGCTCCAGGGCTGTCAGGTCACGGGCGGTCCGACCGGCCAAGTCACCGGTCCGACCGGCAGTGGGAAGGTCGGACGGCGGTGCTTGCCGTCCGACCGCCAAAAGAAAAGTGGTTTTGAGCCGAGCCAAAAATAGGTTATGTAGGCAAGTGAGGGGAGTCTCCTGGATGTGGTCACATCATTTTTGGAGCTCCCAGTCAAAAGTTCTATTCAGTTGAAATTTCCAGAAGGTTTTGGAATTTCGAGATGAAAATTTGGCTAAGTCTTTTCGGGCGGTCCGACCGCCATTGTGGGATCGGTCCGACTGGCCTGGAATCGGTCGGACCGGCCGTGTGGGGCAGTCAGACCGCCGATGACTTGGAAGGTAGCCAAGTTGGCATTGATGTGTTTTGATTGTGTTTATTGTAAGAACTTCAATGTTTATTGTTGCATATTGCATTGCAGAACTAACGTGGGTCAAGTTGTGAAGAACTTATTCCCGGAGACAATTTGTTTGCCTATTGCTGTGCAGGTGGCTTGCAGGTCAACGACGTCAACGGTGAGATGGATCGGGACTACGCTTGGAGAGCTGAGGTCCAGAACTATCATGGATGCCGGGTGAGGTCGTGTGACTCAAGCATGGTGCAGAATGGGCAAGATGGATCGAACGGGTAGTTCGGTACAGCTGGTTGGATCAGGCGGTGCGGAAGTCGATGCGAGTCTCTGGAAGGTTCCGATGGGATTCGGACAGGAGAGACTTGGCGACGTGATGAGAGCCGCTGATCAACCTACACGTGGTGAAGCAGGCGATTGCTTCAATAGTTGTATGTGTGTGGGTCCCATGTGTGTATGGGTCCCAAATGTGAAACCCTAGGCCTCTCCTATAAATAGAAAGGGGGGAGAGGAAAAACCCCCCAAGCACTCATTTGGCCTTCTTCATCTTTCTCTAGGGTTTGGAGGAGAGGAGAGGAGAAACTAGGGTTTGGAGATTGTGTGTGTGCTCCTTGTGTGAGCTCTTGTCCTCCTTGTTGGAGAGGCTTTGTAAGCATCTAGTGTGATCAATCAATCTTGTGATGCTTGCTTGAAAGATCATTTGTCCCCTTTGTGTTCTTCTCTCTTTTGGATGAATTTGGTGCTTCCTTGATTCAAGTGGTTAAGCTTGGTCTCTTGACCTATTTTCTCTTGCCTTGATGTGTGGGAATACTCCTAGAATCTTCTAGATCATCAACCCCCACAAGCAAGTCTTGAATCAAAGTTTTTTGTATTTCTAGGGTTTGTGTACTTCTTTGGTAAAACCTTGAGAGATCGTTTCTATGAAGTGGATCTGAAGGATCGTCACTAGAAATAGCTCTCTAATATCCTTAGGCAGGTGTATTCGAAATTTGGTCAAGTTTCATTGGTTGAATCAAAAGTTGGATCAAATTTCGTTTTGGATTTGGGCTTGGTTTTTCGGTTTTGGACTAAATCGGTCTGACCGGTTTTGTAACGGCGTCCGACCGCCGCGTTTGATCCGCTTCGATCGCCGGTCGAACCGATATCCAACGGTCCGATCGCCAGTTAGTAGCCGGTCCGACCGCTCGTTGAACGTCGGTCCGACCGCCTGTCTCCAGCCGGTCTGACCGCCAGTACCCAGTCCAGAACAATGAGTTCAATTCTCCACATTTGTGTCGTGTGGTTGAGGGGGTTATCGAATTCAGCACAAGGCTTCCTCGTAAACGCTTCGATCTTCTTAGCTTTCATAGCTAAAGGAGTAAAGTTCGTGTTGAATTTGATTAAGGTGAGAAATTTGAGAAAGCACCAATTCACCCCCCTAGTCGCCTTTACGGTCCTACAAATACAAAAGAATATCACAGATGATTCCTTTAGACAAACCGTCTGTGATACATCAGCTATCACAGATGGATACTTATTGGAACCGTCTGTGATGTGTATTCATCATAGATGGTTCTACTTTAGAACCGTCTGTGATGTCTAACCCAATTTATATTCGAACTCTAGGGTTTGCCTACGCCCCCACTCAAATGATTAAGTTTCTCTAACTCTCCATCCCGAGCCCGTCGCTGCTATCCTCGACGTAGCCTCCTCCTCGAGCCTGGTGTGCTCTCCGCCTCCTCCCTGAGCACGAGCCGTCGCCTCCCCGAACCCGGCGCCCCTCCTTCCCCGAGCCCGGCCCCCTCCCCTTCGACGCTGCTCCGCTACCCGGTGCTCCCTGCTCGTCCTTCTCCTCGATGCCCAAATGTAACCGATTCCGAGTTGTCTACCCCCGACGCCTTCCCCTCACTCTTGCTGTCAATAATCTGTCATGCCGTCATGCTATCATGGTCCCTATGGACTCATGGTAATTACGCTGGTATCTGGTTCAAACACTGAGTAGTATGAGGTGTTGTACTTGTTTTAGGAATTTTGGACAGAACTTAACAAAAAAATTGTGCTTAATAGTGGTGGAAATCATGTTGATTGTGTCAGCCCAGATCTGAAATCACCTTTTAAAATGAATCCATGCTGAGTATCTACATTGCTCAAATTGCTTAGTGGCTTTGATTGCCATCTGCTTCATGAGTATTACAGCATTTTGCTTTAATTAACCCTTTGCATTTGATATGTTCTAGTAAGTGATTCATATTGTATTTGTTTTGATACTGCTACTAGAATATATTGCAATGTGGTGTGGTGGGCTTGAGATGAATGCTCTGTGATGATAATAGTCTTGTACTGAAACTGTTTGATAATCGGGTTTGAACTTGAGCTTTAATTGAAATGCTTACTACTGTTGATTGATCTTTAGCATTTAGTCTGTTACTTTCGGTTGGTTAATTGGTTGAACCTCCAGGTTCTGTGATCCTTAGCAATTCATAATACATGATGTTATGCCAGTCAATTGGGCTTATTGTTGAACTTGTTAAATTGTGATCTTTTATCCTGTCAGTAGATCAAGTTTTGTTGGCTGCCTGGAGTGTTGTTTTGGCCATCATTTTGATCTGATCTCTTATTGGCCGAAAGTATTATATATTGTCTTTTGTTTAAAGATCATGTTGGCGGATAAGTAAAACATTATTTTAGAGCTCAAAGTTTGAATTAATATTGTCAAATTCAATTAATGAAGAGTATAGAGTAAAGTAGCGAGAAACCCAAAATTAAATCTTGTGCAACTCTACATCTGAGAGCAATATCAAAATGTTAAATCTTAGCTTTATACTGATTTCATTTGTTCACATGTTGTGTGTGTTGAGCATATTATTCTTTTTAAATGACTTGGAGGATTTACATGTTTATATGTCAATTATGTCATTTAATTGGTGATGAAATTATGCTTTATTTACAATTAATTGTGCTGAAAATTATTCTGAATTTATGCTAAAACTGCCTTGTTTTTCCAACAATTCAGATGGGGAGGAGGAGTAATTAAATTGAAATGGTGTGAAGCTCACGAAGCAGATATCAATCAAGTATAATAAGTAATTGTATAACTTTGCAAATTTATCCTCTTCTTATATGTAGCATGTATGAATTTTTTTGTGGTAGCTATATATACTTAATAAGAAAGTATCCTAATTTCTTCCCTACATATCCCAATTATTTATTAATTAGTGTATATACCCATACACATAGAGAATCTTATGATAATATGTTCATGTGTGTCAGAACTTCTATTTCTTTTAAAGATGTCGTCCGCTCATTCTCCACCATCTTCGCCTCATGCGTCTGATGCATCGTCATTTGGAAAATCCAAGCACGATAGAAAAGGAATATCGAAAAGGCCCGAGGGCCGATTTACCATCACAGATATCGTTGCATCTGGGACCCCTCTCAATCCTCGTAGAGCAGCGTTCGCATTCTAGAGAACGGTCAAAATAGTTGCATGGGAATGGGTCAAGATCACCTAAGATTCATGGAAGGAGTTGACCGATGCTCAGAAAGACGCGCTGGTGACAGAAATTTTCCAATCGTTCGAGATCTCGAAAGAACACCAGGCTTCCATGTGAGGACACATGTTGCTAGTGGCGTGCAAAGCATGGAATAACTTCAAGAGCACGCTTATAAAGCAATACATGGAGAAGGATCTGACGCCCTTCCAGAAGTATCCATTCGTAGAACCGTACTGGCAAGACTTTGTGGCGAAGAAGACGATGGATGATTTTAGGAGTAAAAGTGTTGTGCACAGGGCCCTCCAAGCAAAAAACACGCACCATCACAGACTCGGCACCACTGGATATGCGGGTAAAATTCTGTAATGGAGGAAGGAGGACGAGCAGGCAACCCAGTGGGAGACCTCTCCGCCATTTGCTGGGATCCCTCATGAGCGCGCCCGAAACTGGATAAGAGCAATGTCATCTACTGTTTCTTCGAGGGTCATCTCCTTTCCAAACCCCACAGACGAGGAAGTGTCCCAGCGCCCGGTAAGATATCAAACTATCTAGTTAGTAATTACTCCATAACTTCATAGGAAGTGAAAACAACATGTCGAGCTCTTGTGGGAAGCACTGAGTTCACAATCTTCCCAAGGCTAATTCCAGACAGTCAGAGATATATATATATATATATATACTCCCCGCAACCCTGGGAAACAAGGAGTACTCAGGTCGCACGAGAGACCTTGGTCTTTATGTTCTATGGAAACATGGATTCTCAGAGGACTCTGAAGCGTACCGGAGTAGAAAGAGAGCCAAAGTCGAGCACAATGCACGACTATGAGAGGAGATTTGTGAATCTCTCAGAGAGATCACTGATGTCATCAGAGATGAGATCACTGATGCCGTCAGAGATGAGATGCGACGGCAGATTGACACCATTGAGGAAAAGCTTAGGGAAAATCAGTTGCAAGCCCCCGCCGCTACTGTGCTAGCCAGTCCCCAACCGTCGGAGTAGCTACGCGTCCAACCCTACCTCATAAAGCAACGACAAATTTTATGTCGATGACATCCTGGTAATAATTATTATCTCTACTACGCTCGATCTACAGGCCTGTTGGAGTAGCTAATTTTGTATCATTATGTAGGTGGTTACAAAGTGCAAGCTCCAAGTGAGATATGCCTACGTTGCTGATGCGATATGGGTGTCCCGATCTTTCGGTGACAAGGATAACTCGATTTTGGTGGAGACGACTCTCACGATTCGGCTACCAATCGTACATGACCAATATGCCCGGCAATCATTGAACCAACTCCGAGATCATTATCGACCTTGCTAGAAGCACGATCGACCTGACCACGAAGGTCTATTTCCAGCATGCAATCGAAGAACATGCAAGAACAAAATAATAAGCAATCTGAAATTGCAAATAGGATTAAAATATTTGAAAAGGTTGGGATTTTGAAGCGGTATTATGGTTGGTCTAATCGACTCAAGCCAATACACGAAGTTGCAACGAAGCTAACTTTTAACTAAACAAAATACAAGAAAACTAGAGAGGTGCGACCCTGTTATATAGGGAAGGGGAAGCCGTACATAGTTAACAAAATAGGGGGTGGTACTATTAATATCATTGTTCATACATTAATAGTGCCTCACAAATAGTAAGAGCTGCCTAGGGTGGCGCCTTCCCTTGGGCCCAAGCTTTACAAGGCCCAATTTGACCCAAACTGGTGATATAGCACCTTCTTTTAGCAATTGTGATACCCACAGAAGGAATTTGAAGGTGTGGCCAAATCCGTTGGAAAGAGGACGAGATAAACTTTCCATCAAGTACTCGTGGTGCTCAAACGGATTCCGTATGTGAAAGTTATAGATGTTTGAAGTCACTGCAATCTCCGGAGGCCGAATTAGATTCCAAAATGTGTCCATCTCGAACTGTTACTTAGCTTAGACAAAAAGTGATGTAATGCCACATAAATATACATTTTCATCATTAGGTAGCATCATATAGTTTATATAATATAAATGCACTACTAAAAACGAGCTCATCTGATAATTTAAGTGAAGCTTACGAGCTCTTGTAATTGGAATAGCAAGCATAGAAAATATGATTGTATCCATAGGGGTCATGTCCTCATCAGTTGCCCTGGACGATGCTTGGGGCCAAGCGAATCCATCCGGTGTTGGGGCCTTGGTGCACGGTGTAAATCTAACACCGGGTTTCGCAAAAGTGAATGTGGATATTGTTCAAGCCAATTTTGAGGTCGTCCCACTGCAGATGCCCCCAAACGACGAGGTCGTGACTCTAGGGCAAGCCATTGTAACATTTATCTAGTGGTCCAAGAGGGACATCTGCCTGGAGCTACCTGCGCCGGTGTCAACTTCACGGGAAAGTCCCGCAACGGTGCTGTGGCACGGAGCTATCTGCACCGGAGCTACTTGTACCAGAGTTACCTGCACTGGTGTCAACTTCACGGGAAAGTCCTGCAGCGGTGCCAAGTCCACAGGATGTATCTGCATCGGAGCTACGTGCACCGATGCGGCAAGGGCCCGGTGCATCAGATGCATCTACACCTCGTGCCCGGTCGACTCCCGTGAAGTCAACCTCTAACAAGCGAGACAACAAGGGCAAATCGAAGAAGCTCGATGATCTCACCTTCTTACGTTGGCTCAAAAAAATTGTGCAAGGCGAGCCGTTGGTTGAGACAGTATAGCGCCTAGGAATGGTTTGCACGAGATTGCATGCATGGTACATGGAACAAGCCAATAAGATGAATGGACAATGGTGCTCCGATGTCACTGTCAAGTTCATGCAGCATCATTTTAACCACGAGGTTCAAAACTGTGTCTTCATGGTGACCTTCGAGGACTTGTTCTTACTCTTCAACCTCGACGCCCTCGACGCCTCACTCATGAGATGTTGGACACAATAAGTGTGTACAATCACAGTCTACGTTTGTGTAATACCGATAAATGTCATATAACTCCTTACTTTCGTACATATATATAGATACATGATTTCTGATGCTAGGTCAAGGAAATCACTAGTAGGTTTCCTCGACCCACACTTGGTCTCCATGCAAATCATCCAAGAGGATGCATCCTTCATCGAGGATTACATGACGATGTCATTGCTGGCTCACCGCAACAAAGAATTCATACTTTTGCCCTACAACTAAGGGTAAGTGCTGCACTAGTGGCTATACTTGTTGATTTGTACTTTATAAGCAACACGAACTTAGGTTTAATGACCATGGCGACATACATGTGTATGTTTCATTGGATTCTAATGGTAATTATACCAAAATGGAAAAATGTAATATACATTGATTCCCTAAAGAGGGCCAAACACGACTTTAGAGTTGTCGGACAATTAATCGACAGGTAAACGCATTTCCTCCATAGATAACTCTATTGTAGTCTTTCCTTCCTTTGCAATGGCTAAGGCTACCTTTTTGGAATTACGTAGCTCGTTCGCCGCGTACGTTGCTACTGGAGAGAGATCCAAGGGAGGGATCAATGCCCTACGACACGATCCAAGGGAGGGATCAATGCCCTACGACACGATCTAAATTTCTTGGTATTCGCTAGTACACATTAATCCTATATAACACTTCGTAGTAATGCCTCTCGAACTAACCAATTCTTTTTTTTGCAGTGCCACGACCAGTTGCCGGGCAACACCTATGGATACTATGTTTGCCACAACATGCAACTATTTCTCGGTTCCGCGATGACCAGTGATCCTCAGGTTTATCAATCTTGCAATAATTATTTCATACTTATCAATTTATATATATGCATGACTTTAATCTTCCCAGCGGCAGGTTGCAACTATCGCTACAACTGCATTGGAACAGAACGAGCTCAAATCCATTTGAGGACAGTTTGGGTACTTCTTGTTGTCTCATGTCATAAAAGCAGATGGGGGGTTCCACAATATAGATTGAATTTGATTGGGATAAGATTGAACTTAATGGTACATGTGTGTGTTTGTTCATGAATGATTAATTTTAGTTCATTTGAGTTAATTGATTTGTGAAATGGATGTGTTTGTTTCTGAAATGAATGTGAATTAGATGTATACATGTACTTGTTGTGTTTCTGCTTGTTTCAGAGGGCATGTGTAGCATTTCCTAAGGCTAGCCAATAAAAAGAAATTGATTTAGCAATACAAAAGAATATTGTAACATCCTTTTTCTTCAATATTTATATAAATTCAACATTTGTTTTTATACCAAAAACTCTCCAAAACGTAAACTTCAAATTTCAAATTTTAATTTTTGCTGGTTTCAAAAATCAAAAATTGGAAAATTTCCATATTTTCTCTCTCTCTCCCTCTCTCTCTTTGTCTCCCGGCCCGGCCCATCACGCCCCCTTTTTTCTTTTTCTCCCGGCCCACTTGCCCGGCCTCTTCCCCCCGCAGCCAGCCACGCCCGACCTCTTCTTTTCCCCCTTCCTGCTCTCCCCCTGTCCTACCGCCGCCCCCACCGGTAGTTCCGCTCCACCTCGTTTCTTTCTTCTCCCCGCCTCTCTCCCCACGTCGCCTCCTCTGTCACACCACGCGCCAAAGGCCGCAATCTTCTTGGCGCCGCCACCTCACGCCAAGCGAGCCGCCACAGACGCCGCCTCCATCCCCTACCCTTCGAGTTGCCACAGACTTCGCCTGTTCCTCACTGCTGCGCTCGGACATCCGTCGCCGCGCCGCCTTGGCCCTCCTCGTGCCTTCCCGAGGCCGCCCTCGTTGCTCTCTCTCTCTCTCCTCACCTCCCCGGCTATAAAGCCAAGCTGCCCCTTCCTCCTCCACAACGCCTCATTTCCCTCTCTGCCACCGAAATCCAAAGCTCCGGTACTACCGCTCGTTTCCCGCCGGTACTACCGCTCTCCTCCTCCGGTACTACCGCTCATTCCTCGTTGGTACTACCGCTCGCATTCCACCCCGATACTTTCGCCCACCTTCTCCCTGGAACTACCGCTTCCTCCGGTACTACCGCTCGCATTCCCCCGGTACTTCCGCCATCCTTCTCCCCGGATCTACCGCTTGCTCCGGTACTACCGCTCGTTTCCCGCTGGTACTACCGCTTGTCCCCGCCGTACTTCGCATTTCCTGGTACTACCGCAAGTCCCTGAACTACCGCTTCCCGGACCGGTCTTGCGAGACTCGGTCCACACACTGTGATGTGGACTTAGCATCATTCCCGTGCCACGTGTCAACACGGGAGTTTTCCTATTTTTTCAATTTTCTTTTCAATTAAAAATTCTGTTTAAAGCTTCAAAAATTCTCATCTCCTTCCTTATAACTCCAAAAATTATGAATTTTGTACAAAAAAATTTGTAAATTCAAGACCGATATTTTGGTACTGGTTTGGTTAATTTTGGAGTTTATTTATTATGGAATTTGTACTTATTTATTTTGTTTGCTTATCTTTTTTTCTGGTGCGATCATCAGAGTAGAGTTCGAAGAAGCAAGAGGTCCCCACTTCGACCAAGCTCCAGACCACCAAGATTCTCTAGCCTTTGACCTAGGCGAGTCAACACTTTGATCATGTTGAACCTATATTTTATACAAATTATATTCTTTTAAAATAACAAACTGCATGCTTTAATTTCTTTTGCAAATGTATGTCAAATGGTCCTAAGGTAGTTAAATGCCAACTTGATTATTAAATAATTATTATACCTTATCCTTGATAATTGAATTCCCTAATCCTTGTCACCCTAGTAAATATATGGTAACCTACTAGTTATAGTATGTACTCAAGCGCTATGCTAGCCTTGCTTGAGTACCAGGGTATTAATCACCCCAATCATCATCCTTTAAACGTAAAGATTGATTTGGGCAGTCATTGGGGTGAATGACTGAAATAGTTGAGCTAATTTGTTTTACTCTTCTCAAAACCCTAAAAACTTTCTAATACCCTATCTGGGTGGATGGTATGTTGGAGGGTATGTGGTTGGGTACTAATGTAGCCTAGAATATGTTGGTATGTGATTGGTATGTGGTATGAACCTCCTAGAAAACATTAAGGACTTAATCGTGTGATGACCTTATATTGTAAAATAGTACAACCACAAGTCTATAATGGTGTCGAGTTGGCTAAATAATTTATATCCATCAATGCGAGTTGCACCATTGGAGTGACCCCATTGGTGTTAGCCGTCGTGGACACGGGTTGGGATACTGGTGTAAGCCGCCGTGTGGCGCAAGGGGGGGGGGGTTGGGGGTATGGTTGACGCAGGTGTGAGAGCGTAACCATTCTCAGATGAAACCTTAGCGGGTGCAACTACCATTGAGGGATGCATTGTAAAGTTCTTGTGGCAATCTCCCTTTGATTAACATGTCCAAGGAAACGTGTTATTATATCAAACCGATTATCTCTTATGGGTAAAGTGTACAGTCTCTACAGAGAAATAAACTATGCGAACAGCTGTGCCCATGGTCACGGGCGGACATAGGAACTTACAAGAGTTAGTTCTATTTATAAAACTTTGTGGGTGGGTTGAAAAATATAACAAACTCATCTAGCCTTTGTTCTGGATTTTCCTGGGTAGTCTTACTCAGTGTTGATAATAGGTGGATGTAACCACTATAAAAAATAAGCATATGGTGGAGGTAACCTCTGCGTTATTCATATTGCAAATACTCTCTTTAAGAAAACATATTTTAGTCAAAATGCTAAGTGGTAGGACTTTCTAATATGTGTATTTACAAATATTGCTTTGTGCAAATAAAAGAACCCGAGCCATCCTTGTTAAGTCTTACATATATATTTATGCATCTGTTGTGTTGGCTCGCGAGCACAGAAGTTGTGCTCACTCTCGCTCTTTCCCCAAACCCTCAGAATCCACTGATCAGGACGATTATGCCTACTACGAGGATCAAGGTGACGACAGTCAAGACTAAGACAAAGAGTAGTTCAGTTCCTTAGTCTAGGGCTCGCCGCAGTTTAACTAGCTCCGCTGGTAGTTGCGTATAGCCAATATTCTCCAAGTCCTTGGTTAATATCGGTTGTACACAAAGCACCACAGTCACTTGCCTGTGGGGAGTCGTATTGCCCCTTTTGCTTCCACTCCTTTTTCTGTATTTTATGTAATGAACTCATTTGGCCTGTTCGGCCCCTTTTGTAAACTCGACCTGACGCGGTATATTTAACTCTGATGTTTGTAATATTAAGTTTGGTTCGGTCTACGATGTGTATGAGATGATTCAGCGTTGTATTCTGTTAGCGCTACCTACTGATGCAGGGAGTAGTGCGGTATTTTTTTCACAGAGGACTCTGGATTAAGGAAATCCGGATCTGACAAATATCACAGACGGTTCCTTAATACAAACCGTATATGATACATGAGCTATCACAGACGATTTCATCTACAAACTGTCTGTGATAGTTAACTATCACAGACGGTTTTGCGTTAATAACCGTCTGTGATGACTTCATATCATTACTGACCCATAAACTCAAACGGCTCACGAAACCGTCTGTGATGACGTTTTTGAACCGTCTGTAATGATCTTTTCTGTAGTAGTGTGGGGTGATGAAGTGATGGGTGTACAACTTCACCTACCAGTGTTCAAATCCTGCCGCCAACCTTTATGCACATGCGAGTACACTTTTAGTGGTAATTTTGTGAGATCGCATATTTATTTTCGGCTTCCGTCTTTTTAAACGTGTACTAAAGAGGCGCACTCGTGGGTGGTGTGCGTGCGTAGTGATATCTACTCTTGTGCGTCTACGTTGTAATTGCAAAAAGAAAACTATATCAAGATCGTGATTTGACCATTTATTTTAGAATTGGGATAAGACCAAACGGTAGACCCCCAAGGAAAATTGAGCACGGTGATACCGCTCAATTAATGAAATACAATCTAGTTTGATTCACTCAAAATATCTAATGTACAAGATTTTAAAATTGAAGGCATACACGAGTGTAGAATTGGGATTAGCAAATAAATTCTATGCGCGAGCAACAGCCTATTCGACGAGTAAGCATAGCATGAACTTGGCATACAATGAACCAAGTATATAGGTAAAATTTGAGAAATGACAATTTACAAATAGATAGGAGCTAGAGAAGTACGAACATAATAAAGCATAAATGGTAGGCTAATGATAAATGCAATGAAAGAGCTAGAGAAGTACGAACATAATAAAGCATAAATGGTAGGCTAATGATAAATGCAATGAAAGTACTGCAAGTCAATGCTAACGTACTTTTTCCTATTCACTCAAAGAAAAACAATGCACGCAACAGGATTAATTCCGCATTTAGCCTCACATACCCCACCAAAAATCAACCAAATATTTATCCACCAACCTTTTTTTTGTGTGACAAAGAATGGTCACCGATCAATTTCTCCAAGATCACATCACACAACCAAACAAGAAAAGAGAAAAGACAACTATGGATTCATAGTCACAGCCCATAACCAATTAACCGAAGAAGCCTCTAGCTCATCACCCCAGTGGCACCCCCGAAATTTATCAACAATTAACCGAGGATTTAAAGTAGTTCTTGTTTTACACGGAGAATTTAAGGTAAAATTTGAAAGAACAAGAATTTAATATTGCGAATTTATTTACTACTTAAAAGAAGGAATCGGTGACGGTCTGTCTCTCCTTATACGATGTGAGTTGTTAGATCTATCTTTCTTCGTGGGGTGAGCTGTGCGTACGGTTGGCCATCTATAACCTCATCTCCACTCTCCCCACACACCAACTGCCCAAGCTGATGCGCAAGAAACCCAAATATTCTATTGATCTTTTCAAGAACGGGTTGTCGATGGATCACTTGCATTGTAGGTAGAGTACGACGACAATTGACGAGATATGATTTTTTTAATCCGTAGCAAAGCACAGATATTAAACTAGTATCGATAGAAAGTGCCATAGAGAAGTCAAAAGTAAATACACATAATTGGTTAGTAATGAGAAATGTAGGTAAAGTGTGGAAACGCGTATAGCTTTTCGTATCCACTCAAAGAAAAAACGTGCACACAGCATGTTAATTCCACATTTAATCTCGCATACTCCCACCAAAGTCAACCAAATATTTATTCACCAACCTTTTTTTTTGTCTGGTCAAAGAATGGCATCGATCAATTTCTCCAAAATCACATCACACACGACCAAACAAGGAAGAGAGAGAGAGAGAGAAGACATCCATGGATTCATAGTCACAACCCATAACCAATTAACCAAAGAACTTTCTAGCTCATCATCCTTTGTGGGGTCAACGGCGAAGAGAAGAACCGACACCACCGTCCAAAAGATGACGAAGGCGCCAAACCGGCTTGATCGGACGGCGGAGGGCGGCAGTACGCCTCTTGGATTCAAAACCTTTCGCCTTCACGGGCGGCTCACCCCGCGAAATCCCCAAACTACCCCTCCCTCCCTCCCCCAGCAGCAGCCTCCTCCTCCCTTTGCCGGAACGGAGCCCGTGGCCACTCCCCTTCCCTTCCTCCTCTCCTAGGGTTTCCTCCCGATCCAACCCCACCTCCATGGCCAAGACCAAGCAGGGCAAGAAGGACGTCAGCTCCTACACCATCAAGGGCACCAACAAGGTCGTCCGAGGTACGTGCGCTTGCTCGCTCGCTCGCTCCTTCTTGATGCGTGGATGGATGCTGCCGCGTCGCGCCATTTGCACCAATATTTGATCTCTAACGGTGTTGGTTTCTTGGTGCGAAGTGGGGGACTGCGTGCTGATGCGGCCGTCGGACACGGACAAGCCGCCGTACGTGGCGCGGGTGGAGCGGCTGGAGGCGGACGGGCGGGGCAGCGTGCGGGGGCGGGTGCGGTGGTACTACCGGCCGGAGGAATCCAAGGGCGGCCGGCGGCAATTCCACGGGGCCAAGGAGCTGTTCCTCTCCGACCACTTGGACACGCAGAGCGCGCACACCATCGAGGGCAAGTGCATCGTCCACTCCTACAAGAACTACACCAAGCTCGACAACGTCGGCCCGGAGGACTTCTTCTGCCGATTCGAGTACAAGGCCGCCACCGGCGCGTTCACCCCCGACCGCGTCGCCGTGTACGTAAAACGTGCTGTTCCATTTCCTTTTTCAGGCATTGATCCATCGATTTGTTCTGCGTTTGCTTGTGGTGTGGCATTGTGGGATTGATTGTTTTATGGTGGTTTGGTTTGGGGTTTGTGTGAAGGTACTGCAAGTGCGAGATGCCGTACAACCCGGATGACCTCATGGTGCAGTGCGAGGGATGCAAGGACTGGTAAATCAGTGAGAAAAATGCCACCTTCCCTCTAAGAATGCATGTGTGTGACTGGTGTTTTTGTCGTGATCACACGGCCGGGAGGAAGCATTAGAGCTGAGCTAACTTCCATTGAGCTGCTTTCTGGCCATATATCTAATTTGCTGTTCAGAATAAATAAGTTCATCTTGTCTTCAGTTTCTTTTTCATTGGAGGGCCACATATAAATCGTTGGTCAAGACTAAAGATCTGGTTCCTACGAGCACGATGCTCTGCTCCCTATTTCTTCTATGCTCTTTTTCAAAGATTTATAGTATACATCGATGTCACTTGCATGGTCTTCTGAAGATATATAATTCAAAGAAGGATTTAAAGCTCACATCATCAAGGAAAGGGCTGGTTTTCTCTTAATGTTGTAGTAGTTTTTCCTTTGTTGTGTTACTGGACTCTCGAGTTCTGTTTTAGCATGCGTATTGTGCTTTTGCTTGGTTGTTTGAGAAATATCTTTCCTGACTGGATAGAGCTGGCTCTGGTGCCATTTCCCTGTGGGATACTTGGGAAACAAACTATTGGATTGAACCCAGAACTACATGTTTTTAGTGTTTATAGAATGCGTGTTTTGACCTTTTTTTTAACCTGAAGCTGTTTGATGACTTTGATCTGTATAATATGAGAATTTACTGGAACTTTTAGGCATCATATACCTGTCTGTTATCTCTAGCTTCAATATTCTGGACTGTGAGAGTTTGGAAATCAGTACTTGACACAAGCGCAAGATTATTACTGGATAACATATGCTCATGTTCAATCCTAAATGAATGGGCAATATCTGTGGGTAAAGCATTGCCATCTCATCCATTTATCTGTGGGAAGAAGCACCTAACCAACAAAGTATGATGTCAAGGAACACACTGTTGCACGCTAACTGTACGTCATTTAACACTACATAAGGGCACAAAGTAAACTTATTATACTTTTTCGTAGAGGATGTCATGTTGGACAATATATCTTATTGTTCTTTCAGCTATATTATGCACTGTTTATGGTGTTTGCCTTTTTCTTCTACTTGCAGAAAGGACGCCTACTTTGAATGGATGATTCCTTTGTTTCCCACTTTCCCTTGAGAGTGTTTGTGGTGACTAGTTTTTAATTGCGATTCAGATCTTATTTCACCACCCGATGTCAGTGTCTCTAGCACTTAAATCCCAACTTCATATTGAGTTAGTGACACCAGTAGGATATCGACATAGGGAAAATTTTGTTCTTGTCACTCAAAATGTATGCAGTATCGTTTCTGCTATTGAAAATCTGCTCATTTCGTTTTTGACATCCTTCCTTTAGTGAGCATTTCGTTTTTGCCCTTCTGTCAGTGAGCATTTTGTCTTTGCCATTCTGTCCAATTTTCCGTCAAGTTAACGGAGATTGGCCGTTAAGACATATGCAAAAATATCAGGAAAAGGAAAAGGAGAAAAAATGCACATTTTTTTACATCAGGAAAACTTTAGCAATGTTTTGTAAAAGTTTGGGAAGATTAAACCGTTTTCCTAAGTGTATTTTTTTCGAGAAATTTTCCTAGTGTGATTTTTTTAAAAAGAAATGTTCTAAAGTTATCCTTAAAATTGTCCATAATCTTTTGCTATTTTTCTTGATTTTTTCTTATGTTTCTATGTTTTTTTTCTCAGATTTTTTCTTCATATTTCTTAACGGTGAATCCTCGTTGACTTGACGGAAAAATGGACGGAGTGACAAAAACGAAATGTGCACTGACGGAAGGATGACAAACGAAATAGGCAGATTTCCGATGGTAGAAACGATATTACACATATTTTGAGTGACAAGGATAGAATTTTTCCATCGACATATGGCCTTCATCCTTTCTATTGTGCATGAAAGATATTTAGCAACATAATGTTCTTTTGTAAATGCCCATATAATGTTGTGCTGCATTTTTTCCATTATTTTTAAGCTGCTAATATTCTTATTTATTTTCATGTTTATCACCTCCTAACCTTTGCAGGTTTCATCCATCCTGTATGGGAATGACCATCGAGCAGGCCAAAAAGTTAGATAATTTCCTGTGCTCCGATTGTGTTAAAGAAAATGGCACAAAGAGATCTTCAAATTCATACCCAGCTTCGCCAAATTCTGATTCTAAGGTTGGTGATATTTCTCTCTATCTCTAGACTGGACTGTTTGTAGACGTTCTGCTTGCAGATAACTTATCGTTTCCAACTTTTAAGGATGTTTAGAGATCTGATTTCTTAAGAATTGCATTTTCAAAACTGGTGGTTCTTACCTTTGTTCCTCAACTATTTCATGGTCAATGTTTTGTGTTGACTAAAGAAATTATCTTATTTGTTAAACTTTGCTGTCAAGAACTCCATGAACATATGCATGAATTTGGAGTGTGCTACATTATCATGTGTCTTAGTCTGATCAAAACTCGCAACTCGCTAATGAGTCTTTGATGAAACATCCATTTATTTTTCCTTTGATGTGATTTTTTATGCTTATTTCCAAGCTACACTGATAAATTGTACGTGCATCTTATTTTTAATTTTCGTGGATCCTTGTATTCGCAAGAAGATTATTTATATTGCCTTTGCAGAACATTTGTTATTTTCTTACCTATCATCTTATATATGCATATTGCCTTTGCAGAACATTTGTTATTTTCTAACCTATCATCTTACATATGCTGTTATTGGTCATTGATCTTTGTTTGGCAAAGCAAGCTTAGACCTTTAGTGATTTTATGGGCTTCTCTTTTGATAAAATCAGTAAAGCCCTGATAAGTGAAACATATGGAAACTGTGGCAAATTGCGACCTGCTAGATACCCAAAAGCTATGATCGTACGACCCATCAGTGACAGGATCTTGTTTGTTATAGATATGGGGCCAATGAACACAAGGTTTTACCATCCATTAGCATTTTCACTGTCTGTATCTCAGAATACGATTTTATAAACATCAAGCTTCTTTTCACCAGAATATTTCCCTGTAACCTTTGTGATTTTGACTCACCAACTCTAGGTTGAGCCAAAAAGGCGGAAGAGGTAACTGCTGTGACATGAGCCATCCCCGGTGAGGAGCTGTTTATGCATGGCGTCAGTTCTTCATTCCTAGTGCGAATTAAAATGTGGACGTGTACAGTGCAAGAGAAAAGCTAGGCTATTTGTAGGACTCCAAATTGTGTTTTAACTTATCATTCTGCTGTATTTTTGGGAACGTTTCCTGCATCTTAGACATCAGTGTGACATGATGAATTCTCTGCCGCTCGCCGCCATGACCTGGAGCTTGAAGTGGGGAAGAAAGTCAGGAACTCTAGAGTGTTGTTGACTTTAGTCAATGTAGCCCTTGTGTGGTGTCAGCGTGTGTTAACCTGATCCCTGCTGCAGGAAACGTTCCCCGTGTGAATGATGGTGATGATAGCTTGACTGTTGTAGCTTCATAATATCGATGTGTCGCGGAGATTTTATGAACTCGTTATCCGCAGCTGCCGCATGATGTATTTATGTTGTTCATTAATCCGATCTTGCTGCGCTATCCGGTTTCTCCACCGTATTACTTACTGGGTTAATTACATAATTTACATGATCTTCTGACAGGAAAGGAACTAATTCACGTAACAAAGAAAAAAATACCGTGGCTTACTGAAAGTATAGTAATTACATGAAGGCCAGGCAAGGCCTATGTATTTTCAACGGGAGAAGCATAAAAAAAAAAAGGCTTGGCTAGAAGTCTGCTTAATTATATTCAAGAACATTTATGCTGGAGCTAGCCGTGCGTTAATTCTCGCATTTGTACCTTCAGACGAAATTAAACTTTCTTTTGAAGGAAAATAAAAGTATGCAAGAGTTGTCTGCCTTGGCATCGTATAACGTGCACGCAGGTAGGTTGTTGAAGTATAAGTGAATTGTCTATGTTTCCTTATAAATTTAAGCTTTTCGATGAATTGGTCGGTGCATGCAACTTAATATAGTATCAGAGCAAAGAAGTATCGAGTTCAAGACTTGGTTGACAATTAAAAATAATAATTATAGTTCACTTCTATTCCACATCTTAAGCTTGAGGAAACTTACACGTCAGGGAGGGTGTTGAAGTATAAGTGAATTGACTGTCTTTAATTCCTCACCAGCTTAAGTTTTTAGGTGAATTAGCTTTCAACTTAACACTAGCAATATCATGTAGCAAGATTGGGTGCTGTTTTCGGTGGTGAATCTAGAAGAAAAATAATCAGGTATTTCTATATATATCATCACATATGTACGAGGTCACTGAGTTTATGTTACAAGGTGCGCACACACACACATATATACTTTCATAAGGTAAAATAAAATCGAACCTGATGTACTGTACCCTAAGCCTCACTTTGATCCGCCTATGGCTGTTTCTCTGAACAGACGCGGCAGTCCTTTTTTCCCCTAACTAATTAGCTTTCTCAACGGAGCCACTAATTTATAATAATTAGTTACCAGTATATCCTGTTACGGGCAAAGAACCGCACGCCCAGCTAACTTGAGCTCATATATATATACTTGGGAAACGTAAGCAGGAGCTTTGCTGGTGTTGGACGTACTGTTGGTGAACCATGCATGTGTAGCCCGTACGTGACCATGCGCGTACGCATGCATGCGTAATGACGAGCGTGCGTGTGTTATATATACACTGAGCCCAAGCCCATGCACATGGAGGCATGCAGCACGTACGAACCCAGGCTGCGTGGTGCTACCGCTGGGATCAATCCACTTCAATTCACGGGCGTCGACGACGACGTCGTCAGGAGGACGCGCACGGCGCCGCGCGGGTGGCAAGCGTTGGCCCCGCCGCCGCCGGGTGCGATTCTGCTATATATTTGCGACCCTCCGTGTTGGATACTTGGAATTGCCTCCGCGGAGGCGCCCGGAAAACCCAAAAAGAACGGCCCAAATTAATCTTCCAGGTTAAGTAGCGTGCATGCATGTGCGTCTGTACGCTGAATTTATCCCAGTGTCCGAGACTTAGCTGGCAATCTAGCATGCATGTTGAGGTTTTCAGGATTAAGGGGCGGAGCCGTACAGGGGTCAAATAAGCTATACAGTATAATTTTATTTAACGAAGAATTAAATAACACCGACAACAACAATATTCTTTAAAATATGTAGGATTATAATATAAATTTGTCAAGAATATGAGGGGACCTTGCCCCTGCTAACCAGGGCGGATTTACCGTTCCTCTAGCTTGAGCAGTTGTTTGGGCTCACTGGTGACGCGTCATATTAGTTCTGATAAAGTTCCACGACGACCACAACTGAAAAATAACGTCGTGCTTAAGCAAAACACGGCGACGTTGAGCAGGACAAGACGACTAACGCCTCCCTGTGGGTTATCCAAGCTTTAAAAAATTCCTGACTCTTGCTGAACCCCTCTCCCTCAGCGGCTACCCCCTAGGCGCGTGGCCACTACTAGTTTGTTGTTGCGCTTCCTTTTTCCCTGTACGCGTCGCGTGCATAGCTGAAACTGTATCATGGGTGTCTATTCGCGATCGTGCACTTTTTCCTTTCACTAGGTGCGTGGTTTGCAGCAAACATGCCCTTGTCCAACGTTTGTGAGTTGAACTGGGTTCTTCTTTACCTGAACGACGTTAAATGAATAGCCATGGCTCATGCATGGTCCTATTCAGGTTTAAAAAGAAGAAGAAAGGAAACAGTTGGATTCAAAAGTCCTTCTTGGGGAGTCAACCATCCCATTTGTTTCATATTAGACATCATCCTTAATTAAGCTTTCCTTTCTATAGCCACTTAGCAACATACTTGACTCTCCGGCCGGTCCCAATCACCGTCCCATGGGCAAGGGTCGTTTTCAGCTTTTATAGAAGAACTAGTAGCCTGCGTGCGCCGCTTAGCGCGGGACGAAAGACAGAGCCAGAGATAGGAGGCTCGAGGAAAGACAGCTGCCGAATAAGCTTAGTTTGTTGAGAACAACTGCAAGTACTTTCGAAAACACTTGATTCAGATATCCCATCCAAATGATAAGCTACATACAAAGAAGTGTCTAGTATAAATGATATCAACATCACAGTACAATGATCCCCTCTATACAATGATGTTATACTTGCAGCTCTCTAGCTTAATATCTTCCTTCTAGTTTGTTTTAAGGAGAACATCAAATTCAATTACTCCAGCGACCTTTTACAGAAACCGATTCCAACAAGAAGTTACGAAATTCAGCATTGCTTTTACACCTACTACTAAGCACAACAGTAGTTCGTCAATTTTACAGAAACAACTTCCTTAATTGTAGAACCACCGCAGGCATACTGCTCTAACCTACTGCCTCTGCTAATGCAGCAGAGCAACTAATGAACTATCCAACAGAACAATCCTAAACCTGACCATTCTCAATTGCAATCCACTGCAATTCCGAGAAAGAACGTAAGACACTCTCCTGGTCATTTCATCAAACACCGTTAATGCACAGAACACCTCTGCACCCTCTCCTAGGCTTGCACTACAGCAACGGCACGTCCAGAAAACGAACAAACCCAAAAGGAATGTCAAACCGTGGCTCACTCACCGTTGCCGGCCATGGCGACGACCGAGAGGCGCGGCCGGAGATCGGCAGTGGGCCCGACCACCGTGTTAGAAAAATAGAGCAAAAATGAGACACGAATTTTATATGAAAAACCCTTGCGAGAAAAAACCACAGGCGCCAACCGGCGATGATCACTATATGTGGAGGGTTTACAAGTCGCTCGGGATTACAATGAAACTGCTCAATTCATATGAGGCATACAAGAGGTATATATAGGGGTAAAGGACGTAGAGTCCAAGTCGGATACGTATCCGCTAATATGGAGATTGATTCGAACTCTTCCAGATAAGGGAATTCGGATCACAATTTCAACAATGTCCACCTTGAGACGAATTTCCTCTTGTAACATAATGAAGAATCATCAATCAACAAATATCTCCACAATAAGATAAAAATCACCGTGCGCCAAATAGTCTCTAGGACTAAACTGTAATACCAACTAAGCTTGAGCAAATCTCAAACTTAGTAACAGGAACTACCTTTGTCATCATATCAGCTGGATTATCATGAGTACTTATCTTGCACACCTTGACATCACCTTGAGCAATGACACCTCAAATAAAGTGATATCTCACATCAATGTGCTTTGTTCTCTCATAGAACATCTGATCCTTTGTAAGGCATATAACACTCCGACTATCACAAAATATGGTAGTGCAAGAATTTTCTCCACAAAGCTCAGTGTACAAACCTCTCAACCAAATGGCTTCTTTACAAGCTTCAGAAATAGCCATATATTCTGCTTCAGTGGTAGATAAGGCAACAGTAGCTTGCAAACTTGCCTTCCAGCTAACAGCACAACCACCAATAGTGAAAGCATAACCTGTGAGAGATCTCCTTTTGTTCAAATCGCCAGTATAATCAGAGTCAACATACCCAACAAGTTTATCTCTAGAAGTTCCAAACTGCAAACGAGCATTAGAAGTACCACACAAATATCTGAAAATCCATTGAACTGCTTTCCAATACTCTTTTCCAGGATTAGTCATGTATCTACAGACAACACTCAATGCATGAGATAAATCAGGACAAGAACAAACCATGGCATACATAAGAGAACTAACTGCACTGGAATATGGAACTCTAGACATGTACTCAATGTCATAATCTGACTCAGGGCATAAAGCTGAAGATAATCTGAAATGTGAAGCTAATCACTACTACAGAAAAGGTCATCACGCAGACGGTTCGTATCACATCACGCAGGCGGTTTTGAACCGTCTCAAATTTTATGTCCGAGATAATAGTGGTTATCACGAGCGGTTCCAACCACGAACCGCTCAGGATATTAAGAATCACGACGGTTCGTTGTTGGAACCGCTCAGGATACTCTGTAATCACGCATTCGTTCCACCACGAACCGCTCAGGATTCTTCACAGACGGTTCGTCGTTGGAACCGTCTCGTGATAATTCATTATCACGCAGCGGTTTCAACTACAAACCGCTCTGTGGTTATTCAATATCGCTGCGGTTCGTTGTTAGAACCGCTCGTGATAAGTCCTTAACCTAATTAAATTTTTTCGTATTTTCACTAGCCTCGAATTGCTAGCCATGCCCTCTGAAAAATAGCAAGTAGAAACATGTCACGATAATTGCCGACAACTCAAAGTGATCATTTAACTCAAAAACAATTACAAAAGAATGTTTCAAGTATATATTGTCGCTAGAGTTACAAATTGAATTACAACCGTCAAAGTGAATTACAATATTGAATCAATTATTTCGAGGTCGCTCATCGGTGTCGACGGCGTGAAACTCTCCGCTGGTGTTAACTATGTCCGCCTTTGATGAAGCCACGAGCTCCTCGAATGTGCGTGACTGGTCCATCTCGAGTGCATTTAACTCTATGTTCAAGCCCGTCGCTAGCGTGAGTAAAGTAGTAAGCATATATATTTAAATTTATAATTAGGAGATAATTATTACGAGATTGACAAACACGTGGATCGCTCGTCCTAGAAGCAATCAATAGTCGCATATGATGGCATACGAGAATGCGATAGGTGATCTCGCTTTTGTCAAGCAGACCTTTGCAAAAATAGAATTACATATATATGTACAATATTCGAGACGCAATATTACGAGTATGATATATGATTATTGTGTTGTAGCGCGCACTGAAATCGCATCCCGTGAGTCGGTGTGGCGCTGCTCCTTGTATAAACCTCCTCGGCAACATAGCCGATGAACGCCTACATGATTCAAAAATTTATCCTTGTCCATTTAAAACGAATGAAGACTACAATAGAGTTATGTGCGGAGGAAATGAACATACCTGTCGAGTATTCCTTTAAGAATGGTGAAGTCGTGATTTTTGTTGAGTAGAGAATCAAGGTACAATACCATGTTCCTCTTTGGCACAAGAATCGGAAGAATCCAAAGGAACCTACTCGTATGTCGCTATAGTCATAAACCTATGTTGAAACGTAATTTGTATAGCAAATATTGAAGCACTTACTTACGGTTGTAGGGCACCATTATGTACTCCCCGCCGCTACGAGCAAGCAATCCCATTTTTATGTAATTCTCGGCGTAGGATGCGTCTTGGTTGATTGTTTGCTCAGAGACCACGTGGGTCGAGGAAACCCACCGGTTCTTTGATTCGACGGACACATTTCATAATGTATCCGTACATAAGCAATGAGTTATGATATTTATCGGTATCACGTGAGTGTAGAAATTGATTGCACACACTTACGATGTCCAAAGATCGTAGAAGTGAGGCGCCGAGGCGCTTAGGTTGTATAAGTCAAATAAGTCTTCGCCCACGACGGCGGCTGTGCTCATGGAGAAAATGCTCCTCCCGTGTCGACGGTGATTCCAAAGATGACCCCTTCGCTCCGGTCTTGCGCAAGTACCAATCATGCAAAGCTTGACAAGCTACTCCTGATCTCTTTATTTCTGCGCCAGAGACCAACGGACTTCCGAGGGAGTATTTCACGGGTTTGGGAGGTGCCTTAATGTTCTTCGATTTCGATTTCTCCTTAACGAGGCGGCTGAGGGACGTCTTCCCGTGTGATGCCTCAGGGACCGATATGGTGACACGCTTTTCTTGTCCCTTTGTTGTCTTCTCGACGGGAAGCGATATGGCGGCCTTCTGAAGCTTTGGTTGAGGCGGACTCATCGAGGGTCCTATTGGAGAGGCAGGGTCCTCTCGATATCGTGTCACTGAAGGGTCCAGTGCGATGTCCTTCTTGGGCCACTGGATAAAAGTGTGTGTGGCATCTCCTAGTGTTCTGATTTCTTCGTTCGGCGGAATCTCCAGCGGGATGGCCATGAAATTGTCATGGACCATGTCCACCGCACTCGGCGTAACCTCGCGCCACCGGGCACCGTCTTTGATCGCCCTTCCCGGTATGGATACACCATACCCCGCCAAATCAATAGGAATCGACCCTACTATCCTCACTTGAGCTTGCGGGCGTCGGCTCCTACAAAAGCGCACACAATTAGCTAAGGCGTCCTATAGGTCTATCTTTGGAGCACTCCAGATGTACATTACCTCGATGCCGCCGATCGGTAATTGCACGTCGTCATGTCCGAAATTATGTGTGGGCGCGACGCCATCCGATGTCGAGCGTGACTTGCTCCCAAATTAACAGGCGGCTTGCGCTGCATGAGTTGATTTACTTGGTTACGCAAGTTTGTTATTTGTTCTTGAAATTGTGCAATAATCACATGTTCCAACCGAGCGTCGTCTTTGGTCCTTGGATCTCTTCCTACTCCTATACGTGTCGGAGTTGTGTGGAATCCATCCTCCAAGGTACGTAAACCCCAACTCCTCGCGTGCGACCCGGTGCTCCTTGTTTCCCGGGGTCGTGACGGTACATCCTTCTCCTGCCTACTTGAAGGAACCTTGGGAACATGCAGAAGTTAATTCTTCCTGCAAGAGAACATCATGTTATTGTAGACACCATGAAGTTATGGACTTATTAACAATTAAGTGGTTCGGAAAATTTACCAGACGTTGAGACACTGCCTCGTCTGCCGGGTTTGTCGAGAGATGTTGCCCAAGACGTGGTCGATGCCCTCGCTCTTAACCAGATCGAGCGCTTCGTCGAGATCATAGCAAACGGTCGTGCGCCAGCCTCGTCCTCCGCCTCCCATCGCGTGGCTTTACCCGCTGCACCCAGCGGTGCCGAGTCTGTGGGGGTTAGTGTTTTGTGCCTGGATAGCTCAGTGCGCCGCACTTTGCTCCTGAAATTCAGCCGTCGTCTTCATCTGCACGAAGGAGTCCCATGTATCCCGCGATAAAAATTGATACGTCGTGAAGGGCGTCCGGCCCGTGTTCACGTCTTCGCGTGACAAGCGTGCTCTTGAAGGTCCTCCACGCGTGGGACATCGCCAGGCCGCGCGCGCCATCGCACACGTGCAGGTCTCGCTTCGTGGAAAGTGAACGAGGCGAAAGTTCACCACAACCGTCTCTCTGTACATCCGCCGAGACTTCGAGTTGGGGTGGTGATGGGGACTGTTCCTTGCAAGTACCCCGCAGACGGTCCGGAATCTCGCACCGCTTTCTTGGTACTCGGCGGGATCCCGACGCCACCGACCTCGTGATCGCCATGCGCCCGAGGGCAATTTGGATATTCCTCTGCCTTCTCGCCTGCGTACCACCTTGATCGGAGATCCAGACGCATTTGGCGACGTCGATGACGGCGGCGAAGACGGTGCCTCTGCCATCTCGCTTACTTGCTATCTATATAAGTTACGTACGCAATTATTACATAGTATATAATATATGGGAAATTGCACAAAAAATATAAACAAATATAATCAACGTTTGCCATCTCAGAGTAAAATAAAATAAATTGCCGTCAGTGTACCATAAGAATCATCACGGTTCCCAGGTTTACCCAGATTAGTCGGCACCCTAAGTATCGAGACTACCCACACCAACCTAGGTTAACCGGCATCTTGGTTTTTCAAGTCACCTAGGCTAACCTGCATTAGTCAAGACCGGATACCCATGATACCTAGGCCAACCTAGTAAATCGGCACCGTCTTACTTCCATAGGTTTTCATCATTCGGCACTATACCTCAAGTTTCAGATGCGAAAATGTTGATCAAGAACTGACAACTACAAGAGAGATTTTTCTTAATAAATGCAGAAAAGTGAATGAAATGAAATACAACAGTTATAAACTAAAATTCTCAGAACTCTAGTAAGACAATATTTCAAAGAAGGTCACATTAATGATGCGAATGTTGTGCAAGCAGGATGGATTGTAAGTCAATATAATGCCATGCTTGAGTACAGACCAAGTGTCAACACTCAATCTAGAAAGTCCAAATGCCAACTCTCAATCTACTGCCACATCAATCATATAAGCTTTTAATGGCTAGACCAAACAACTATTGACTTTAACAAACCAATTCACAATTGCTAGATTAATACAAACTTTCAAATGGCGAGTGCATACCACGATATCAATGGCAAGTTTAAACATTCAAGATTTGAATTGACATAATACTCTAATCAATGTCATACGATGATTTATGATCACATACAACGATCGCAACAATTCTACTGTGCCCAAGTGTTTTGGTTGATTGCATGATGCACAATGAGGTAAGGAAATGATCTCCAAAATGATCACAACATATTCGACACTACATATTCTCGCAAAGATTATGTTCGCTTGTTTAAAGATATAGACAAGTAGAAACCGAACAATAGGTAGGTTCGTAGATTGTGACGCATAGAATACAAGCTCAAAATATTACTTGATCCAATCGCCTAAGTTTGTTCTATAAATGTATCAAAATTTGACACATTAAAAGGAATTGCTACTATTCTTTCATCCCCAATTTAATTGATAAACCTCCCCAAATACGAATCGGTGCACATATATATGCACCATTGCTTTACAAAGCATCACAGATCAACTAAAACATGTGCAAGAATGAATATAATCCGTAGGCGCTAGTCATGATCCAAGATTATGTGTGAGAATTATTCCACTGGTAGTTCTTGATCAGAATTTTGAGGCTCTGATCCAAGTGGTGAGCACAACACCAGATAAAATCAATAAAAATTCCATCAAGATACACGTAAACATTCAGTAAAACATGGAGTACTAATTGACATCATTTTTCCCCACATTCTAGACCGGTTACCTCAAGAAGGGTCTGAATCCACCATCTGTTATAGGTCTCAACTTATCTTCCCATACATGATGCTCGCTTTAAAGATCAAATCATCACCGCGCGGTGGTGGGGAGGAGCTTCGATGGCGGCGGGGAGGAGGAGAACTTACCCGAGCAGGTGGCGGTGGCGGAGGTGGCCGGGGTCGGGGAGGCGCCGGGGTCGGGGGAGGAGGGGCGCCGGGGTCGGGGGAGGCGTTCGGAGAGGAGGCGGCGCAGAGGTCGGGGACCGATAGGGTTAGATCAAAACCCTATCGTCTCTGAACCTTATATAATCAACATCACAGACGGTTCTTGAGGGAACCGTCTCAGATATGTAATCACAGACGGTTCCTCAAAGAACCGCCTCGTGATGTGGAAATATCACAGACGGTTTTTTGAAGAGCCGTCTGTGATGTTCAAACAACCGGCACTCAAGGTCCGGAACGTCCGATTTCTGGAACTTCCGCCATTGAATCTGCGGAACTTCCGATTTCTCTGACAAGTCAGCCATCTCTCTTCATTCAATTCTAAATCTTTTGTGGCCACTTCCAGTGATCAAGTTGATCTTTTATATCTTATTCGTTAAAATGGTATCTACAATTCTCTCATGTCAATCAAAATTCTCTCTTCTCTTTGGAATGCTTTCATGGAAGATCAATAGAAGAGAAGTTCGAGCACCTTGCAAAATTCAATTATTGCTTACAAGTGGTACCAAGTATTTGCAATGGAATCAATTATTCTTGGTATCAAGTGTTTTTCTCATAAGTGGTATCGAGTTCGTACAAGTGGAATTAATTACTTGACAATTGTCATCAATTTAAAGATCATAAGTCCATAACACATTAACACATAACAATGGAATAAATTAGTTAATTACAATGGACTAAATTCTTAATTAAAATATAGCCCTTCATGATGATCGACGCGCATATAGCTAGCTTCCTCACTGGGTTCTTCCTCGAGCCCGATGCCGTCTCCAAAGGTGGCAACTCGTCAAATTGATTGTATTCTTCCTCGCCCACTACATTCTCAACTCCGACAATCCTCCTTTTTCATGAAGAACTACGTGGCGCTTCTTATTTGCCGGTCGGTTACATAGAAGACTTGAACAACTTGGTTAGCCAAGACGAATGGTTCGTCTTTGTATCCGACACGCTCGAGGTCCACAGTAGTGACGCCGCATTTGTCGACCTTCACCGTGGGAGATGGACCCAACGGCACCAAATAGGGGATCTTGAAAAGCACGTAGTCGATCTCCCATATCTCCTCTATTTGCCCATAGTACGAGCTCCTCACCCCATCAAGATCTTGAATGCATCTATGCGGACACCGCTGCTCGCCTTGTGCTCTTCCTATCCCGAGTGCCGTATAAAATGTGTACCCATTTATGTCGATCCTTGCCATGTGACAATTGTAAAATGTGGCCCTCTTGCCAACCATAGCAGCAGATCATCACTTGATGACCTCCGAGTGATTCGCACCTTTAACCATTCGCTGAACCGACGGTTGTGCTCTCTGTGATCCAAACCTCCGACCGATGCGGATTCATGGCGTACCATGTCTTTGTGCTCGCCGATGTACGGGACACTTGGGTCATGTGTTGCAAGACGTGAAATAGGCTTGAGCGCACGTATCCAGATCGGAGTGATTGATTTCCTTCCGATGGTCCCGATACCATCCGGTCTCCCTCATGACGAGATAGAGGCACACCAATCGGATCCACCGAGCCATGTAGTCGACGCAGAACTCAATGACCTCTTCCGTTGCATAACCTTCGATGATGCCGCCCTCCGCCGAGATCGATTCCGCACGTAGGACTTGAGAATTCCCATGTACCTCTCGAACGGGTACATATGACGAGAAACACAGGTCGCATATCTTTATCTCTTTCACAAGGTGAACAATGAGATGGACCATGATATCGAAAAATGACGGAGGAAATACATCTCAAGATGACACGTAGTCGTCACTACCTCGGCTGCAGAGCATCTAGTCCTTGGGGATCGATGACCTTCTCGAGCAATTGAGTTGAAGAAATAACACACCTCAAGATTGCCACTCGGACCTTGTTCGCAAGATACTCCTAATTGCAACAGAAGCATTTGTGTCATCGGACACGACAATCATGCGACTTCATACCAATTAATTTCAAATCTTGCATAGAAACAAGTTTCTTAATGTTAGCGGAGTAACCAGACGGACTTTCACACCGCAAGCTCGCACGCTTCATTTCTCTCGCCTTGGGCAGAGTGTAGCAAGTCGGGGAAGGTACGTTAAATCTCAGATCGGTCTCTTTCGGTGCTAACTCGGTCCTTATGTTCATATCGACCAAGTCACGCCGTGCGTTAACACCATCCTTTTTTTGCCACTAATGTTCAAAGAAGAGACCAATCAAGCTATCACATACATTCTTCTCTCGTGCATAACGTCGATGCAATGGCGAACTTCTAAGTACTCCCAATAAGGTAGGTCCCAAAAATTGACCGCTTCTTCCGATGTTCTTCTCACGGGTTCTTAATTTACGCCCTTCCCAAGCATAACATCGATATCCTTAACCATATCATAGACCTCTTTCCCACTAAAAGCCCTTGAAGTCGAACCGCCTTCCTTATTTCCGTCGAATTATTTCTTCATCTTGCGGTATGGGTGACTCTCGGAAGGAACCTACGGTGGCGCATATATACGCTTTTGCGAGTTTTTCACCATACACTCTCGTAGCATCTAAGCGGTCGCGACGAGCTTTGGCTCCTTTTGTATCAAGCCCGACAGTTACCAAGGGCGGAAAATCATTGATGGTGCGAACAATATGGCGCGTAAAGTGAAGTTCTCTCGCTTGTACGCATCCCATACTGCACTCTTCGCTCCACAAAGTCACAAGATCTTCCAAAGAATGGTGCTAGGTACACATCAATATCATTCCTGTGTTGCTTCGCCCTTGTATAAGTAGTGTCATCAAAATGTATTTCCGCTTCATACATGCCAAGGAGGAAGGTTGTACATACATAGATTCACGGCCAGTGCTATGTCGGTGCTCATGTTACCGAAAGGATTCATTCCGTCCGTACTCAACCCTAACCTTATGTTCCTCGGTTCCGACCGAACTCTTCAAGCTCCGATCGAAGTTTCTCCACCGGCGAGTAATCGCCAGGTGTCCGAGCTTCCCATCTTTCTTACGCTCCTCCGAGTGCCAACGCATCAATCTTGCCTCCTTCGGTTCGCAAATAAACGCTTCAAAAGTGGGATCACGTGCAAATACCACAACATCTTAGCAGAGGTCCTTGCTTCGCTTTAGCATTATTCTTCCGCTTGTATCGGGATGCTCAGACACGGACATGCATGCATGTCTGCATACTCTTTACTGTAGAGGATACAATCGTTCGGACATGCATGTATTCTTTCTACTTCCATTCCCAATGGACAAAGAACCTTCTTAGCTTGGTAGGTCGTCTTTGGGCAACACGCTTCTCTCGGAAGGATGTCACTAAGAGACCTAACAACGCCAGAAAACTCTTGTCGGACCAACCATTGCTTGCCTTCAATTTCAGCGGTTCAAGCACGGTTGACAACCTTGTGTATTCCGGCTTGCGGCCAGGAACAAAGGTTTCCCGAGTCCTCCATTAAGCCCTCGAATTTACAAAACTCTCTCTCACCGTAGTTCCTTCGCATCGCGTAGCATCCGATCCAGTTGTCATCATGCGATCTATCCTCATCAAAAGCACATTCCATACCCCGCATATCGTTGACTTCTCGGCGATGTCGCCATTATCGACTTCCCAGATAATCGCTCTTCACCGTGATCGCCCAACATGTATATCCTTTTGAAACCTCTTCAGATTAAGTGAGCTTCGATCTGCGCGGGTTGTTAAACATTTTCATATTACCGCAATCAATGCATGGACAAGACATATATTTTATCCCTTCTTCAACATATCCTCGCTCGGCGGCTCTTCTAAAAGCAAACACGCCATTAATATACTCTTCACTCACACGGTTCTCAATGTACATCCAGCTTGGTCCATCTACACGATACGCACGTAATAAATTAATTAGTGTTAAATTATATATTAATAAACCGCAAGTACCCTTTATAATGACCAAACACATTAGTGAGTACTCTATAGCAAATACAAAGGGTTACAGATCGATCGTTACCCTTCTCTCCAAAGTGGCGCAATGTGGGAGGAGGCAAGGATCAAAGCCGCAATGGGCCGGGGAGGAGGAGGCAGGGTAACACCAAAATGGGAGAGGAGGAGGTAGGGTAACACTCAAAATGGGGAGGACGCAGCAGGAGGAGGGTGGCGGTTCAAATGGAATTAATAGAAATGGGGACTTTGTCAGCGTGGACGCAGCAGCAGGAGGGTGGCGGCGGTTCAAATGGATTTAATAGAAATGGGGATCGTGGCAGCGCTACTTATAATGCTAATATATCACGCATTTCGGTTCTTTAAATAACCGCTCAGTGATAGTTCAGATCCGCATTTCGGTTCTTTTAAAGAACCGTCGTGATAGGTTTATCACGCATTCGGTTCTTTACACGAACCGCTGCGTGATATTACGCACGTTCGTATAACGAACCGCTGCGTTACTAAATATTATCACGCACGCGGTTCGTATAACGAACGGTGCGTGATGAAAAGATCGCGCAGGCGGTTCATTACACGAACCGCTCGCGCGATATTATATATCACTGCACGGTTAACGAAGAACCGTGCGTGATATTTATCACGCACGGTTCCAAAGGAACCGCCGCGTGATGGGGTGAATTGTATAGCATGTTTTGTAGTAGTGAATGGAGTACTCATTGGTTTTGCATCATGCATATTAAAGCGACGAAGAACTTTCTCAATATAACCTTGCCGACTAAGGTATAACTTGCCGATTTCATCTCTAATAATCTCCATGCCAAGAATTTTCCTTGTTGCACCTAAGTCTTTCATCTCAAATTCCTTACTCAATCAGGCTTTCGGTTTTGCTATTTTCGATTTATCTTTTGCAAAGAATCAACATATCATCAACATAGAGAAGCAAATAAATAAATTGAACCATTGATGCTTTTAAATAAACACACCTATCATAATCGATCGCTTAAAATTATGAGAGATCATAAAAGAGTCAAATCTCTTGTACCATTGCCTAGAGATTGCTTCAAGCCATAAAGAGATTTCTTTAACCTACAAACAAGGTGTTCTTTTTCAGAATAACAAAACCTCAAAGTTGGTCCATATAAATGTCTTCTTCCAACTCCCCATGTAAGAATGCGCTTTAACATCCAATTGCTCAAGTTCATAATCATGCATAGCAACAATCTTGAGTAAAGTGCGAATAGAACTATGTTTCACAACCGGGAAAAGACATCATTAAAGTCAATACACGAATCGGCTATAGCCTTTAGCAACCAACCTTGCTTAATACCTTCTTTGGTTCAAGGGAGAAATACCTTTTTTCTTTTGAAAATCCACTTGCAATGAACAGGCTTCTTCTCCTTTGGCAATTTCACTAGTTCCCAAGTGCCATTCTTTTCAAGTGACTCCATCTCATCATGCATAGCGGTTATCCACTTATTACAATCAGTGGAATCAATAGCCTCAGAGTATGATGAAGGTTCTGCATTACCTTCAATTTCTTCTTCCATACTCAAAGCATAAGCAACAATATTAGCTTCTTCAATTAATCTCTTGGGTGGATTAATCTCCCTCCTAGGTCTGTCAACTGCAATGGACCGTTGTGGTGACTGCTCACAAATAAGAGGATTCTCAACAATAGGTGCATCATGAACACCAATATTTTCCTTATCTGATGCGTTATCTGAACCAATAAGATGATCCACCTGAACACTTGAATTCTGCTTACTCTCAACAGGAACATTAGTAGACAGTTTATCATGAAGCATAGCAGATTCATTAAAGACAACGTTTCTGCTAATCACAACCTTACGTGTTACAGGATTCCACAACTTGTATCCTTTGACACCAGATTTATAACCAATAAAGATGCACTTAAGAGCTCTAGGCTCTAATTTTCCATTATCAACATGAGCATGAGCAGTACAACCAAATACTTTCAATTCTGAATAATTTGCTGGTGAACCAGACCATACCTCAATTGGAGTCCTTTTTTCAATTGCAATATTGGGAGACCGATTAATAAGATAGCAAGCAGTGGAAGCGGCTTCAGCCCAAAAACGCCTATGCAAACCTCCATTAGACAACATGCAACGGGCTTTGAAAATAATGGTCATGTTCATACGTTCAGCTACACCGTTTTGTTGAGGAGTACCAGGAACGGTGTAATGCCTAACAATGCCTTCAGTCTTGCAATATGATTCAAATTCATCGTAATGTAATTCCATACCATTATCGGTCATAAGTTTCTTTACCTTCTTTTACATTTGACTTTCAACCATAGTCTTCCACTCTTTAAATGCTGAAAATGCTTGTGATTTATGCTTCAAGAAATAAGGACACACTCTTCTAGAGTAATCATCAATAATTGTCAACATATAATTAGCACCGCCTAGCGATGTCTTGCGAGATGGTCCTCATAAATCAGAATGCACATAATCCAAAATACCTTCAATATTTTGAACTGAAGTATTAAATCTCACCCTCTTGTGTTTGCCAAACACACAATGCTTACAAAATTTCAACTTGCTGATACTATGTCCATCAAGAAGTCCTCTCTTGCTCAATTCTGCCAAACCAAGCTCACTCATATGCCCAAGACGCATATGCCAAAGATTAGCAGCATCAGAATCAGATAATGAACTTGAAATTACAGCAACATTACCCGATATTGTAGTACCTCATGGATGGTACAGTTAGCGATTTAATATCGACTTTCATCACAACAAGAGAGCCTTTTGATACCTTTAAAACTCCACCTTCACTCAATACTTGTACCCTTTAGTATCAAGAGTACTCAAAGAGATGAGGTTCATTTTCAAATGAATGTGCCTCACATCCGCAAAGTTCGACAATATCATCAAACATCTTGATCTGAATCAACCAATTCACGCAACCTTACAAGATGAGTTATCACCCATCAACCGACAAGACCACCTTCAATAGATTCATAGGTGGCAAACCAATCCCTATTAGGACACATATGAAAAGTGCAGGCAGAATCAAGAATCCATTCATCATTGGTCTTGGTACATCCAGCAAAGGCAACAAGAATTTCTCCATTAGGACTATCATCAGCAACAAGGGAGGCTTTACCTTCATCATCTTGTTTACCTTTTGGCTTATAGTAGCCAGCTCTCTTTTCTTTATTTTGCAGCTTCCAGCATTCAGAGATGTCGTGCCCACTTTTCTTGCAATATTTGCACGACTTGTATTTGCCTCTTGATTTTGACCGGCTCTTATAGCCGTTTGTAATTTTACCTCGAGATCCATTGTTTGAGTTCTTCTCCTTTTGCCTGCCACGAATAAACAAGCATGCTCCTTGCGAGCTTGAATTTTCAGAAGGTACCATATGTTTCATCTTCTCTTTTGCATGCAAAGCTTCATAAACTTCATTAAGAGTGAGAGTATCTCTACTATATAATATGGTATATCTGAAATTTGAAAAAGAACTAGGTAGTGAACACAAAAGAATAAGACCCAAATCCCCATCATCATATTTTACCTCCATCGACTCTAGGTCGGTAACGAACTCCTTAAACACCGAAAGATGATCAAGCACAGATCCTCCTTCTTGCAATTTATGAGAGTACAATTTCTGCTTGAGATGCATCTTACTGGTGAGATCCTTTGTCATGCAAATTTGCTCAAGCTTCTGCCATAATGCAGCAGATGTCTTCTGCTTTAAAACATCCTGCAAAATATCATTTGATAAATGTAGGTGAATCTAAGATAAAACCTTACGGTCTTTGCGCTTCTCATCTACGGTCCATTCGATAGGTTGTTTATCAAAACCTTCCAATGCATCATCTAAATCCATCTGTGCCAATACAGCCCTCATCTTTACTTGCCATAGTGAAAATCTTGTGTCTCGACTCAGGAGTGGAAGATCATACTTCAAAGTCGCCATGAGGAATAGAACCTGAAATTTGCTGGTACTGATCTGTGTAAACCTAGCAAAAAATCACGACTGATTTGGTACAATTTCTGTGTACACAAAACAAAAAAAAATCTTCAAACCTCCTGGTGCTTCACGTGTGGACTTAGCAAATATCACAAAGAAAAAACAGATCTGAACTTGCTCCGATAGAAAAGAAGCAGAGATATATGTATATATCTCCAAAAGTACTCACGTGAGCTTCTTGATTAATTATTGGTTTAAAGAAAATAAGAAGGACAACCTGTACTTCACGTGATTAAAGGATTCGGTGATCTTTACTTCTCTACTATCCTTGATTATCTCGGCAGCCGTGCTAGCTGATTGGATTGCCTTTTACACGCTGACCAAGACGACTTGTAGACGGGAAGGTGGAGATGATCCACTCGGGTGGATTGCTTCGGTTTTTGCTGTTCGGCAGATGGAAAGAGATCGGATGATGGCGCAACACACGGACCGAAGGAAAAAAAGGCGTCGGCTTCGGAGTTTGGATGCAGATGCACACGGACTGAGGCCACGAGCGACGCGCAAATTTCTGGCGCCGAGGAAACTGACGAGCGATAGCTGCACGTGGATTGAGGCGGGGCTGCGCTGTCCGGGGAGCTACGCATGAGACGCAGATCGAGCGAAGGCGCGACGGGTGTGACGGCGCGGACGCTCGCGTGTGGAGACGGCGGCGGTAGCCGAAAAACGATCTGCTATATTTTCTTCGTGTCTCCTTTAAAATTCTGCGCTCTGATACCACTTGTTAGAAAAATAAGGCAAAAACGAGACACGAATTTTACGTGCATAACCCTTGCGGGAAAAAACCACAGGCGCCAACCGGCGATGATCACTATATGTGGAGGGTTTACAAGTCGCTCGGCATTACAATGAAACGGCTCAATTCATATGAGGCATACAAGAGGTATATATAGGGGTAAAGGATGTAGAGTCCAAGTCGGATACGTATCCGCTAATATGGAGATTGATTCGAACTCTTCCAGATAAGGGAATTCGGATCACAATTTCAACACACCGCGGCAAAGCTGGGGCTGGTGACGACGGCACGAGGACGGGGCGGTAGCCGAGGAGGCAGGAAGCGGACGCGTTGGAGACGGTCGACCGGCGCGCCGACGTAGCAGCTCGGCTCGACTACCATGGGCGGTGGCGGTGACTCTCTGGTTTTCTTGGCTTTTGCCGCGAACTCTCTCCTTGCCTTGCCTGCCGCTTGCAACACGAAGCGAATTAAGAGAAACATCAGAAGGCACCGCCCAACCGATCGACCGACGTAGCGATCCCCGAGGCAGCATTGGACGAACAAAGGAGGGGCAAGGGAGAAGGGGCGTCCAAAGTTCGTGGAGAAAGGAAGAAGGGGAGCACGTGGGGAAGAAGGAGATGGGGGCAACGAAAAAGGAGGGGAGGCGGCCACAGTGGGGAAGAGGGGATGGCTTGGCGAGAGCACCGCCGCTGCTGGTGTTGGAAGCAGGGTAGGGAATGGGAGGCGTTTGTGAAGAGGAAGAAGAATGCAGAGAGCGACGGTGAAGAAGGAAGAGGGAAGCCGGACCGCCGGGAGGACAAAGCAGCGGCTGCAGCTACCGATTCCAAGATGGCGGTGAGGCTGGGGAGGGGAAGGTGACAAACGCACGGGATCCGAAGGCCAAGAAGAATCAGATCAACATGGCCAGGCTCGCCTCGGCCGAAGTTTGCCTCTATTTAGACCGGAGGATTGTGTGTCTGCCAGTGGAGATCCCGAAGTCTAGACTGTTTTAGTCTCGTTACACAACAAAATTTTAAAAATAACTTTTATAAATCAAATTTTTAAAAATAACCCTTATAAATCAAAATTTTCAAAAATAGCCTCATAGGTGTACGTGCTTCCATCCCGAACGGCAGCAACCGAGTTGCTGCTGTCAGGGACGGTCCCGAGGGCATGGCAGCACCTTGGTGCTGCAAAAAAAAATCTAAAAAATATATTTAATAATATTTGTTGGATAATTTTTAAATATATAAATTAAGCTCAAAAATTATGAAATTTTACGTGGAGTCTCCCGACATAGTGTGTCTACTTGTGTAATTTTTTCAAAATTTTATGCATTTTTATTTTTTCTCCAAAATTCTTTAAATTCTAATGTTTGTACGAATTTTATAATATAGCAAATGAGGTTCAAAAATTATGAAAAAAAAATTTCTAGACTCCGTACACATTGGACTTGATTGTGTAAATTTTATATGCTCTGAAATTATCTTGACAAATTCGGGGTTTAGGTCTCAAAAATTAGGACAAGACGTTTCGGAAAATAGGGTTTCATGATTTCATGTGACTTGAAATGTGCGAAGTTTGGTACGACATGACTACTCTTGGTCGCTCTGGTTCTTGATCACATTTCTTCTGTACGGTGGAATTAAAATAAAATACAAAAATTAACTTAACTGAAGGGGCTGAGAACGTTGCGATTACGGAGAAGCCCTAAAACATAGAAGAATCGATGTCAATGTGAATGGTTATCTCTAAGATTCCACCAGAAGAGGCACACTTTGATGGCTCAGTGGAGGCACAGAACCAGAACTACATTGCAGTCTGTGCGCGGACAGAAGCACATTACATGTGGTCACATGGCATGATGGTTCGGCTAATTGCTTTAGTCATGAACGCTACTACTACGGTAACTTGTGACACGAGCTTCCGGACCATGTAAGTACGCATGCCTTTAGGGGATAGTAAAAAACATGGCGAGTAGGAGGGCGACTACTACGGAATGGCCCGACCTACTGCGTGGACCGGGGTCATTTGCCCTTCCTTGCGAGCTCGGCGTTGTACTCCTCGCCGGCCACCCTGGCCTCGGCCACCATTTCCCGCTTTTTCTCATGCTCCCTCTCGCGTGCCTCGCGCTCCCTGCGCCTACACGCATCAAGATGGGCTTGAGTCTCCCGCCGGATACACTGGTTGTGCTCTTTAGTTCGACGCTCCTCCTCCCGGATCTCGGTGCCCTTTCGGCATTCCACTCCTCGAAGTTGATTCGCCACTGGTCATGTGGGTGGATCTCTAGGTCGATCCACTTGCGGTAGCCACATAGCGACTCCGGGGACTACGAGTAGACGGGAGAGATTGTTATTGCGTACTTTAAAAGAGAATTGGTAGGTGAACTTACTGTAAGTTGTCCTTACTGGTTGCCGATAGCTGCTCGTATCCCAACGACGGTCGGGATAGTTAGAGGAGTAGTTAGGACAACCCCAGTAACGTATGTCGAGGCTAAGCCGGTGCTTGGATTTGAAGAACTTACATGTGTCCCTGCACCAACAGAGGGGCGGCGTCTCCCCCTCTGGCGGGTGTTGCGGTGAAGGCTCGTTTGGAACGTTCTGGCAGGGGTTGCTGCTACGGGGGCTTCATTGCGGAGAGGTGCCATCCTGGCAAGCTACTCTTACCGGACCTGGGCCTCAGCAGCCCTAGCTTGTTCGGCCCGTGCCGTAGAAGCCCTTGCTAGATCATGGATCTCGTCTCATTGCTTCTTGAGGTTGTCCATCCCAGCGTGGTGAAGCAAGCTCTGATGCAGCGTTGGGTTTGGTTGTGTGATTTTCTCTCGTAGATGTCTTCCACCTCCTTTTATAAGCCAGAGGGTTGGCATAGTGTGGTTGAAAGAGTGTTGTCTAATCTTTTTGCAGAGAGAAGTCACATCCCATTTTTCGAGTGCTGTCCTTTCGATCTAAAAAGCTGGCGAGGCAGAGTGTTGTCACGTCTTACTTTGCAGAGTCCTGTCTCGTCCTACTTTGCAGAGAGAAGTTACGTTTTACTTTGCAGAGTGCTGTCATTTCGGTATGAAAAGCTGACGAGCCAGTGTTTTGTCACGTCTTACTTTGCAGAGTGTTGTCTTTTCGGTCTCAAAAGCTGACGAGACAGTGTGTTGTCACGCCTTACTTTGCAGAGTGATGTCTTGTCGGTCTGAAAAGCTGGCGAGACAGAGTGTTGTCACGTCTTACTCTGCAGAGTACTGTCATTTCGGTCTGAAAAGCTGGCGAGGCAGTGTGTTGTCACGTCTTACTTTGCAAAGTGATGTTATTTCGGTCTGAAAAACTGACGAGGCAGTGTTTTGTCACGTCTTACTTTGCAAAACGCTGTCATTTCGGTCTGAAAAGCTAGCGAGGTAGTGTGTTGTCACGTCTTACTTTGCAGAGTCCTGTCTCGTCCTGCTTTATAGAGAGGGGTCATGTCCTACTTTGCAGAGTGCTGTCATTTCGGTCTGAAAAGCCAGCGAGGCAGAGTGTTGTCACGTGTTACTGTGTGGAGTCATGTCTCGTCCTGCTTTGTATGGAGAAGTCATGTCCTATTTTGTAGAGTGATGTCCTTTCGGTCTGAAATGCTAGCGAGGCAGTGTGTTGTCACGTTTTACTTTGCAGATAGTGGTCACGTCCTGCTTTGCAAGATAAGTCGTGCGGTCTTGCCATTGCGAAAACTAAGTATTCTGAAATTGTTTGCAACATTACAGATTTATGTCTCGAAAATTTGGAATGTAGGATTTGGAAATTAGGGTTTGATTAATTCACACGCAAAGTATTGATAACGGAATTAGATAGATGCATACATGATACAAACGAGTGCAACAACGCCGCAAAGGCATACATCACGTAGTGCAGGGATGCATACATAAAGAGTGGATATTACAATCTTATTAACACTGAACTTCTACTTGGCCAGAACAAGAAATAATAGAAGAAAATTTGCCAAACTAGCTATGTTAACTAATTTCTGAAGCAATTTCTCAACCATTTCCATCCTTTCATCCACTCTTTTAAGAATATTATCTTTATTTTCCATCGGTTGTTCCGATGGTCGATGCACTTGACAAAATGCAGCCACACGACAGGTGTCCTCTTGCAAGGCAGCAATTTGCATTGCAATGTTTCGAACCTCTGGTACAGCTTCATCAGCCCACAGCCAGAACCGACATGTTGTGTTCTGTAAAAATAATTGGAACTGCAAGTGAAAAAATATGTTGTTTGGAAAGTAGTTTATTGGGGATGATCAGGCACAAGTTACCGTAAGATTTGAACAATTCATGAACACTCGGGATGTATTCGTTGGCTATGGGAGGTCAACACATTCACCGGATCCCTGCAACGAGGGTAATCCAAGTGCTGCCGTAGTGTTTCTAGTTGCCTTCTCACTCGGAAGTTTGATGAGACCGTAGACATCCCGTTTAAGACTGGAAGGAAGGAGAAGAGGAACTGAAGAGTGAGGGGAATGGCAGCCAAATCATGTATATATATAGCCTGCGGGTAAATTGCAATTTGGTTGAAGAAAATTCGCATCCGCGAGGTAGCGGGACCGAGGAGGTATCGTGGGGCAATATTGCGTTATGTCTTTAAGGTTTAGTAAGTTAAAATCGGGAGATACAGTTGTCGTTAGTACTAAATATTTCGGAGAACATTTTGTGTACATAAATCACAGTATCGTAATGCACATGGACATTACATAAATCACAAAGGAGGGATGCACAATGACATTACATAACAAATTTTACACGGCCATGACATTAGTTAGGGCGCATCGTCGTGTTGCTTGCCGGGACGGCGTAGTTGATCCTCAGGGAAGGTGAACCTGTCCAGGGAGCGGCGTACGTCTCGAAGTCCGTAGTAGGGGCCCTGCCTGGGAGGCGAATCTGGGGTGATCTTATTGTGGGGGTCCGGCTCAGGCCTGAGCATATCGTCAACCCACTAGTGCTCTTCCTGCGGGAAGAGTATGGGGTGAGTTAGTTATTAGTTTTGTGCGATGGAAAAATCAGTGTAACTACGTTCACCTGTACCTGAGTAAGATGTTGTGTGGAGGAGGATCCTCCAGACCAGTCTGAGCCGTAGTGCTGCACGGTGTACCCTCCGTACGTGTCCTCACTTCCTCCACAATCGCATGCACGGGGCAGGTCATGTACTCCCGCAGCCAGAAATGTGGCACACCCGACGCGTTCGCAGGAATCGGGTGACCGAATCTGTCGGCCATACGGACCTTCCAGTCTACTACCCTCGGAGGTGGCACTACTGGAAGACCACGCAGCGGTAGACCTGTAAGCAGAGCCACGTCCTCCTGAGTAATGGTCATCTCCCCCACCGGAAGTGGAAAGTGTGAGTCTCCGGTCTCGAACGGTTCCACGAGCGGAGACAGGAGTGCCGCGTCAAACTGCAGCGCGTGCGGGAGGTCCAACATCCGGGCAAGGCGTGCCTGGTCTCCGCACTGGGACGTACCGCTAGTCAAGGGGCCATCTCTCTGGGCGCCAGACCCGTGCTCGGAGGGCCGACGCTAGCGAACCACGCCCGAAGCGGTGTCCCCATCCCAAAGATGGGTCGAGGCTCGTCTGACGTCGTCAACTACAGGCTGCGCCATCTCCTGCCGACAGGGAAACAACATGTTAGTCCGTATGTAAAACATATTGTGTAGCATAGAAAAACAAGGCGAAACATACGATAAAAAAGTTAACAACATAACATAACCGTACATATGACCATAGCTAGTTCACAAATGACCCGAGCAACATAACATTACGTCCGTACACAAAGGTATGGATTAACAACAACACAGCTAATTGAAGGTATTAAAATAAGCATGTGACGTCACGACTCAGTAATGATATCTTGCTCGCTACGATTGCTTTGCTTGCCAGACGGGTCTATTTGGGCGTGGTGATGGAGTGCCCAATCGTTTTGCATGCCGCAACGAGGCGGCGAACCCGCTGTTCTGCTACCGGCCGTCGTCCATGTCGTTCGGATGCGTCATGACTGGCGTCTTCCACGGCTGGGGTGCTTTAGTGCATCGTTGGGCACCCACTTCACCTCCCCCGGCCAGAGGTCCCTGTAGTGCGTGTCGAGCCCGTACAAATGGAACTCGGCACTCCAAGTGCCATAGAGGTGGTGGATGTCGTAGTACTCAGAGATGTAACGCTCTGAGGCCTGCCGCGCACGCCGCGTACACATGAGAGCATGGTTTGTGCAGAAGCTGTGGCTTGTTGCAGGTGCACGACGCTTCTTCACCAATCGTGCAGACCTGCTTACGATCCCCTCTAGCGTGGCCCATCACGTACTTCTCCCTAGGTCTAATCTCGAACTTCTGTCTGACGCCATCCATGGTACGAGCGGCGTGCAATCGAGCCTTGCTGATCTTATTCTCCATGTAGGTATGTATTACTTCGGAGAATTTCTTCCCATCCTCCATATGGTTCTTGGCCATCATGGCTCTGTTAACAAAGTATCCGATGGTACGGTTCCAGCTCTCCTCCACGATCGCAGTGATCGGCAGGGAGCGGACACCCTTGAGCACACCGTTGTACACCTCCGACATGTTGGCCGTCATGATCCCGTACCTTGCACCGTCGGTGTCGCGTAGCAGGGACCATTTCTCTAGGTCAGGTGCGTGCGAGTTAACCCACTGTGTGAACTCCCCAACTCTCGCGGACCCTCCAGCCGCTGCCCCTGCCTCGGCATGCGCTGAGTCCCTTACATGCTTCCCGGTCTCCTCATCGATCTGTCTCCACACCGCTTCGAACTTCCTCCTTTGGTTCTATATGCAGAACTTCTTGAACATCTTAATGAGGTCCTTGCTCCGAAACCTTGTGTGGTAGTTGGCCGCGAGATATCTCATGCACCAACGGCTCCTAACATCGTTCCACTGGAACGGCGGCTGCGTCCCGTTTTGCATCATGCACAACGCGAACATCAACCCAACATTGAGATCCGAGATGACACACACATCGGCGATCTTGGACCACCGCCTACTTCACATTGCACAGGAACCACAACCAGCTATCGGTGTTCTCGCTCTCAACAATTGCGAAAGCCACTGGGACTAACTGGTCATTCGCATCGGTCGCAACGGCGGTGAGGATGGTACCCCTGTACTTCCCACATAGGAAGGTGTCATCCATCGTGAACACGGGACGACAATGCTTGAACCCTTCGATTGCCTGACGGAAGGCCCAGAAGACCTTTTCAAGAACAAAATAATTGGGCCCTTCAGTCGGATGCACCCGCTCAAGCTTGTTTACGTACGTCCCGTGATTAGATTCCGCGATTTGATGCAGCAATCTTGGTACTAGGTTGTAAGCCTCTTCGAATGTGCCGAACATTCGCTACAGAACCCAGGGTTTCGCACGCCATGCCGTCTTGTAGTTGACCGGGAACCCCACCATATTGGCAACATCCGACAGCAGGAGCTTTGGTGAAATGGACACATCTGCAGCGACGGGATGGCTTATCAGGCTGGCAGCATACGAGGACGTCATGTTGCGGTGCCTATGAAGCGGCTCAGCTAACTCGCATGTGTGGTCCTTCAGCACCGTTATCCGGAAGCCCATGGCAGCGGCCGTGAACCTCTGCTCACGGACCTTGCCCGCACAGGATTCATCAACACACCTGACGATGTAGGTGTCGGGGTTGAACCTCTACACCCGATACGTCCGACCGATGTTAACGGTGTATCTAGCAATAGCATGCTATGCGGCACTCTTGTTAGAGAAGCGCTGGCCTAGGAGCAGGGTGTCCTCATTGAACCCCCACTCAGCCCCCTCCGGACGTGGCAGAACCAGCGATGTCGTCGCAACATTGTCCAATCGCGAGGGGACGTAAGCAATGTCAGTGGTCACAAAACCACCAACCGCACCTCCTCCGTAGCAGCTTCTACGCCACCGTCGTCTTCCGAACTAGTTGTTTCCACGTCCTCCTCGCTTTCCACCTCATCCACCTAGTCGGTCAGGTACTCGTGACAATCAATATGGGCTGACCATCATCTCTCCGCTCCTTCATTGGGCTCGAAATTGATGGCACGTCTCCTTAGGTCTCCATCGCCCACGTCTCCTCCAACACCGGAGACCAACGTAGGCTCCTCACCAGCAGCTCCACCTTCACCGGAACCACCCGCGCCGGATGTCCCCGTCCTCTCCAAGAAGCTGGATGTAGATCATCGGCCGCGCATATATCGCAGCAGCGGGGTTGCAAACAACCCCGTGTAATTGGCCCATGAAGCGTCACATGTGACCTTTATAAGTTGCCAAACAATCTCACCTGCACCACCCACCACTGAGGCATACAACGCCTCGATGCGCAGCTTCTTCATTCCAGTGGCGCGATCGAACGTGGAATGCACGCACCGCTTTAGCTTCGAGAGGCTTATGTCCTTCATAGCCGGCGCCCGGATCACGATGCGGTGACAATTTGACAGGTCCGCACCGTACGGTCCGTCGCGTACGAGAGCATTCCCGTGGAACACGAACAGATCTTGAATTTCTGCCATAAAGTACCTAACACATATGCATATGAAACCATCGAATTATTTGTGGGATTTTTTCCAAATGAATGCTTCTACAAATTTGGTTATACCCACTTTACACAAGCGTTTTGTCGTACAGGTTTTCAATCCCGATTGGAGTTCGTATGATTTTTCTATCTATGAAATGTTCAAGCTAATATAATTTGTAGTATAAATAATCTGTAGCCTATTCTATGTTACACTTCAGAAATTTCCTGTGGTACTACAAAGGTTCAAACCTATTCCAAGTTAACATACAATAAAAAAAGAAAACCAACAAAACTGGTTTCCCTAAATTTAGAGTTAATTTCAATTAGTTATGAATTTTTTAACTAGTTTGAATTTACAGTGCAAAAATAAATCACTTCAGAATTCCTTATTGCATTTGTATGTTTCCATACCCGAGTTAGACCTAGCTTACACCAATGACATGCGGGGTCTACGACATAGTATTCATTTTCATTAAATTTCGGACATAAAAACTTACTGACAGGTGGGACCTGTTTCTCATTCTCGCGGTGTACTGCGTAGTGCATGCACCAAAGGCAACATGCCCGATCAAGAGTACATATAAAAAATGTTCCGTGGGTCTATTTCTATTTCGTTTAACAACCTCCAAATATTTTGCTATTTTTATAACCAAGTTCATGAAACTATGCAAATAACCGAGATGGAATTTACAACACTATCAACAAAAGGTCTGTTAAGTTAACTAATTACGACATAATGACATTGCTAACTACTGAATCTTCCAATTTTACGTCCAAACACTAGGTCAAAATTAACTGACTACACAACTATAACTACTCGGTTGCTACAATTCATCTAATTGCATCCTAATCACATTGCTAAAACTAGCAACAACAATAGCCGGATGCGAATGACACTTACCTTTTCTAGATGCTCACAGCAGGCCGCATAACTTATTTGCTTAGCCCTTCCTTCCAAGAACTACTTTTCTCTCTCCTTGTGAAAATTTTCCTTCACTCTTGCACATGAAATTTTTTCCGCTCGCGCTTCGTGAAAAAAATTTCACGAACACAAGGGAGTTCACTGGCTCCTTTTATGGATACGCAAGGCATGCGCTTGCCTTGTGCATCCGCACCGCGGCGCCCAGCGCACCCCGTTTCGGCATGTGGCGGGCGCGACAAGGTCTTGTCGTCCCAAGAATGAAGACCTTGTCTTTGCCGCCACAGGCGACAACCACCTGGCCCTAGGTGGGAGCCATGCTGCCATCCGGGATAGCAGCACGTACACCTATAGGTTATTTTTGAAATTGTGGCGACAGCCCGCCCTAGCCCCAGGTAGGGGCCGTGCTGCCGTCCAGAACAGCAGCACGTACACCTATAGGTTATTTTTGAAATTTTTGATTTATTAGAGCTATTTTTGGAATTTCTTTGTGCATAGGAGCAATCCAGAATTCGGAGATCCCACGGAAACAGAAGCGTAGTGTGACCAATCGGAAGTGGGGTGCGACCCCCAAAAAACTATTGCCAGCAAGTGCAGGCCAAAATCAGCAAGCACCGCAGCACGTACCAAATGACAAATCTAACACATGATGGCATACAAGCGCACACATATAATATAAACTAATTACAAGCCAAACCAAACAAGAAGCGTATAACAATTACAAAACACTAAACAGGAGATGGCACAAAGCTATCGAGTGGATACCCCGGCGTGAAACCCAACCAATCATCAAGGCCTCCAAAGAATCAAAAGCAGCGGCAGCGGCAGCGGCCGCCTTAATCGTCACCTGCCGAAGACACGGCAAGCGTTCGCCTGGAGATTTCCATGTGTAGTTGTTTCACGAGGTTGATCCAGGCACCGACACTTTGCCCATCAATAGTCACCCAATCAACAATTGTTGCTGAAGGTTGCTCATACCATTCATCGACCTGGAAGTCATACGGCATCAGTAAGTACAAAGAAGTTCCCTCAAGAAAAGAAGAAGAAAAAAGCGGTGGAGTGGAGCATTCCTCCCCGGAAAAAGCAGTGGTGGGGAGCAATTCCTCTCCACGGGTGGAGTGGAGAAGTTTCTGCTAGGCAGCTAGTGCTACTGCTCTCTCACTCAAATCACTATGAGACTGCATTGCTGTAATCCCACTGGAGTATAGCCCTCCCTTATGTGTCCTTAATTGATTGGTAATGAAGCCAGAAAGCTGTAAATGCAAGCCAGTATTTACTTACCAAGCCCCTAACACGTCCGCAATCCTCGAAACACCTTTGTGCCTCTTGAACTGCATTTCTCAGTTCCGGCAACCACCGTTCCGTCACAACCTTTTCTTGTTCACCGGCTAATTTAAGACAATAGTTGGCCACTCTGCATAAAGAAAGGACATACCAGTGAGCAGTCTTGGGACGTGCAGTAAGCTGGAACGCACATTCATTCAACCGAATAGAAGAAAATATTCTGGACCAGCAAAAACGCCAAACTACTTGTGAATAAAGAAAAGCATTCAAAATTGTTTAGCACAGACATCAGCTCAGCAGGATCTGATGTGCCTGGGTATGAGCATAATACAAATCATCATGTGGACATGACCAGACCAAGGGAGCATGTATCGACAATAATGCAGAGTTCTTCAATTCAAGGTTAGTGTATCTTTGGTTCACAAATCCTATAGTACGCAGTTCAATTCACATATGCTACAGATGCTATTTTATGCAACATGTGGTGTGTAAAACGTATTTGCAGTCTAGATCAGACTCTATATCAGTAATACTACCTGCCTGTCAAGAAAACATATATACTCATTACTTTCCAAATAGAGAAAGCATGCTGTCTATACTCCAAACTTTGAACTTTAAAATGAAATTCAGCATGGCATAATATAACTTGCGCCTAATCTAATTTGAGTATATCATCTAGACAACAACATCATTCTGTTGTTCTATGAGGAACAGGACTACCAGGAACAAGCCAACAGAGGACTGAGCACCAAACAAATATTCACCCCAACAGTCCTCGAAGCTGTATATTGACAAACATATGCTTTCTGACTGGATTCCGTAAATTGCTACTGCCAAGGAAGAAGAAAAAACACGCCATACCTTTCATATTCTTGTTGAGCACGATGTGCACGGTTTAGCAAAACACGGTCATTCTCAACAAGATTTCTCCGTGTGTGCACCAAATTAATAGCTTTTGATAAATCTTCTAATATGCTAGCTTCAGAACCACAAGGTTTTAGACAGAACTCCAGTGAATTCAAAACTGATGCCAAGCCAGAATCTGTGCCTTCTGTACCTGGTGAAACTGTTAACCAAAACACCAGAAACATGTGAGTGTACTCTCTACAGTACAAGAGAAAAATGCCAAAACAGTTCATAAATCAAGTGAAAACCAATGCACATATGACAAGTCGAAGCACTCTCAGTCGAAGCACTCTCTCTTTTGTTGCAAACCAGTGAGTCCAAAAATAGGTAGAATATACTAGACAAGAAAAAATTGAAGTTTAACAAAGTTAAAAGTGTCCTGACTGGTTCCTTATTTACATGCGGAGAGTAGATGGGCATTAACATCATACGAAAATATCCATTATGTTCAGGATGGTTACATTAATTGTATATGATGGCATATTGAGGACAGGGAAAAAATTCCCGGCCAGTTTTTCCAGAATTTGCAAATTCAAATTTTAAATTTCGAATTTTAGTTGATTTTTAAGCAAATTCAAACGAAATTCAACCGGATTTTTCCTGGGAAAACCGGTAACTGGCCAATAACGGTTCTTTGATCCTTGATTGAGAATACTTGTATCTTCAAACCTTCAGTAATAATTAATAAACGGGGCCTATATTGCTTTTTTTAACAGGATTTTTTTCACCCCTGCTTGACCCAGGCTTCAAACTCGGGCCAAGTGGTGGAGACCCCGATGTCTGTTAAGAGTCTTGTACATTAGTAGTTTGTCTCCCTCGCTCTTTGGCTCATGTAACCCATGAGGCCCAACTAAGCTTGTCTATATATATATATATATCTCAATAATGAACAAGATGCACAGTAGTGAATAGAAAAAAATCTTTCTCTCTTAATCTAACATGGTATCAAAGCCACTCCCCAAACCCTAACCCTAATTCCCGCCGTCGTCGCTAATCCTCTGCTTTGCCGCGGGCCGGCGGGCCCCAAGCCACTGGTGGTTCCCCGTTGACACACCTCCCTCTCCATCTCCCTCCTCTGCTCCACCGAAGGAGCTCGGTTCACGCGAATCGAGCTCGGTTCGCCCCCGCCGCCTGCCAATCTCCTCGGCTTTGCTTTTGGATCTACGCTACCTCTCGCCGGCTTGACTACTCTGCTTCCCAAACCCATGTCGCCTTAGCCTCCTCTACTACCGATGCGGCTGGCCTCCTCGGACCCGCTACTCCTCCAGATCCAACGCAGCCCTCGAGCGCTCATTTGCTCCAGACTCTCTCGAATCCGCTACTCCGGATCGCTACTCCAGATCCAACGCCCTCCAACAAGGCTCGACGATCGTTATACCACATCACGAGCGCCTCTATTTGCACTAGAATTCGGTTGGTTTTTAAGCAAATTCAAGTCGAGTAACATTTCGAATTTCGGTTGGTTTTTAAGCAAATTCAAGCGAATTTTGTCCGGGTTTTTTTTCTGGGAAATCCGGTTACTGGCCGGGTTTTTTCCACGCCAGCGACCGGGATTTCCCCCAGGAACGGTTTTTGGATCCCTGGTTGACTATGACTGAGGAGCTTACAACATTAGAGTGTACATATACTTGGGATCTTGTTTCGCTACCATCTGGAGTTGTTCCTATTACTTGCAAGTGGATGTACAAAGTAAAAACCAAGTTAGATGGTTCAGTGGAGCGATACAAGGCCCGCCCATCTTGTTGCAAGAGGTTTTCAATAAGTTTATGGTCGAGATTATGATGATATTTTTTCTCCAATTACTCATACTACAATCCGTACTCTCATTGTTGCACCGGTACACTCATGGACTATATCTCAAATGGATGTCAAGAATATCTTTCTTCATGGTGATCTACATGAGGTCTATATGCAGCCACCCCCAGGTGTTGAAGCTCTCATAGGCTATGTTTGTCGTCTTAGGCGAACTCTATATGGTCTCAAGTAGGCTCCTTGTACTTGGTTCGAGTGTTTGGTCATGGTTATTAAGGCGGTAAGGCGAGGCGACTCACCCCCCTCACACCTTTTAAGCGGTAAGGCGCGAGATGAGGCGACGCCTTACACATCCTAAGGCGACAATGCAGAGCAGTAGGTTAGAAGCAGAAGCCAGCAGCCTGAAAGACCGCAAAATATCACGGCAGCAGGCTAGAAATCCGCAAAAGATCCGGCTGCCCGGCCACCCCGCCTGCCTTCTATTTCTCCACGCCCCGGCTGCCTTCTCTTTCCCCACACCCGGCCGAGCGCGTGCGCCTCCTCCCTGCTGCTCTTCTCCCACGACGCCGAGTCGCGCCGCCTCCTCCCTGCTGCTCCTCTCCCACAACGCCCAGCCGCGCCGCCTCCTCCCTGCTGCTCCTCTCCCACAACGCCGAGCCTCCTCCCTCAACGCCGAGCCACGCAGCCGACCTCCCTGCTGTTCCTCTCCCACAACGCCACCTCCTCCTTGCTCCTCCTCTTCCATTGCGCCACCAACAACTAGGAGCGCTAGATCTCACGGCCGTGGTGGTGGCGACGAGCGGAGAGCAACGACAACGACGACGCAGTGATGAAGAGGAGTGACGATGACGGCTTCGGCAAGCAGCAACCACGGTGGCGGCGATTGTAACGACGGGAAGCAAGACGGCGGCTTAGGTTAGCTCTCCCTCTCCCCTTTGATCCAGATCTGGGTTTGGTTGTGGTTGCTGGAGACGGGCGACGGGGATGGGCTGGAGACGGGGACGACGGCAAGGCGGGGCGACGCCTCAACCCTGAGCTGCGCCTTACCGCTTAAGCGACGCCTTAATAAGCATGGTTTCAGTTCTGTGATTCAAGCTGCCGGTTTCACTCCAAATGAGCATGACCCTACTTTGTTTATTCGCACTACTCAGAGGGTTGTACTTTGCTTCTGCTATATGTAGATGATAAGCTGATCATAGGAGATGACATGGACTATGTAGCTTTTATCAACAAAAAATGGAGTGGACAGTTTATGATGTCAGATTTAGGACCATTGAGTTGTTTTATGGGGATTGAGGTTCATTCTGATGGATTTTCTCAGCATCGCTACGTTCAGGATATGTTTGCTCGCTCTGGTATGACTAATACGCGCACTGCTGCCACACCTATAGAGCTCCACCTGTAGCTTCGTCGTACAGACGGTGTACCACTAACAGATCCTTCCCGCTATTGTCAGCTCGTTGGGAATCTTGTTTACCTCACTGTCACCAGGCCAGATATTGCTCATATTATTCATGTGCTCAACCAGTTTGTCATTGTTCCCACCTCAGCCCACTATGGTCATATATTCTTTGTGTGCTGAGATAATTGAGAGGGATTGTGTCCAGACGTCTGCTCTATGCCAATTCGAGTCAGCTCCAGCTCCACGCTTACTCTAACTCCACTTGAGCGAGCAATCAAGTTAATCGCCAATCTATCACTGGCTACTGCATCTCTCTTGGTACTTCGCTCATTGCCTAAAAGTCTAAGAAGCAGACTACGGTGTCACGCTCTAGTGCAGAGGCTGAGCTTCGAGCCTTTGCCGCTACCACCTCAGAGATTGTTTGGCTTTGATGGTTTTTGGCTGATCTTGGTGTTCTTTGCGATAATCCTACACCTTTGTTTTGTGACAATACAGGTGTCATTCAGATTCCTAGTGATCAGGTCAAGTATGAGTTGACAAAGCATATTGGTGTTGATACATCATTCACACGGTCTCATTGTCCGTAGTTGACTATCGACCTCCAGTATATACCCTTAGAGCTTCAAGTTGCATATTTATTCACTAAAGCTCAGACTCGATAACGACATCAGCTTTATCTACTCAAACTCAGTGTATCAGATCCTCCCAATCAACCTTGAGTTTAAAGGAATATTAAGAGTCTTGTAAATTAGTAGACTCTCTCTCTCTCTCTCTCTCTCTCTTTGGTTCATGTGGCCCATGTAGCCCATGAGGCCCAACTAGTCCTGCCTATATCTCTCTCAATAGTGAATAAGATGCACAGCAGTGAATAGCAAAATCATCATTCTCCTCTCCTAATCTAACAGTCCCCACCAAAAGAAATACATCCTGGCTTAATATGATTTATAACATAAAAGATCAGCATAAGTAAACTATTTGTTGAAGACGTAACTACGAGTCTATGACAGCAACAACAACTTGAACTTACCAGAATTACACTGAAGAGCGGTAGAGATGCGGCATATAGATGGCACCGCAGATGGATCTCTGGCACCAGCTCTTGCAGTTAACATAGCAGCATGTTTTTCAGCGGCTGCAAGTGCTTCTGATCCTGTAGCACCATTAGAACCCAAAGCCTCCAAAAGGGCCTACGAAAGGGCAACAGCAGAAGAAAATAAGAGACTGGGCAGTGATAATGGACCAGATACTCCAAATGCAATGGAAAGAATGGAGTGAATCAAAGCAAAGTACACTGCACACCCAATCTGTCAAAGCCACGTAAGACAATCAAATCTCGTAGCTTCCATGTACTAGCCTGCATTCTAAGATATTAAATATTACATACAACTTTTACTTACAAAAAGTTTTAAAAAAATCTCCCCTAACATTTTTTCACTCCCCACTCCCACTTGTAGGATGATTAGTGGATGATGGGAAAAGTGTATGTAAAGTGTATAAATTATATACGAATGTACCATAGCATATATACATACAACTGTAATTGTTATGATCTAGCTTAGATCATAGGGATAAATACCGCCAAGAGGATGGCCGGACGGCAAGGCGTCCTTGGGGAGAGAAGGAAGACTAGAGATGGGATGAACTTTGTTATTCTTTCTTTCTTAATGCCAACGATTACAATAGGCCTCCTTATATAGAGGAATTTTCTAACAACTATGAATAAAATCAATCTAAATGATAACCATCCTAACTAATAGATAACATTCCCAATTAACTAATACCTATACAAGGAAACTAATCACCTATTTAGGAAAATAGATATTCTTATTGAGGAAGGTAATCACTTTCCTATCCTAATGCTATAGTACTCGAGTATTGTTCATGCACGACATTGCTATAGTCCCACGAACGCTGTTCACACACGGTGTTCTTGCGATACCGCATCGTGGATTCCACGCCATAACACTATCCCCCTCTCGGCGAGATAGCTCGATACCGCATCGTGGATTCCACGCCATAACACTATCCCCATCTCGGCGAGACAGCTCATCCTCGAGCTGTCAGGTCGCAGTCACGGGCTAAGACCTTCGCGTCCCCATGTCGACGAAAGGGCGCGATGACGACGTCGCGTCACGTGGACAAGGAGCAACGAACCTCCAATGGACAACAACCCCTTGATGTGGCTTGACGTCGCAGAAGTCGGCCAGGGCATGGGCACCCAACACAGGGCAGCATCAACATCCTTCTCGCCCCTTGATGCAATGTTTGTAGGAGAGATACGACGACGTCGCTGACCCCCACATGGAAGCTGTCGTACTCTACCGGACCAACGGCACAGCATTGGCCAACAACGTGGTAAAGCCGCCCGCGAAACAACAACATTTTTCTTCCTTGTCAATGGCACCAAGGGCATAGGATTTGGCAACACCACAGCAGCTGTCGGCATGACCGCGGCATGCTCTGAAAGGACCATGGTTGTGATTGTCGTGTGGTGTGGTGTAGCAGCAACTGCCGTAGGGCCTAAGCCAAGCAAGCCGTCTCCTAGTACGGCGGCGACTGTCAAGGGGACTGTGCTGAGCAAACCATCGTCCGGTGCGGCAATGACCGTTGCAGGGGCTGCGCCGAGCAAGACGTCGCTTGGTGTGACGGTCTCCCGTTTGCCCACCTTGATCGTCTCGCTAAGGATGACAAGCTTCGCCAATATTTGCTTGAGCATGGCGTCAATCTCCTTGGGACCGGAACCATCACTGCCTGCCATAGTGGTCGCAGCGATCAACTCTGATACCAAGTTGCTATGATCTAGCTTAGATCACAGGGATAAATACTACCGAGAGGATGGCCGAGCGGCGGCGGCAGCCTTGGGGAGAGAAGGGAGACTAGAGATGGGATGAACTTTGTTATGTTTTCTTTCTTAATGCCAACGATTACAATAGGCCTCCTTATATAGAGGGATTTTCTAACAATTATGGATAAAATCAATATAAATGATAACCTTCCTAACTAATAGATAACCTTCCCAGATAACTAATCTCTATACAAGGAAACTAATCAACTATTTAGGGAAATAGATATTCTTTTACTAAGGAAGGTAGTCATGTTCCAATCCTAATGTTGCAGTACTCAAGTACTGTTCACACACGGCATTGCGGTACCACATCGTGGATTCCACACCATAAAAGTAATCCATACCATTGGCTTACAATAAGGGAGACTAACAGAGGTTATTCAGAAACCTTTATCTGTATTGGCTAGTAAGTTAATTTTTTTTGTAGAAGTGCACTGGGCATGTTTATTAGTACCAGCAAGATAGTAATAACTAATAAGACAATATCTGGAGAACTGCAAATTATCTACCATATTTCTAGTGGCTCAGGCTCACCAAATTTGTTCAGGTAAAGAAGACATAAATGACAATTAATACAGGAACAAAGCAAACATACATGATTTTGGAAAGAAATAGCCAAATTAACTCAAATATACTTAACATTACCAACCTGAGGAGTTGCGGGCAACTTGCACAAGCTATTATCCAAGCTATGACCAAATGTAGATAATTCTCGCTCGATGAGGTCCCTCGAGTTAGTTGACATGTCTACCACAGCATTGCATGCAGGGATGATTGTCCTTGATGCATATCCTCTAGCAGATAATGGTTGTTGCTCCCAAAACGCTGATGCATCCTATATAAATCAAGATTTGATGTCATCTTTAAAAAATCAACATGTTTATTGTAATTAATAATAAATACAAATATAGGAATGGGACCCAGCCTCATGAGTCCCTACTACCCACCACAATTAACTTATTCCTGTTATTTACTACTACCTTCGTAAAGCTGCCAGCCACTACAACCCATAAATCAGATGGGAAATTTCTTAGTTGAAATCAGCAACAGTTACTTGAACTCGTCACACTGCTATATAGGATGCTAATCAAGCTGGCAAGAATAAACACTAGCAATTGCCTTTCATTTATACATCCATGTCCATATCAAACAAATTCTAGAGTTGGTGGAGAAAAGCACAAGGTTCCAGACTAACCATATTGGCCCGTAGAAGAGCATTGTAAATGCACTCGAGTTCTGATCTACGAGCATCAAATTCTTCAATTTTCTTCCATTTCTTCTTCAAGGAATCTTCCGCTTCTTTCCACTCAGCACATAACTTGTAAAGACGTTGTACCTCAGAAGTTAATGTACTCAAGCTTACCTTTAATCCCGCAACTTCTCTTTCCTTGGCCCAAACGTCCAGCTAAAATGAGGTAGCCAACGCTATCAGGAAAAGATTATGGTATATCCAACATATTTTTCTTTGTTTTCCAATATACTAAAGTTGAAAAGTATAATGCACAACTAATGAGCTTACAACCAGCAAGCACATGCAGCTTTTATAGAAGTTTCACCGCAATTTCGCAGAAAGGATACCAATTTGCATGTCTTGGGCAGTGTGAGAATGTCTAAAATCTAAATAAAGGATACCAATTGGCATGTCTTGGGCAGTGTGAGAATGTCTAAAATCTAAATACATTATAAGCACCATGAGAATGTCATAATCATATCTAGCTGAATGTGTCAGCTCAAGCCATACGCACATGCTACTCTTAAAAAAGGTGTATCATGACAGTGGTGCGCGGGCGCAGAGTAACATGCTTATCTGAACTTCTTGATAATATGAAACTAGAATACAAAATTATATATCTCAAACAACTTGTTTACATGTTACTTTTTTTATTGAGAACACGTTACCATTGTTGCTTATTGGAACACTGTTCCGCAAGGAGCATCTTAAATCAACTTCATTATAACATGATGACATTGCAAACAAGTACCTCTAAGTGCCTGCTGTTGGTCACGTTCTGTGAGGTGTTCCCAGTAGGCAGCTTCTTACTTCCTGCTGTATCACCAGTGCCATGAAGGCGTTGCAAGAGCTTCTGACTAAGAGCTTTAGCTTCTGCGGCTTTATTGAAAGCATCTTCTGTGGCTAAGAACTGCTGGACATGCTCTTTCTGTGAGGCAAAACGTGAAAAAGAAGTTAACTTCTGTGTCATGTGCCTTACATGAGGTTCTAGGCACAAGGCACACAGTGAAATTTTAGTGTAGTCAGTGGAGAAAAGAGAGATGAAATCATGAAATTTCATTTTTGAGTAACAGAAAACTGAAAAAGGAACAATGGGATTGTGCAATGTCCAGAAAAGTTAAATAAACCACCCTTAAATAACAACAACCCTGAAAGCTAACTTGACATTTCTGACTTCTTACTTCTTAGTAATAGATGAAGAAAAGGAGTAGTAACAGAACATGCAAAAGTAGCCAATTTCATTTCATGAAAGAATTGTGGAACTAGAAGAGAAGTTAATATCTGGAATCTGGATAAACAAGAACGCTTGTGCTAATAGAACCATCAAACTGCCTCTTAAGGGAGTACCTGTCTTTCTAGTAGTTGGTCATATGTTCCTCGGGTTGAAAGCTCTGATCCAGTCTTTCCATTGCCATACACCTGATATGGTAAGGGTGAGCTTGCATCAGTTGAAGCTGCATCAATGACCTGCTCATTTTCATATTTATACCTAGGAACAAGAATTTGTATATATGGTTAACATCTAACCCGAAGAAATATAAGCAACTGACTTAGTAAGATTTAATAAAACTAGAAAAGGAAGTTAAGAACACATGTTGGGTAACATAAATCAATAGAAGTTTAGAAAAGGGGTTTCTCATTTAAAATGCAATATAGTATTTCCCTTCAAACATTGTAAAGGATACAACTACTTATTTGTTTTGCAAAGGTAAATTAATTCCCCAATCAGAACTAAATTCCTGAAAATATAACTGAACCACACAAGAATGATCCAGAAGTCATGAAAGAATATTGTCCACAGAATCATCACTATGTGGCAGGAAAATCTAAACTTTTTGCATGTCTGTTCTAGAAATGGAATATGGCAAACGAAAATAAAACTAGAACAGTAGTACCTTAAGAGTTCTGCATCAGCACGTACATCAATCTTGTCCGTTTCTTTATGTATGAGTGTTTTAATGCGTGATGTATATGTAATGATCGATTGCAGTAGCAAGGAAGGATTTTTTAGGGAATCCAATGCCACAGCTTTAACATCTGCTGGTATTTCACCATCCAAATCAATTCCCAGCTTTGCTGCATCTAACTGGCAACTTGAATTAATGCCAAACCCTTCAAATGCCGGGAACGAGCTCCGAATCATTTCAATCATATCTGCAGCAAGAGTTTCACATGCCTTCCGAATACTCCTTTCATGTGAGGTCTCTACAAGGACAAGATCTTCTGACAACCTGTTGCTTTTGACAGTCGAGTAAAGGTCCTCTCTCTCGCCCTGCAATTGCATATCCTCAACAGCATCTGCAGATCCAGCCACACCTATACTTGACCTTCGCACATCTCTTGCTTGGTTAACAAACTGATGTAGACGGCGCTGGTATTCAGCAAATATTTTGCACGCTTCATCGCATTGCTGTTCATATGCCTCAAGCATAACTTGCTTGTGCCTACAATTCAAAAACAATCATGGATTCTTATTGGTTGTTGAATAAACAAAGTTGTGAAACACTGATTGAAAACATAAAAGTAGTGGAGCAGGAAGTGATACATGAAAACATCAAACTTGTGTATTCTTTTTAGTAGGTTAATGAAATTGCTGAGCATGAAGGTAAATATAGATGTAGCTATAATTTATCGTATGCAAACACATCATTTCATTGTAATTCTAATCACAAAGTAACTACTAATAACTAAAACAAACATTGAGATGTCAACTGCTTCTACATGCCAAAATCGAAATGCCAGCTAATGATATATCAAGTTATCAACATCTAATGAATTACATACATCAAAAGATTACCGAAATTAAAACTTAGTAAAGCAGCACACACCCGGAATAGGGGAAGAAACAAAGAATGAAAGAAGTAGCCACAGTTTAATCATACATCAGTATACGCAGCAGTGCAGCATTAAGGGTAGCTACCCTTTTAGAAGAACTTTCCAAGCTTATCATTTGAATAGAGCAAATTTAGGCCGACTGGACTTGCCATAAACCAATCAGGTATAACTTTTCAAGCATTTCTGTCAGTAGGTTTACTATAATGCAAGGCTTAGCCCATTAGCACAAATTGCATTTTATGTCACCAGATTTACTAAGCTGCAATACTAAATACTTAAATGTAGCATTTAAACCAGCAAACAGATTTTGCCATTAGATTTTTGGCATATGCAGGACTTTCAGAAATTGATGGAAATATAAAGATATTGGCATTTTAATTTTACTAATGAAATAACCTTTATAGTGGCAGTAAACCACACCAACTCTCTGTAGTGGCATTTTACTAAGTGCCAATCTTTTGGGTCACATAAATCTGAAAATCCATTTGAATACAGCAAAGTTTTCCCCCACTAAATTCCAATTGGGAGTGTCATTTTCAAGCAATTGACTATCAGTAGATTTACCAGGGTGCAACACTTAATACTTAAGCCTCAATTTTCATGCATCTCTATCAGGAGTAACAATCAGTTAGTCCTAAATTTTCAGCCATTTCTCTCACTAGATTCAGCAAGGTGCAAAACTCAAGACCGAAATGTAGCATCAATTTAATCGAATAGTCTCTCTCTATCAGAAACATATAATAACAGGTAGCTAGTCGCCGCTCGTACCACCTAATTGGCTAATTCTATTGGAATTAGGTACCTGCCATTGAAACGCTCGCCCAGGACGCGCTTGCGCTCGGCCTCCTCGCGCGCGACCTCCGCGATGCGGGCGCGCAGCTCCTTGCGCTGCCTCCGCACGACCCCCCGCAGCCGGTCGGCCTCCTCGGCGGCGAGGTCGCGCTCCCTCGCCTCGGCCTCCCTGGCGGCCGCGTCGCCCGCGCCCGCGCCGCCGACGCCCCCCTCCCGCGCCCGCCTGGCCGCAACGCCGTGGACAATGATGTTCCGGCGCGCGGTGGCGACGGTGCGCTCGGAGCGGACCCGGCGGAGCAGGAAGGACCAGACGGGGAGCATGTTGCCGCGGCAGATCTTGCGGAGCTGCTCCGGGGCGGGCGGCGGGGAGGGGTAGCCCATCTCCTCCTGCAGCCACTCGATGATGGCCTCCGGCGAGACGCCGCCGGGGCCGCTGCCGCCGGAGACGGAGGAGGCCGGCATCGCTGGCTGGTGGGTGGTGGGGAAACCCTAGGCGCTCGATCTGATCGAGGGATTGGGGCAGGGTGGGTAGCGGAGGGAGGGAGTCGAAGTGGTTTTTGAAACTTTTTTTCGGGGTTTCGTTTGGATCTCTTGGACAGGACGACGTAACGGAACGGGGTGACCGTAACATCCCATATTTTGTCTTTTAAAAAATTTAATTTAAAAATAATTATTTCAAAGATTTGAAGCTTTGTAATTAATTAAAAGCTACACCAATCCAAATTCGAATTCTCAATTCAACTTCAAACCAATTTCTGTCGTCAATAGGAAATCAAATTCGAAATTAAAATCAATTTCGGAAGTTATATCTCAACTCAAATCTTTGTTCCAAAAATCAAATCAAACCTTAGCCAATTTTGAATTCAAATTTCCACCACAATTTCTTCTTGGGCCAAAGCTATTTTCAAAACAAATTCTGTTTTGGCCCATTTTCTTCTTACCGCGCCATGCTAGGCCGCAATCGCGCCAGCTCGTGCCAGCACATCCCTGCCATCTTTGTGCGCATTCAAGCCCTCCATCACCACACAATTAGTGGCATTGTTGTTTCCATCGTCATCGTGCCATCAATGCGGAGTCGAGCAGCCGGTGTCAATCTCGTGCACGATGTCGCCCACGCTCGCTCCACTCCGCGTCGTTGTCTATAAATAGAGCACCAGCACCTCTTCTACCCCCCTTCACGGCTTCACGCCCCCCTTGAACTTCCTCTGTTTTTGGAGCATCGTCGCCGCCACAGGCATCTTCTTCTCGAGCACCGACCACCATCTCGCATCGTTGTTCCCGCCGCTCCGGTGAGGTACTTTCCCAACCAACCGCATCACATCATATTCCCGAGTACCTTGACCATTTCCCCTCACTCAATTTTGGAGCACCATCGCCGGTGAACCCCAAGTCATATTATGTGCGTCATCTCATGTTCCCGAGTCTCCTCCACCATTTCCCCCTCTCAATTCGGCAAAGGGATCACCGAAGAGCTCTCCCGCCGTTGCCCCTTCTTCTCCGCCGCCACCGCGCTGCCTCGGTCTCTCCTTGGACTCCCCGAGTAACCCGGAGACACGCCTTCAGTGATGTTGTGCCCATGCTCGCACTAACTCCCGGAGGGCGCCGCCACCTCCCATCTCCACCTCGCGCCGCCATCCCATTTTGCCCACTACCTGCCCCTCCTGTGTCGTCGTTTGTCGGCGCTGTCCTGAGCCACCGCCCCCTGCTCTGCTCCTTCCTTTGTTCTTCGTTCTTTCTCTTATTTCCTCTCGCTAACAGGTGGTTCTCACATGTCATTCTCTCCCTCTCTATCACTCTCGCTAGCATTTCAGGCCCAGATGTCATCTCTTTTGGTTTAATCATTTATTTTGCTCGTTCTCTTTCATACGAACTCCGAATCAGTTGATTCTTCTTCCTAAATTCATCTAAATTCGTAATATCTCTAATAGTACTAATTTTATAAATTTTTGTTTTTATTTATTTTCTATTATTTATTTTGTCTCAATTCGCACATGTAGAATTCGACGTCGTCGAAGTCAATTTGCATCAACCGGACACAGTAACCTCAACCTTCGATGAAGGCAAGTCTCCTTTTATTATATTGTACCTATGTTTTACTAATCCTATTTTAAGTTTCAAAATTATTGTGCATTGCTACTTACATAAAATGATAAGTTCAAATCCTAGGTTGTTAATTAATCCTAACTTGGTATTTCCGTCATTTGATGTTGTTATCCATGATCCATTGTCACCCTAGTATAGAAAATCCACTATAATGATTACAGTATTGTTAGATTAATTAATATTGTAGAATTACTTAGACATGCATTGCCGGTCATGGTCACTTATTGGGAGGAAACTATTGTTACCTTTTATGCAAATATTTTTGAGAAATGTATGGCAATAGGTATTGCCGTTGATTTTTAAAATAAAATAAAATGGTGAAAACTTGTTTAGACTTGGGCGGATGGTAAGTTCAGATGGGTGCAGCTAGAGCACGAGAATTTGTAATGTGTTAAGTTCCGTCCAAATCATATTAAGGATTGACACTTGTGATTATCGAAACTGAGCACTACCGTACAACCACATATTCAGAATGGGGAGGATCTGGCCAACTAATTTACTGAGTCTAAGCATTAAGCTTGTGGGTTGTAGTTGATAGGTGTTCTCTTGATTATGGTAAATGTAATTCCATGTTGAGATGTGCAGAATATAGTAAATGTACTTCCATACTCCATTGGTGAATGGATTATATGTTTTGAATCTTGAGGATATGCCCATTTATAACATTAATGCTAAGAGACTTCGACCTAACTATTTGAATCATAATTTTATTTGACATTGCCGTCTGGATCATATAAATGAGAAGCATGTGATGAAGCTCCATAAAGATGGTTTCTAAACTCATTTGATTCCGAATCATTTAAAATATGTGAATCTTGTTTACTTGGCAAGATGACAAGGGCGCATTTCACGACCAGTTGTGAGAGGGCAAGTGACTTGTTGGCCCTTGTACATACGGATGTATGTGGTCCAATGAGCACTTCGACCAGATGTGGTTTTCAATACTTTATAACTTTTAATGATGACTTTAGTAGATATGGTTATATATATTTAATGAGGTATAAGTCTGAATCCTTTGAAAGGTTCAAAGAATTTCAGAATGAGATACAGAATAAACTTGGCAAGACAATTAAGTTTCTACGATATGATCGTGGAGATGAATATTTGAGCCAAGAGTTTAGTGGGAGATGAATATTTGAGCCAAGAGTTTAGTGATATCTAAAGCAATGTGGAATTGTTACACAACTTACTCCGTCGGAAACACCTTAATGGAATGGGGTGTCTGAACGATGGAACCGAACTTTGTTAGACATGATTCGGTCAATGATGAGCCAATCTGATCTTCCATTATATTTCTGGGGATGCGCTTTAGAAATAGCATCTTTCACTTTTAATAGGGTTCCATAAAAAACAATAGAGAAGACACCATATGAGATATGGACCGGGAAGTGTTCTAGATTGTTTTTTCTTAGGATTTGGGGTTGTGAGGCTTATGTAAAACAATTGACATCTGATAAATTCAAACCCAAGTTGGATAAGTGCTTCTTTGTAGGGTATCCTAAAGAAACTAAAGGACATTACTTTTATAAGCGGGTGATGATAAAATGTTTGTTGCTTGTAATGGTGTCTTCTTGGAGAAAGAATTTCTTTCCAAATAAGTCAGTGGGAGCAAAGTGCAACTCGAAAAAATTCGATAAATATATGAAAATATTTCAACTTCTACATAACCTCTATAGGATGAATAAAATATTGTAGAGCATGTAGATGAGGCATCAGCTCCACGTGGATCTAAAAGGCCACGTCAGTTGCCTATAAGGTATGTGTATTACATTTTATTATTGAATAATGATGAGTATAAGACTTATAAGGAAGCGATGGTGGACCCAGACTCCGAGTTATGGCTTGAAGCCATGAGATCTGAGATAAAAATCCATGTACGACAATCAAGTTTGGAACTTGGTTGATCCACCTGATGGTGTTAAAACCATTGAGTGCAAATGGATTTTTAAGAAAAACATAGATATTGATGAAAATATTTACATTCATAAGGCACGATTAGTTACGAAGGGTTTCAAACAAATTCAAGGTGTTGATTATGATGAAATCTTCTCACCTGTCGCTATGCTTAAATCTATCCGGATCATTCTAGCTATTGTTGCATATTTTGATTATGAGATATGACAAATGGATATCAAAACGACTTTCATAAATGAAAACCTAAGTGAGGATGTGTACATGACACAACCTAAGGGTTTTGTCGATCCACAGGAAGCTACAAAAGTATGCAAGCTTAAGAAAATCCATTTATGGATTAAAACAAGCATCTCAGAGTTGGACCATTTGTTTTGATGAAGTGGTTAAAGGGTTTGACTTCGTCAAGAATGAAGAAGAACCTTGTGTTTACAAGAACGTTAGTGGGAGCAGGCTTGTGTTTCTGATATTGTATGTGGATGACATACTACTGGTCGAAAATGATATTCATATAGTTCAATCTGTTAAAACTTCATTGAAAAATAGTTTCTCAATGAATGATTTAGGATATGCGGTATATATTCTTGGCATAAGAATCTATAGGGATATATCTAAAAGACTAGTTGGATTAAACCAAGATATGTACGTTGACAAGGTGTTGAAGCGATTCAACATGCAAGATTCTAAGAAATGTTTATTGCCCATGACATTAATCTTAGCAAGAATCAGTATCCTACGACCAGTGATGAGCGAGACAATATGAATAGAATCCCATATGCTTCAGCTATTAAATCTATCATGTATGCTATGCTTTGTACACGACCAGATATGTCGTATACTTTAAGTGTTAGAGCGGATATCAATCAAATCCAGGTGAAGGTCACTAGATAGCAGTCAAGAATATCCTTAAGTACTTGAGAAGGACTAAGAAAGTATTCCTTGTATATGGTCGTGGGAAGAGCTGGTCGTAAATGGTTACGATGCTAACTTCCAAACCGACAAGGATGATTTCATATCGCAATCTAGGTTTGTGTTTTGTCTTAATGGAGGAACAGTGAGCTGGAAAAGTTCTAAGCAAGGAACGATTGTTGATTGTACAATAGAAGCTGAGTACATTGCGGTTTCTGAAGCTGCAAAAGAGGTTATATGGATAAGAAAGTTCATTAATGAACTAGGTGTGGTTGCTAGTGCTTCTAGTCTAATGGATCTCTAATGTCACAATAGTGGAGCCATTGCACAACCAAAGGAGCCTAGATCGCATCAAAAGTCCAAACACATACTTCGACGATATCACATTATTCGTGAGATCGTTGAAAGAGGTGATGTGAAGATATGCAAAGTGCACACGCATTTGAATATTATTGATTCGTTGACAAAGCATCTCCCGTAATCTAAGCATGAGATGAACATAAGGCCATGGGTATTAGATACTTGTATGATTGAATCTAGTGTAAGTGAGAGACTGTTGGAGATATGCCCTAGTGGCAATCATAGATGTGATTGTATCACGTCTATGTTTATAGTTTAGAGAATAAATGTTATTATGTTTCTTGAATGAATAATTAGTTATAAAGACTAACAAGTATATGACTTGTTGGTGAAGCTTTTTAACTTATATGATGTCGTTCTAAATGTATCCCTAGTCGGATGTCATTGGTCGAATACTAATGACTCTATTGACCAGCACATGTATTGATTGATGACCATGTTTCACCGGTCATAGATATAGGGATATTGAATCAATAATGTGAACATATATTAGAGAACATGGTGTTGGATTGAGTCACCTTAAGACACTGTTGAGATTGTTATGATTTTATGTGTCATTAGTTAGTCTCAAGCAATGATGATGTGTTGCACCCCGTGTCATTACCTCGAAGGGTAATCACACTTAGGCATACGGATTACTATTCGTCTGCCTGGTAGAACACCACTCCGACGAATAGCAAGCCTTTACCGGAGTTAACGTAGTAGAACAATAAGATAGAAACTGTACATCTTTATTACAGCAGTAGCCACGCAAGACTATGGTACTTATTACAAGTACTAATTTACAGTTGCAAAATGGGACTAAGTCCCATCGCTTGCCTACTCTGCTCCACCTGACGCCTACTCATCCCAATCGACGAACAAGTTGACCATCTTGCCCTGGTCCTCGTAGTCAACACCCTTGCCTCATGCGGCCTCTTCGGTACCTGCGTGTCCTTCGTCCTACTCGGGATAGTTTTCGTCGGACCAAGATCTAACAAAGGCGAATAATAGCAAGTTTGAGTACTAATGTACTCATTAAGCATTAATAGAAAAAATGCATTAGATGATTCATCTCTGTTTATTATCACATTTTCTAGATATAAGATAAAAAATACTTATACATAAATTTTTGAAGATGTTCAATGTTCCATGTGTTAGATAGAACATGACCATCCTCCATGGCCAATTTAACTGACCCTAGTCTAGTGACAGAGACTACAGTATATGGACCCTCCCATCTAGAAGACAACTTGTTCAAGTTGGTTTGGTTCTGGATTTGTCTCAGGACCAGGTCACCCACATGAAGTGTTCTTGGACAAACTCTTCGATTATAGTAGCATCTTAGCCCTTGCAGATAGACAACCGATTTTGATAGTGCTTGATCACGTCTTTCTTCTAGCATATTGATGTCATCTTCGCGCAATTCTCCCTGATTTATTTGATATAAGAGGTTTGTACTCATTGAACCTAGTTGAATCTCACTAGATAGCTTTGCTTCTGCATCGTAGACTAGTGCAAATGGTGTTTCACCAGTTGCTCTGCTGGTAGTAGTGCGTAATGCCCACAGGACAAAGAAGAGCTCCTCCATCCAATTCTTTGAGCATGTCTTAAGGCGATTAAAAACTCTTTTTTATATACCTTACATAATCTGACTATTAGCCCTTTCTATTGCTCCATTGCTCTGTGGATGTGCCACGGAAGCAAAACAAAACTTAGTACCAATTTTTCATCACGATAATCTTGAAACACGTCTCTAATAAATTGGCTTCCGCTGTCTGTCATAAGACGACTGGGTACTCCAAATCTTGTAACAATGCTTCGTATGAGGAATTTCTTTATTGTCGTAGCTGTTATACGAACGACTGATTCAACTTCTATCCACTTAGTGAATGTATCAATGACCACAAACAAGAATTTATACCCATTGGGTGCTTACGGTAGTGGTCCTACTATGTCAATACTCCAAGTTGAAAAAGTTCATGACAAAGGAATGGTTTGTAATTGATAAGATGGCTGGTGCACTTGCCTAGCAAGGAACACTACTCACTGGTCTTAACAAGGTGCATGACATCTTGTAGAGCGGTGGGCTAGTAGTATCCTTCCCTAAAAACTTTGCCAACTAGAGTTCTATAGGATGCATGTGTTCCACACAAGTCTCCATTGATTTCTTTTAGTAATTTTATCCTGTAGTCTTGGGATATGCAATGCATGAGAACGACATACGCCCTCTTTCTATACAATGGTCCTTCAACCAGCTTGTACATGCGTGCTCTTCAAATTAACCTATCATTTTGTTGAGGATCATCAGGCAATGTCCCTGATGCGAGATAAGTGGTCAATGGTTTTATCCACTCTGTATCTTGCTTGATGACTCCAACCTCTAAGGTGGTTGAACCCGTTTCTATTGAAGGTTTTGTAAGGTATTCGAGAAAAACCCCTGTTGGAATAGGTGTTCGTGAGGAACCCAATTTCGATAACTAGTCCGCTAAGGAGTTTTCCTTGCGCGATATATGTTGGACTTCGAAGTCCCTGAAGTGTTTTTCTAACTTCCCCACTTCACCCAGGTATTGAGCCATTATCTCATTAGAATATCCATATTCCTTTACTACCTGGTTTATGACTAATTATGAATCTCCATTCGCTAAAAGATGACAGACTTCGAGGGATTGGGCTGCTCAAGCCCGGCTAGAAGTCCTTCATACTATGTCATATTGTTAGTGGCAGGGAACATAAATTGTATAACATACTGAAATTGATCACCTTGCGGTGTTATCAACAAAATCCTAGCCCCCGAGCCTTTAAGCTTGTGGGATCCATCAAAATACAATGTCCAATGGTCATCTGGCTTTGGACTTACTTGAGGTTGATCCTTAGTGTTCGTCCATTCAACCACAAAGTCAGCCAGGACTTGGCTTTTTATGGCTGTTCGGGCAGGGAAATGAAGATCAAAGTCTCTAAGTTCTACCGCCCATTTTGCTATGCGATCCGTTACTTCTTGGTTGTGAAGTATATTCCCAAGGGGAAAACATGAAGACACTGTGATCTTATGAGACTAAAAATAATATCACATTTTATAGAAGCAATCAGAAGAGCATAAATTAGTTTTTGAACCTCATGATATCTTTCCTTTGGTCCGTGTAAGACCTCACTTATATAGTAGACGGGTCATTGAGACCCTCCCCTTTCTGCAATAAGTACTGCACTGACTACATTTGACGTTGCTGCCAAGTAAACTAGTAAAGGTTCACCTTCTAAAAGAGAAACCAATATTGAAGGATTTGAAAGATAAACTTTTAAGTCTTCGAAGGTTTGTCAGCTTCTTCGAACTATCGAAACTTTTTACTACTTTTGGGGATCACCTTAACGAAAGGTAAACCACGTTCTCCTGATCGAGAAATGAAACGACTAAGAGCCGCCATTCGACCAGTTAAGGCTTAGACCTCCTTCACAGTGGAAGGTGGTCGTAGTTGCTCAATGGCACAAATTTTTTCTCGATTAACTTCAATCCCACAAGAACAAACAAAGAAACCAAGCAGCTTGCCAGAATTAACCCTAAATGTATACTTTTCAGGATTAAGCTTTATTCCATGTTTGTTATTATTTTTTTGAAGGTCTTTGTGAGATCCTTCAAATGGTCATATTTAGTACTACTTTTTACAACGAGGTCATTTACATAGGCCTCTAAATTACGCCTCAGCTGACTACTGAAGGTTTTATGCATCAAGCACTGGTACGTGGCTCCAACATTTTTTAATCCAAACGAGATCTTGACATAGTAGTAGACACCGAAGGGAGTGATGAAAACAATCTTTTCTTCATCCTCTTTTGTCATACTGATCTGATGGTATCCGGAATAAACATCAAGAAAATTCATCAATTAGCAACCTGTGGTAGAATCAAATAACTGATCAATACGAGGCAAAAGGAAGTCATCCTTTGGGCAAATAATATTTTAATTGGTAAAATCAATGCACATGCGCCACTTACCGTTAGATTTCTTGACCAGGACCATATTCGTGAGCCATTCGGGGTGATCCACCTCTCGAAAAAAACTAGCCTCAAGGAGCTTATCGAGCTCTACTCTGATGGCCTCTTGACGATCTAGGGCGAATCATCTCAGTCTTTGCTTGATGGTTTTTTTTCTCAAACTAAATAGCTAGCTCTGCTCAATCACCTCCCTTGGAACTTCGGGCATATCGGATGGCTTCCACGCGAAAACATCCGAGTTGGCTTGGAGGAAGGCGAGGAGCTCGTCTTCCTATTTCTCACTTAATCTCGCACCAATCTAGACTGTCTTGGATTGGTCTTTGGGGCTGAGTGGTACTATCTTTACCTGCTCATTGGGTGAAGAGTAATCTTGACTTTCACAACCTTTCTTGTTTTATCCTCTAAAGTAAGATCTTTCAGAAGTAACTGATCGACAAGTTTTAGCGACTTAGGAATGGAACTCTTCAAGTACTACTATCGGATGGTCGAGAAAACGACATGGGAATGTATCCTAAGGCTTCATGATGGCAAGGTGGCGAGTACATTCGTATGTACCAAGTCTTCTTGGTCGTCATGGAAGAAAAGCTTTCTATATGAAGGTTACGAGAAGGCGGATCTTCCCAGAACTTCATTGCGTTCCTCCTCAAAGAAGGAGGAAGTTGGGAGATGGGTTGAGGCTATCCATCTCTTGAGTGTCGGAGGTTTAACCTCCGCGCGTTGTGGGACTTTTCCATTAGGAGGATTAGTCCTTTAAAGACCACGTTCGATGCTCTAGTTCATTGGTGGCGAAGCTACCAAGGATTCCGAGTAATTTTCAAAAATCCCGACTCTTATTTTGCGATTTGATCATTTTCGCAAAACTAAGATCTTTCATTTTTAATCGTAGTCTTGTCTTACGAGGGCGTCTCAAAATGATTTGTCTTTGGCGAACCATGACAAGGCCGCCTTTCCTTAATCCTAGCACTTCTGGGTTAGGTAAGCGTATTAACTTCTTTTCATCTTTCCGATTTTCGATCGGTTCTAATCCTCTTTATGTGTAGTTGGTCGAACTTAAGATCAACGAGGCTACGGAGACATGTGAGCCTATTGATTATCAGAGCACCTTGTGATCGTTGAGGCGGCGGTCATCTTGAGGTAAGCAACTAAAAGAAATAACCTCGCAAGATGAAGTATATTCTTCACGATTAACTTTGTTTGTTAATACAGCGCAATCAACGAGTCTCGTCTAGTTGTCTATGAGCAGTGCTCTGAGACGATGAAACTACACTTTCGATCCGAGTCGGGATCTTGCTCTTGACGGATGGTCGAGAACATTGCTTCGATCTCCCGATCGGAGTGTAGAGAATACAATTGAACCTACCATTCGAATCGTGGAAACAATTGAAAAGAAGAAAAACAAGCGCAGCGGATTTTAAGCGGTAGCTATAAGATCAAGACTAAGAAAACAACCAGGTATGTACAACTTTTATATGAAAAGCATACCTCGTATATTCCAAGTAGAATTGAACTTTCTGTTTCTCTCGTGCAGATCTGCTGAATCCCTGGTCGCTTCCGACCAGTCGCATTCAACAGGTCAGGTGATCGGAGGTAGTCCCGCCATTGTCTTCCTCGGTAGGACATCTTGAGGATGGCGTGGTGAGGAGCCCCGAGCCAACCTCGGCTCAGAAGGCGAGCTAGATCCCGTAGTAGTCACTATCTTAACAGCGGAGGTAGAGACCACTGCTGATCTTCCACAGGTTCCAGTACCTGAAGGTCATCCCTCAAAAACTAACAAGTTTCCTTTCCCAACTCGATTTGCCGCGAGTAAGGAACTTGATGATTATTGGGGAAGAATATCGGATCGCCTGACGCAGGCGAAGCCCGATAAAATTTGTACCGATTACAATGATGTCGTAATTCGGGTAAGTGTCTTCAATCCTCTCCATAACCTTTCTCAAAGTTCACAAGAAGGTTTATGGAAGAAATGCTACTTATGCGACATATGATCGAAAACCTCGCTACGGTGGGAGGACTAGCAGAAGCGAGTTAGGATATTAGAGGAAAACACTCTGCGATAGAGAGTAAGAGTTCCTCTCTTTTCTCATTAAGACTTTCCTTTTATTTATTCTCCCTTATCAAGAATTCTTTTGATAGACTTAGAAAATAAAAGAAGATGCTTTAATGAAAAGGCGGAAGAATAAAGCTTGAAGAAGAACTTGAGCTAAGAACCGGTCGATCGAAATCTTGACGACCGTGAATAAAAAGCTTCGGATGATTCCAAGAAGAGAGAGGAAGGTAACTAGTCGTAGTCATGACTTAGTATGTCTTCCAATCTTTTACTTAATACTTGCTTTGTCTATGCGAACAAAAACAAGCATTGACCAGAGGCGAAGAAAGCTCGAATTTGAGCAAGACAAGGGGCGACCCTCGTGCTTAGTTTGGATGAGAAAATCACCTCGCTAAACAAAATGCTCTTTGACATGGGCGCGGTCACATGAAAGCCTGGTCATCTTGCACCACAGTTATACCTTTTGGCCTAGGGATCTTGATCTTTTGGTAGGCATGGTGTGTAGCTGCCATGAATTTTGTTAGAGATGATCTTCCCAAAATTGCATTATAGGTAGACTCAAAATCAACCACTTCAAAAGTGACCAATTCCTCTTTGGTGAAGGTTAGGGAGATCTCTGACCACTTGGGGTATTCTGGATGACCAGGTGGGATCTCAACGTTGTTGACGTCCCTCCATGCCACCTTGTACTGCCGCTTGGAGGTGTAAGCGGCTTAACCCCTGTAAATGACATTGACGTGGTGATTCATCCTTTGAAACTGTTGGACCGAAAAGGCGACTAGAGGGGGTGAATAGGTGCACACTCACTTTTTCACAAATAATGGATTCAACACAAATTTCACTCCAGTATCTATGGAAGTTATGAAGATCAGTATATCAGTACAGCGGAAGACTAATATTGAATCCAATATAAACCCCTAAGCAATACGACAAAATCAACAAAGATTAAAGCAAATCAATGCATCAAGGTCGGACCATCAGATCATCGGGCGTCGGATCGATTGCTCGCGGCTCGACCGGATTGCCTTGGTCGGTCTGACCGCTAGCCTGAAAAACAGAACACAAACAACCCGATGACGAAGTTGCAAATAGATAAAACTTTTGATCTACAACTCCAAACTAGACGAAACTTGAAACACACCTTCTCTATGATATCAGAAACCTGTTCCAATCGAAGATTATGATAATTCTAGGAATAATAGCGATCCTTTTCCGTTTGATTGAAGAAGGGTTCAAAACCGGGTCAAAACGAAAACTTGATCCAAAATCTCGCTCGTGGGTGATTGATGCTCAAGATGATCCTAGATAGGTTACCACACGTCACAGCAAGCTAGATCACATGGAGAATTCAATCAAAAACTCGTGGATCAAAGAAAGACTCAAAATCATCAAATGTAGAGAAAGAACGCACTGAGACAAGACATGATCAAAACTTTCCTTTGATTGATTGATATGATATAGGCTTACAGCCTCTCCATCAATGGAGGACAATGCTCAATCCAAGAGCACGAAAATCACATCAAACGTCAAGAACCCTAGCCTCCACAAAAACTCTCCCTAAGAAAATTAGGCTTTACGAAATAGCAAAAAAGATGAAGCCGAGGTGCAGCCACCTCTCTCCCCTATTTATAGTGGAGGCTTAGACCTTTTAGAAGTTTGACTCAATTGGGCTCCCGTTAAGGCCCAAAACAAACGGGACACATACACATGTATTTTAATGCGCCATCTTTAACACCCCTTGACCTAATTAGCTACACCTTGCGCCATCTTGCGCCTCGGATTAGCCAATAGGTCACCCTTGTCCATCTTGCACCACGCTTGAGTTCATTGACCTCACCCGGCATCGTCGATCGTTCTGGACCTCAGCTCTCAAAGCCTAGTCCCGATCATCCTCGTCGTTGACCGTCGTTGACTACCAAGCAACCTGCACAACAATAGACAAGTAAACCGAATTTGGGAACAAGTTCTTCACAACTTGACCCATGTTAGTCAAAACATGCATCATGCAACATATATGCCCCGAAACTCATGACTTTGACCTAACAACCGAATATCCCCCCACGACGGGCGACGATCAGAGTGAAAACCGGTCAGACCGCCCTTCCTTAGACGGTCAGACCGCCAGTAAAGACTTAGCCGAATTTCTTCTCTGGAAAACCGAAACCTACTGGAATTTTTAAACCAATAGAACTTTTGACTGGAGACTCCAAAAATTATGGGACCAAGTGCAATAGAATCTCCTATCTTGCCTACATCCTCTATTTTTGGCCCAGCTCAAACCCTCACTTCTGAAGTTGGCCGTTCCGACCGCCGCTATGGCTGGTTTGACCGATCTTGGACCGGTCTGACCGCCTCTCTGGCCGGTCAGACCGGTTAAGGCTTGACAGTACTGTAACTGTGCCGAAAACACGTGAAACGACAAACCGTTAACGCCATTGCCAATTGTCACATCATCCTAAGATCTAGTGCATATCCCCATGATATCCACATAAACGACATCTCTGTCTTTGTCATTATTTCGGACCACTGGTGGTCCGCTGTCTTCTAGTGGTACAGGTATTGGGCCTTTCCATAATAATATTCCTCTATTTTCTTTTACCAAGTACGATAGTTGTGAAGGTCATGACCAGGAACTTTATGCAACGAGCACCAGCGTTCATTGCTCCTAGACGTATTCGTAAATTGTGGGGGCAGTACGGTCGTTTGAACAACCTCCTTGCCTCCTTTTGGTCCAAGGACATTTATTTTTGTCGTAGGGTGGTCGCTGGTCAACGGCTACGACTTCCCTGGTGGTTTGCTTGGACCTCCATTTCTTCTTCTTCTTAGGTTTTCCCTTGTTGCTCGCGGAGCATTCAGACCTCTTGGATTTGTTTTCTTTGACATCCTCGAGGCCTAGCCGAGGAGGGGTGGTCCCCTTGTCCACCATTCAGTTCCACTCCACTGCCTCATTAGCATCGGAGTACCGATCGGCCATATCAAAGAGTTCCGATATAGACCTAGGCGGGTTGATGTTGAGGTCCTCTGTAAACCTTTGATACCTCACCGCCTGTTTAAAAGCTCGAATCACAGAATCATCAGAAATATTTGGGATAATATCACAGACTTCTATGAAACGCTTTACAGATTATCGTAAATTTTCATCGGGGGTTTGGCGAAGGCGATGCAAATCATCTTCCTTCCCCGGTTTTGCATATCAACTTTTGAAGTTACTTTGCAACGTATTACAAAACATCTTCCAGTTATGTATGGATCCCTCAAGCTGGTTGAACAACCAGGTCCTAGCCGAACCCTTTAGAACTATAGGCAAAAGCCATTATCTTATCATCGCCTCCAGTAGCCTGAATGCGGTAGTATAGACTTTGAGGAACTCTGACGGGTTTTGTGTTCCGTCAAAGTTTTCTATATTTTCTGGCTTGAACTTCTCCGGCCAGATAACATCTCTTAATCCGAGAGAGAAAGCCTTGCAACCTGCATAAGGTCCAACACATTGTCATATATTGCAACGATTATTTCGACCAGTAGCAGATCTGGGACGTCTATCACATCCTGAAAAATGGGTATCATGCTCACCTTGGCCTTGAACGTAACAACCAAAAGCACTATTATTTTGGCGTTGCTTTCGGCGTTCGATCGAGGACCCTTCTAGGTGTGAGTCTGTTTGGGAAATCACAGTGGGCGATGAAGTGGAAATATTTTTCACCGTATCCTGTAGCTCTTGTGTGATAGCACACATCACTTGCACTCCTTGCTCCGGAGTTAATCCTCCCAGGGGGCGTGCGGTGGTGCTAACTAAGTAGCGAATGCACTCTGCAGGGGAATCCTCCTGCGCGGGGGTTGGTAAGGCATTTGGATCTCTTACCATCGTCGCCCGCGGTGGTGGAGTATGCATCGCCTGTTGTGGTGCCCTTGCTGAGGAGCCAGGGGCATCTCGGTAGTAGCGGTCGTGAACTTGCGAGATGTACGCTTGTGCGGCGGCACGTATCTCGGCTTGTCGGCCTCTTCCTCTCATTGGAGGCGTTCTTATTCTTCCTGTTCTTGGTGTTGCCCTGATGCTTCGGGATTATTGTCGAGATTGGGTTGATTGTCACCAATAGCGGTGACCTGACGATCGCCGGAATAGGCAGAAGGTGTGAACATGCCCTCGTCCTCTGTGGAAGAGGACGGATTGTATTGTAGGGTGAAGAGAAGATTCTCCCAGTTGTTCTATCCAGGCCTTCAGTGTGGAGGCCGCCAATGAGATCATCAGGGTATGTTAGGATCCAGGAACCTTCTGAGTCTCCTGCTCTAAGGGAGACAGACTCGGGATAGTACTCGTCCATGGTGACGCTTGTGGACGAAGGCACGATCGGCGTAGAGGCAGCGGGTGCGGACTCGGTGGCGACGGTGCCTCAGTAATGGCCCCGGAGGAACCATGGGCATTGCCAGATACGAGGGCGATGTTTTCCTCCACGCCATCATCATAGTCGAAAACGTCGAGGATGTTTTCTTCCTTCCACATAGGTAAGTTTTGATTCATGAACAAAACACAGGCACATTACCTGAACTGAGTCGGCGAATATGATGACAGCGTTCCCCACGGTTGGCGCCAACTGTCGACGTCTGGAACTCTCGTCACAAAACGGACAAACAAAATTATAAAAGAAAATGGAGATTGCTATCTATTCGCCAAAGGACTCGAAGCGGTAATGTATATTGCTAAGGGTATACTCTGATTACAAGAAAAATGACTATGAATACACGTGGATTAGGGCTTGAATTAGAATATATCTTTACAATGACACATAGGCCAGGCTTTTATAACTCTACAAGCGTCGACAGTTGATTGTAGTAGCGTCTCTTCACGTCAATGGTCGCGTCCCTTTAGCCAATCACCGTATCCTTCATGATGACCGTTGTGTCTTCGGATGTAACGACTGACACCTTCTTCACATGGGTTGTAATTAACTACATGTGAGCAACCGTCTTTGAAGACCTCCTCTGTTGGAGAGAGGTCCTAGGGTGGTCCGAAGCGATCTCCCCAGGAAAGAGGTCTGGAAGAAAAGGTCCTTGGGCCTACCTTCTGACTACATAATTAATCTTAGACCCAACAAGCTAATTCGAGCCCAGTAGAGGATCCATATTACTTTCAAATAAAGGTATATCCAGATAATTTTACTAGTCAACAATCTTCATCACATCCCTTTTCTAAAAATAAATAACCCGTTAAAACATTAAGTGGTAGATTTTAACACTAAAAAGTCAACTTGTCACTCGAGAGAAGATAGACCCCTAGCAGTTCCCATAGACTCTAATCCAGGAGACTCGCATGAATTCATAATTTTGTATAGCACTGGGTAGGCTTGTACCACTTTACCCATAACTATTCTGAGCTAGGTCCACTGCATTTCATTAGATGCGGGTTCGAGATCAGAATATAGAGCACTTTACCAAGTTACATGATTAATTCCTCCACCAATTACTCTCCGTCGGTGTTGACCTCGTCACAATGCTGATCTCGTGATCAACCGAGTTCTAGTAATGTTGGTTGGGCTGGTCTTACCTTCACCCAACACTCCACTTAGCGATATAGTGCCATCTTAATCGTACATAATTACTTACCCGATATGGAGGTTATAATTACGTAACAAGGTAGTATTTTTTTCTGCTGAAACGGAAAATAGTTGGCACTGAACTTATGGCCATTGATCCGGTGAGAGTTTTGTTGGTCCTTATATTTTAACCATATGTAAAGTGGCCCCACCTCTTCCATCATCATCGTCGTCGTCGTCGCGTTCCCCAGCCCATCCCCCTTTTACCAGCCATAACATTAACTCTTTCCTCGTCTCATTCTCGTTTCTTATCTTCCCCTCATTTTCATCTTTAATCCGATTTGATTTTGAGATATAGTTTTGATGCATGTACATATATGATACAACAATATACATTTTACATTTAATATAACTATATTTATGTTCAAGAGATAAGTTTGCCTTCAGAATTGTAGAAAATATCGTCGTTGACGTATGCTGGATCACTTACACTTTCCTGCGTCGGTTCGCCCTATGCGATTATATGGTAAACACAAATAACACGTAAATAAATACTTAGTTTCTTTTGAGTGCTAATAGACACATATTAATTAGTTGATTTTCCTCTGTCAGCTGATTTTTATTTAATACATTTTTTGGATCCATCGTTAAGTTAGCACTCCCCAACTGCGGTTGTTCTACGGTCTACTGGCTTGTAAGGACCTGGGATTAACACCCCAAATCCTCTGTGTATTTCTGAACTAGTCCCATGATCTGTGGCTAGCTCACACAGTACAAAAATATAGTAACACAACCATAATCGCAAATCTTTGTTAATAAATAACAGAGTTGATTACCAGAAAGGCTTCCGAGCCAACAATAAAGAACACAGCAGAAGACGAAGAGCAAGTAGTAGAGCCCAGCTAATTTGCCACAAGCAATCGAATGGGATAGCGGCCTAGTCGTTGAGATCTTCAGCAGATGCAAAGTCCTTCTCATTTGAACAATATTTTACTAAGCAAGAGTGAGCACAAATAACCATACCCGCAAGTTACACCCAATAACACAATTATAATGCATGCAGAGATATAACAAAAGAAGGCTCATGGAGTTGATTTTGCATAAAGCAATGTTTATTTCCAAATACTTGTACTAAGTTCCAAAGCAGTTATTCTATAACTAAAATTTATTTTCTGAATTCTTGAGTTTTATAGTTAGAGAACATTCACCACTGAGTGGTGAAGGATACCCTCATATCACAAGGCTACCTGCCCAATTCCCATTTCGATAGAAATCCAAAACTATTTCATAAAGTCTTTTGAAATCAAAACCAAAAATCTAACTTGGAGTGGCTTTGCTAGCATGTCTATAACCGTGGTCATGGCTATTCGAATAGTTCATAACACTATACAGGCAACCGGATGGCACGACCACGATGGAACATTGCGACTTAGTTAGCTAGGTCCTTCCCATTCGAGGCATGTGGTAGTACGATGTGTCTTAGTAAGATGCGGCTCAAGACCGGTCCTTAATTGACTTGTGCGACTTTCCAAAAGAACCCTGGGCATCGATCATAGAAATGTATCGATCCTGTGAATGAACATGCACCCATCGAAACATCCATTTCGCCCAAGTCCAAACCAATTTTTATTTTATTTAACAAGTCAATCATTTTATAAATTTCTATGGCAAATACAATACCATAGCATTATTTTAAATCATAGTTGAACTTTTGGCTAAATTCTTCAAATTCAATATTTTTGGTCTAAGCTTTATCTAAGCATGAAGTCTTTTAAACAAAAGCATTGTGTTAATACTATTTTATTAACCAGAGTTTTATCTAGGGCGACAAGGTGTGAGGGATTCAATGTCTAAGAATTGTGAATTAATATTCTTTTTCTAATAATTCAACACCCATCAATCCAATCTTTACTAATAATCCATTTCTAATAATTCAACATCCATCAATCCAAACTTCAATAATAATTCTATAGTCCAATATTCCATCAATAGTCTATTCTTATGATTCAACATCCATGAGTCCATTATTCAACAATATTTTCTATAATCCAATCTCTGACACTATAATTCCATAATTCAATTCCCAACATTTAATCCTATAATCAAACTTTCACAATCCAATAATGATATATTCCACTAATCCAATCAAGGCTATACTTCAACATCCATCAATCCAATGATTATGTAATCCTATAATCAATTTTCGATAATCCGATATCCATTAATTATCTATTTCCATAATCCAATCTTTGATAATGTAATATCAACAATTATCTACTTCTAGAATCTGATATCTAACAATTCGATGTCCAACAATTCAATATCCAACAATAAGATACTTCTAGAATCTGACATCCAATAATCATGTATTTCTAATAATCCAATGTCCAACAATAATATATCTCTAAAAATCCAACATCCAACCATAATTCCTTTCTATAATCCGATATCACTAATCCAATCTTAACAGTGATATATTATAATAATGCAGCAAAATATACCTAAATAATCCAATCAAGATATATTTCTATAATCCCACCAAGATTTATTCCTAAAATTCAACATCCATCAATCATTTATTTCTATAATCCACATCCGTCAATATTGCATTTCTACGATTCATTCTACAACAACTATTCAAACCTATAATCCAACAATCAACGATTGTATAATTATAAAATCAACATCCAAGAATCATGTATTCATACAATCCAATATCCATCCATCGTACATCGCTAGAATCCAACAATAAGGTATTCTCCTAACCAAGCCTCCAACAGTGATGTACTCTTATAATAAAATGCTTTCGATTCCTAACTCCTAAATACAACGTGTTGATCGGAAAGGTTCTCCATACTGTCTATATTGAAAATAATTGGTTATACAATGGAATTAGGAATAACTATAAAGCTTAAAACATGAATTTAAATTACTTGAATTTAAATAAGCATGCAATAATAATTTTTTTAATAATTTGAAATACTGGGATACAAATATGATCAAAGGATGTAACTTGCCTTGCTTATTTAGTTGGTGTTCTTAAACGACGTCAAAATGTGGAGAAGTGTCGAAATCCAGTTCTCCGAAGTCGTCATAATCTATACGCGAAATGAGCCAAATAAATATAACAAATCCAAATAAAATCCAAAAATAATAAAATTAGTACCAAAAGAAAAATACAGCCTTAGATGAATTTAGGAACAAGAATTGGCAGAATCGATTTCGTATGAATGAGAGCGATCATCCGGAAGTTCAAAATCACATGAAATGATAGAAATAAAAAAGGGAATAGAATATTATGGAATATTCTATCTTAGATTTTGGGGATTCAAGAAATACTGAAATGTGGGCCCCTCTTGTTAGTCAGAGAGAAAGAGAGAGGATGGGATGAGAGGCTTGCACAAGGGCCCCACATGGAGGTGGCTCAAAACAAAGAAAGTAAGAAAGGAGAAGAAGGCAGCAGGGAGCAGAGCTCTAGGTTGCTTGGTCCATGGGGCGGCGCCGGCGAGGGGAAGGGTGGCGGCGGTCGGGAACAAGCAAAATGTAATGCAGGCGTCTCAAGGAAGGCAAGCATGGTGGTGGCGCGGTGGGAGGTGGACGGAGGAGGCGCGCGGCAAGGAAACACATGGATTGCACGGGCTACTGGTGGTAGCGCCCGGTGGCGACCAGTTGAGGTCGTGCGAGCACGAGTACCAGCTGGGTGTGGGGAAGCAGTAGGCGAGCTCGGGGAAGCTAGGAAGGGCCTAGGAGGCGGTGCAACGACGGCCATGGCCGTGGGAAGGAGCTCACGGTGGCGCAGCTCTACGGCGAGTAACCGACCGGGGAAAGTGGGGGCAAGGAAGTGGGCGCCCTATAACGCGAGATGACGCAAAAGGAGGGGCAAGAGGATGACCGGAGGTGGAGTTTGGCGATGGGGCGGCGTGGCCGGCGGTGGGGAAGAAAGTAGAATGGCGGCTTGATGGGGCTCACAGGGAGGGGAGAAGCGGAGGAGGGGGAGCGGGAGGTGCTGTCGCCCATTTTATAGAAGAGGAGGGGGAGCTCGGCATGGGGAAGAGAGCAGCCCGCGTGGCATGGCCAGGGCATGGGGGTGGCTCTGCATGGGGGCGACAGAGGGGCGGTGAGGCGCGAGTCTTGACGTGGGGAGGCATGGTCTTTGCAAGAACTACGGAAGAAAAAATGGCGTCGGTGCTCCAACGGGAAGAAAGCAACGGCCTAGGGAGGAAGAAGAATAGGAAAAGAAAGGGAGGAGAGAGAAAAAGAGGAGAAAATCATAAAATCCAAAAATTCAAGAAAATTTTATAAAATACATTGGAACCTAAAAGACCAAATAAAATTGTTTTGGATTTTAAATAAAATTCAATTAGTTTCTTATAATTTTAAAGCTTCAAAATGACTTTGGAAATAGAATAAAACATTTTTTATTTAATTAGAGTTTATTTTATTCATGTTTAAATTATTTTTATTTTTAAAATTTCAATTTAAACTTTAACAAATCAGGAAAAATCAATGGTGATTTTTATTTTGAAAACTTCGAAAAGGCTTGAAAATCAAATAGAGTAGCTTTGAAATAATGAAAATTACTTCCAACTTAAAGTTGGATTTTATTTTGCACATAGTTTATTTTAAGTTTCTAAAATGGGAAAAACCTTTTTAAAATCCATACAATCAAGAAATTAATTTAGTTTTTATTTTTAACTTTAAATCTAAGAAAAGCTCATAAACTTAATTTTTTTGACTTTTTTTATTTAAAGGAATTTAAGGAAAAGCAATAAAACTTTTTTATATTTCAAAAATCCAATAAAATAATATTTTATTAATTTTTAAATTATTAACAGAACTTTGAGATGTTGTTACATGGCTCTAGGGTCATGGGTGCCGAAACTCGCATTTTATTGAACGAAAAATAAATATTACTTGTACTCATATTTGATTAAGTCCATCAAAAGTTATTCGCGCAAATACGCCTAATTGATTTTATTTAAGTGCACACGTTTATTTATCTCTCTAAATAAACTCGGGGTTGTTTATCTTAATTATTATATTACGATTAAATTATTTATAATGCACCAAATTATTTGTCTAATTCAGTGAGTGCTACTGGTGACTATTTTAGTTATATACGGTCTCAAATTAATAGTTTTTATTTTAATTTTCTACCGATTAGGCTACTATTATTCATCTGTATAAGGTTTAAAAATCCATCTTTCTGGCTATTTGTCTAAAATTCGTAGGTAATGCATTAAATTATTTATATAATTTAGTGGCAATTTTATTGGATTTATTTTACATTTCCCGCTTTTACTTTTTTTGTCAGCCGGTCTACCGCTAAATATCCTAACGCGGATTAAACATCTTATATCTCTTGTGATTCGTTTGAAACTTGCAGGTGTGCTACGAATTTGTTCTCTCTACCTATTTTTAATTTTATAAATGTTTTCTACATATTTTTCTCTTACTTTTCTCTTCCTTATTTTCTTTTCCTACTTTCTCTTTCTACCCTATCCTCACTCGGCCGTTATTTTCTTTTCCTACTTTCTCTTTCTACCCTATCCTCACTCGGCCGAGACAAATCCCAGGCTCCTATCTTCTTTGTGTCTCCCTCATTTCTTCCCATTCCCCATTCTATTTCTTTGCTTCTCTCCCCATTGCTCCCCCATGTGGCTTGCTCCGGCTGTATCCTTCCATGGTGTTGCCCCAGCCCCCTGCGTCCTGTGCCCGTCCCGGCGCGTTGCCACCACCTCCACTGCTGCGCCCACCACCAGCTCCCTGGTTCGCTCCCTGCCGCCCTCGCGGCCCGTGGTGCCACCGCCACCGACGCCGTCCTGGCTCCCCACGCCCCTGCGCCCTTCGGTGTCGTCCACTCGTCCCTCCGGCTCCCCGGCTCCCTCGGCCCACCATGTTGCCCCTGCGTCCGCCTCTATCGCTCGGTGCGGCCCACCCATGCTCACTTCTCCCTGCGCTTCAGCCCACCCACGCGCATGACCCCTGGTCCGATGCGGCTTGGTGCTGCCTCGCCCCGTCTGCCCCCCAGCGCGGCCTAGTGGCCAGCACCACTGCCATTCGGCCCGGCCCTCCCACGCAAGCCTTGGCTTGGCCCGGACTAGCCTACGGCCGCTGGCTCAGCCCCGTGCTCCCCGTGCGTGAGAGCCGGAGCCCCCATGCTTCTTTATAGTTCGGCCGTGGCAGTGGCCGCTGTTTTGTGTGAAGGCCGGAGGTGGTTTCAAACTTCCTATTCCTTTTCTTTCTCTACGATTTTAGTTTCATTGCTTGAGCCTAATGCTTTTACTTATGTGGGTTTGTGGTTACTTATGCATGGATGATGGATGTGAATGGGGGTTGTGCTGCTACTGGTAGTGTTGTTGCCTTCGCACTGAGGTACTGCTCAGCTTCCTGTTTGCTCTGTAATGTATATGTGATGCTATGGATGATGCTCGCTGTGATAGATAGTGGTTAGTGTTCTGTTTTTAGTGTTGCATGTTCTTGGTTGGCTCCTGGTGTGGTTTTGGGTTGGGCAAAAATAGAGATGGCAGTGGGGGAAAAAGATAGTGGGTTTACCTCTGTGGGTTTTGTCGATTTGGGGTGATGGCAGGGGTGGTGGCCGGTTGTGGTCGCGGTGGCGATGCCGACAAGTGGGGGTGGTTGTAACAGCCCCAAAATCCGGGGCTGTCAATCTCTTCACAACCGCCCAGGATGTGCAGTTGCGAAGTTCCTCAAGTAAGCTTTCGATTACAACAAAACTAAGCTTTTATTACATAAGATTAAGGTTTAACAACCAGTTTTACAACAGACACGGGCTTCCAAGCCCAAAGCTAATATAATACAAGATAAAAGAAAAACACACCACAGGCATGCTTGAGCACAATCGAGACCTAATAATAGTAGTCACTGCCTTCTAGGGGCCCACCAAAATCCTGCTCATTGGGGTTCTCAGCATTTTTCCAATCTTCTTCTGTGGAGGGGTTGCAAATTTTACAAGAATGAGTACTACTACCGTACTCAACAAGCCACATAGAAAAGCTAAATAATTACATGCAAGGAGTTCAACGGATGGTTAGGGTTTACCTTAACAGGCATCTGTGGATGTATTTTGCAGTTTAAAGCAGTTTAACTTTAAAACAGTAAAATAATAATAAATAATAACAACAGGGGGTTTCTCAACAAATGCACCAACCAGATTCAGATCTCAAAAACTCTACTTATGCCTCATGTATTGGAATCACCCATGAACACAGCTTCATTAACCGGAAGCACGGCGTATTCGAACCATTTGATATACTCTGTAGAGTTGCTCAGGTTTACCCATAAGATACCTGATGCTCGTACTGTCAGAACATAGACACGCAATATGTTAGCGTGCGACTGAGCTGAGATAACAAAGCTTTTTCACTGCTCAACCTTTCTAGTCTCTACCCGGTAGGTTCTATCCCATACAGTCCTCGGGAGACTCCACCGGCCGCTGCTATGGATCTTTCACCCTGATGCTGACGGGTCCATACCATTATTTATACTACCGAGTGTCCCTATTTGCCTACTCCTGTCCAATCCCAATTCTGCGCTGCTCTACCACATAAGAGCACACGCCTTTCCCTGTAGATATTCGATCGGAAGAGCAGTGTACTAAGCTAGGGAGTAATGACCACACCTGTGGTTGAGCGGTTTTCTGTGTCTGTTACTTTGGCACAAGGTTCTTGCCTTTACTAATCTCACAGTGAAGCGATATACCAACACCAACACGTGGCTGTCTATCCTCCGAGCCTCACCTGCGACTCACGTTTTCCAACACAAATCTATTGGGATGCCCAACTTCCTGGACACACCCTCAACTTCAAACTAAAACCATTGGCGAACTGCCAATACACTCTTTTGATTGATAACCATAATTTTGGTGACAAAGCTATTTGCATAGATAATATTTTATGTGGACTTGTCAAGGTGAATATGGTTACAAGAAATCTTAACCTTGTCAGGGTGAATATGGCCTACAAGTGTTAGGTGGGTTTGTATGTGGGGTAATTGGAATTATCTAAACATCATGCCATTCCAAAGTATTATTTCAATATTTGAAGTAATTAGCACAAATAATAATAAAAGTAATATTAAATATATGAACTGTAGGTTCAAAATGATTAAAGAATGTGGTTTGCCTTCTTGCACAAAGTCTTGTAGATTCTGGTCTTGTCTGACGTCTTCTGCAGCTTGGTCTTCAATATCGTGACATAACGAGAAATAAAACAACCAAATAAAATCCGGCTCGGCAAGGAATGAGCTGGGAACAACATGCAAGAAAAAAACAAATAAAAAGAAACACAAAGAAGGTGCGGGAGGGTGAAAATTTATCTGGGGTTTAATTGGACTGAACGGAGTGGAGAAATAGATTTCTGGGCTCGAAACGGACAAAACGGATATAATATGCCAAATTAGGGTTTGTGGATGAATAGTGTTGGATGATGAATAGTAATATTTTACTATTCATAGATGAAAAAGTGGTGAGTAGTACTGAGATCACTGTTCATGGTAATGAACAGTAAAAACCAAATTTTTAGATGAATAGTAATTTTTAGTTGATGAGCAGTAAATGGAATTACTGTGCAGTGAACAGTGAAATCTTAAATGAAATGAACAGTAAAAGGCCCCGCCTTTTATTGTGCGGCCCAAAGCCTAATTTGGTAAGGGCCAACCGCCCACTCGGCGAGCCTTTCGGCCTTGCCCAGCGCGCTTGAGCCACAAGAATGAAAGGCCCGCACGCTCGCCCCATGGTAGAGGAGGTGTAGCGGGAGGCGCTCCGGCGACGGTGGTGGCCGGCGACGGCGATGGCAAGACCAGAGCATCACCGTGGTGAACCGTTTGGGGTTTCTACGGAGTGGAGGCGGGAATGGGTCGCGACGCAGAACCGAGAGGCGGCGGCGGAGGAGCTCGGTCTTGCGGCGAGCTCGCGAGGAGAAGGTGGGCGAGTGAGGAAAGGTTGGCGGCGGTGCGGGGGTGCTATCGCCGGAGGTGGGAGGTGTGGGGAGGAAGGAGGGCGGCGGATTTTACCGAAGGCTTGCTTCGGGCGGAGAAAGAGGCGCCAGCGGTTTCTTCGATTCCACAGGCGCTGGGGAAGGAAGGGGCTAGGGGAGGAGCTGGAGGTGGAGGTGAGGAGTTAAGCAAGCCGGGGTGCAGCTTTTATAGGCTGGGGAGGCGGTGGGAGCAGTAGGGCGGCGGCGACAGTGGAGGCGAGGTGGCGGCGGGGATAAGGATTGGGCGACGCCGAGAGGGAAAGGTGGCGATCGGGCGGGGCCAGGTGGAGGCGGCGAAGGCGGTGGAAGGCTCGGGAGGGGAGAGGTGGCGCGGGAGGTGGCAGTGACGGCAGCGGCGTCGAAGGTGCTGACGCAGGGGCGAGAAGAAGGCGGAAGGGAGAAGGCACCTCCGGCTAAGAGAAGTGCATTTCGAAAATGGAAAGCGGGTTTTCGGCGAAAATTTCCAAAAATGGAAAGAATTCAAATTTGAACCAAAAGTTTCAAAAAATTTCAAATATTCAAAATTTTGGACTGTTTGATGGTCGTCCTCCTAGCGGTTTTTGTTGATCTTGGCTTGGCCTTCAGTGGTCGATGCGGTTCGAAACCGTCGCCGATACCGTTCTTGCTCCTTTGGTCGTCCTCAACTCCTTGAGCTCATCTCCTCCTTTGTTTCTATGGTTTGTGATGGTGTGGATGGATGGCATTGGGGTGTTTGGTTTGGGCTCTTGCTTTGGTAGAGGCAGTGGGAGGGTGGGGTGTTTGGCTTTGCTTGCCTTTGTGCATTGAGGCTTGCGCTTTGTTTTTGCTTTGGCTTGTGAAGGGATGGAAGGCTTGTGAGATGGGAAGATGGCTTAAAGGGGGATGCATTGCATGTTTTATGTTTGACTAGGAGAGAAGGCTAGAAAGGGGGATGCATTCGGCTGGGGGGCGTGTCCTTTGCCCTCATCCATTAAGCTCTCACATACTGCTATTTGCTCATAGCCCTTTTCGTTCATGGAGGATTCTCTGCACTATTCTCGGCTATTATTAGCTTTTCTACTACGGACAATAAGTTGGCAGAACTGAAAAGTGGGTGTTGGGCTAAGAATATGGACCATAAGTCCATTAGGCATTGTTGGATTTTTCTACGGTTAAGGTAAGACGGTAAAAGGTGGGTGTCGGATTCTCAAATTGCCAGGTGATGAAACCCACTGGATTGAGACGGGGCCAATCGACTTAGGTTGATCTGGGGACCGCGATGATCCTTATGGTAATCTGATGGCAATCTATTTTACTCTAACTTTACTTTATTGTCCTTGGTTTAATATCGGCCTTGTGTTTTGTTGGTGGTCGCGGGAAATATGGATGGTTGTTGGATTGGCCGTGAAATGGGTTTGACTGGATGGCAATGGACGAGCAAGATTTCAAGGAAGGCTTTGGCGACATGCAATGCAAGATTTTATCGGTAATTAAATCATCTGTTGTAATTCATATTGTGATCTGATGTAATTGACTTTTGTAATAAATTCCGAGTTGTAATATTTTACTTTTGCTTGTAAAGAATTCTTGTTGTAATTAATGCAGAGGTTGTAATAATAATATTGTTTGCCTGATTGCGATTAATTCTTGTGACTGACTCTAATTTATATTGATATTTTATTCTTGCGGCAATAATTCAGCTTGTAAAATTCTATTACTGACTTCTGATTGTATTATTTTATAAGAGATTGCCTAACGATGTGTTAAATACTAATTTGAGATTATGATTTGCTCTTGATTAGAAAATTTTAATTTACTGCTCAAAAGCAATTTGTGTTGTTTAAATTAGTTTAAATTTTTTGGGTTCTTACATGATGTATGATCTTTAGACCTAAGACCAGCATGGTTTCCTACATGTGTAATAGTGCACTTTGGGGTTTCCCTAACATTACTCCGTAATGTAGCAGTTATAAAGGTAGCTTTCGGGTATACTATGAAACATGTGGAGGAATATAACTGGTTGAATATGGGATTTGCCCCTCATAACATAACAGAAGAGATATCTCTAGGCCCCTCGATGTGGTCAGATAAAGAAGGTGCATGACCATACCACTAGTGATCGAAGAGTCGACCATATGAAGTTATCCGACACTTGATCGAGAAAGTATTGAACAGTCCATGGATGACAAATTATCTCACATAGAGTTCAACTAGATATCATGTGGCAAAGGGAGAATACATGAGCATGTCATTCAGTTCAAACAGATACGGACTAGTCGTATGGAGATACGAGCTGGTCGTAGATTGGTCGAACATAATCACTAACCGGTCGTAAACTAGTCGTAAGGAGTTACGAACTAGTCAGGGCTAAATATGAACTGGTCGTATAGATATAAGAGCTAGTCGTAAGTAATAAGGACCTACTCGTAGATCACATTGCATTAAGGTTAATCCGATATAATTTGTGTGTATTCAGAAATCGTTATATCCTGCTAGGAACCGCTATCGACTCATGGTCGGAAAGGGGTTTCCGAGTCACAACCGATTATGTATGATCCTACAGGGTCACACACTTAATGGGTTGGAACAAACGTGTTCGGATAGGATCCGTCATGGGCACTATATAAGGAGATGCATGAGACTGTTGGGAGACATGAGAAAGACGTGACGTGAGTTGCTCCACCGAAACCCTGGCCGCCATCTTCTTAAGAGCCCTACCGTGCGAGTTAGTGCTAGCACACCGGTGCATGGTGTTTCATCCCTGTACATGTGGATACCGTAGAGCCGCTACTGCGGTTGCTGTTGCGCTAAAGGACGATCCACAACTTCGCAAGGGATGCGGCTGGTTGCTGGAGGAGACGATTGGCAACGAGGATGCTGGACGATCGATTACGACCACTACATCGACGTACTCTACGTTGGATCCAGCTGCTCAAACTCTTCTTCCACTGCATTGTGCGTCTGGTGGTATCGGTCTATGATTTCTTGCTTATATGACATCCTGATTTACGTGGTAGAATTTTTGAATTATCAGATAGCGTAGCCTATCCGTATCCTTTCACCTTCAACACCTTGTCAGCTGAGATCATTGCTTGAATTTACTTGTTTATTGTGTCAAAGTAAGGGAAGGTGACAATGGTAGCGATTAATGTCACTAGCACCATCAACCTCCCGTGATAAAATAATGGGTGATATTCTACCCTCATGATAATATAATAACTAACATGATAGCATGTATAGTGGTTGTGTAAAGAAGCAAATGGTATTTAAGGGAAGCCCAACTCCTCCTTTGTATTCATAGTGAAAATATGTTGGATGAGACTTGCACGTACAATTTTGTCATTACTACTTTGCAAGTGCATATTGTAAATATGGTTGGATGGTTTGTAGGTATAATTTGTCATTGCAAGGAATGCTTATGTATTTGTCAAGAATAAATGTGAAGTATCCAAGTTTTCATATGGTTTGTAACATAGAGTCGCCCCTTGTACAAAATAGTCATCTTCTAAAGCAGATTAGCAGTAGCAACAACTCATCTATACTATTTGAAAAAGAAAGACCTTCAAACCTTGAAATGCCAATCTAAATCCTTATATACCAACCCTTAATTATCTTGATAGTGTTGAGGAACCGTCGCTGGCGAGTCAGTCAGAGCGATTAACAAACTCAGAATCGTAAGAACAATGCAAGAACGCAAAAATAGAATAATAGATTGAACACAGAGTTATGAGGGAACTTCTGCCTTCTCTTTATTCTCTTCTGAAAGCTGTAGTACAATGGTTGGGGTCCCCCTCCTTTATATATGCTACTGGTTGGATGAGGAGTCCACCTTGGGTCAGGACTCCCGGTCTGGGCCTGGTTTCTTAACACCCTCATTGGGCATTCATCCGTCATGTTCATGTATGATCAAAACTCCATGAAACCCAGTGGGAAATTTTTGGAGAAAGAGTACATGATACACGTTCTGTTGTGCTGCACAAATTGCCTCATTAAAAACCTTAGCCGAGAAACTTCAAAAAAACTCGTCAAGGGAAAAAGAATACAATCCACCCAATTTCATTTAATCTCCAGAATTTTTATTTGGGTACTCGATCTTCGTGATCAAGCTTTAATAAAGAGTTCATGAATATTCTCCCCCTGAATTCTGCACTTCTCTAAGTCTCATCATTCCAATTCCACGTATGTATCTTTCAAAGCTAGACGTTGGAAGTGACTTAGTGAATAAATCTGTAAGATTTCCACATGACTTAGTATGTAGTACTTTAATTTTGTCCATCTTTTGTAATTCGTAAGCAAAGAAGAACTTGGGGTTGATATGCTTAGTGAGAGGACTCTTCACATAACTCATCTGCACTTATGCAACACAAGTTGCATTATCTTCATAGATAATAGTAGGGGTTTGCACGGTATTCAATCCACCTGACTGCTCGATGTGGTGAATCATCCGCTGAAGCCAAGCACATTCTCATGAGACCTCGTACAGTGCTATGATTTTTGAGTGGTTCGTCGAAGTTGATACAAGACTTTGCTTAAACAATTTCCATGGAATTACAGCTTCACCACATAGGAATACATAGCTTGTTTGCGATTTGACTGTATGAGGGTCTGACAGGTACCCGACATCTGCATAGCTATTCATAGACAGGTCTTGGTTCTTTATGTAGAACATACCAAGATCTTTTCTTCCTTTGAGGTATCGGAAGATGCCTTCATTCTCTGCTAATGCCTTTGATAGGTTTTGCACTATATCTTGCTAATAGGTTCACAACAAATACAATGTCCGACCTAATATAGTTTGCTAAGTACATGAGTGCTTCTATAGCACTTAAGTATGGCAATTCCGGTCCAGGACTTCCTTCCCCTCTTTTCTAGGTCTGTACAGATCCTTATCTAGCTTGCAAACATCTCTCGGCTATTAGCACGTTCGAAGGGTATGCCTTTTCAAAGCTGAACCTTGCTAACACCTTCTGAGTGTAGATTGGCTGATGCACTAAAATCCCTTCAAGGGCACGCTCAAGCTGCAAGTCTAGACAATCTTTGGTTTTACCTAAAACTTTCACTTTGAACTCCGACTCCAGATAAGAGTTTGCTTTCTTAATTCCTTCTAGGGTTTTGATGATATTCAGATCACCTACGTACACTGGGATTATATAAATCCATCCTAGGATCGTCGTATAAATGGTCAGGGATAATTCTCATTGTTCGTGTAGCTTTTCTTGCATAGAAAGTCACTTCAAGCGATTATACCACATTCTGCCTGATTGCTTAAGTCCGTACAGTGACTTTATGAGTTTCACACTGTACAGATTTCTATTTACTCTGTCTTGGTTCGGGATAGGGATACTTTCAAATATCTTAATATAAATGTCCGAATCTAAATTTTCATAAAGGTATGATGTTACCACATCCATCAATTTTATTTCTAAATTCAAGTTAGCTGCCACTGAGATTAAAAATCTAAATGGTGGTTTCGCCCATGACCGAGGAATATGTTTCTTCATAATCATCTCCTGGACGTTGAGTGAAACCTTGTGCAACGAGGCTTACTTTATGTCTTATAATTTCATTGTTTTCATTTATCTTTCGAACAAATAACCACTTAAGCCCTACGGGGTGCACATGGGGAGGCGTGTGTCTTACAGGCCCAAACACCTCTCTTTTATTCAAAGATAATAATTATGCTTCTATTGCTTTCGTCCAATCTTCCCAATATGATCTTTTCTTACATTCAGCAAATGATGCAGACTCTGGATTAAGATCGATGATTGTGGCAATTTTCTTTGTAAAATAAATGTTGACATTGGTTGTTATTCTATTCATAGATTCTCCTGTGGTCACATAAATTATAGCTATTTCTTCATAGGGTGATTCTTCTAATGTTTCTACTTACTCATCGTTGCTTCCAATTACGGAGGCAAGTCCCTTTAGTTTTTCAGCATGGATGTGTGTGCACACATCCATGTTGATGTCTCTCTTCATAGGGAGATTCAAATCTGATATACCTTTAACTGAAGGTTCCATACTAGTGCCATGTCTCAACTGGCTCCCCTTCAGTTACGGGGAACTTGAATCTACCGTGTCAAGTCATTCTTATCTTTTTCACCAAAGTCCCGGTTGCTTTCGGATTCGAGAGGTCGGAGTTCCCGTCCTTTATGAGGTCTTAGGACGGGATTAGGGATACCTTCATCGGTATTTCAACTCTCTCCGGTGCATTGCGTACAGGCATATGCGACTTGGCCACGCTCTTCAAATCACTGAAGTGGTTAGGTAGTTGATTCGCTAATGCTTGCAAATCAAATATGCGCGGGTCTTGTGCATGTATTTCAATTGTCTTCTAGACTACAATTATCTTTTGAACTTCGCTATTTCTCAACATTTTTCATCAATGGGTTGATTTGCTCCCCCTAATGATAAGAAATAATTCTCATCTAATATGTTATCAGTGAAGCGGGCTGCATGCAAATATCCAATCATGGGGTCCAAATACCTGATTATGGATGTTGTCTCATAACCAACGTATATCTTAGACTTTTGGAGATGACCCATTGCAGTTCACTATGGTGATGGTATAAGTACATAAACGTTGCAACCAAATCTGCAAAGGTGGGAAATTTTCGGTGCTGACCCTTGTGCTAGTTGCATAGGTGAATGCATGTTATTTGCCGATGGTCTAGAATTGATGAGAGCTGCTGCGTGCAGGACTGCGTGCCCCCAACATGTAGTTGGTAAATTATTATTCTGCTAGTCTATTCTGGGTGTGGACACATTGTACAGAATGCTCAACTTTAATTCCCATTGCCATGCAATAATCATCAAATGCATTTGAAGTAAATTCTTCAGCGTTGTCCATTTTAGTGAACTTCACATGATGACCAGGGAAATTATTTTCAATTCTAATTATCTGCGAGATTAGCTCTGCAAAAGCGTGGTTTCTCGTAGACAATAAATATACATGTGACCTTTTCGAGGAAGCATCGATGAGCACCATAAAATACCTAAATGACCCTGACAGGGGGTTGTATAGGACCGCAAAAGTCTTCCTGGATACGGTCCAGGAATGTAGGTATTTCATCCTTCACTTTCAGAGCAGAAGACCTTGTAATTAATTTCCCGGTGGCACATGCGACGCACACAAAATCTTCTTGATTCGGAAAATTCTTTACATCGATATTATATCCCTGTGAATTGTTAATTATATTTCTCATCATCCTAAGACCTGGGTGTCTTAATCCGTCATGCCAGAGACAGAAAAGTTCAGAACCTCTAAATACGGTTTTCAAGGCAGTACAGGCTGCAGGTGCCTTAATATTAATGTAGTATAGCCCAGTTTCATATGAAAGAAGTCATTCTAATACCATTTTCTACTTTCTTCACGCTTTGTAATGAACAGGTATTCCTTACCATACTCTTCTTCAGTTTCTACGTGGAAACCGTTAGTGCGAATATCCTTGAGAGTCATGGTTTATTCTGGGTACAATAAGGCTTCTTCAATGCCAAAGTTGTGCCCATTGGGAGTATAATTATGGCCCTTCTTTAGCCGATTATACAAATATCGCTGCCCGCGATTTCGTAATACTACCAGTATTCTTGCTGATCGACTAAAAGAATTTCGTCTCTCTCAAGATGATACTCGTTGTGCCGCTACCTACTAAGAACACTTTCTCCATAGGGCACCACACATTCTAATATAATATACTTTATTAATATACAACAGGAAGCAAACAACATATAAATAAAATATTTCATATATCAGAACATAACTTGCTATTATAAATACGGGAATATAAGCCTTGCAGGACTCATCATAAGAATTTAATGATTTGCTCTCCTAGAGCTTACAATCATTATTCAAAAAGTAAAATAATTCAATGTTCCATCAGAACCACAAACTGCAAGTGGCAATAAAAATATCTAAGTGCAATGCGTGCACTAGATCCATTCAGTGAAGTATTCAAAAACTTCTGCTTCAATCTGCTCCATGGATGTGGATCCTTTGTGCTTGCAATGGCGAGGTGTGCCTCATACTGTCCTTTGCCCTTCTTCTTAGACCGAAAAGTATCAATAACGTACGACTCACGACCTTACCCTTCTTGCCCCTCTCCTTCGTGAGAGGCTTCATTATCTTGTAGCTACTAGCATTGGCTTTATGGCCAACATTGTAGCTGCTAGCATGATGTCAATTAATTCAACATACTCTTTGTAGCCATCTTGACGATAGTTGCGTGCGGATTGCACCGCATTCGGGTGAAAGGTAGAGGGAGTCTTCTTAATTTTTGCTCATCTGTGATTACCTTATCACAGAATTGAAGACTGGTGTAATACCGACGAAACGAATCGGACAATTAGAAAATCAGCCGGGAGGAGAAAAGACAATTAAAGGAGTAGAAATTCCTGAAAAGAGAAGGTGTTTTCATAATTTTTCGACAACCTAGGCCGCGGGCCGCGGCCCAGGGGAAGCCCACAAGTGGCCGACCAGGGGGGTTTCCACCCCTAAACCCTAGCCCCCACCTCTCCCTCTCCCTATTCCCCACTAGCCGCCACCCCTCCCTGCCCTTTGGCCGCTACCACCTCCTCCCTTGCACCTCCCCCTGCGCCACCAGCACCCCAGCAGTGCCTCCATCCTCCCCGGTGAAGCCTTTGCTGCTGTCCATTGGAAGGAAGGCGGCCGTTGGAGGGCCGGCCATAGAGGAGAAGCAAGGAGAAGAGGAGAAGAGGGTGAGGAGAAGAGAGGTCGTCTTCCCCAAGTGCCCGTTCATCACCTCCCTGGGTTCATCAAGGGTAACAATCGTCGTTCTTGGTCGTTTGACAATTTGGTAGATGCGAATTCGAATAAATTTGGTTGGATCGAAATCTGTCCCTAGTAGATCTGTTTTGTCCAGTCTGTTGCGCGCCCGATTTTGGCTTCTTAGATGCCAATCTGGAGGTTATCACCTCCTTGAGATTTGTAGCCATGGTTCTTAGATTTCCATAGCCACCGAGATCACCAGATTCCAATCTACGGTTCAAAAGTTACGATAGATTATTTGCTGCTGTACTAAAAACCCGACGAGAATTGTCAGTAAAGTTGTTTAATAAAAATGATTTGTTTAGGATCAGACTCAGACTTGTCACCCAAAACGATTTCTATAGATAATTTTATCATCTTTCCATATTGATAAAGAAAACTATAATTGGATTTGTAGATTAAAAGTTATGTTATGTTCTTCACTGATGTTCTGTTCGTCTAGACAGGTTTCTATCAGGCATATTCACCTACTATTTAGTTAATTATTTTGACCGAATCAGGAAATCTTATCAACTAGAGTTTTGTAGGTTTGCTCGTTAAGTTTCTTTGGGCACTAGACTCACCTTGTTCCAAGTCTCGGATCAATATATATGAATTTTTTTGTGACGCTGTCCTGTCGTTTTAGGTGGCTGAATTGTTTGATTTTAGTTTTGGGTCTATTCGTTGTATTAGATACTCAGAGAGTTATTGTAGATCATCGATAGCTTTGCTGATATCATGTTGTTCTTATTTCGAGTACATAATTGTGTAGGTGGCGAGGCGGCGAGTGTAGGAGCGCCTTCATTACCTCCTAGCGCGTCACAACGCGAAAGGTAAGTACAACTGTATGTTTGTAATTGACATGCGTTTTCCTTGACTGATGATTACATGGTGAATAATGCTTGATATGTATGTTCATAGTAGTATTTGACTACCATGGTTCTATTAATGTTGTTTCTTCATTCATCGTATACATTCATTCATGCGAAGTTTTGTTCTTGCTATACCCACGGGAGTGGGTAGTGAAGTCCCAGTATTCTAACCTGGCAAGTAATACCCACCATTCCAATGTGGGCAATTTGGATCCCTGTTTTAAAATATTCTTCAAACGTGCCTTGGATCCCCGTGTTTTGGATAACACGGGCATGAGTGAACACCGACGGGTGTTCACTAGCAATACCGGTATGAGCAGAAGTGAAGGGCATGTGCATACATTCATTCATGTGGTTTTTGTCATCTCATATTTTGGTTCAACTGTAGACTTGATGGATTATACCTGTTTTGGTTCAAAGTTTTGTTTTGTACTTGCTCAGTCATGGACTCACCCTTGTTTTGTTTCTTGTTTTAGGTGAACCATGATGATGACGTTTGTGGGAGGGAGTAGACACACAGTTGCACACATCTTGAATATTCATTTGATATTATTCCGTATTTATGAGATTGGACTGTAATAATAAGTAGCTTTGAAGGATCATTTTTTTGGATATTGGTATGCTTAGGTTATGCACGTTATGGATTTATGCTCTCCCGTTTTAGTCTTAGTAGTTTTCCCTTTGAACTCAGATATTATATGTTTATTGCTGAATTTAGGGTGTTTATTACTGCTAGATTCCTCTCGACTAGATCTTAGTTGCTCTTCTTGATTAAGATAGTTAAAATATTGTTCAAATTATTACTTGTGGTAGAGGTTTTAGGTAACATCTTGGCTTTCGAATAGCCAGGGTGTTACAACTGGTATAAATTATGTACAAATTCTGGCCATGCTGGGCCAACTCTTTCGAACTTCTGATTCGTGATGCCAGTTATCTACACATTCATTCAAAAATTCATAAGATTACTGCTGGTAATTTTCATAAAATGATTTCAAAATTCTCATAATATTCTTCGAACTATTGGCTCATGATCCCGTATTTTTCTATGTATTTTTCATGATTTACTGCGATTTTTGGTAATTAAAAGCAATATAGACAATCACAAATAATAAAAAATAGTAAATACAATACAGAAATTGTATAGAAATAATAATAAAAAGTTAAATGTTCTTCAAAAACCGATGCAAAAATTGAATTCCCTAGCCCCTTTTCTACTTGGATATGAATTTTCGGCGAATTCTGCAATTTCCAGGGACTAAAATGCTAAATTTCTGTTGTGAGAAAAATTTTCGTGTAATTTTCAGAATTCATGAGGGGCTTTCTGCAAAAGCTAGGATTTTCTTTTTTCTCCTATTTTTTATTTTCTCTGAATTTTCGGCCGGGCCGATTTCCACGCTCCGTTTGCTTTCCCGGGCGCCCTTCTTGGGTCTAATCCGGCCTACCCAGCCGGCTCAAGAGGTCGTGGGGGGGTAGGGTTCCCCTACCCCTGTTCACCTAGTGGTGGCGACGCAAGCTCGTGCGGGGGGGCGAGGGCAACACGGTGGTCGACGGCCGGCGCATGATGCAAGAGGGGTCGACGGTACACTGAGCAAGCCGGACGGTGGGCGGCGGTTGGCGTCGGTGGCAAGTGGCGCGGCGATCGGGCACGGGCAAGATGCCGCACTTCCAAAGCGGGTCGTTCGGCGGGCTCAGGGCTTCGAGCCGACGAGGTGGTGGCGCACCCGTGCGGCACCGGCGCTTTCCCCTTCTCCCCCTCTTTTTTTTTTCTTTTTGCTTCGGGTGGTGCCTTGGCCATGCGGGGCCAACACGGTGATCGTACACGACCAGTGACGCTATGGTCGTACGGGACCAACGGTGGTCGAACAGATCAGCGGTGGTTGTATGAGACATTGGGTCGTGACGGATCGGCGTGGTGGTCGATATCGACCAAAGAACGCTGTGCTCGTATGGTGGTGGATGGCCCGGTGAGGCGCTGGCGATCTTAGGGTGGGAGCTCAGATGAGATGCGTCGGCGGTGGAGCAGTGGCTCCAGGCCGTCCGGGGTTGTCGGTAGAGATTTTTCTTTTTTTCCTCGATCTGTTACTGTTCATATGAGTACACACTGTTCACATAATACCATTCGTGCAATTACCGATCGGCTTAGCCGGCGACTTCAAGTTGGCTCGCGGTAGATTCGAACGTATTTGCAATATACAGTGCAATCATCATTTACTCTTTCATGCAATCTACCGATCGGCATTATGCCGGTGACTTCAAGTCTGCTCGCGGTATATTAGAGCAGATTTGCACTGCAGAAAAATCAATCTAAAAAGTCAAATTTGTAGAATTGAAAGCAATGAAAAAAACGATTCAATCTATGAGCGTCGTTCTTCGACGGTTACCTTTTGATCCGAGGAGAGTCGATCGTGCTGATAATGTGTTGAAGAACCGTCGCTGGCGAATCCAGTCTGAGTGATTACCTCGTAGACAAACTGAGAATCATAAGAATAATGCAAGAACACAAGAACAAAATAATAGATTAAAACAGAGATACGAGGAGACTTTTGATTTCTCTTTATTGCTCTTCTGAAAACTCTAGTACAATGGTTGTACTGGTTAGATGAGGAGTCCACCTTATACTCGAATTACCGACCTGGGCCCAATTTCTTAACAGATAGTATGTTTTCTTCTTCTGTCATGCTTCTACTCCACCACATTAATGTGTCATAAATGAATAGTAACTCCCTTTGTTAACCCAATATGGCACCAATATTCCCTTCCTTATCAAACCAAATTGAAGCCATTCGATCCCCCCTGTTGGTAGAAGTGTGGTCGAGCGATGAGCGATGACTACAGCCGCCAATGTCAAGGCCGAGCATGAGCAACAGTGGCGGCGCGAGATAGCAACAAGGTGCGTGTTTCAATTCGGATCCAAAACACAAGGTTTCTGGCGACAACAACGGCGACAATGGGCCACTACAATAACACACCGTGGTTCACTATGTCCCCCTCGCCGCCGCTGCCACAAGTTCCTTACTCGAGCACCCTCCTTTACTATGCGTACTTCTTCCATGAAAAAATAATCGTTGGACTGAAGCACGAGTCATGACCGGCGTGGCTAGGAGCCGGAGGGAAAAATCCCCGGAGATCCTGATCCCAGACTATTGCCAAAACGAGCCGGCCCTCCCCAAGGAAAAGCGAAAGCAATTGTTAGTTTTTAATCTTGTTGCATGTATGTGTTGCACGTATTTGCATGCTGTAGGAGAGCATGCATTAGTGGTGAAGTTAATCATTGTTTGCATGTAGGAAGTGGTCCAGACGTGGGGCTAGTGCTGCATGGAGTTAGTGGGAGGTGTGATTAGTGGGAGGTGTGGATGCATGTGTGCATGTGTTAGTGGGAGGTGTGGGTTAGTGGAGGTGTGACTGCATGTGTTGTGCGCGTGAGAGGCTTATATAAAGCCCATGTATCCAGTTTGTTAAGTTAAGTTGAACAGGAACAAAACGACACAAGTCGAGTTGTGTCTCCGGTGTTCCCTGTGTTTCATCTTCATAGAGCTTAGTAGTACAAGAGAATAGATGTTCTCTCCGTCGTACTCCAATGTAGCTCTAGAGTGTTCTCTCGTGTTAGTTGTGTCCACGGGATAACATTGAGTATTAGGTGAGTGCTCAAACCCAACATTTGGTATCAGAGCGAGGGCAATGACAGGAAGCACCGGCAGCCATGAGATAGTGGTATCCAAGGCGCCGGCGGCGAAGGTGTCCATACTGTTCCAGTACCCATTGTTGACGAGTACAAACTACGCGGCATGAAAGACGAAGATGGGGGTGCACATGATTGCGCAAGGTGTATGGGACGCAGTGGAGGGCAACGTCGACATCGACGAGAGCCATGATAAGATGGCATTGTCGGCCATCTACCAAGGCGTCTCCGAGGAGACACTCCTCATGATCATGGAGATGGATACAGCAAAGGAGACATGGGAGGCGATCAAGTCCATGCACATGGGTGCAGATCGTGTGCAAAGGGCAAAAGTCCAGACGTTGAAGAGGGAGCTTGAGAAGCTGAACATGAAGGAGAAGGAAAGCGTTGACGAGTTTGCTGCACGGTTGACAACCATTGTTAGCCAGATGAGGACTCTTGGTGAGAAGAAAGAGGAACTGGAAGTCGTGGAGAAGATTCTTCGTGCCGTCTCGCGGAAGTTCTTGCCGATTGCCACCACCATCGAGCAATTCGGCAACATGAAGAAGATGACGACACATGAGATATTTGGCCGGCTAAAAGCTTTTGAGGAGCATGTGAAGATCTACGAAGATGATGAGGATCAGGAGGAGCATTTGCTGCTCACCCAGTCTCAGTGGAGGGCTAAGGAGAAGAAGGACGGGCTTAAGCGTGGCAAATTTGACAAGGCTAAGGTGAGGTGTTATGGGTGCGACAAGTACGATCATTTCTCCTGGGAGTGCACCGAACTGAAGGAGGAGAAGAAGGAGCAAGCGCTGCTTGTCATGGCGGACTCTGACGATAAACCAGCTCTGCTTTAGTGCAAAAAGATTAGGGGAGAATGTTAGTTTTTTTAATCTTGTTGCATGTATGTGTTGCACGTATTTGCATGCTATAGAAGTGCATGCATTAATGGTGAAGTTAGTCATTGTTTGCATGTAGAAAGTGGTCCAGGACGTGGGGCTAGTGCTGCATGGAGTTAGTGGGAGGTGTAGATGCATGTGTGCATGTGTTAGTGGGAGATGTAGGTTAGTGGAGGTGTGGCTGCATGTGTTGTGTGCGTGAGAGGTTTATATAAAACCCATGTATCCAGTTTATTAAGTTTAACAGGAACAAAACGACACCAGTCGAGTTGTGTCTCCGGTGTTCTATGTGTTCCATCTTCATAGAGCTTAGTAGTACAAGAGAATAGAGGTTCTCCTCGTCGTACTCCAGTGTAGCTACAGAGTGTTCTCTTGTGTTAGTTGTATCCACGAGATAGTTAGATGAGTGCTCAAACCAAACAGAAATCTCGGCGCTTTCCGGGAAGGAAACGTCCGAAAAACCCCTCGCCGAAGGATCTCGGCAAGCCGTAACACGTCTCTATTGCCCTAACCCCGATCTTTCTCCCCCAAATCTCTCTCCCCCCTCCCATCCACCTCGCAAATAAAGATAAGTCTCTGCGTGGCGACCCCCCTTGAAATCCTCCCGTACGCAGTATCCGCCCGCGGCAGCAGATCTTCGACGCCTCCGAGGTACATTTCCGCCTTCCCCTGTACCCCCATATCTCCAAATCTTTCCTTGAATTCTTGGGCGCGGCTGAGCAGAGCAATCTTATCGAATCTTTTTCTTGAATTCTGGTGTCTACACAGGGCAGAGCAAGCCGCGTCAAGAGCGGTCTAGATCAGGGGGAGAAGGATGGAGGAGGACGGCAGCATCAGCAACGGCATACGCGGCGGGTTCGGGGAGGTGCTGTCCAATGGGGGAGTCGTGGGGATGGGCAACGGCGGGGGCGGCGGGAACGGGAAGGCGGTGCAGGTGCTGCAGCGGAGCTTCGGCGAGGTGCAGGGGATCCTGGAGCAGAACCGGGTGCTGATCCAGGAGATCAGCCAGAATCACAAGGCCCGCGACGCCGACGGCCTCACCTGCAACGTCGCCCTCATCCGCGAGCTCAACACCAACATCGCCCGCGTTGTCGAACTCTACGCCGACCTCTCCTGCTCCTTCTCCCGCTCCGTCACCGCCGCCAGCGCCAAGAACTCCTCCACCGCCGCCGTCACCGCCGACCCCTCCGCCGCCGTCACCACCGACCCCTCCGCTACTTCCGCCAAGGGACACAAGAGGCAGCGCTCCTCCGAGTAGAATACACCAGCGCCCACTTCCCATTCCTTTCTTTTCTTCCTTTTTTTCTGGTTTAGATTTAGATTTGTGTCCTGGCCATGGCCAGGGCTCAGCAGGAGGGGGTAGATTCGAAACCTTTTCGCTTTCCTGAAGTATTAGCGCCGAGATGGACACCTTCTTGTCAGAGATTAAACAAAGATGCAAGCAGAACTGTGTGCGCGCGCGCGTACTCTGGCACTGGTGTCACGAGTAGTTGGCCTAATTGTTTTTTATCTGTAACAGCGAGCCTCCCGCTAATGAAATAAAAAAAGCACTTTTGCTGCAGAAGCAATCGTACTGCGCACCTAGATCATGGTAGAAATGTGTATGTTATCTACCATGTTGGTACGCTGTCTTGCTGCAGTGAGCAGTGTGTGGTTTCTGTGATAAAATCGTGCAGTATGGTATTATTTTTATCATTTTATTCTAAAAATTAGTTTTGCTATTTTATTTGAAAAAATGGCTAAATGAGCCAAAACTTCTGGTGTCACTCACTGGATATGATGGAATGAAATGATCGGAGTTTTTAGCTTATTTGGCTTCTTTTCAGAATAGAATAGTATATTTAATTCATAAATGAAATGACAAAATGATATATCTATAGTACAAAAACACCTTGGCGGGACACGGTAACACAAAAAATAGTGTTACGGCCGATGGTGCACTGTAGCTACAATGTCTTAGACAGTAAATCACGTGCGCTATAGTATAGCAACAACGTGGATAACACTGTTTGCACACGGTTCTTTGGGATCCACATACGGGTACAGTATGAGTGATATTTTTGCTATTTTGCTCGCGGAGGCTATTTTTTCTATTTTACTGCAGAACATTGTTATTTTAGAAAGCAAAAAAAACTCGGAATGATCGGTGTTGTCCTGTGACGTTGGTACCAGAGAGAGAGAGAGAGAGAGAGGAAGAGCAGCCACAGCATCTGCTCACCATCAGGGATCAAGTACAACGATCTGATGGTGATCAAATATGATCCCGATGTAGATTGCACATGCATACAGAATCCAAACAAACAGATTCACAGACCATCTTCTTTTCTGTTCTCTGATGAATTCGGAACTCGATAGTTGCTTTTCGTCAAACAGTTCCCATTCAATCATTTTAGAAGAGGAAGCTGTGAATCGAATCAGGCTGAACGCCTCGTTAAACGCTGGGTTCTTCAGCATCTTTTTCTGTCCGGACCTGAACACCTGAAAAGAGCAGATACAGAGCCGTTAAGGCAGCTGAAACCTGAAGGCTGAAGGTGATTGCACAATGTTCGGATTGTACTGAATTGATCGATCTCATCCATCCCTATTGCATCTAAGGGCCGAAGAATGTTAATACAGAGAACACTGTGTATGCCTCCTATACTTTGCTAAGCTCAAGGAAATTGCAGTGAAATCTACCACTTATGCTCTCTTTTTCATGTACATTTTTGCAACCCTCCAAGGCCGGTCCTCTCTGTAGTTCGCATGAAGCGAACGACGGTGGAAGAGAGACGCGTGAGGAAAGTGGTATCAAAGTGAAGATAGGGAGGCGACTAGCGTCCGGACGGACGTTTGGAGACTTCCCATCAGACGCTAGGGTGTAACATGGGCGAACAACATGCGCAACATTTATAATCAGCATGTGCAATAAATTTGCAAAAATAGTGGTGGCAACGTCGAGATAAAAAAGAGATTTTGGTTGAATTGAAACGTTGTTATTTGTAATAGCAATAGTAGTCTCCGCTCATACAAAATTACAAAAATAGCATCGTAGCAGGTTAGGAAGGTTACGTACCACGCTTCCAGTCCACGGAAGCTAGGTACCACACTCTCGGTCCGTGGAAGCCATGTACCACGCTTTTGGATCGCAGAAGGCACGTATTGCGCTTCTAGTCCATGGTAGGAACAACCGCATGCATGCTTAATCACTAAAGGACAGAAAACTTAATCACTAAAGGACAGAAAACTTAATCACTGAAGGACAAAAAACTAAACTGAATGGCATGTTTCCGCAGACCAAAAGCGCGGTACATGGGTTCTGCGGACTGAGAACACGTTACGTGGCCTTCCTAACCTGCCGCGGTGTCATTTTTGCAATTTCATGCGAGCGGGGGCTACTTATGCTATTATGAATAAAAAATTATGTCAATGTTGATGCTGACTATGAGCAATCAAATGTAACCGCAAACGCACAAGTCAATTGTAGCTTTTCAACCGGAGTATTCCAAGGTTATTGTATCTACAAAGAACGGACTAACTTCGCCTAGGGTTCAACAATATAATTTTCATCTAACTACCCAGGGGTAAGCGAATATGAGTGATAAATGTGATCCAACTTTAGTAAACAGATAGATAGGCACAAAGCTATAAGCCTAAGAGCTAGAATAGATCTAACTAGGTTTAGGAAACAAGCACTAAGGATTTAAGATTGCAATGCTAAAATAAGGGAAGAATAAGATGCTAGATCAAACACTAGGGTGACTCTCACTCTACAGTCCAACACTACATTTTTCATAGGTTCAACTGTCACATGATAAGGCTATTCTTAGCGTAGCATGCATCGTACAACTTGATATAGTTTCGCTCGCTAGATATAAACACCATGGAAACCAAGGGCTAATCAATCGATATAGCTAATTACTGATTGAAAAACAAGCATGATATCAAGAAGACACACAATAGTATGATAATGAATGCAAAATGTAATAAGCATAATAGTAAAGAATAATAACAAAGAAAGTACAGAGGAATTCTAATTACAGAAGCTGCAGTACAGAGGAATTCTAATTACAGGAGCTGCAGACTCTAGTAGCCTTCCGGCATAGACTCCTTGGATCCAGACTCTAATTAGAAACATCCCTAATTAGAGCCCCACTCGAATTAGATAGGCTAATTATAACCCAAATTAGACGGCCAATTAGCACCCTCTCTGACCCCTAACCTCTAATCTAGGTCTAATTTCACAGACAAACATTCACTACTACACAATGGGCCATTACAGACGGTTCAGAACCGTCTGAGTTTATATGTTTGTGATGATATGAGTCATCCCAGACGGTTTTTGAACCATCTGTGAAAAAGCTACCACAGATGGTTCTAAACAAAAACCGTCTTTGAAAAAATCTACCACAGATGGTTCTGAACAAGAACCGTCTGCGATGCTTTTGCTATTGCAAAAAAATAAAAACTGGTGCTAAAACTTCGGAGGCTGTTTTGAGGTCCTAAATGACCTTTGGGGGGGTTTCACTTTGTCTGAAGCCTCCTAAGCCTCGTGAATAAATTTGATATGGGCTTATGTATTTTTGGATTGAACTTTTCGTTAGATTTCTAACGAGCCAAAGAACGTCGCAATCCGAGTTCGTATGCAAAAGTTATGATGGTTTTATTGGACAGTGCGCGATCTGCCATCTATATTTTTGCCGAAACCAAATAACTCAGCATGAACTACACATGCATAGAGAGCTTCCCACAATAGCCACAGCATCACCCACATCACAGTAGCATCAACTCAATCCATTCACAGAGCACTAACACTAGCTCTTAGTAATCCACATCACAGAGCAAAAGGGGGGAGTAGAGAGAGTGAGGTCGTAAGAGGCCAGGGCGACGAGGTCGTGGGAGGCCGGCGACGACGAAGCCGGGGCGAGGTGGAGGAGGCCGCGGGCGACGAGCTCGGGGGAGGACGGGGCGACAAAGTGGAGGAGGCCAGGGGCGACGGGTCGTGGGAGGCCGGTGACGACGAGGCTGGGGCGAGGTGGAGAAGGCCGCGGGCGACGAGCTCGAGGGGGCCGGAGCGCAAGGTCAAGGCGAGACGGCGGCACTCGTTAGAGGAGAGATGGCAGAGGAGGAGATGGAGGTGTGAGGAGACTCTGTTAATATAAAGCGAGTTTCGGCAGCCCACCCAGTAAGTCCAAATTTTCGTTTTCCCGCCCAACAAAACAAAAGTATCATAGACGGTTTTATTTACAAAATCGTCTAGTGATATGATTATAATCACAGACGGTTTGTGAATAGAACCGTCTGGTCACAAACCGTCTGTGATAATTCACAGACGGTTCTTAAGAAGAACCATCTATGATGTCTCGATTATCACAAACGGTTCTTCTTAAGAACCGTCTGTATATTATCATAGACGGTTCTATTCATGAACCGTCTGTGATAAGTATAACACAGACGGTTCCAAAGGAACCGTCTCTGATGGGGCGTCTCGTATAGCATGTTTTGTAGTAGTGATTGCTTTGACCTCGCCAGAGCGGCGAGGGAAGAAATCGAATATTGGATTTGGAGGGCACCCTTGCGGTGCTAGTAAAGGCCAAGGGGCTGGAGGGTCGTGGCTTGGACGTGGTAGAGTTGGAAACAACCAGTTTGGAGAGTTTGAATTCGGAATCTCCTTCGTATTTGAGTTGGCTTGTACATTTCTTCTATACATAGAAACTTTTGGAGGCCATAGCTCTTTCTCCCGAATTCGGAATTTAATGATTCCTTTTTCAAGTTTAGCTAATGCAGAATACTTCAACTTATATTTGTGGAGGTTTTCTGAAAACACCATCTTCGTTGCCAAATTTGCCTTGTAAGTTGACTCTGTTGCGGACTCTGATTCTCTGTGTAGCCTACCTTGTGGGGTCCATATCTCACACATCAGCACTCCAAATTAGGTCAATGAGGACTCTAACTTGGACTTGGAAAAGAGATCTACAACATTATAGCTATGGGTTTTTCCATTTTAAGCCGTTTCAGGCACGAAAATAATGCTGCAAGATGATGGACACATTATGTCTCGTTTCTTAGCGAGACAAATATAGAATCTCCCGATCTCCTTATCTCTTTTGTTTTCCTTTCTTCAAGAATTGTGTGGAATCATTCAAAATAAAGAGACTAAGTTTCTCTATTCAATTTCATGTCATGCTAATGGTTTTATCATCAGAAATTGGCGTGCACATAGCAATCTTCCATGTCATCATGTCGTCGACCAGTCAAAGGCTGTTTCCATTATAACCTTTCCGTCGAGCTCCGAATTGGGCAAATTAGATGTGCATTTTGATCATCTCGACGAGAGCATCATCTTAAGAGTCTCCAAATTAGGATATGAAAATGTCTTGACCATTGAAAGTCATGGAATGGATCTTTGGAACCTATCGATTTGTTGGTTTAGGAGCAGATTTCTCCAAATGAGTGAATTTGGCGTGAAAATCACTAAAAAGTTATATTTTCCTGCAATACAAAACTTTTGTACGTATATCTCGAATATGGATTTTTAGTATCACAAAACATAGCATTAGCGATGCATAAAAATAGGAAATGGCACTGTAGGAGAGTTTGAAATACGTATAAAAGCAGTGCCAATAACCAATTCAACCTAAGACTCAATAAAAAAATTAAAAATTTTCTTCTCACAAAAATTGGATGAACGATGGGTACACAATTTACTTGTGTTAGAAAAGTAGCTCAGAAATCCCAAATGAACAAATTTACACTGTTACAACATTGCAACATTTGAAAACATTAGTGGAAACATTTTATAGCCGCTCATGCCATAATTAGAGGCATTGTTTGCAACAAACTAAAATATACACAGAGATTCTCAACAAATAAATTTGTAATGTTGCAACCCAACAACATTCGAAAAATACTAGTTGCAATATTTTGCAACCAAGAGTGTGACAACTGGAAACAAATATGCAACAAGTAGAGAAATGCCACAACACCTCGAGATAGGTCATGCAACAAGTGGAGAAAAGGGTTGTGCCAAAGTTGAGAAAATGCATGCAACAACCTTACTGGATCTAAACTTGCAAGAGGAGGAGGACAGTGATGGATACCCACACCACTACCTCATCGTCGGCCAGACCAGATCTAGCAAGGGTGAGGCCGGCTTGGCGTCACTGCCTCGTTGTCCCCAGACTGTGTTGTCTACCACTCCTCGTCAACGCCAACTCCTTCGACCTCAGCATCGCTAGATAGGACGAGATCCATCCACCCTTGGAAGGGGAGACCTCCATGCGACACCCTATCATTCTGGTATAGAGAGACAGAGGTGTTAGTGATATGCCCTAGAGGCAATCATAGATATGATTGTATCACTTCTATGTTTATGAACTTTTGAATAATATGTTATTTTATCCCTCGAATGAAATATCATTTATATTGATTAGCAAGTATGTGACTTGTTTATGAAACTCTATTTATGTTTATGTGTCATTCTAAACATCTCTGGTGGGCCCAAATCAAGTGGATGTCAATACTAGACATTCAAAGAAGAGGCAAACCGGCAAGGAGCAAGTAAAGAATGCAAAATATGAATATCAATATCGAACTTGCTACAATTGCCGGAAAAGGACATCTTAGTAAAGATTATCCCAAAGATATCTCTCCTAAGCCATTTATTTATAATGATCATTATTTGCTTAGGAAGGATATTAATGGCAATGTGTTTGCTAGAATAGTTAGTTCACATAAAACTAATGCTAGGGCCATTTGGGTGCCCAAATTCATTGTGACTAACATTCATGGACCCAACCTAGTTTTGGGTACCAAAATGCGCTTTAATGCCTAATAGGTACTTGGAGGAGCATTGGAGGTTTGGCTCACATGAAGAGGTGGATGGATCACCATATGCAAATTTGGAGCCAAACTTGAGGATAATCAAGTCATATCATGAACCAATGCCATTTCGGTAACAAGTACGTACATTGAAGTATCTAGCCCCTTATGCCTTGTGTAGGTTGTATTTCATGAAAATCATATTAAAATGGGTGTTCTTGCTTTATGATTCATAATGTCATTATTAATATCTTGAGCAAGTTGAAAGTGGCACATCAAGGGGGAGTGCTAAATCATTATCATGTATATCATATCACTAAGTGTGCCCAAATAAATTAAGTGCTAGTATGTTTCTCAAAATTGAGCCTTTTAGCCAAAAGTAAAAATTTTCATAATTATTAGTAATTATTTGAAAAACTAGTTGCAAAGTGTATACAAATGTTTTTCAAAGGTTTACCAAAGGTTTTGGCTTTAGAAAAACCTATTTTGAGCAAAAATGCATTTCTAGCCAAAATCCTACATTATGGTATCTTGTTTTGGACCAAAACTAGATTTTTGTGTAAAATTTATTCTAAAAGGAATTTGAAAATCTTGCCAAAAGGAAACTCCTAGAGTTGGCTATTCTAAATATTTTTGGTATTCAAAAGATTTTCTAAAGACCAACCTAGAAAAATATATTTGATTTTCAAACTCGTCCAAAATACTACTTTGACCTAAGTGGTCACTTTTTAGCACTTAAGTGAGTTTTGCCATATGAACTAAAATTCTTCACATGAATATGTTCATAATGGTATTCATGACTCACACATGCAATTGAATGCTTTAAATTCCATCATTTGCTCATTTTGCATCTTTTGAAGAAATTTCATGAAAATATGATTTCATTTGCAAAAAATCAAAAGCTTAATTGATAAAAACTATTTAAGGTTTGTTTTTCTTGGGCTATATAAGTTGGAAATACTCCAAATGTATTTATTTGATTGATTGTGAAAAACTTTAGAGTAAAATACAACATATTACTAATTTTCTCTCCTCTGTTCTGAAACAGTGTGTCGGTTTCAGAGCTAACCGGTCAGACCGGCCACCCTCGGCGGTCCGACCGGCAGCAAATCGGTTCAACCGTCGTTGGCCCAGCTGGTCTGACCGATTTTGCGTGGAGTGTCTTATACCCCTTCATCCGGAGGGCTCCTCTCTCTATCGTCACTCCATTTGCCCGAGCCAACCTCTTCTCCTCTCCCTCACGCCGCCAGCAACTCCTCCGGCCCGGATCTCCTCCTCCGGCCATTCTTTTGGGATTTCAAGGTATCATTTTATTCCCCTCCTTCTCCTCTTCTATTCCATCCAAATGTTTTGTGGTTTGGTTGTCTAAACTCACCCTCATTTAGAACCCTAGGTGAGTGAGGAACTTGCATTATTCGATTTTGTGGCTCTCAAATCTTTCCATGGAGTCATCCCTAGTGATTCTCCTCTCCTTTGGAGCCGGTAAGCCATCATCATCTACTTGCATTATGCTCTCATTGTCAATTTACCACAGTTCTAGGGTTTGTCGAAAATCCTACCTTGATTGATCTCTTTTGTGGCAAATAATTATCCTACAAGTAGTGTGTGAGTAGACCTATGAATGTCCACCATACCATTGAGTGATTATTGCAAATTTGGGGTTTTCCTAAAATCTGTTCTCTGTTCAGTCAAGCAGCGGTCAGACCGGTGGAATAACGGCAGTCCGATCGGCCTTATCAGCAGTTTGACCGCCGATTCCAGCAGTTTGACCGCCGGTGACCAGAGAGCACGACAATTGGTATTTGTGGTATATTCATGAGTTTATTCTTGATATTCCTTGATTAATCCTTGATCTATATTCCCAGGAGCCATGCCGAACAAGAGATTGGCAAAACGCTCGAGGGCTCCTCCTTCTTCTTCACATGGGGAGAATCCAATCGAAGATGAACCTAAAGATGAGCATATGGAAGAGGTTGAGGAGTCAAGTGAAAATGATGAAAACATCGATGAAAACTTTGAGGCGTCTGATAATGATGACGAGGAGGAGGAGGATGAAGGAGCTCCTGATGAAAGTGAATTTATCGGGCCTGATGTGTCTAGGATCACAAGTGAACATTATACAATCTTGAGGCACATCAATCAGTTTCAGTTTGCAAGATCAGCTTCCATGAACATTTTTCACACAAAGTTCCAGCAAGATGTGTTTCAAATCATTTATGCGAAGAAACATTTTGCCAATCACCGCTTTGTCAAATGGAGCTATCTTGCCCAAAATCAGACCAACAACGAGCTCTACCGTCTCTTCAAAAAATGTAGGTTTGGATTCTTTGGTCTCACTGCGGTGTAACTTCCATGCCAAGGCCATCAGGCAGTTCTATGCAACGGTGTTCGTGTCTCATGATCACGACCACCTTATTTGGATAAGCGGGCAACAGAGGCTAGAAGCCTCTAAGGAACATTTTGTGCAGGCCCTAGAGCTGAGAGAGTCTAGGGGTAGAAAGGTACATTTTCAGGAACCCCTTGCTCTTACCTTGGTGGATGAGTATTATGATCCAAATCATCATCATTAATGTGGCAAGGTAACCGGACTCTTTCCCCTCCTCAGTATTATTAATAGGATAATGAGAGCATTGTTCTTCCCTAGAAGTGGGAATAATGATGAAATCCATGGGAGGGCTTGGAATGTGATTAAGTATATCATGGATGGCACCAAATTTGATGTCATAGATCTGATTATCAGGGAGATTGCCACCTCCAAGGGAGACAAGTCTAAAAGTATATATTATGCTCCCTTTATTATGAAGCTGATAAAGAGTAGAATCAACTTTGATAGCCCCTGTGACATTGAGCACAAGGAATATAGACCCAGGGATGCTCCTCCTGCTCCGGCTCCTGCTCCTGTTCCAGTGCCTCCACCTCCTCAGTCTCAGGGACAGGGCTCCTCTTCTCAAGGTCCTCAAGCACAAGACCATGTCCTGGCAGCGATGCTTCACCTCCAGCTGAGTATGGACCAGATGCGCACATCTCAAGAAGCATTTCAGGCAGCCACATGCTCTAGACTGGATGAGATTCAGGCGGCTACATACACTAGATTGGATGAGATTCAGGCAGCCGCCACCTCCATGTTTGATGCGCTGACTACTCAGATGACATATTTGCGAGCGGACTTCACTGTTTTCCAGCAGCAGCAGCAGGTTGCTCTATATTATCAGCGATCTGGACGTGGACCGCACCTGCCCTCCTTCTTTCAGCGAGGAGATCAGCATCAGCCTTCTTCATCACATGATCCTCCTGCCGAGCAGTAGCCTCTAGTTTTATTTAGGGCATTAGACCTTGTATGGAGTTCATTTGTAATATCCTTTGAATGCTTGGTTGTATGACTTTAATCTTGGCTATGCTATTTTGTTACTCTGTGTGAGAATGTGGATCTTTATGTTATGATGAATCTTTATATGATGTGTTGAATGAATATGAGCTTTATTGGATTTATTGTTATTGATTATTTGTGTTATCAATTATCATGCTTCTTGGATTCATTGTTTACAAAGGAAATTCTGTCAATTTTTTATAAAACCACAAGCATGAATTTCAATGATCATCTTAATATGCTTTGTGAAAATTGTTTATTAACAAAATTTCCATTGGTCATGAGTATAAACTTCATATTGTTTGTGACCAAGCTCAAAATTGAAAAGATCTCTCTTTTTGACTTTATGTTATTTTTGACAATTTTACAAGTGGTGTCAAAAGAAGAGAATATTTCAAGTGATGTCAAAAGAAGAAAATGATTTCTATTGCCAAGTTCTTTGCTTTGCAAATCTTATTGCTTGGCTTTAAATTTGTTTTGGTATTTTTGGTGTTTAATGCCAAAAGTGGGAGAATTTTAATGTTATCAATGTATATCCCCACATTTGGATGTTTGTTTTATGCCAAAGGGAAGAATTATTCAATATTGGATGATTTATATATTCTCCTTTGTTATTTGATTTATACAATAAAGGAAGAGAATTCTTTTATGTGAAAATGCATTGTTTTACAAGCATATTCTTTTTGCATATTGACTAATGCTTTAAATTTCACTATATGACATGAATAGACATAGTTCAATAGTTCAATTTCTTATGATATGTCTATTTATATCCAAATGTTATTATTGATAAATGATTTATCATCAATCACCAAAAAGGGGAAGACTGAAAGATCTAGACCCGCCATTATGAGTTAATGGAGTGTTTGGTGATTAATGACAAATCTAATTGTGAGACTAACTCTTTTGTCAGGTATTATCTTGTGTAGTCTCATTTGGATATAAATGTGAAATTCAACGAGGTATGCATCCAACTTACACTCTTATATAATGTTGCATTCCTCGGATCCAAAATACAGGAAGAACTCCACCATTAGCATATTTTGAATATGTGCATATATTTTCTTTACACATATGTGTATGTACACATATAGGGGGAGCTCATTCTATATTTTGTGGTTTCATTAGTATTGATCCATTTTCCATCTTCCACATATATTTGGGATCTTTACTTTGAAACATATCCGTTTGAGTATATAGAACTTGTGTAGTTTGTGTATACTCATGTTTGAGTAAAATAGAACTTGTGTAGTTCTTACATACTCATGTTGTGAGTATATGTAACTTGTGTAGTTCACATATACTCACGTTGTGTTACCTTTATCAAATCAAATTTATTTGTGTTTGAAATGGTTATCATCAATTACCAAAGAGGGAAAGATTGTGGTATCTTGTCCCACCATTATGAGTTAATGGTATGGTGCGGTAATTAATGATAATCATATTATGGAACTAACATTTTCCATGAGTTGGATGAATAGGTTATGTTCCAGGATGATGAAGACTTGGGATGATCATGTGTTGATCATCAAGTCAAGAGCTTGGTGTAAAGGATGCATCATGAGTTGATGCTTATCAAGAAGAGATGATCATGAGTTGATCGTCAAGACAAGAGAAGACCCATCATGTGTTGATGGAGGTCAAGCAAATAATCATCATGTGTTGATGAGTATCAAGTTAATGACCCGGACTTGAAGTGATGATGTGCGTCATCAAGCTTCAAGAAGATGCAAGGTAAAGGTATGACTAGCTAGGGCTAAGGATGTGTTCCTAGTCTTTTACCGGTCTTGTTGTTTGGTTGGAAGACCGGATTGCTAGTATAGGATTACCGTACTATTAAGAAGGGTCTTAACTATTAGTTTGAGTTAGTCATGTGTTGATAGCTCAATATGGTTGCTCTAGCTCATATAGGCATGATGCTATTTATTTACGAATGTGTTTTGCAAATAGTCGAGGCTCATGCGTAATCTTTGTAGCATGTGACTTAAGTTTGTAAATGTGTTTTACAAATAGTGTCAGTCCATATACCTTATTCCTTGTGATAAGTATTCTAAAATATTGGCAAATGTGTTTTGTAACTACCTGAGAATATCATCTTTTAACCTTGTTGGAATTGTACTCAAATGGACAAATGTGTTTTGCCATTTGAAGTGAAGCAAATGTGTTCTACTACGTGATCACGGCCGGATCACGGTGTGGACTGGTTCGATCGGTGGTAATCGGTCGAACCGGCCATATGTTGGCGGTCGGACCGATTTCTCTATATACTGATTCTTAGTCCGGAAGTTCCGTCGTTGTGAAAATGGAACTTCTGATGTGAGGAAGTTCCGGGGTTGGTGCGTAACGTTTATTCAAGAGAGTGCCTGTTTTTGGACTTAGCCAAATTTCCATTGGGCGGTCGGACCGCCACCGCGGCGGCTGATGATTTGGCGGTCCGGCCGATTGCATGGCGGTCCGACCGGCCGAAGGCCCAACGGCTAGATTTATAGCCGTTGGAGGCACGGGCGGTCCGACCGGCCATTTGTTGGCGGTCAGACCGGCCCTATGCTGATTTGTGGGAATCTTCTCCCAACGGCTAGTTTTTGTGTGTGGGCTATATATAGCCACCTTGGCCGGTTGGAAGAGGTTGCTGGTGATATTGTGAACATCCTTTGAGCCTCTTGAGCCAAGAGCAAGCCTTTCCTCTCTTATGTGCATGTGTTGCACTTGGTGAGCTTGGAGAGTAAACCCTAAGTGCATTTGTTGCCTTATGTAGTGGATTGTGTATCCACGTGAGCGTTGACACTTGATTGTTCAAGTGAAAGTTTGGATTTGTTACTTTTGGTGTTTGCCGACACCTAGACGGCGTGGAGGCGTCATGCGCGGTGATCTTCTCAAGAAGCTTGTGAGAAGGCCCGACGTGTTTGTGAGTGGTTTGGTGCTCGCCATCTCAGGAGTGGAGGAAGAGCAACCCTAGTGAAGCGAGGTGTTGGTTCGGTTTGGAACCGGTCCAAGTGTTGGACTTACCTCGGAGGTGTTAGCTTAATTAGTGGAGCCGGTCCAACGTGGTTGGGTTTACCTCAACGTGGATTAGGGGAGACCGGCAAGTCTTCGAACACCACGGTAAAACATAATCGTGTCATCTTGTTTTTACTTGTGCTTTACTTTGAACAATTTACATTACATGCTTTAATTGCTTATATATTATTGTGTGATTGCTCTCTTGTATCGTTGGTGCACTTAGGGAAGCCTAGTTGATTTAGGTTTTAATTGTGCAAAACCAATTGTTGTTAGCTTCCGCATTATATATTGATTTAGAGCCGAAAGAATTTTTAAAACCGCCTATTCACCCCCCTCTAGTCGGCCACCTCGATCTTACAAGTGGTCAAGATGGAATTTCCCCTCCTATTTAACGGGAGAGATATCTTTGGACCCCTCGATGTGGTTGGATTAAGGAAGTGCATGGCCATGCCGAATATGGTTGAGGAATCAACTACAACTAAGTAATCCACTACAAGATTGAGTAAAGGATCGAGCTATCATAGGATAACATGCATCTCGCATTGAGTTCGATTCGGTATGATGAGGCAAAAGGATCAGCACATGAGCTTTATAAAAGGTTCGTCCGATATGGTCTTTATGTGTATTCAGGAGTTGCTATGTCCTACTAGGAACCGCTACCGACTTATGGATTGGAAAGGAGTTTTCAGGTCTCGGTCGATTACACATGAACCTACAGGGTCACACACTAAATGTGTTGGAACAAACTAGTTCGGATTGGATCCGTTAGAGACTTAAATCAGATTATAATCCGTACGTGGGTAAGAGTCCTAATGTGTTTCTAACGTAGGGATTCGTTAGGGTCTCTCATAAGGGGAGGCGTGTGGGCTTTTAGAAGGATGTTGCAACATTCACTGAAACCCTAGCCGCTGCCTCCCCTAAGGCCCTACCATGCGCGCTGATGCTAGCACACAGGCACACGACGTTCCACTCCTGGACATGTGGATACCGTAGAGGCGCTGCTGCGCTGATCGAGAACTATCCACGATATACGTAGGGAACGCAAGAGGCTGTTGGAAGAGACAATTAGTAGCCAATGACATTGGACGATCGACTTCTTCCACTACATTAACGCGCACGACATTGGACCGCGAGCTGTTCAAAGTCTTCTTCCACTGCATAGCACGTCTAGTGGTAACGGTTTTTGATCTGTTACTCACATGGCTTCCTGGTTTATACGGTTGAATTTTTTTAATTGCACATTAGTGTAGCCCACCCGTATCCGAACAAGTGGAGAGGGAGGAGTGTGGCTGCAGTGGTGGCTGGCTTTGGCCTCCGATGACTAGCAAGACACCTGAGAGTGAGGAGAAGAAATGAAGGTTGTTATGAAGGGAGAGGTGCAGATGGGGATATGAGTGACTTGGGTGCGAGCGAAACAAATGATATTGTACATCCGGTTATGAGAGAGAGAGAGAGAGTGTGTGTGTGTGTTTTGAGTGGCCTGGAATGGGCGTCTGATACATCGGGCGTCTGGGCCATATCACTTTTTTTGGGAGAAAGTACATGGGTTCCAAATATTTTTTAACAAACTTGGATAGAAAAAACATTCGAAAACGATGTAATGTGGGTCCCAAAACTTGATGGCAAGCGTTGTGGACGTCGTCTAGAGGTGGCCAGTACTTCCTGGGCTTGCTTGAAGCACAACACTATTGGCTCGACCCTGGCACGGCACGGCCCGAGCGCCCGTGCCGTTCTTGGGTCCACACCCCGACCAAGCAGGCCGGCACGACATGACACACACAGTGCTGTACTGGGCCAGGAATGGCCCGACGACACGGCAGCGTGGGCACGGTGGGACGTGGCGGCAGTAGGGCACGGGCACAACAGAGGCTAAGGAAGGCATGGAGGCGGGCTCGGGCCCAGATGTGAGGACCCCCGGGTTATTTTCATAAGACCAAGGCCTTCCCGGTCTTAGGAAAATAACTCTGGGCCTCAGGGGATTGAAAATCCAATTTAACTCCATTTAAGTGTGTGGACCCAGCTGAGCTAGAGTGACAGATACCATGCATACCACTCCTCTGCGGGTGCTACATGGTAGCTGGTTCTCCAACAGCCCAAGTCCACACTTAAACAGGATTAAAGAGTATTTCAAAACTGCGGATATGTGTCACGTGTTGGCTCCCAAGATTAGCAAACAACACGACAACACTCACATACCCTCATCAACGTCAATCACAGTCATACAAGGTTCATACATTGGTATATCCAAAAGACATACAACATAGGAGTTAAGTCTACAACTATTACAAAGTGGCCGACCGGCCAAATTCAAAGATTAACAATAAGTAGCAGTGAAAGCAAAGTAAATAAGCCGAAAGGTCCAGCAAGGTGTTCCCAAAACCCAAGGTAACCGACTGAGTGCTAGAAACAACACTATTTGTTTGCGTCGCCAAAATCGGCGCTAACGAACTGATCGAGCTCAAAGTCTTCCTCACCCGAACAAGCAAATATTCGGTTAAGTACAAAATTGTACTCGCAAGTCTTACACAAAATAAAATTTATACATGCTAGATGATATCCAAAAGAGAGGCATTAGTGGCTTAGTTTTGCAGAAAATGCAACAGTTTTGTTCCTACACATACTTCTTTTCAATTGCCATTTTGTAAATAGATTTTAAGCAAAAGGAAAACAAGTGATATTGTATGATACAATTATAGATCAAACAATACCAAAGTGTTAGCCCACTTTGATAAACTAAAATGCATGAATAACCGTTCATGCCGATACCAAATTGTTGCCCACATCAATTTTAATTAATAGTATATCGATGGTGTCATTCAAAACCAAGCAGTCGTCCGTAATCGTGGATACGACTATTCGAATAGATTAATCCATATAGGGGAGTACAACTTTACCCACATGACTCGATCAACCCATAATCCTCCAGATAATGACACACTTCCTATGATATGTTGGCAGGGTAGATCAAGATTTAGTATTTTCAGTAAAAGACCCTATTGATTTGAATCCCCCTTGCGAGATAAACCCCCAAACTCAGTACAAGCTACTGATAGAGCTTTCTAAGCAGGCACACAAGTTATGTTGGAAATACCGATACAATGTGAATAAAGAAAAATAGTGCTCCCATGCACATTATAGAAAATTGCATCGGATCCTATGAACAGATGATCAACACAAATGTCCTCACACCACCTGGGACTCAACCCAATAAACCCATCCCCTTACTTGACTAAACCGGTCCTAATCCAGCGTGTGGAAGTACGAATGGTACTTTGAATCGACAGCCCAAAGTTCGGTCCTTAGCGATCTAGACAAGTCTACCACATACCTAAGTCTCGTGCACGAAGACACCCACACAATCAACCACTTGTCCTGACCAAAAATTATTTTTAAAGAATAAAGTTTAACTCAAGAACCAGATATGAAGATCTGGACAAAAAAATAAAATAAGAGTGAGGTGTTTCCTACGATCGACGGGACAATGCCGTCAATCGAACTAACGTATTCTCTGGACTCGCATGGCTAAGCATACACATACATAATATATACATCATCACAACCATCTAATCTTAAGCATATTTGCAATGGAAATATCAAAGATAACATGCATGATTAGGACATAACTAACTAACTCACAAAAATATCATGCAAGCAAGTATCATTGCAATTCAAAATACTAACTTAGCAAAATCTGGGATCAATAGGATGCAAAAATAAAGTTCAAATGATGCTTGCCTTGTTGTAAGTCCTCGATTTGGAGTTAATTTGAATTAGTTATGAATTTTTGAAGTTATTTGATTCTTCAGTATAAAAATAAACTTTTTTTGAATTTTCTAAAGCATTTAATACTTTTTACACTCAACTCATCCTAGCCTATACCACTAACATGTGGGTTCCAATGAATAGTATTTTTTTTTCATTTAAATTTCTGAATTAAAATTTACTAACAGGTGGGAACCATTGCCATTGAATCGGTCGATTTAACAGTGCATGGACCGGAAGTCCATGAGCTCGGTTCACGGTCCATGACTATGCACTTAAGGCCTCAGGCCCACATGTCATCGACTATGATGTAAACCAGTATTTAAACCTCTCATTTTCTGTTCATGGGGTCCACGTGTAATAGAGACAAAGCAATAAATACCCAATCATTAACGCAGCTAATGATCACTTAATACTAATTCGACACAAATTTACCCTAATCGTGATGCTACAGTTTGGTCATAACAAGACACGTGCGACCGTGAGATTGCCCGTCGCAACGCCGACGATGTGACCTCGTCGGCGCGGACCAAAACCAAAAACGTGTTCCTGGTGGCCCGACGGTCCTATAGGTGGCTGGAGCACGGCCGGAGGTGGGCCGTAGTGGCAGCGTGATGGCGAGAGGCAGCGGTGGCTCTATGGTGCAAGTGGCTACGGTAACCCGGCAACGCATTGATCATATTGACGCATGCATGTGCATCTACAAGGTCCAGGGAACCTGCCCGAGTGAAGATGGTGGTCGGGGAAGCTCGGAGGATGGCCGGTGACGAGTGTCCAGTGGCGGCGATGGGGTTCCACGAGGAGGAGGCAACCAAAATAAAAAGGAAGGACGAAGAGATGTCGGGATAGCTTAAGAGAGTTAAGGAGAATGTGAAATTGCAAGGAATTGGGGAATGCCTCACCAGAACGGCGTCGGGGAAGAAGAAGGTGACTTCGGCCGCAAAAGGGGGAATTCCAAAATTCAGGAGCTCCTGTGAGGCATTGGGGAAATAAGTTGGGGGTAAATCATCCTCATGCTACGAAACATGTGATGACGCGCATAGGCGAGGAAGAAACTCACGGGGAACAAGGAAGACACAGTGGCGGCTTTAGGTGCGCGCTCTGGAGAGGAAGAAGGTTCGTCAGCATTCCGGGCGCTACAAGCAAAGGCATGAGCTTACCTTAGGAGAAATGGATATGGTGAGGAATAGAGAACAAGTAGGATGTTGTGGCTTGAAGCTTACCCGAGAGTAGAGCACAAACCAACGTCCTTCTCCTCAACGACCGAGAGGAGAAGTGAAGGAAATGAGAGGCCTAGAGGGGGTTTTAGCTCGGGAAGAAGACAACGCTGGAGGCAGTGTTTACTGGTGAAGCTCCGGAGTGGAGGATGGGTCCGGCGGATTCACGGTGTCTACTGCGTGGCCCAGAGGCGCTCGGGCGCGCGGCTTGGAAGCTATGAGTGCGAGCTAGCGAGAGGTAAGGGACATGTCCGATAGGTGGGGCCTGGAGGTCAGCGACTCCGGTACGCGTCGGTTGGAACCTTGCTCACCCGGTTTGATTAGTTGGTTGGGTCGAGTCAAGTCGCAACTGTTTGGGTTCGATTGTAGAGTTGACTGCTTCAAATTCAAACTCCTATACTTTGACCCATTAAGTAAAAATAGCAAATAAATTTAGAAAATTCTAAAATTTTCAGAGAGGTTCCTCCGATGATCTAGTACACACATAAATTTTCTGACCTCACCACTAATGATTTATTTTCTTATTTTTAATTCATTTACAGCAAGGGCTTTTAAGACTTGGTTTGAATTTTCTCAAGGTCAAGTTAAGTTCCAAAAATTTAGTAAAATTCATATTTATTCATGATAAATATTATAAGCTTTAAATAAATTATTTACCAGAGAAATTTATAAGTATTTATTTATGTTGTATATTTATCCGTAATTGGAGTTGTATATTTAACTTTGAATTGAAATTTACAAATGTAATGAATTGTGCAAATGCTCCAGAATTTAAAATGCATGCTCATGAGATGCATAATAATTCCATTTAATAGAAATGTGGCTGTGACACCACACGACACTATGCTAGAACGATTATGTCTATTGGGCTCGTGTTGACATGATGGGCCGTGCCCGGCTTGGCACCCTGGCCCACTTACGACTCAAGTAGCCCGTTTGGCCCAACTAACGATATGATTTTTGAAAAATTTGATTGTTTTTGGCTGTTAGGGGGGGGGGGGTTAAAAATAGCAAAAAATAAGAAAATCCTGATTTTTCTCTATAAACAGTCACCATACCACCCTCATTTAGCACCCATCAATTCCTCAATCTCTCTGATGAATTCTGCTGTGCAAATTTAGATTCTATGTGAGATAATTTGACCAAATTCAAAAAAATATTCAAATTCAACAGCAAGTCAGCAAACGAGGTACAATAATGTTTTTTTTGTTATTATTTATTACGCTAAGATAAAAGATATAACAGTGTTAGTTTCAATTTTGCAGTTTTCGTTATGGAAAGTTACAATAGCTTTGCTATTGTGATTGCAAAATTTCACCAGAGCATATTACATCCTTCAGGAATGCCACTGCCTCAAACCATCCGGATTATTACCGGAAGGGCAAGGAGGAGTACCGTGATTGGGCTCTACGTCAACATCTTTGTCGGCAACCACCGGAGCAAAGAGATCCATGACGAGTACATCGGGAGTCTGGGAGGATTTCAATAGGACAACCAAGACACACAATGAGTCCAGGTAACAAGAGTTGTTTGTAAAATTTGTAAACATTAATTGTCTGCAAAATTTTCAGGTGAAACATGGCACTTACTTAGACATGCTGCAAGATGTAAATCAACCACTCGTGTCTCCTTCATTCTTGCAATGTACATGGAGACTGGAGTGTTTGCTCCTTTCAGAGTCGATTGAGGTCACCGACTTCACTGTGAGTGTTTCAAGTCCCAACTGCCTTTACCTGTCATAGTTGTAACTGAAAATGTGTTATTCTTCAGTGTTCATTGTATTAGTAGACAAGCTAATTTTTCAGTAATTAGCCTACAGCAGTTTTTCTTCAAGCCCATTTATCCTTTCACGTAACATATATATGTTCAATCTAAAAGGTTGTAAACCAGTCTCAGTAGAATGCATGAACTATTGTTCTCCCGGTCGATTGACGCCATGTTACTAAAATTAACTTCTGCCTCAGAAACGGGACGCGTATATGCTCAAGATGTTTTAAGACAACCAGGAAAGGCTTCCAAGCTGGTGCAATACGGAGGCAGACAAGCTCCCCTTCTGCCGGATCCCTGGGGAGTACTGGGTGGAGCTGCCGGAGTACAATATTGTAGGATCGTTAACGATAATCAGAGGAGATGTGAATGATTGTAATTCGTAATGGAAGTTTTTTCTTAAAATCTACTATCTTCTGATTGTTCAACCTTGTATACTGTAGTAAACTGTACAATGTTCTGCGGATACACCAGCCGATTAAATAAAAGACGTCTATTTCAGAAAGTCACCTCATGTGCTGTAGCTACTGTGCTAATTAATGTGCAACCTGCCGGCAGGAGAACAGAACCACGCCCAATACCTCTAGCCGCATGAAGCAGGACATGCACAGCAGGAACGCCATATGGCCATCAATAGCAATCTTGTTAACTCGATGTATGGACAAAAAAACAAGATCAACCAGCCGCATCAAATCTCAAGTACTAATTCATAGTTCTAGCACATTCACGTTAGGATGGCACATTCACGTGAGGATAGCCTGAGAGTAGTCCAAGCACAGATTCTCACCTACCGAGCAGCCGCCTCAACACCCTCTTAAATCCTGCTGCTGCAGCTTATTTCTTCCACGCAGCGCCCGGCCAGAATCTTTGCTGCCTCCCCTGGATGTCCCTCGACGATGACGAGCGGACGCCAGATTGTGGCCCAACATTTTTAGTACAATGATGGACTCTACTAGACGAGCTAATCACTTAATCAAAGCTATCAGAAAGCCCCAATGTGTTTGTCTTATAAACTACAGCCTCTGATTCCAAATGCAAGTCGTTTTAAAATATGTATCAGTCAAATATTTTTAGAATTGACCATCAATATAAAGAATTACCAAAGTTTGACAACATGAAATTGGTATTACTAGATCTATCGTGAAATATACTTTCATAATGTATATTTACTTTTATTTAAAACAACATATTTTCATAGAAAATGATACTCAAAGTATCACCTTGAAGTCCATGTCAATATCTAAAACAACTTATATTTAGAATCACAGGGAATATTTCCTTTATGTCTGTGTGCATTTGGCACCGTCTATTTTTGGAATGACAAATGGTCCATTTCGGCCTTAAAGTCTTCTTAGAAGGCCATAGGTTTGGAAGAGGGTCATCTGCGTTACAAACTAAGTGATGCATAGAACTACAGTTGCCTGCATTAGGAGAACTTATGAGTGTTTGATCAAAGATGGATGGCTGGGATTTGACTGCTACAGTGTATTTAGTACAATATTAAATCTGAAAAGTGATAAGTACAGTGACCACTGCAACACCCTATAAAATCTGGACTTTTCACATTCAATCCAATAGCTAACAAGAAAATGTAAATCACTGTAGCAGTGTGCGTTTACTTACGCTAATGCAGAGGATTCCAATCCCATACACCCCAATCTGAGATCTTTGATTTTTTGCGTCTCAAAAGGGCCGAGTAGGTTCGTGAAGTTCGCTATTTGGGCCAAGTATGTACCTCGGATTGGGTGAGCTCGAGCTCGGAGACATCACGGTTAATTTGTGTCCTGCGTAGTACTGAGCTCCAGCTAGCTTCTCAGCAGCAGGGTGAACTTCGGCTATTTGGTTCCATGTGGGACTGGAGGCCAGATATGTAATGTTTGTCTCCATGGTCTAAAAGTGCTTTTCGGCGGCACTACATGATCTGCGAAAAAAAAATCAAACTTGATTAACCTTTGTTTTTGCGAGGAAACTTGATGAACGTTGAATGTGCCAGGAAACAAAACAACCAATCCCATCATGTTACAGCTATAGCAGAAAGAATCGTCAAGCATAGCATCTTCTTTCAAGTGTACCAAACAAAGGAAGATTCGTTCGACCTCACACGGTCACAACCCACGCCTCTCCCACTGACACACAGGCCCGGGTGCACTCCCGCATGATGTGCCCCACCTGCCAGGCTCAGTCCCCCCGTCGCGTCCCCGTGCAGTACGACGAGATGACACGACGCGATCAGGTGGCCACCGCAGCGCAGGGCTCACGGAAACCTTTCCCCCTCCTCGCTATCTCGGCGACGCCCACCCCTTTCCTTGAATAAATCCAGCAACCAACCACACAAACCGAACCAAGCCAACGAGACCAAAACCAGCGGGAGGACGCGCATCGCAGGTTCCCCCGGTTTCTTTCCCCGCCTCCCTCCCGCGCGCGCTCTCCCCTCCCTCCCCGCGTGCGACGAATCCCACACGATCCCAACGAGTCCACCACCCGATCGATCTCTCCGGATCATGGCCGGCGAATAGATAGATAGGTAGGTGATGCCATTTAATATCTCGATCCCCGGAAACCCGCGGCTTTGATTTCTGGCTATCGCCGCAGCCTCGGATTGATTCCCATCCTGTTCGCGTCCCTTGCCTTGCCTTCACTGCTTGGGTTCTCGTGGTCCGCGCTGCTGTCTCCCGTCGCCGGCCATGGCGGCGGTGGACGAGGAGTGGGGGGTCGAGTTGGAGAGCGCGGGGAGGAAGAGGAGGCGGCCGGGGTCCGCGCCATCGTCGTCCAAGCGGCGGTGCGTTGCGACGGCCTCGCCTTCGCCGGCGTCGTCCGGGTCGCCGTCTACCTCCGGGGCGTCGGGCCCATGGAAGGCCGTGCCGAGGAGGCCGCGCAGCGGCGTGGTGGCGCAGCTGGAGGAGGAGTTGGTGGCGGAGGAGAAGGCGGGGAGCAGCGAGGGCGGCGCGATTGCACAGCGCGGCGGGAGGGGGAAGACGCCTCGCGGCGTCGGCTTCTTGTTGCCGGAGGAGGACGTGGCACCGCCAGCGGCGGCGGCGGCGGCGGAGGTGGATAGGACACCGAGCACTAGCCGCGCCGGCGGCATGAAGCAGGGCCGCGGGAGGGGGGGAAGGTCGTGTCACCAGTGCAAGAGGGTGAGGCAGCGGCCAGAGGAGATGATCAAGTGTGCGCGATGCAGCGAGAAGATCTACTGCGCCGTATGTGTCAGGAACAAGTACGACACTGATCGTTCCCACCGCTCGCCCTGTCCGGTTATTTGTGGGAAGATGATGGGAATTCTCAGGAATGCCTGTAATTTTTCAGGTACCCGGCGATGTCGTTGGCTGAGGTTAGAGCAGGGTGCCCGTTCTGCCGTGAAATCTGCAATTGTACGCGGTGCAATGGCAAGGCCAAGCAGGGTGAACCCAAGGTATCTTGTTGCTTGTTGAGATTTTGAATTTTCTCATGGTATAGATACATCATCAATTCAGCATGATGCAGAAACTAGACTTTCTAAATTTCATATGATTTCTTGTTTAAAAAGAATGTTGTTGTGGCAATGCTGTGACTTGTAGTGGATTGTTAGACAGGGCGAAATGGTCTGGACTCTGGAGAGTTTGACATACTTGCATGATTCGTTAAGTCATAAGAGAGTTGTAAAAAATATCAAATTTCCATGTTATACAATTTGTTTAACCTACAAGCCTTACAAACATAGCCATAAATTATAATTTGCCGAGTACTAAAGATGTGTATTTTCTCCCCTTGTAGAGCTCAGTTCTGAGAAAATGTAGCAGCAGTAGATCAGTTACAAGGAAAGAGAAGGCTAATGCTCCAGGTGTAAAGTCACCCGGGGTCTATAATAATGCATCTGTCATATCAGATAAGGTAGATACATTAGATGTGAGACCTGATGAGGTTGATGCTGAAACTAAACGAAAGTATGCTAGATATCTGTTGCACTACCTGGTGCCTTGTTTGACAGACCTGAACAAGGAGCAGATGGATGGGAGAGAAATAGAGGCCGAAATTCAAGGTAAACTAGTTTATTTAGAACATCTGGAACAATTTAACTAGTTGTGACTAGTAACTGTTTCTTAGTTACTTTCCCCCCTTTTCCCCAAACAGGATTGGAATTGTCTGAAATGAGTGTAGAGCAGGCTGGCTGGCGGAACGATGAGAGGGTGTACTGGTACTGCTCCATTTATCGAATATTGTTGCATTTGCGCTTTCTGTTGTTCTTTCAAATCTTACAGCTATTATTTCTTTTCCATGTGAACCAGTGACAATTGCAGAACTTCAATCTTTGATCTGCATAGAAACTGTCCGAACTGCTCATATGAATTATGTATTGTATGCTGTAAGGAGCTTCGCAAACGGCATCTAGAGTTCTCTTGTCAGGAGGTACTGGTGTCTTATCCTGATAGAGGAGTTGACTATATGCATGGTGGTGATCCGTTGCCGGAGTTGATAAATTACAAAGAAACAGGATTGTCTAGTTGCCAATCTAAGACTATCAAGTGGGAAGCTAATGCTGACGGGAGTATTCATTGCCCTCCAACTGAACTTGGTGGATGTGGTAATCATATTCTTAAGTTGAGACAGATGTTTCCAAAAGATTGGTTAAATAAGCTCGAAATGGATGCTTTAGAAACGAGTAAGAAGTTGGTACCTTCTGATATTATCAGTACAGATACATGTGAATGCTCGTGTTCAACTAATCATGAAAGTTCAAGGCAAGCTGCCGCCAGAGAGAATTCCACAGATAACAACATATACTGTCCAACATCAGATAACGGGAAGCCAGATGATCTTGAGCACTTTCAGAGGCACTGGGTGAAAGGAGAGCCTGTAATTGTTCAAGGGGTACTGAAGAAAATGTCGCATTTGAGCTGGGAGCCACCAGACATGTGGTCTGAAGCACATGGTGCTTGTACTAGTCCTGAGATGAAAAATGTGCAGGCTATTGATTGTTTGTCTTGCTGTGAGGTTAGTGCAATACATTCCTACATCTACAAATCTATGTTACACTAATTATTCCTCGAATGCTGTAGACTGTTAACTGGTAATTGTTTGATGGAAGCATGCACTACATTTTGTTGTGCAAGACACGCCAAAGGCAAAAATTATGTGCTAGATATGTTAAAAGAAACCACTTTTTGGTTTATAAAACAGGATCTTCAGAATTTTTATAAAGGGTATTTGGCAACTGGTCGTGTTGCTCACTTGCCAAATCTTGATACATGCTATTACCATTCTATACTTTCCATTGGTTCAGTGTAATTAGAACCCAGGATGCCATCAATGTATTCTTAACAGTAATAAGGTCCTGGTGATCATAACATGGAGGTGCAAAATTCTGAGGGAGCATAGATTATAGTTCATCTTCTTCTGACAGCTTTGTTCTAGAGTGGCTAAGGAGGCCAAGTGGATCTTGCATGCTACGCCAATCAGTGGAGTTATTATATTTTTCATTTATCATGATCTAGAAAGAAAAACTAATCTTTTCTGTTTACATATTCTAGGTTGAGATATGCACCCAGGACTTCTTCAGTGGGTATTATGATGGTCGAATGTATCCGAATCTCTGGCCTGAAATGCTTAAATGGAAGGATTGGCCTACATCAAATCATTTTGAAGAGCTTTTGCCTTCGCATGGAGTTAAATACATCAATTCGTTGCCTTTTCAACCATACACAAATTTGAAATCTGGCTTGCTGAATGTCTCTACATTGCTTCCTGATGACATCTTAAAGCTTGATATGGGCCCAAAATCATATATAGCTTATGGCTATGCACAGGAGCTCGGCAGAGGAGATTCTGTTACAAAACTTCATTGTGATTTGTCTGATGCAGTAAGTAAATAATTATACTGCTTTGTCAATTGAGAACAATTCACACCATGACACCAATATGATGATCATATCTTTCTGTACTTAGTTCGTCGAGAGTCCTTGTCTGATTCCATTTCTCTGTTAAAGACTATAGCAGCAATGTTTCTACATTTCCTTCTGTATACAGAATGAAAACCTTCATCAGAGTACACTTTTTTTTGTCTCTCTCTCTCTCATAATCAGACCAAACATTGCCTCGATGGATGCTATCTATCCTCTTTTATGAACTCTTGACAAAAAATTTACTGTACTATTCTACGTTGCCACATATAAAATGATTGGAATCTCACTGGCTTCTTATTTTTTTTTCATTTCTTTTATGTTATTTCGACTATTTTTAGGTTAATGTTTTGATGCACACTGCCAAAGTTGACCCTTCTAAGGAACAAGAAGATGCAATAAAAGACTTGAAACGAAGACATACAGCTCAGGATGAAAAGGATTGTTTTAGGAATGTTGCAATACATGGAAGTGATACACGTCGTAAAAGCTGGGAGTATGTAAATGATGTATCATCTCCTAAATATAGTGAGGATGATGAGGGGGGCGGTGCTTTATGGGATATTTTCAGGAGGGAGGATGTTGAAAAACTGAAATTGTACCTCAGAGAACATTCTAAGGAATTTCGCCATATATACTGTTCTCCAGTTGAAAAGGTTAGTACCGGTGTGATTTTTGAACGTCATTGTACTTGTGGCCACCATGGTTAATCTCTGTCACCTTATGTTTTACAGATATTTAACCCTGTACACGATGAAACATTTTATCTAACAAAGGAACATAAAAGAAAGCTCAAAGAGGAGTATGGTGAGTTCTATTTATCTGCCTATGTGATATTGCAACAATTCTTTACAACAAATGGTTGCAGTGTTCGGTTGATAGTTACTTGAAATCCTGGTATGCTCGTTTAGGAATCGAACCTTGGACATTTGTACAAAAACTTGGAGAGGCAGTTTTTATACCTGCTGGGTGTCCTCATCAAGTACGGAATCTTAAGGTAAATTTCTCAATGTACTCCTGCAATTCAGCAATTCGAACCTTCACTAGATAGAGGAGAACTGGGAGAAATACAATTCAAGTTTCACATGTTATGTAACTGATTGAGTAATCTTTATCGTTGCAGTCTTGCACCAAGATTGCTCTAGATTTTGTATCACCAGAGAATGTTAAGGAGTGTCTCAGCTTAACTGAGGATTTTCGCATGCTTCCTAAGAACCACAGGGCGAAAGAAGATAAACTAGAGGTAAGTAAGACCTTTTAAATGAGCACTATTTTGAACCATCATGGATGAAATACGCATTTCCAACTGCAATACAAAGGGATCGGACTTGTTTGGTCCTGCTAGAGCTTTTTAAGCTTATAAGCCCACATGCCCCTTTCCATCAGCATTTAACTTACTCTGAGCTTGGGGCTTATAGGATATATATTATTATGCCGATCAGCTCCGACCCAGATGTTGTAGATGAAACAACACCAAAGAGTCCCTGCTTCGTTGTATAAAATGCACACTATGCATTCTCTTGTGTGGGTCGTTTACTGAAAAACACCATGCACAATATTGAGCATTACTTTTGATTGAATAGCTCACACAAAACCAGAGGCACATACATAATTTAAAGGACCCACTTCTCATCCCCGTAAATGATTTGAACAACTCACCAAGGAAATTTACGCCGGTTTTATTTTATTTCATTAATTTTGCGCAGTTTTATTTTTTAAGTTTCTCAAGCATTTTTTCCTTCCTCCCTGTGATTTATTTTCGTATTGTTTGTTAACTAAATTTCATTCTGTTTAGATCTTCATTTTTTTCTTAACTCCACACAGAACATATTTTGATACCGTTAGACAAGTATGATTGCCACCTTGCATATTTGCTCGTCATACCATTCTTTGTGCTTATGCCTACGCATCACTATTTAGTGAAATTAATGGAACTTAATAAATGTTAATTATTTGGTTGCATCTAATTAGCAAATTTAACTTATCAGAAGTATAAGAGGAAGCGGTTGATGAAAACAATTTATTCTTGATTCGTATTTACATAGTAAACTGTTAAATTGGTATCAACTTGTCCGGTACGGCCGTTTTATTAGTTAGAAACTTAGTATGAGGCGCTTCTAAAAAATCTGCCAGGTTGCAGGTCACGTCTTAAAGCAACCTTTCTCTTTCTCTTGATGTATACTGCACTTGTTGCCCAGTGCCAGTGCACATGTTTTGATCCTCCGTTCCCCACTTGGTCTTTGCCATTTATGTCTTCTCTGTGCCGTCACTGACATGACGACGTGCTACCCTCGCTGCCGTCACCCACGCCTTTGCTTTCGACGCCGACGCCGTCGCCGTCTTGCCGTGCCGCACCGCGTGGTGCCGCCACTGTTGCAACCCTTGCTTGCTGACTGCCGTCGCCGCCACAACCTACGCCGCCCTCGCCAGTGTAGCAGTTGTCGCTGCGACCTGTGCTGCCGGCGCCACCGCGCGAGGGCACATAGGGCAACGCTGAGGCCTGTGGAGGCGGCCCTGCTAGGGTAGGTCGCGGCCGCGATGGCGAGGGCACGGAACAGTTTTATGCGTGTATCGTCGGCTCGTCGCCTGGTAGGCTTCATGCTGGTCGTGGCATTTCCTTTGATCTGCTTCGAGATTGTTTGGCACGCTGTCAGCGATATAGGACGTGCCTTAGCGCTGGAGGAATGGGGCAGTGTCCTAACAAATGTTCTTCCCACTAACTCTCTAAATATTTTATTCTGCAGGAGAGCCTTCGTTGTAGCTCCTTTTTGCTCTAATTTTTTAAGGCACCTTTTGCTCCATTAGAGTTTAGCACGTAGTATGATTTTTTTTTTTGAAAAAGTTTATGTAATCTCGAATTTTGTTTGAAAGTCCGCTCAATACTCTCAACTTTAAAACCAGGTATTGCACGATGGTTTTACCTATGTGGCATCATAATTATATAATTTTACCATGAAGGATGACAAGTTGGAGGGAGTATGGGTGAATGGTAGGTGGGGCTAATAGTTGTCGGGATCCAAATTTACACATCCGAAAAACTCTCTGTGTGTTATAAACTCATTTCAGATCAGTAGCTAGCTCATATAGTAAAACATCTATGCAATACCATCTATTTATCAATTTAACTAAAAAGGATAGCAAAATAACAAATAGTAATAATAACTAGACCTTATGGTTAACGTTTACTTAACTTGCTATGTAGGGCTAAAGAAACAAAAAACTATTGCAGTGTAACAGAAAACTTAGAAAGACCATTTAACGTGCTCACGTGCAATCGAGCGAAGAACACATCCTAATTCGCAAAACTTGCAAATAACTTATTTTCGTAGAACTCTTGAGCTGGTTGGTTTTCTTCAACTGAATAGCAAAGTTTAAAATTGTGAGTACATAAAGTACTCAGCAAGTCGTAGGAAACAACATGCAATTAATACTCATGTAAGGCTTGAACAAATAAATAGTTGTATGGTTCTTTTGCAGAAAGAAATTATTGATAGTAAATATATTGCAATGCGTAATTTAAAAGACAATAAGTAGACAATTTCTTTGAAAACAACCAGTGAACATCCCAATCAAACCATCAAGTGAACATCTCATCCACCGAACAAATATTATATTCACCAAGTGAACTCCCTATTCACTTTTGACACAAACCACCAAGTGAATTTCCACTGAGCAAACCTCATATTCACCAAGTGAACTCCTCATTCACACCAAGATACATTTTTATAAAAACTCTTGTGTGAAATCTCGGAGCGTTGTCTATAACCGGGAACACTGTTTAAACAGTTTTAACTCTGCAGAGGTTGTATAGCTTTACCCACAAGAGATAAATCTACTCAAAAGTGTCTTACCACACTTTCGTAGGTGTATGACTAAGTGATCGTCATAAGGCCTTTACAAAGCTCGTTTTTAACTCAGTTTTGTCCGCTAAGGTTTTAATACTGAATGTCTTTTCAACCAGACAGGGTCTCCTCTTGCGTCATTGTGAGTATACGTCTATCACGTAACTTACGCTTCCAAGACAGAATCAAAATTAATACATTGTTAATTAGTTAGCCAGATCCATTCCATACTGGACTAGTGGTTGTACGATATGACTCAGTTCAATGGCGCACAAGATTAAGTCCTTGATAATTATTCAGGCGAGTCTACAACCCACAATGTGTTAACCACACCCCTTTTACCGCACGATCGCTCGTTTGAGCGGATATTATTTTTGTTCAACCAAGACCAATGACATCCCCTGCTATGATGTACAAATTTTAACAACAGTAGCTACCCGCCACAATTTTATATCTCATGAGGTCAAATTAACATTATTGAACTTATGACATGAACCCATCGTATGACTAAGCATGACTAAGCATCTCTAGTATACCCATGTTGGTGATATAAATATATCCAATAAATAATGACCATCCTATAATGACAAATGATTTATAGTTTTAAAATAATCAAAAGAGGCAAAATAACAAAGAGGTGATTAACAATTTCCAAAAGCAGTTGATATAAAGATAGCAGGCAATTTAATATAAAACAATATACTTTTGAAAACATAGGTTGAATATGATCAATGGATTACGGCTTGCCTTGCTTTGTTCAGTTACCACCCTTGGATCTTCAAACTTGCTTCTACTCATACTCTTTGAAACAGGTCGTCTAAACGAGAGAAAAAATAACAAGTGAAGTACAAATAAATCCAAAAGAAATTCAAATAAAATCCAAAAGCGAAAAAACCAACTCTAAAAGGGAGCTCGATTTTAGAGGAATTTAGAAACTTGAACAGATTGAATCGGAGTTTGGACGAAGGAGAATAGACTCTCAAAAGATTTGACAGAAAAGGAAAAAGGGAGAGGAGAACGAATATTCCTGGAATATTCCTTCGACTGAAAAGAAAAAGAAAAAGACACTGACAAGTGGGGCCCGCTTGTAAGTGAAAGAGAGAAAGAAAGAGAAAATGGTAGGTGGGACCGGAATGAGAGAAATAGATAGAGGAAACTGACATGTGAGACCCACATGTAAGAGAGAGAAAGAGAGCTACATAGAGGAAGAAACAGAGGATCTGGCGGTGGCGCTCGGGTAAGCAGCAATGGAGAGCGGCGGCGAGGAAATTACCAGCAAGTGGAAAAACGGAACCTCGGGATCATGGCGATTCTTTGGGTGGCGGTGGCGCAGTAAGAACGACGACGAGATGGCGGCAATGGCGACGGCAGCGGAGGAGGCTCACGGGTGTGTAGCGGCGACGGTGAAACAAGGACGACCAACAAAAATGGAGGAGAGCACGGCGACGACACAGGGAACTCAACGGGGCGGATTGGACGAATGAAGGACAACAGAGCGTTGGCGCGGCGGCGGCCGGAGGTGGAGAAGAAATGAGGGGATCGGAAGAGGAGACTCGGGGATGCGACGTGACACACACAAAAAATGACAAGGGACTCACCGGCGGCTAGATCGGGAACGGAGGCGACGATCGGCTTTGGGTAAGAAAGGGGTGACGGTGGTCTGGCGAGATTCGGGTGACGAGAAGGCGAGCACCACGTAGAACGCGACGAGGCGAATCTGACGGCGGTGACAGTGCGGAAGGAGGAGCTTCAACAGCGGCGGAATGGACGACCATCGGGGTTTTCACCGGATATGATTTATCCATGTTAAATTTCAATAAGACTTTCTTGATATAAGAGGATTGGTATACTAAAACTCCTTCACGGAGGTGCTCCAGCTGCAGGCCTAAGCAGAATTTGGTTCGACCCAAATCCTTCATTTCAAATTTTTTTAACAAGATAAGAACTTGCTTGTTTTATGTTTTCTGTCGTCCCGATGATATTCAGATCATCGACATATAATACAGTGTCCTGTGAGTAGGGTGGAAAGTGCTCAAAGTCTTATCAATTATCTCAGCATCTGTGATCTTCTAGTTATAGAATCTGAGCTTAGCAATAAGTTTATGAATTGCAGAGTTGTATTCAGACACCTTGAAATCCTAGAATCTTATGTTGGTCCACTCACACTGTGCTTCAGGTAGCATGATGGATCTCTGTTGGTCATACCTCTCCCTCAGGGAGTTCCACAGTGCCAGCGGGTCTTCTTCTAAAAGATACTCAGACTTCAAGTCTGGGTGGATATGGTGCCTCAAGAAGTGTAGTGCCACGCATTTGGCGATCAGAATGGCGAGAGCCCCACCTCGGGTGGGGTTATGGCGATCTTAGAGTGTTCGGCCGTCGAGTTGATCTTAGCGTCCATTGCCCATGTGAGGTAGTTGCTACCGTCCAGGGCAAGCTCAGTAAACTCCTTTTTAGCGATGTCAGACATTTCCTACATCATTCATGCACAATTCTAATTTACTACAGGTAAACAACATAAATATTGCTATATTAGTAATGTGTGGATTTTATCTATTCATGCACAATTCTAATTTACTACAGGTAAACAACATAAGATTCCAGGATTTCAAGAAGGTGTCTGAATACAACTCTGCAATTCATAAACTTATTGCTAAGCTCAGATTCTGTAACCAGAAGATCACAGATGCTGAGATAATTGATAAGACTTTGAGCACTTTCCACCCTACTCACAGTACACTCCAGCAGCAGTATCGTCAAGCCAAGTACAAGAAGTACTCGGAGTTGATTACCACTCTTCTCGAGGTAGAGAAGAATGATGAGTTACTGATGAAGAACTATCAGACTCGTCCCACTGGGTCACAGCCAGTGTCAAAAGCGCATGCTAATTTCCAGAGGACCAGTGGTAAGGGCAGCGGAAAGGGCCCCATGCAAAAAGGTGGGTAGTGGAAGAAATTGAATGTGTAGAAGGGAAATGGCAAACCCCGCTGGATGGGGCAAGGGAGAGGCAAGCAACAGAAGCCAGACCTGGGTAGCAAGAAGACATACCATCCTTCACCGTGCTACAGGTGTGGTTGCATGGACCATTGGTCCTGCACCTGCCGCACCCCAAAACATCTGGTGGAACTCTACCAAGAGTCAGTTGCTAAGGGCAAAAGGCGCCAGAGACACATTTTGTTGGTCACCTATTTTCCTTGAGAGAATACAAGGTGATATATGTGGACCTATTTAACCCCCTGTCGAGCCCCTTTAGATATTTTATGGTGGTATTATATGCTTCTACTAGGTGGTCCTATGTATGCCTGCTGTCTACTAGGAACCACGCCTTTGCTAAACTAATAGCTTAAATTATCAGACTAAAGGCCAACTTCCCAGATGAAAGAATTAAGTCCATTAGAATGGACAATGCCGGTGAGTTTACCTCTAAGGCATTTAATGACAATTGTTTAGCTTTAGGTATTAAGGTAGAACATTCCGTACCACATGTCCACACTCAGAATGGCCTTGCAGAGTCATTCATCAAAAGAGTTAAGCTAATTGCTAGACCCCTACTGCAGAACAGTAGGCTCCCCACTAGTTGTTGGGGTCATGCAGTGTTGCATGCAGTAGCACTAATAAATTTAAGACCGACTATATACCATCAAGTTTCCCCTTTGCAACCAGTATGTGGGAAAGAACCAAGTATTTTTCATCTGCGAAAATTTGGTTGTACTGTATACGTGCCAATTTCACCACCACAACGTACAGCCAAGGGCCCCCACCGGAAGTTGGGAGTTGGGAGTATATGTCGGTTTTGAGTCTCCGTCGATTATTAATAGACAAAGACGAATCATGGGCTTCGCGGAGGATCAAATTCCGCAATTCCATGTCATTTGGAACCACAAGGCGCTGTCCGAACCTTACAACACCATGCTCATCCTCAGAGAAGCACTTGGCTGTTTCGCTCTTGACATTTTCCTTGATGCTGTTCACTCCAACATCCGATTGCTGAGCGATCTTAATCCGATCTACTAAGGTTGGCTCACAACCAAGGTAGCGAGGGAACCATGCTCAACTAAACCCAAGTTGAGACGCTGAAATTCCTCCAGAAGGGTGGGTTGACGCTCCTGGAGCAACAAGGCATTGCAATGTGCTTTGCGACTAAGCGCATCGGCAACGACATTAGCCTTGCCCGGATGGTAGTGAATACCCATGTCATAGTCCTTGATCAACTCCAACCATCTCTTTTGCCTGAGGTTCAGGTCAGGTTGGGTGAACAAATACTTTAAGCTTTTGTGATCCGAATACACTTCACAACGATTACCGATTAGGTAATGTCGTCAAATCTTAAGTGCATAAATCACAGCAGCCAACTCCAAGTCATGGGTAGGATAGTTGAGTTCATGAGGTCTCAATTGCCTTGATGCATAGGCCACTACCTTGCCTTCTTGTATAAGTACACAACCGAGTCCTCGACGAGAAGCATCGCAAAAGATATCGAAGCTTCGATGAATATCGGGAAGAACGAGAATGGGAGCGGTGGTCAAACGCTTCTTGAGTACTTGGAAGCTTTCCTCACAAGCATTGGATCACAAGAACTTCTTGTCCTTCTTGAGTAACTCCGTCATCAGCTTCGCGACCTTGGAGAAGTTCTCGATAAAGCGACGATAATATCCCGCTAAACCAAGAAAACTCCGCACTTCGGTCACCGAAGTAGGCTGACTCCATGAAAGAACATCGCTGACCTTGCTAGGATCAACGGCTACGCCTCCTGCTGAAAGAACATGCCGCAAGAAGGCCACTTCCTTCAACCAGAATGCGCACTTGCTGAACTTCGTATACAGTTGGTGCTCTCGAAGCTTGCCTAACACAAGCCTCATATGCTCATTATGTTCCTCATCATTCTTGGAGTAGATAAGAATATCATCGATGAAAACCACTACAAACTTATCCAAATACTCCATGAATACCGAATTCATGAGGTTCATGAACAAGGCGGGAGCATTGGTTAAGCCAAATGACATGACGGTTTATTCATACAAGCCGTAGCGAGTAGAGAAAGCCGTCTTTGGAATATCCTCAGGTCGTATCCGAACTTGATGATATCCCACTCTCAAATCAATCTTGGAGAAAACTCGAGCTCTAGTTAATTGATCAAAGAGATCGTCAATGCGGGGCAATAGATACTTGTTCTTTACCGTTACCTCATTAAGCGGACGGTAATCAATGCACATGCGCAACGTATTGTCCTTCTTTACGAAGATTGCTGGACAACCCCGTGGAGATGAGCTAGGGCGGACGAAACCTTTCTCTTGCAGCTCACTCAGTTGCTTCTTCAACTCCACCAACTCGTTCGGTGGCATCCGATAAGGCCTCTTTGAAATCGGGGCGGTACCGGGAACCAACTCAATGACAAACTCGAGGTCTCGAACTGGTGGCATCCCTAGAAGATCTTCAGGAAAGACATCAACGAAGTTCCGAACTGTTGGGACTTCACTAATATCTAGAGCGGGCTTCGCTTCATGCGCGAAGAGATGTGGACCTAGCAGTTTCGACGAAAAGCGAACCTGCTCGCCGGAAAGACTAGATAGAGAGACACACTTCTTGGCGCAATCGATTTGTCCCTTGTACTGAAACAACCAATCCATGCCAAGAATTACATCTAGACTTGCTGAATGGAGGAGAATAAGATTTGCTAAAAATCCTACCCCTTCAATCTCAATTGGGACATCCCTACACTCAGATTCAGCTCTCAACTCCGAACTCGGAGAGCGAATGAGTAGCGGGACCAACAATGGAGTAAAAAGGAGCTCACTAATAGAAGCAAAAGACTCAGAAACAAAAGAATGAGATGCTCCTGAATCAAACAAAATAGTAGCAGAATGAGAGTTAACCGAAAGTGTACCCAGCACGACGTCGGGTGCCTCCTGTGCCTCCTCCGCGGAGATGAGGTTGACGCGACCACTACCCACACCTTATGTAGCATGGACTATCTTCAGGTCTTGAGAAGAACCACCTCTTTGCCCGCGTCCTCTATTAGGACGAGGGGCTGCTCCTGTCTTCTTAGGGCATTGATTCGCATAATGCCCTTCCGTTGCAAAGAAGCAAGTGACTCGGCGGCCGGGTGGCGGGGCCACTCGCTAACTCGCAGTGCGTGATTGGGGCACGACTGCGATGAGCGAGGGATGGTCCGACGACCTTGGGAAGTCTTGGCCTCGATGATGCAACCCCGAGACCGATCAAGCGATGACAGCTAGCCTTAGAGGACTTGTGGGCCTCCCACTTACGCTTGCGGGAATCCACAAGCGCTCTCCCTGAGTGCTCGACGACGATGGCCTTGTCCACCAAAGTCTGGAAATCAGGGAAGTCGACGATAGATAGCTTGTTCTGCAACTCCTCGGACAAACCATCCTTGAACTTCTCTTGCTTGGCCTCATCAGTGGCCACCTCTTCCGGAGCATAACGAGCCAAATGGTTGAACTCGTAGAGATACTCCGTAACTGAGAAACGTCCTTGTTTGAGTGACAAGTACTCCTTCTTCTTCAGCCTCATCACGCCGGCAAGAATATGACTCCGACGGAAGGCAGTGCGGAACTCCTCCAGGTGACGGTGTGGCCGTCAGGCTGCATGGCGAGAAAGCTCTCCCACCAAGACAAGGCTGTACCCTCCAGCTGGTGCGATACAAACAACGCCTTCTCGTGCTCCTAGTACTGCGCTATGCGAAGCTTCCGCTCAACCAGACGAAGCCAATCGTCTGCATCAAGCGGGTCCTCAGACCTGGAGAAAGTGGGGGGCTGAGTGCGAAGAAACTCCGCGAGTCGCCCACGCGGCTGGTGTCCACTCCCTTGCCCGGATCCCGAAGCACCGGTAAGGGCGGAGGTGTTGCGCGCGATGACATCCAGAAGAACCCTCCTGTCTTCTGCTCGGTTGCGCTCAATCTGAAGGAGGACCTCGGCCATGGTCGGAGGAGGAGGAAGCTCCTCGTCCGGACCAGCTGACTGGCCTTGGCCGCTACGAGTGCGTCCGGCCATCCTGTTACAAGGAACTTTGGTTAAAAACTAGACCCGAAAAACAAAGCCGAAAGAAAGCAAAAAAACTAACGACTATGGGAATGGAATGTCACCCTAATCGAAAGTTGAAAACAGCAAGTATATAAACTTTAAAAGGCCTATAAAAAGTCTCCAAAAACAGCAAGGAATCACCAAACCAAAGATCAACTTCCCAATGCAACTAACCCGTATTGAATGAGCGAGTAATTGTTTGAGAAGATAAGAATCAGAATATAACGTAAGATCTAATACCACTAAAGAGCAAAGTTAAATCAGCGAGAATAGTGTTAGATACATAGCTAACTAGTATCATATCTTACCCTTCTATTCCCACAAGTTTTAGTTGATTAACCTCTCATTTTCTACCCCCTTTAGAACCTTTGAGCTTGCTGTCCGGAAATTGAAAGATCGCTGTCCAGGTTTTGCATCCAAGCTTTTAGTCAAAATTATCCATTCCAGAAACTTCAAAACCTTGTAGAGGGCAGCCAACACTTCAATTTGCCAAACTCATTAGTTCCCAAAACCCAATTAAACGATAATCACTATCTTTGAAGAAAGGAGAGGTAAACAATTTTTAAAACTCAAATTAGAGTAAGATGAGAGGAGAAAGCTAAGATAGGTAAGGAGTAAAATCCGAGAATTCCTTAAGCTTTCACAAATCATTTGATACTTTGAAAATAAGATTTTCCAAAATATCCGAAAAACGACCAAGCTTGGATTGCTACGGTCAGTATGGCTCTGATACCAAACTTTGTGAGGACCCCAGATTATTGGGCTTGTAATGCTTAGTCACCAATTGACCCTAGCATCACAAACAAAATAACCCGTGTCTTCGAGACATGTATACTTCCTAGAAATGCAGTATACACACCCCTTTACAAAATTCATGCATCAATTCCATTCATTCACATAGAACCGAAGCACAGCAACAAATCAGAAGTTGAAATAAATTAAGAATAGTTATTACAAAACAGAGGCCGATCGGCCAAACACATATAAATACAAAAATTAAACAGCGAAAGCAAAAGTGTCATAAGATGGCCATAAACAAAAGAGCCAATCAGTGTGCCTTTAACCCACAAGGCAACCGACCGGGCCGCCAAGCTAGTCGTCTAACCAGCAGCACATTTCACAAAAGTGAGGCTCTTGGGGCTCACCTTCCTCCTCTGCAACAAATAGTTAAGCAAACCAAATGAGTACAAAAATTGTACTCCGCAAGACTTACGTGTATAGTAACAAACCTATACATATGCTACATGCAAGCTTATTTAAGTGGAGGCTGTATGTTTTATTTTCGGCACAAAGCAATCTTTATTTTCAATAATGTAGTATATTTAAAAGTAAGTTGACAAATCTGTTTTTAATATTCAAATAACAGACGACAACAGTAATAACAATAGATAGATGACAACAACAATCCTGGAAGTGACTAAACCCATAGTCACCACAACAATAGCATGAATTACCCATTCATGCCAACCATGTCAAATTTTAATTAAAAAGTTGTAGTCTAACTCTTGGAAGACCTCCCCAAGCGTGTACATAACCTAGGACGAGGCTATTCGAATAGTTTTATCCCTGTAGGGGTGTATCAATGTACCCACACGCCAGACCGCCTTTTTGCCAAGCTATTAAGCACACTTCCTTAGGTATGCCGGCACGGCTAAGTCCTACGAGATATTTCCAATATTGTGTATTAACTACGAGCCGCCCCGTATGGATAGAAACCCATACGTTGTGTTGGAGTCATCGTAAAGCCTCGGTCAACTACCCCTCACCGGTAAAGCCTTGGACAACTACGACGCCCCTCGAGGTGGAGAACCTACCCGGAATCTCCACCACCGCACACCCAACACAAAAACACATATCCTTTTTCACACAACACACACAACCCACCTCCTGCGACTCGGAGATAACACATGCCATAGTACTCAGTCAAGAGAGGTCACATATCCCTCTCGCGTGGTTAGCACGCAAAAATGCTTGGTTTAGTGTAACAAGATGTTCGGTCCTTGTTGACCCGGGCAAGACATCTACAAACCCAATAACCCACCATACAACCACTTGCCCAAGTCCAAATTATTTCATTTGCACTTTTTGTTTTCGGAACAAATTAGCACCAGGTGCTGAACAAAGAGTAATAACATGATTTGTGTGATCAAGGTTATCGACATCGACTAAGTCGATAACCACCCAATTCTACCAGCAGCTAAGCATTGCTAAGCATGATATCGAAAAGACAATAAAAGAGCATAATTAAATCACCGGGCTCTAATTCACCAGCGATATTAGTAACTTATGTTTGTGGCAGGGGATAACAATTTGAGGGCAACAATGCAATAGGAGTAACTACCTCTAATCGGAGAAATTAATTTGACACAAAAGCATGCATACATATGATTTGTAAACAAGATATTAGACTTGCAAATAATGAGAAATTTATGATCAAACTGCTTGCCTGGTTGCGGTGGTTCAAGATGTTACGGAGGATCACTTATGTTATCAATGTGCTCTTCGGAACCTAACGAGAAAGCGAAAAAGAACCGATAAGAACAAAGAAAACACAAAGACTCAACAGCAAACTTGCTCCAAATATTCTGAAAATTTTACAGTAGCAAGAGCATGATTTATAAGGAATTTAGCAATAAGAACCAATTGATTTGGATTCTTAATGCAAAAGACATGAGCAAAATAATTTTGCCCAGCCTTATAAATCATAAATGCTACTATTCATTGCACTAACTTAGCAAAATTTTGTGGAGATATAATGAGGTTAGAAGCATTTTTAGATTAAAGTTTAGTTAAAAAAATAACTAACAAAATTTGAACCAACCGAAAAGGAATTAAAATAAAAAAAGTTATGTATTTTACAAGTTAATTACATTTTTCATTTAACAATTAATCCTTTCGGGAAAATCCAAAATTAAAACGACGTGGACGAACTTGGATCGTTGATCTTGGATCCAACGGTCCAAGTCCACGGGATAACGCGCACGCGCGCTCACGCCCCTATACGCTCACCGTTGGATTTGGATCCAACGGTTCATGTGGATTGAAGCGTTCGGGCGGTCCGAACGTTCACACGCACATGAGCCGTTCATCTTGGATCCAACGATCCACGCGGATCGAACCGTTCGGACGGTCCGAACGTTTACTCGAATCGGGACCATTGATCTTGGATCCAACGGTCCACTGATCAAGGTGTGCGATCGATTCAACGTTCGCGCGATCCTGGGTCGTAGATCTAAAGATCGACGGTCCACAGCGAACCATGTTCAAAAGCTCGCGCCCGATTTCATCCGACAAAACGACGGCGAAATGAGGCTCACCGCCGGCGACTCTGGTCACGGCGGTGCGAGCAAATGCCCAAAATGGGTTCTCAAGAGTTTTGCGCACCCAATGGGACCAACAATTACGACTGCGATGGTCTAGAACGCCGGCAAGACGGAGTTGACAGAGATGACCAAAACGGCCGAAAACGAAAAATGCAAATGAGCTCTGTTGCGGTCCAAGTAAGCGTGCGCCAAGCAACTAGGGACTAATGTGGAGTTACCTGAGCACGGGAGGACACAGAGAAGGTTGAGTCTGCTCCGATGATGAAAAATGGGGCTTTCGGCCGAAAAGGGGAAAACTCCAATTCAGTCAAGCCCTGAGCAAGATGAACAAAATTGAGCGAGGGTTAAGCTCAAGAGAGTAAAGAGGGAGCAAGAATTGGCAAAAGAGAGCCACTGAGGTACCACCTTGACCGTAAGCTTGAAGCTCGGCAATGGTTGCCGAAACGATTTCGAGTGATTGCAGCTCGAACAAGCCCGTGGGTGCTAGCTAGAGTTGTGGAAGTGCTAAAGGAAGCCAAGAGTGGAGCAATGGAGCTTAAATAGCTGAGAATGGCAGAGAGCAACGGAGATATTTCTCCTCGGGTCAATAATGCCATGAGAGCACTTGAGAGCGACGGGAGCAGTTGAACCATGGACTTCTAAAGGCGGTGCACGACGACATTTAATGCGAGCAGAGAGAGCCGTTTAAAGGTGACTACGGAGGTGACTCAACGCTGTGCTCTTCTCCTCTGCTCACGTCATTACTTGACTCAGACGCGCGCTCCGACCCGAGGAAGGATACGACTCATCCACCGTTGGAATGAAATTGAACGGTTCAAATGAAACGGGCGATTAGAACGGTTCGACGCCACTTTAACACGGTCGTTGATGCGATCCTACGGCCACATCGCGCGAGGCGTTCGGACGGTCCGAACGTTCACGCGAATCTGAGCTCTTGATTTAGAATCTTACGGTTCACATGGATCGACACGCTCGGATGGTCCGAACGTTCACGCGATCGTGGGCCGTTCGATGCTGATCCAACGACCCACAACGCTCGCGCTCGATCGACCGAGGCGGTGCAGTTAGTTGATCGAACCAAGTCAAGTGGCTCGAGCCCGAGTTTGACTCAAACCCAAAGAACAGTTAAAACCAGTTAGGGTTTGAATTAAACAGCTGATTTTTGGAGAATTTGCTTAAGATAGCAAACAAGCTCCAAAAATCATAAAATTTTAACTAGAGGTTGCTGACTGCGGAGTAAACCTCACATAAAATTTCTAGAGATTTTCATGCACTGCATTGTCCTCCAGAAATTCTAGAAGGTGTGAATTAGGGTTGGTACAAGGTTTGACTTGGTTTGACTTACCTCCAAAAATTATCAAATAATTTCTAAAAATCATGAAATAATTCAGAGGTGTCACAAGTCATCCCTAGAGCTCAGGGAAAATGTTTACATGGGTTTGGCACCAGATTTTTGCCAAAGAGGTTTTTGATTGGAGTCAATTGAGGATTTTGATTTTGATTTCCATAACTCCTTAACAAGAATTACAGAAATGATCAAGAACTGAAGATGCAAGAAAAATTTTAATTTCTTCTCATTTTCTTACATTTGAAACACAAATACACATTTGGGATGTTACAAAATACCCCAGAATAATAGTCGAACCACTCCAACCCCTCTTGTGAAGAATAGGGGGAGAGCACTAGAGAATGAGGCCTCAATTCCGCGGAGACGTCCGCAGAAAATAAAACTCAATAAGGCATCTCCCCGGCCAGTTGAAGAGATTCAACCTGAAGTTAAGAATACCCCGGAAGGGAATAATCCTGAAGATAGTAAACCCAGTACAATTGCGCGCGCGTAGTCTAATACTGGGATTTCGGAACAACCAGACTCCGTCGTTGTGGGAAATCACGAGGAGCTGTATGAAATAAATGAAGAAATATCCACTAATTTTGTTGAGTCAGGAGAACTATATAAGAGAAAAACTACAGTTATCGACATCTATTTTGCCTCAAAAAATTGCTAGAAACCTTGAACTGGATCTAGAACCAAAGTCCTTAGCTGAATGTCAGAAGCGTTCAGACTGGGGTAAGTGGAAGGAAGCAATCGAGGCAGAATTACTCTCGCTGAATAAAAGAAAGGTGTTTGGCCCGATAGCCCAAACACCACCCAAGGTATTCTCTGTAGGATGCAAATGGGTTTTCGTCCAGAAGAGAAACGAAAATAATGAGGTGGTGAGGATGCAGAGACCCGGTATTGATTATGATGAAACTTATTCTCCTGTCATGAGTGGGGTAACATTCCGATACTTAATATCAATGGCAGCAGGTATGAATTTATGTATGCAGTTAATGGATGTAGTGACAGCATATCTATATGTGTCACTTGATTCGGATATATATATATGAAAGTCCCAGAAGTAGTAAAGATTCCGGACCAAAATAAAGTGAATCGAAATATGTACAACGTCAAGCTGGAAAGGTCGTTGTACGTATTAAAACAGTCTGGAAGAATGTAGTACAACCGACTTAGTGAATTCCTCCTGAAGAAAGAATATACTAAAAGTGAAGATTGTCCCTGTGTGTTCATAAAGAAATCCCAGGATGGATTCTGTATTATTTCAGTATATGTCGATGATATGAATATCATCGGGACGACAGAAAACATAAAAGAAGCAAGTTCTTATCTTGTTAAAGAATTTGAAATGAAGTATTTGGGCCGAACCAAATTCTGCCTAGGCCTGCAGCTGGAGCACCTCCCTGAAGGAGTTTTAGTATACCAATCCTCTTATTACAAGAAAGTCCTAGAAAAATTTAACATGGATAAATCATATCCGGTGAAAACCCCGATGGTGGTCTAATCCCTAGAGGTGGATAAAGACCCTTTTAGACCAATGATGAAAAATGAGGAAATTCTTGGACCAGAAGTTCCATACTTAAGTGCTATTGTGACACTAATGTATCTAGCTAACTGCACAAGGCCAGACATTACCTTCGCAGTAAACTTGCTAGCCAGACACAGCGCAGCTCCAACCCGAAGACATTGGGCTGGCATTAAAACCATACTCAGGTACCTTCAGGGTACACAAGATCTTGGATTATTTTACCCGAAGAACCAAGACATGACTATGGTTGGATATATAGATGCATGATATCTGTCTGATCCATATAATGCGAAATTCCAGACATGATTTGTATTTCTTTGTGGTGGTACAGCCATCTCTTGACGATCAGTTAAGCATACCTTGGTAGCTACGTCCACCAACCACTTAGAAATAATCGCATTATACGAAGCCTCACGAGAATGCGTTTGGCTTAGGCAGATGATCAGCCATATCAAGAAGGTATGTGACATAAACACCGTCGATGACCCCACTATTATCTATGAAGATAACGCCGCTTGTATTACACAAATGCAAATGGGCTATGTTAATAGTAATATCACGAAGCATATTGCTCCTAAATTCTTTTATCCTCATGAACTTTAGAAGAACGGAGAGATAAATGTGTTAAAGGCTAAGTTTTGTGATAACCTAGCAGATTTATTCACAAAATCTCTCCTAGCCTCTAGCTTCCACAAATATGTTCGAGGCATAGGGATGAGACGGCTTAGTGAGTTATAAAGTTCAGGTGGAGTGAATCTTCGAACCATAGCCCATATGTAAAACCATTCCGAAGATCCAAATGTTGCACTCTTTTTCACTTTGTGAGTTTTTCCTGAAGTTTTCTCACGTAAATGTTTTTAATGAGGCAACAAGTGCGATCCAAGAGATGTATGTGATGCACTCTTTTCTCTATCCTTTTTTTCATTGGGTTTTTGGGAGGAGTTTTTAATGAGGCGTGTGCATACCGTGGTATTCGCCCAACGGGAGTGTTACGAAACCTAGAAGGTTCTAGTGTGGGCAAATACCAAGACTGCCCCTGGTGGGCTTAGACTATAAATAGAGAGGTAATTCTACCATATAATCACCCCTAAGAATTAATAAAAATTTTCTAGTGTTCTCTCTCGTTGGTGTCTCCTATGTTCATCGTCTTGATGATTAATTGATTGATTACATAATTGTGTTCTTGTTCATCAATTTTTCTACTATTTCATAACAGTCCCATCCTCATGCTAGGCTCAGCACGCCCTCCGTTTGGGTGCCCGTGCCGTGCCATGCCATGCCACGTTTTCACTTGTCCGCTCCTATTTGAGCCCCGGCCGAGCACATCACTTGTGCTTGCCAATCTCCCCGTCGCTTATTCCCCAGCTTTCCTCTCTTCTGTCTCAGGGGTGGCTTCTTTCCCAAATCCGATTGACTACCTCTTCATCATCTTGAGCATTGTCGCGAATGGAAGGAATGCCGCCTTCCGATCCAGTTGACGGGTGGACATGTAGCCGATAGGATGGAACACCGTCGTGGGCCGTAAGCCGTGGAGTTGGGAGGACGTCGTTGATGACGGCCGCAGGAAGCTTGGGGACGACGCCCCGCCGCTGGATCCAGCCGCTTGGATTTGGTGGGGATACGTCGTCGCAGGATCTGGCCATGGAGCTTGGGGTCGCAGCTTCCTCCACCGGATCCGGCCATGGGGACGACAGGTAAGGCGGCTCGATGGCCGTTGTGACCAGATCCAGCCGCGGGGAATACGGGGAAGACGGCTCGATGGCTTCCTCCAGCGTTGACGGCCATCGACGACGGCGGAGAGAGGAGGGGACCATGTGCCGGAGAGGGCTTTCGGTTGAGAATGAGGGCCCAATAGGTTTTGCTGCTTTTATTAGTGCGTGGGTCCCACTTAATGTCTTGTAATTTTAAATTTCGTATGTGTTTTGATTCTAGTTTTTTTTTTCTCCGATAAGGTCTCTACCAGATTTCTTTCATACACGGACTCACCTGGAACAACATTGGTATCTACTCTGTAGATTGATTATAGGTGTTGGTTATAAATAACTCTACTCTTTACTTCCGACGGACAACATTGGTATCTACTTGTCACACTCTCACAATGTCACTTCCGTGATCGTCGGCAGCAATGTCGCCGTTGCACCATCCATGGACTCGTGGATTCATGGTAACAAGTTGTCCGAGGTCTTCAATGTACGTACCCATGTACGTCGTTGGTTTTAAGCTGTCGTGGGCACATGAATGTCACTGGTGTTGTAGGATCAAAGATAACGGACAAGAAGAGGTGAATAGGAGGTTTTTTAAAATTCTTCTACTAATTAACAATTTTAAACAAAATTGTCTAGACAAAGCTTTCTAGCATAAATATAATAAAATAACTACTAAGTCTTTTGGGACAATTATGAACTTATCAAAACTAGATACAATTAGCTAGGCAATTCTACACAAGTAAAATGCTAGAATTGTAAATGCGGAAGAGTAAAGACAAGAAATAAACCACAATGGAGACAACGATATTTTTCCCGTGGTATCGAAGACTTGCCGGTCTTCACTAGTTTGGGTTGAGGAAAGCTTGAACAAATAAAGCTAGCTCCACGAATTAATTATTGACCCTCGATCACCATCATTGCTCTTCCTCTTCTCCGGAGATGGTGACACGCAACCACTTCACAATCTTTTGCCAGATCACTTCACAAGCTTCTTTGAAGTGATCCCTATGCAACTTCTTCTCTAAGCTATCTAGGTGCCGGCAAGCACCAAGAGTAACAAATCGTCGCGCTCGTTTGAAGACAATCAAGTGTCAAAGTGATCAACTGATAATGCAATGCACTTGAATAGCTCTCAACTACCTCAAAATGTGAATTCAATGCAAATGAGTAGAGGGGAGAGAGCACAAAAGCCTCACGTGTATTCAATATGGCCAAAAGGTCATGGGCTTGGTGCATATGGGGGTGTATTTCTAGTCTCCAACCACAAAACTAGCCATTTGACCAAGATTCCTGAAAAATTCAGGATTTACGGTAATACCGCCGTTCTAGTACTCAAGGTTTGAGGGTTAAGTCTTTCCTTTGGATCCTCATCAGGAGTGGCACCCTTTCGAAGAGTGGTTTTGGTTCTTGGCATGGTTGCTAAGATAAGAGAAAGCAATTGGGACAAGATCAAATAAGATTGAGTGAAACAATATGATAGAATCCATTTTTGTTCTACAAGAGCGGTAGTACCGCAATTTAGCATCGGTAGTACCACAGTTCACGGGTGATATTACCGACAATTGGGAGTACCATAGACCACGAGTCGTATTATTGCAATTACAAAACTTCTTTTAGGGCTTTGATTAAATTTGCATTAAGCAAGTATTTGGCATGAATTAAATCATGGAATAGACTTCAAATGTCACAAAATACTAGTTCTAAGCAATTTACCCAAACGTAATGGATTAAATCATACACATTGGACTCAAACCCCAGAAATGAGATAAATGCCAAAACTTGGAGAAAAGAGATGAAACAAGGGCAAATACCTTGAGGGATGGATGAGATGTGATCACTAAAACCAATCTCAATCAAAGATTCAACAAGAAATCCACAAAACCGAAGGATTTGAGTGGAGGTTTTGTGGAGAGGAAGAGAGAAGATAGAAGTAAGAGCTTCGGTTGTTCTTGAGAAGAATGAGTGGATACACCGCACGGGGGAGAAGGCCGGAAGAAAAGGCATCGGTTGTAACTGTTGGAACCGCCAGTCATATGCGGTAATACCGCTGTTAAGGTGTGGTATTACCGGGCAGCGGTAGTACCGACGGTAAACCATGGTATTACCGTTTTGCCTACAAGTTATGGTACTACCGCCAACTATAAATCGGTGCTACCCCATTGCGGTAAGACCGCTCGGCTATATCGGTATTACTGATTTCCAGAGTATAAAAAATCACAAGAAAAACACCCTTTATGGAAAACTTGTACAAGTAAAACTCTAGTATTGCCGACTTGCGGTAATACCGCTCAAGAGCTACGGTCATAAAGTTTTCAGATTTCAAGAAAATCTCCCAAAAACATGTTCGCTGGAAAAAAAAACATACCGCAACGAGACTTCGGTGTTAGCGACTTGCTGTAATACCACTTATCACTTGCGGTCATACCGTTTTTGCGATATCGAGAAACTCTTCAAAAACACTCTCTAGAAAATTCATACCGCCAACTGGATTTCGGTATACCGACTTGCTGTAATACCACTCATCACTTGGGGTCATACCGGATTTTGGATTTCAAGAAAGTCTCACAAAAACATACTCTCTGAAAAATTCATACTGCCAACTGGATATCGACTTGCGGTAATACTGCTCATCACTTGCGGTCTTACCGATTTTCTAAACATTTTTCCAGAGGCAATAACAAATGAATGCATAACTTTTAGTTGATCAATATGGCACATAAATAGATACTCAAGCTACTAGCTATGATTCCTCTTTATAGTACATCATCTAACCTACAAATCCGGTCTTTTCTCCAAACACCGAGACCGGTCAAATACTATAAAATGATCCTTAGATAGTATTATACCTTTGCTTGAGTCAAGTCGATCTTTGTCTCCTTTGCATTGCTATCCATGTCATCATTCGATCTATTGGGACTTAACCTTAAAAACATTTTAACACGCAAGTTAGTCCCTTAATACATTGTTGCCATTAATTACCAAAACTACTAACAGAGGCCTAGATACTTTCAGGTGTAAGCCGTTGTGTGGCACAAGAGAGGGCCTAGGTGTGATGGACATAACCATCCTTAGATGAAACCTTAGCGGGTGTAACTTACACTTGAAAATGCATTGTAAAGACCTTGTGATGATCTCCTTGATTCATATGTCTAAGAAAACATGTGAAGTATAACAAGTTGATTATCTATTATGGGTAAAGTGTATAGTCTCTGCAGAGTATAAACCGTTCGAACGACCGTGTCCACGGTGAAGGGCGAGTATGAGAACTTGCTCGAGTTAGTTTCTATTTTGAAATCCTTTGTGGGTGGGATAAAAACTCGTCGGGTGGATGTAACCCGATTTTGGATTTTTTTTTTCCCTAGGTGGATGTTGTTAGTCGGGTGGATGGAGCCATGTGACAAGTGGATGGAACTTGCACTGCTATAACTATTGCACACATTCACTCTCTTTAATAAAATATGGTTTGGTTAAAATGCTAAGCTATAGGAGTTTCTAATTATTGTAATAAAAAATATTGGCTTTAACAAATAAAATAACTTGCGCCATCCTTGTTAAACCTTACGTGTATAACTATTGCGTTCTATGTGTTGGCTTGCGTAGTACTGTTGCGTGTGCTCACCCTCACTACCCCCACATCCCTCAGAACTACGATGATCCAAGAGTTGAAGGCAAAGAAGATGGAGATTATATTAGGCTCTAGTAGTCTAGGTCTTACCTTAGCCTGGCAGAGGGCTTTTCCTCGGTTGTTTTTCGTCATGTTAGTAGTGTAGTAAATGTAGCGGCATATACTCCAGCTAGATCTTGTGAGCACTCGGTTAGCTCTTTTATTCGCAATGGTATACCGAAGTGTATCCAGGAAACTCTTTATAACAATGTTTTGTGATCAATAAATTGTCGGCATTCTCAAAAAAAAGTTTGGCGATTAAGTACCTATTATCCTTTGGTAACATCGCTTTCGATTGCTTCCTTTTGCTTTTGCTTTTGCTTCCTCTTGCGGTTTTATGTAAGGTATCTATTTAGCTTGATCGGTCTTATTGTAAATTTGATCCGATGCGATCTATGTGAACTTTGATGTTTTGTAATTATTGTATAGTACGGTTTATATCCTGTATGAAATGATTAAGTAATGTATATGTAAGCACTATCTACTAATCCATATAATAGTGCGATGAATTAACATAGAATTCTAGATTAGCTAAATCCGAATCCGATAGAGAGGGAGAGAGTGTGGGGCCCACCGCCGCAGCGGCGAGGTTGGACGAGGCGCTGGTTGTGGTTCTCGACTGGACGAGCAGGTCGCCTCCGGTGTCGCCTGGGGGATGACACGGGAAGATGATTCACTAATGGATCTTACCATACGGCAATCTCAGTTACGTTGCGGTGTGTTACAAGTACAACGACCCCTTGATAATAACACCTTTTTGAAGTACCGAGGTGGCAAGTCTAAGCCACGAAGCAGCTGACCTATCACGACTCCTCCAAAAAACCTGCATGTGGGGCCCATTTGCAGGATACTTTGCTCCTGTTTATCCCAAAGTGCAAACAACATAATTCTGTCTTGACTTCTATTTTATCTGCAGAGGATTTGCCTCGAGAACTCTGAACTGTTACTAAGAATCTTACCTCTTGTTGGATGCAGGTGAAGAAAATGATCATCTACGCTGTCGATCATGCCGTCAAGATTCTGAAAGAGCGTTGCCCTTCCCCAACTGCTGGTTAGCATTGCTTCGAAAGGGTTTCTGCGAGAGTTTTAGGAAATAAGTTGATGACAATGGTGTTCGGTAGAATGTACAGTGCTGCCAATAGCTCTTTGGCAGAATAAACTGAGAAAAGGGTTAATGCAAATGATGTATTCTATAGGGATAGTTGAGCTCAAAGAAATGAACGGATTTTAAATTCTCAGATCGCTTCACCTGTTAAGGATAAATAATATGGGGACAGCTATGCACGTACGTACACGTATTTTTATAAAAAGATAAAAGAAGCGCACACTTTATAGAAGAAAGTAACCCATCAACTTGTCTTGGAGTGAATTTATGGACTTGTCTGAGAATCGGTACGACCGCAGTATTGAGTGATACTACTGCAAGTCCGGTAGTTCCGATTGTGATTCAAATTCGGCCAAATTGGATTTTTGAATTTGGGTTAGGTTAAGTTCATGGGTTCAGTGTATATGTGCTGCATAATGCATGTTTTGACTAACGTGGGTCAAGTTCTGAAGAACTTGTTCCCGGAATCATTTTCCTTAGCTATTGGTGTGCAGGTTACTTGGAGGTCAACGACAGTCAACGGTGAGGATGATCAGGACTAAGCTTGGAGAGCTGAGGTTTAGAACGATCGAGGATGCCGGGAGATGTCAATGGACTCAAGTGTGGTGCAGGATGGACAAGGATGACCGAACGAACAGTTCGGTGCGACGGGTTGGATCAAGTGGCACGGGGTCGGTGCAAGTGCCATGGAGGTTTCGGTGTGAGCCGGACGGGAGAGACTTGCCGACATGTTGAGAGCCGTTGATCAAACCTACACGTGGCGAAGCAGGTACTTTCTTCACCAAGATTGGACTCGGTCTGCGGAGAAGGATCGAGAAAGGGTATTTTGGTAATTTCACCAAATACCGCGTCGGTGACCTCTTGGCTAAACCGCGGCGCAAGACGACGCAAAGGAAGGCGGTTTAGGTCAAGAAAGGATGAATTCAGTGCTTTAAAATGTGTGCGTGAGGTAAACCCATTTGTGAGTGGGCTTAACGGGTGCCCAATAGGTATAGTCTTCTAGAAGCCTTAGCCTCTCTATAAATAGAAGGGTGTGCTGTCTAGCAGCCTCTAAGCCTCATACATGAAAAACCCTAACTTGTATTGTTAGGACTTGGAGAGGAAAGGAAGGGTCTAGGGTTCTAGAGTTGAAGTGATTGTATGCTTTTTGTTTGAGTTGTGTCCTACAAGATGGAGAGGCTGTAAACATCACTTGACCTTGAATTAATCCAAGCAAGGTTCCCTAAGATGAGTTTGTTCATGTTCTCGCTCTCTTTTGATGATTTTGTGATTTTGGTGTCTTACTGTTTTTCCTTTGAGTTTTTGTGGTGATCTGATTGCTGTGACATGTAGGAGTGCATCTAAGACCATCTTGATCATTCTTTACCCACGAGCAAGATTTAGATCATGTTTTGCTTCTTGACTCGGTTTTGAAACGAATTTCGCTCAAATGGATAAACGTTGAAACCTTGACGTGGATCTTCCAAATCTTTGATTGGAATGGGTTCTCAACCTTCTTGAGAAGTTATGTTTCAAGTTTCGTAGTGTTTGACCAAGCGGATCAAAAGTTGTGCCAATTTTGGTTTTTGTTGTCGTGTTGCTCCAGGATAATCGGTAGTACTGCCCTTATAACTGAGGTAGTTCCGCCTGTTTGCCTGCGGTAGTTCTGATTTCCCTGATTCTTTAGTACAACCCTGTGATTTCTGGTTTTTGCTTTGAAGGGTTGGAATAGATTCAAAGTAAGTCTTCCACTGTGCTTATCTATTGATCTTCATAGCTCTCATAGCTATTGGAGAGATATTTATATTGAATCAAAACTCTTAAGCGAAAAATTATCTGAGCCCCTATTCAAACCCCCCTCTAGTCGCCTTTTCGATCCTACAGTACTCAGCAAGTCGTAATGAAAAGTATGTAAATAGTATTTATGCAAGGCTTAACAAGACTAACTTTATGACTATTTCGTAGAAAGCAATATCGATAGTAAATGCAGTAAGTAGATTGTAAAGTACGATTTAAAAGATTAATACATAATTAATAAAGTTCCTTGAAACAACTCGTTAACACCATGTTCACGTCTCAACCAACGACCAATGAACAATCCATTCAATTCCCAACAAACGACCAGAGAACAACCTGTTCACTTCCCAACCAATCCATTCCAATATTTTTTATAAAATCTACCCCTCGTGTGAAATCATCCGGCATTGTCCATAACCGGGGACACAACTATTCAATAGTTTTACACTCTGCAGAGGTTGTACAACTTGACCCACAAGAGATAATCATCTTATATTGTCCGCTCACACACTTCCGAGGTGTGCGACTAAAAGATTATCACAAGGCTTTTACAAACCGAACCATAACATTGCTAATTAGTCGGCCAGGTCCACCCCATCCTGGACATATGGTTGTTTGGTATGGCCTAAATCAATGGTGCACAAAGTTAAGTCCTCAGTGACTACTCAGGCGAAGCAACCACAACCCAAAATTACCCCCCTTTACTGCACGATCACTCGCCCGAGTATAAAATGATTTTCAGTTCAACCCGACAAAATGACAACCCTTGCCATGACACAACAACTTTTAAAAACAGTGGCCACGCCACAATTTCATAGTTTATTTAGTCAAATTTATCATCATTGAATCATGTGATCGAGATACCATCGCATAACTAAAATATGACTAAGCATAATACGCACCCATGTTGGTATTTCAATAATGTTCAACTAAGTTTACCCAATCTATGGTGTCCAATGGTACATATCAACACGTCTTTCACAATCATCCAATGAGGCTTAATTACAATTAGGCATTTAACTATTCTTGAAACCAATTATTATAAAACTAGCAATGCATGTTGATATAAATCAATATAATTTTATAAACTGGGTACGACATGATCAAAGGTCTACGACTTGCCTTCGTTGAAGATTTCGGTTGCTCCAGTCGTCAGGTCTAAGAATTCTTCGAAAACGCCGGTACTGAATTTAGATGAATTTGGAGATGTGAATCACTCAAATCGGAGTTCCAACGAAGGAGAACGGGCTCTCGGAAGTTTTGAAATCACGTGGTCGGAAGGAGATTCAACCGGTTGAAAGGTTTCGGCTACCTTGTCAAAAGAGGTTCGACTGTTGGTGACAAAGAGAGCGGCAGCAAGGTGGCCGGCGGTGAGGCTCGGCGGAGCGGTCGAAGACGACGGGGGCGCTCCGGCGATTTTTCGACGGCGGGGAGGCACGCACCGGGTAGGCCGTGATCTTGCAAAGCCAACAGCGAAGATCATGTCGGCGGAGAAGCTTGGCGGCGGTGTTGGAGGCGGTGGCTCGAGCTCCAGCCGGCGGCGGCATAACGAGGGCGAGAGAGAGAGAGAAAGAGAAAGAGTTGAGGGGAAAACAGGGGAGGGCAAATGGGCTACCTGAGGCTCCATTTAAAGAGGAAAGGGGGAAATCGAGCTACAAGGTGGAGCAGCGGAATTTGCAGCGACGCAACGGAGACGACGATATTTAATACGCATGTCACTGGGGAGATGATGGCATTTAATGCACATGTCGCTGAGGAGGCGACAATATGTAATGCGCACCGAAAACAACAATATTTAATGCGTATGTCGCTGAGGGGGCGGCGAATGCGCATGACGTTGAGGAAAGAGAGGGAGAAAGAACATGCCGAGGCGAGAGTAGTCGAAACCGAAGTGGTAGTCAAAATAAAAAAAAGTGGTCGAAACTAAAAGAGTGCTCGAAACCGAAAAAGTGGTCGAAACCAAAAGTGTGGTCGAAACCAAAAGGGTGATCGAAACTGATGGATGATCGAAACCAAAAGAGTAGTCAAAACCACCCCTCGAAACTAAAGGGGTGGTCAAAACCAAAGGAGTAACGCGGGATGCGGTGATAGGAATAGACCGACGAGAATTCGGAACAGATAGAAAAATGAGACTTTAAACACGAGAAAACTCCAATAAACTCAAAATAAAACAAATTTAAATTAATTAAAGTTTGATTAATTCATATTAAATTATTTTTATTATCTAAAATTTCAAATTAAACTTTAGCAACTTCAACAAAAATCGAACTGTTATTTTTGTTTTCAAAAATTTCAAAAACCAAAAAAAAGATGTTACAGGGCAGGCACGGGGCAGAGAGGCTGGCTAGCCTCTGGATTGATCGGCTTGTCTACGCGCTCGTAATTCCTCCCTCTTCCTGCTGCCTATCCTATGGTCCTGTGCTCTTACATGCTTTAGATAATGTGCTGCGGCAGCTTGTGCTCCCACAATGCCACATGATGGTGAGAGGTGAGGAGGGCAAGGGTTTCATAAAATCTGGGATGTTACACGGACCAGCAAGAACAAAAAAATATATGCAACTATATGCGCACAATCAATTGTATGGCCCTGCCTATGTACACAATGAACCGGGGAAGAAGTATAATAGTCTATCGTTGTAAACCATGTCTGTCGATTACATCACATAACAAATACAGTACTTTGGTGTGAAGCACAACTTCACTCTGAAAATATTCTCCGTCTCAGATATGCTTCGGCTGTTCCAGAACATCTCAGTGAGAAAACAGTAGGTAGAATGAAATATAGATGAGATAAAAAGGGGCGAGTTATACCGTTGAATTGAAGTATAGAACAAAACCATATCATAGCAAAACATGTGAAATACCACACCAGACAAGCACGAAACTAACCTCAAGATATTGGGACAGGCTAGGTGAATCATGGATATGCCCTGTACCAAAATATGACAGTCCATACTCTTCTATATTCTCTAACCTGAACATTGTGGTGGTGTTACAGAACATGTTGTGCATGAAAGCCATCCAAAGGTATTCAGATCGACATTAGTTCAACAAAAACATACCTGTACAGATAATTTACCATGATACCTCCACTTTGTTTAATCCCATTCTCTGATTGGTCGGCCATCCAGTTTATTCTCTCAATCATCTGCCAGAAAAACCAAGTGCTATTATGTACAGCCACTCAAATCTTTTCAACTTTCAAATATAAAATCCTTTGATGGATCATATTATAACACTAAGCCCAAAGTTTATACATGCGAAATAGCATAAGCACGTATCGGTAAAACATCGTGTTAGAATATGATATACAATGCAGTTCTAGGACGTTTGAAATTTTAATTTTTCAAGTAAAAAATGGTTTCTAAACCCTGCAAAACTACATCCCCTCTCAGCATCAACCTTTAAAACTGAATGCGAGATAGTGGCTAACTTACTGCTCCATTTTGCAAGTGAAAATTTGCAACAGCATCTAGAGCTTTTCCTCGCTTTTTCTCTCTGGCAAGATACCTATACATTATATGAAAAGACTATCAGCTGCTGCAATTAACTTATAATGTTCCATCTACTCAGACAATGAATAGCTTCTATGGTTGCTAGTCTTTTCAATGTGTCTTCTTGAGATGTGCATATATAGAGGAAATAAAAATGTTGCATACCTTGCACACAAACGCATAAGAGGAGATTTCAGTGCAGCAGATAGTTTGCTAGACTTTATCCACTGACTTGATTTCAATATATCTTGCAATAGTTCAATTCCTTGTTTTCCATCAAGTTGTTCACTGCAGTAACAGTAGCAGCACAGATGATCATACATTGTGAAGTACCCCTTTACCCTCTTTCTTATTGAATAACCAAAATATTCACAACAAACATGAAAAGGAGTTAACGGATTATAAAACAAGCCTTCATGTTTCCAAAAATAAAACACCCACTTTCTTCAAAAATTTTTAAAAAATCGAAGTATATGAAAGAAAGTAAAACAAAGATCATGGTAGATGGTACTAACTTCCAAAAAGAAAAGAAAAGAAACAAGTTTTTCAGAAAAAGATAAAACATGAATAGAAGTTGAAAGTGTGTGAAGTTCAATTTGAGGCATTTTCTTGAAATGGAACATACACAGCATCACGTATCATCTTCTCTTCCTCTGGAAGAAGGATGGATTCTCTGAAAGTAGAACTGGCTCCTTCTAATGAATTGCCCTCTTGCAACTCTGTCTCTGATAATTTTATTTGGGAGGCCAGCTTAGTGTGAAGCCATTGCATGAAACCAGGGATTGGGCTAAGTGTAGCAAAAATCTGCATGAAATACCAACAAAGAAGCATATGATATTGATGTATCAGTAAACATAGCTGACGTAAACTTAGTTAACATGATGGATTATCTGCTTACAATTAGTGCTACACCCAGAGCAGCATACAGTTTATTGCATTTCCAGTGATTTAGCATATAATTAGCGTAACAGTAAAGGTAACAATGATCATAGACTTCAAAAGTGGTACCTGCACTAAAGGCATATCTCTTCTCAACATCTCAACCACACGCTTGAGAAGAAACTTTCCTAGATTAATACCTGATAAGCCTGGCTGACAATAGCAATAGTCAATCAGTTCATAGATGCCACTTTTTCACTCATGCTAAATTGCCTAGCAAAATACTTTCTTTACTGTTCATAATCCTTGGAAACTTTGTTTACCTGGGTTGACGATATTGAGTAAAACAGTGCACATCTGGCTTCACATTCAGGAGTTGGAGGATCATCCCACAAAACATCCTGATATAATAAAAGAACATAAGGTGCAGAGGAGTAGAGGAGTGGAGTGCTCATTTATTCAAATAAGACCGTGGCAAACTTTAATAACCTGTATAGATGTGGCCATATCTTTGAGGAGGGCAACTTCAATGAAAATCAGGGGCTCCCCTAGTGTAAATGAAGACAATACGAGCACTATAACAAAGCTAATTACAAACTCAAAAACATCATTCTGCAAACTGCGAATCGATGTGTTTAGCAAACAATTGTACAGAACTGTAAATCATACAATTAATTGATCATTTGATCCCTACGAAAATTTCAAACATGCAGCTAGATATCAACTCTTAGTATCGTATTTTAATTATGTATGGTTAGTTAAACATTGCTAAGATTCAGTTGTAGCATCAGCAGTATTAGTCCAAGAGTGCAAGAAACCACAGCCAGCAACAAAATAGTCTGACCAACCTGGTATTGCAGGATGGAAGTATCCGAAACAACGGCGGCCAACACCCAACCTTCTCTTCAAGTCTATGAGATTCCTGATTGGATGCACAGCCTACAAAACGATAACAGAATCATCTGTCAAACCACCGGACTGCACATTGAACAATTCGATGGTGAGTTGGCCACAAACTTCATATGCCACAATCTTCTCCAGCAAGGAGGCCGGATCATCCCAGGTTATCTGGTGAAGCACCAGCGCCGCTGGGCTGAGCCAGGTCGCGAGCTTCTCCTTCAGGTACGCGTCCAGTGCGCGCAGCGCCGGCGCGTTCTCCTCCCTGCATTGTAAATTTGCAATTACCCCCGCAACCAACAAGGATACATCTTGATTAAATCCCCAATCCCCATCAGTCTCTAGTGATAAGTAGTAACGACAACAAGAAGCGTGGCAATGTCAATGTTAAGCTCACCCCAGCAAGGCGAGGAGGTCGGCGCGGAGGACAGCGAGGAGTTTGAGGCCGCCGGGCTGCGCGTTCATGGCCTCGAGGAACCCGGCGTACTTGGGACGGAGGGCGTCCCGGAGCCCCCGCTCCATCCGGTACAGCGCCGACGCCGCGCCGCCCTCCTCCCCACCCGCCCCCGGCTGCTCCTCCCCACCCGTCGCGGCGGCGGAGGCGACGCTCATGTACTGACGCATGAGGTCGCGGACGCGCGCGCGGGGCAAGTCGTAGTCGATGGCGAGGGAGCGAAGGATCTCGCGGCGGCCGCACCAGTCCAGGGAGCGGTAACCGTCGGAGAAGCCGTCGAGGGCGGCGGGGGACGGGGAGGCGGCGGAGACGGAGTCGTGGAGCCAGTGGCGGACGGAGGCGGCGCCGGGGTCGGGGCTGGCGGGTGGCGCCGGGGAGGAGGGGATGGGGTCGGGGTGCATCCGGGCGCGGAGAAGGACGGCGAGGGATCTCGGGGTGTGGTTTCTGGTCATGTGACGCAGTCGGGGTTCGAAGGCGGCGAGGAGAGGAAGGCAGGAAGGGTCGCGTCGCCGGCGTGGCAGTTTGGACGGAAGCCGAGTGCCAACTTCGCGGTTGGGTTCAGCCGTTGAGGTGTCGGTCGTAAGAAAGCAAATCGTACGGCAGTCAGAAAAGAGAATAATGAACTTTGCATTCCTTTGAAGGAACGCCACGCCACCCATTTTTTAGGATATCCCCTCAAAAATTATGAACAACCAATAAGATGTTCAGCGTTGAAACGGAATTCAAACTTTACATAAATAATACTTTTCTTTGACATATAAAGCAAAATAATAAATTAAAAGATCATGATACATACATCAATGAGCATCGCATTAGTGCAATACGATAGAACAAGAACTACGTGTAACAATTTCGTAAAGAGGGAATTGGTAATATACCATCCCTTTAGATGTCAATCTAGCATATACCCATCTTCCAGAGTTAATTGATAATATACCCCTCTTTAGATGGAAACCTTGATTAAATACCACGTTTGTATTATTTTATTATTTTCATTTGTTTTCTCCCGTTATGGCCAGGCAATAGAACGATTTTGCTCTTACTCGGGTCCGCCACTCCACCCGCTCACCTATCGCCATCTCCTCCCACACCATCCGCACCGCCACTGCTTCCTCCTCGCGTCTTACCTTTCCTTGCCTCCTACCCATCCCCTCCTGCATCGTCCGAAGAAGTAGTGTGGAAGGATGTAATCGCCTAGCGCGCTCATGCTCGTTATTGCTTTCAACTAACGTGCACTCAACTTGGGTAGTTAGCAGGAAACGTGTTGTGCAGTCGAGCTGGGTGGTTGTCGAGGAAGATGGGTGCAGCATCGTGAGCTCGGCGGTTGGATACATGTCTCAGCGTTGATAGATAGGGGGACGACAGCTAGATATAGGGCGGTGCGGCACTAGCGGAAGTCGCGGTGGCGTGAGCCTTGGGGAGGGGGCGGAGGCAGAGGTTGTCAGGGTCTGTTTTGCTAGGTGGGGGCGGCGTGAGATGTTGTGCAGCGGCCGAAGGTGGGGATGATTAGGGGGTGATGCAAATGACAGAAGCGACAACATTAGGGGTGAGGTAGCATGTATGCGAGGAGCAGCTAGCGGGGAGGGGTGTGGGGCTTCACGGATGCGACGGCGTTAGAGGCGAATGCGAGGACCAACGGGCACAGAGGGGCGAGATCCGTCGCGGATGAGGTGGCATTAGAGGCGGATGCAAGTGCACAAGACAACGAAGATGCACCAACCCACGTCCTCCTCGTAGGAGGGGTGGAGACGACAGATCCTAATCCATCGTGCCCAAATCTGGAGTCACTGATAGTGCAGAATGTTAGTGATATGCCCTACAAGCAATTATAGATATGATTGTATCACGTTTATGTTTATAAGTTATAGAATAAATGTTATTTTGTTCCTTGAATGAATCATCATTGATAAAGATAAACAAGTATGTAACTTGTTGGTGAAGCTCTTTAACTTATATGATGTCGTTCTAAATGAATCCCTTATCGGATGTCACTGGTCGGAACACTAGTGACTCTATCGACCAACGCATATATTGATTGATAATCATGTTTCAACGGTAATGAATATAGGGATATCGAATCAATAATGTGAACATATATTAGAGAACATAGTGTTGAATTGACCCACCTTGAGACACTGTTGAGATTGTTATGATTTCATGTGTCATCAGTTGGTCTCAAGCAATGATGATGTATAATTTTTAGATATGAGATCAACATGGTTTCCTACATGTGTAATAGTACACTTTGGGGTTACCAAATGCTACTCTGTAACTGGGTAGTTATAAAGGTAGCTTTCAGATATGCTATGAAACGTGCAGAGGAATGTGACTGGTCGGATATGGGATTTGCCCCTCCTAGCATAACAGGAGAGATATCTTTCGGCCCCTCGATGTGGTCGGATAAAGAAAGTGTATAGTCATGCCACTAGCGGTTGAAGAGTTCGACCACGTGAAGTTATCCAACACTTGATCGAGAAAGTATTAAACAGTCCATGAATGACAAATAATCTCACATGGAATTCAACTAGATATCGTGAGGCAAAGGGAGAATACACGAGCAGGTTGCTCAATTCGACCAAATACAATTAGTCGTATGGAGATATGAGCTGGTCGTAGGCTGGTCGAACATAATCACTAAGTGGTCGTAAACTAGTCGTAAGGAGTTATGAACTAGTCTTGACTAAATATGAACTGGTCATATCGAGATACAAACTGGTCATAAGTGATAAGGACCTGGTTGTAGATCATGTTGCATTAAAGTTCACCCTATATAATTTATATGTATTCGGAAATCATTATGTCTTGCTAGAAACAACTAACGACTCATGGTCGAAAAGGTGTTTCCGAGTCACAACCGTTTATGCATGAACCTACTTAACGGGTTGGAACAAATGTGTTCGGATATGATCAGTCATGGGCACTATAAAAGAAGATGCATGAAGCTGTTGGGAAAGAGATGAGATACACATGACGTGAGTTGCTCCACTGAAATCCTAGCCGCTATCTTCTTGAGAGCCCTACCGTGCGAGTTGGTGCTAGCACACTGGTGCACTGTGTTCCTTCCCTGGAAGTGTGGATACCGTAGAGGCACTACTACGTTTGTTGTAGTGCTTGAGAATGATCCGCAATCTTCACAAGGAGCGCGACTGATTACTAGAGGAGATGATCGGCGATGAGGACGCTGGACGATCGACTATGAACACTACATCGACACGCTCTACGTTGGATCCGACTGCTCCAACTCTTCTTCCGCTGCACTGCCCGTCTGGTGGTAACGATCTATGATCTCTTGGCTGCATGGCATTCTGGCTTACATGGTAGAATTTTTGAATTATCAGCTAGCGCAGCCTACCCGTATCTCTATAGTGGTATCAGAGCCATCTTGTGTAGTTCTTGATCTAGATCGGTCACATATACTTGATATTTGGTAGTAGTATATTGGATCTATTATTGGTCTGGTTGGATAACCTGGATCGGTTCATATGGATGGAACAATTTAGGCACTGGTTGATAAGATCAATCAGTTTTTCGACGATAGTAGATGGGTTTGCGGGAGGTATGAGTTGAAAGCACCAGTTGATTTACTCGACTTGTTTACGACCATCTTGCATGATTCTCCTATCGGTCGGACTTCCGTTATCGGGGAATGCTGCAGTGCGTGGTCTTACCAGGCAGTGATCGGATTGGTTGGGAATAAGGTTAATATGATTAATCTGATGATTTCCATGGCTCGATTACGTGAATAAGATTCATGTCTCGAATATTTTTCCAAGGGCGCTGTCCCTTTGATCCGCCGTGCTAGGTAATCGTAGTTGCGTTATTTGGTAATATGTGTTTATGTCACCCGATAGAATTGGATTCTATGCATAAACGCTTTTTGCAAGGATTGATGTGAATGGTATGGCCCATTATGTATGTGATGCATATATGGATTTTCATGGCCTGCATGTCATGCTGTGAGATAGACATCGAGCTACTTATTATTGTATAACGGTCTGCGTGCCAACTTGCGGTGTTTGATATTATCATATGAAATTCATTACTAGCTTTTAGGAATAATTGCTTAGTAGATTAATGAGGTGCTTTCAAGTATGATGGCTCGGAGGACAGGAAGTATGGTGATGGTTATTGTCATGATAAGGGTCACACTATTTCACAGTTTAATATGATTATCTGTGAATGCTTATATTGTTCCTGTTATACAATTGATCATATTTTATCATTAGATGTTTTAACATGATAGAGTAGTATCCCTCAAGAAAAATTAAGTAAATTTGATGTCTTTTCAATAGCTACTACCATCACGATTTTGATCGTTAATTGGTAGATCTACCAAAGTAGGGTGCAATTAACGAAATAATATTGGGTTGGTGTCGGACACCCATATGCATAGTATTGGTTTAACTTAACAAGGCTATCAAAGCAGTTTTGGACCTTAGGGCATAATATTTGTTGCTAGGGCATAGAGATGTCACCCAACAAACAAAAAGTCATATGAGATATGATTAGCAAAAGGTTGCTTACCTAAATCACGAGGTTTCTAGCAGTGATGCCAAAGCTCTCTAGGACTTATTGATATATGGATCTTGAACCCACTATATGCACTTAGAGGGAAAACTAGTCGTAGAACTGGTTGTAGAACATATGGTGGGAGTATCTTTTATTGACTGTTAATGATTAAGTTCGACCAGGTATGGATTGGTCGTATGGTGATACGACCAGGTTCAGACTAGTCGTATGAAGATACGAGCTGGCCGTAGACTAGTCGAATATAACCAACAAGAGTGTCTATTAGAAGATATTACATAAACATAGTGCTGAATTTTTGCATATATTTCTGCTATAGATAATGGCACCTACTACATCTTCTGCACCTAACTTTAACTTGTGATCTATTCTTGAGAAAGAAAAGTTGAATGGAACCAACTTCATTGACTGGTTTCGTAATCTGATAATTGTTCTCAAACAAGAAAAGAAAAAATATGTTCTAGAGGATCCCTATCCCGAGGAACCGAATGCTGTTGCTACTCATACTAAAAAGAATGCTTATGAGAAGCATTGCAATGACGCAGTCGATGTGCACTGTCGTATGTTTGCTACCATGAACTCTGAGCTTCATAAGCAATATGAGACCACAGACGCTTATAATATGATTATGGGTCTGAAGGGTATGTTTTAGGACCAAGCAAGGGCAGAGAGGTACAATACCTCTAAGTTATTATTTTCTTGTAGACTGTCAGAAGGTAACCCGGTCAGTCCTCATGTGAACAAGATGATTGATCACATTGGGAGCTTGGAAAAGCTTGATTTACCCCCTTAGACAAGAGTTGGCCACTGATGTGATTCTCCTATCGCTCTCTGTGAGCTTTGAGCCAATCATATTGAATTTTTATATGAATGGTATGGAGAAGTCAATGACCGAGTTGCATGGCATGCTTAAAGGTGCTGAGGAGAGCATCAAGAAAATTATAATCATGTGATGATAATTCAAAAGACTTGACGAGGATCTAGAAATCCTCATTTAATTATTTATCTGTAATCCTTATTATGGATAATGACGCCATTATATGGTTCTTGAGTATACCCCTTAATGTTCATAAGAGAGAAGCTGGAGTCGTAAAATCTTCTACGACTACCTCATGATCGTAAGTTCTTCTATTATCACCTCATGGTCGTAAGTCATTCTACGACCAGGTCAGCTACCCTATAGTCGTAAGTTCTTCTACGACTAGTACGTGATCGTAAGTTCTTCTACGATCGCCTCATGGTCGTAAGTCCTTCTACGACCTGGTCAGTTACGACCACCTTATAATCGATCGAGCTTACAGACAAGTATGCCCAATTGATTAGGGTATCTAAACAGTTAGTATACGCTATTAATCTTCGGAATAACTGCATGATTAATCTCTCTGTCCTGGTGATAACTGTCTGGCGACGTGGGAACGTTACTTCTCCAACAGTAATCTCCGGTAACCTCGCCATCATCTGAAGCATTGATACGCCCTTTGGGCTGGGGAAATTGTCGCCCACTTCGAGCACGCTATAAAAGGCAGAATCACCAGACAGCGGAGAAGAGGGGAGCATACGAGAGGAAGAAAGACATAATCAGGAACACAAGATATTACATTTTAGTCTTTCTCTTGATCTGTAACCAGCATCCTCAATATAGCCACACATGAGTAGGCCAGTAGGGTTGTTATTCTCTCCGGAGAAGGCCTGAACCTGTATAAAAATCCCTGTGTCATTCTCTCTACGTGATTTGAGTCTTGGAGACCCCCCGAATCAAACAATCATTTCGTAAGTTCGGTTCTAAAACACCGACAAGACTACTAGCTTCAAGAAGAAGGGTAAGTCGGGAAAGGTAAAGGGCAAAGGAAAGACTTAAAATGAGATCGAGAGTCTCAAGGCTAAGCTTAAAAAGCTCAAGCTGGGTCTTAAGCCTGACACGGAATGCTACCATTGTCATGAGATTGGGCGTTGGAAGAGAAATTGCAAGAAGTACTTAGTAGAAATGAAAAAGAACAAAGGAAGACTTCCAGTTCAGGTATAAATGTTATAGAAAGTAATATTGCCCCTTCTCTGATCAGTTCTTGGGTATTTGATACCGGATCGGTTGCTCATATTTGTAATTCGATGCAGTGACTGATAAGGAGTAGAAGTTTGGCCAGAAGAGATGTTGATCTTTGGTCGGCAATGGAGCAAGAGTTGCTGCATTCGCTATTGTCACCTTACCATTAGCTTTACTCTCAGGATTAGTTATGAAATTGCATAATTGTTATTATGTTCCAGCCTTAAGCAAAAATATTATTTCTGCTTCTTGTTTAGGAGCAAAAGGTTATGAGTTCAGAATAAAGAACAATTGTTGTTCAATTTATTTTGAAGATATGCTTTATGGCCAGACTCCACTGGTGAATGCATTTTATGTTTTAAATCTTGAGGAGATGCGAAGATGGAAGATAAACCTTTGTGTGACAAAGGAGAAAGAAGATTGTTAAATAGGAAACTTTGTGTGAGGAGGAATTTTTCTATGTGAAAAACCTATTAATATTTTTGGTCTTAATTAAAAATTGGGTAAAGTATTAATATTGGGAATACTATTTTACCTATTTACCCAAAATGGTTTATGGATCTTGTGAATGAATGTGTTTCATTCTTATTTGCTTCATTTGATATTCTTGAAGTGGTATTGTCCATCTTATGCAAGATTGTCTGTTTGAACAAGTTTTCTTTATGAAAAAGCAAAAATTTACAAGTGGTATTCTTTTAAATAAGCCTTCTAGTCAAAAAGATTTTACAAGTCTTATCTTGTTTTAAAGGCTAGAGTTTTGTGGAAAAAAAATAGAATTGCTTTTACAAGTGGTATCTTGTTTCAAAGATTAAAATGCTTATGAAAAATTAAAAGTTTTCAAATGGTATTTTAATTGTTTTCAATGCTTTTCATTACATTTCATTTTGGAAAACAAATGTCATATTGGCCTCATTCCAAGTTGCTTTACTCTTCTCGGCCATACAAAGGGAGCTTGTAATCTTTTTGATTTTGCTCAAAGATATTGACAATATATCTTTTTGAGCTCAATATGGTTTGAAATACACATATCCCTTTAGACTTTCTTTTAGAAAATGAGCTTGATATCTCCATGCAAGTGTTTGTTGGAGATATCTCAAAATGGAGATTATTTGAATATGTTTCAAATATTATTTCGAGTGGTTCTCAATCTAATTGGTTTAAAAAAGGAAGTATGTGCTATGATCAATAGGTTTGTGACCTATTTTGTTTCTCCTCACATTCTTGAGAACAATATCTCCATTGATCATAAGTATAAATTTCATATTCTTTGTGACCAAGCTCCTCAATTTGAAAAAGTTCTCTTTTTTATCTTACTTTATCTTTGAATGATTTATGTCAAAAGGAGAGAATATTTCAAAGATCAATAAAATGATTTCAATTGCCAAGTTCTTTTCTTTGCAAAACATATTTCTTGGCTTTAGATTTGTTTTGGACTTTTTGGTGTTTAATGCCAAAATAGGGAGAATTTGTATGTTATCAATATATATCCCCACATTTGGATGATTGATATATTCTCCTTTGTCATTTGATTTGATATATTCTCCTTTGTTGTTTGATTTATACCAAAAGGGGGAGAATTCTTATAGGGGAGAATGCATTATTTTTACAAGCATATTATTATTATATGCATATTGATTGATGCTTTAAATTTCACATTTTGACATAAATAGACATAGTTCGATAGCTTAAATTCTTATATTATGAATGTTATGTCTATTTATATCCAAATGTTATTGTTGAGAAATGATTTATCATCAATCACCAAAAAGGGAGAGATTGAAGTATCTAGACCCATCATTATGAGTTAATGGGGTGTTTTGGTGATTAATAACAAATCTAATTGTAATACTAACAATTCTATTGCTATATCTAGTGTGTAGTCTCATTTGGATATAAAGGTGAAATTCAACGAGGTATGCATTCGACTTACACTCTCATATAATGTTGCATTCCTCGGATCCAAAATATAGGTTGAACTCCACCAAAAGTATAATTTGAATATGTGCATATGTTTCTATTTACACATTTGTGTATGCACACATTTAGGGGGAGTTCATGCTATATTTTGTGGTTTCATTAGTATTGATCCATGTTCTGTTTTTCACATATATTTGGAATCTTTACTTTAAAACATATCTGTTTGAGTATACAAAACTTGTGTAATCTTTGTATACTTATGTTTTGAGTACACAAAACTTATGTAGTCTTTATATACTCATGTTGTGAGTATGTAGAACTTGTGTAGTTCTCGTATACTCATGTTTTGAGTATGTAGAACTTGTGTAGTTCTCGCATACTCATGTTGTGAGTATATATACATGACTTGTGTAGTTTATATATACTCATATCGTGTTACATTATCTACATTCATTTTAATGTGCAATTGAAGTGGTTATCATCAATTACCAAAGAAGAAAAGATAGAAGTATCTTGTTCCACCATTATGAGTTAATGGTATGATGTGATAATTAGTGATAATCATATTGTGGAACTAACATTTTCCATGAGTTGAATGTATAGGTTATGTTCCAGGATGATGATAACTTGGGATGATCATGAGTTGATCATCAAGTCAAGATTCAAGTAAAGGATACATCATGTGTTGATGCATATGAAGAGCTTGAAGAAAAAAGAAATCATCGTGTGTCGATGATGTTCAAAGACAAGACCCATCATGTGTTGATGGAGGTCTAATGAAGGGTGCATCATGAGTTGATGCATATCAAGACTTGGAATAAAGGATGCATCATGCGTTGATGCACATCAAGTCAAGAGAAGACCCATCATGTGTTGATGGAGGTTGAGTGAAGAATGCATCACGAGTTGATGCATATTCAAGAGAAGAACTTGAAGAAAGAGAGATCATCATATGTTGATGATTGTCAAGTCAAAGACCCGGACTTGAAGTGTTGATGTGTGTCATCAAGCTTTAAGTAGATGCAAGGCAAAGGTATGACTAGCTAGGGCTAAGGATGTGTTCCTAATCTTTTACCGGTCTTGGTGTTTGGTTGGAAGACCGAATTGCTAGTATAGATTGCCGTACTATTAAGAGGAGTCTTGACTAGTAGCATGAGTTAGTAATGTGTTGATAGCTCATTGTGGTTGCTCTAGCTCATCTATGCATGGATCTATTGTTTGCGAATGTGTTTTGCAAATGATTGATGCTCATGCATTTAATCCTTGTAGCATGGGACTATAATTTGCAAATGTGTTTTGCAAATGGTTGAAGTCCATACACCTTAGCCTTATGGCATGATGCTGTTATTTGCGAATGTGTTTTGCAAATAGTTGAAGCTCATGTTTGATTTCTTGTAGCATATGACTTAATTTTGCAAATGTGTCTTACAAATGGTGTAAGTCCATGTACCTTATTCCTTGTGGTGAGTATTCTAAAGGTTTGTAAATGTGTTTTGCAACTTGTTCAGAATATCACCTATATTCCTTGTTGGAATTGCACTCAAATGGGCGAATGTGTTTTGTCATTTAAGTGAAGCCAATGTATTTGGCCTCTGTGCATTGCTTCTGTGGTCTGACGGTCTGACCGCCTGTGTGGACCGGTCTGACCGGTGCCAAACCGGTGAAAGATCTAGACCCGCCATTATGAGTTAATGGAGTGTTTTGGTGATTAATGACAAATCCAAATATGAGACTAACTCTTTTATCAAGTATCATCTTTATGTAGTCTCATTTGGATATAAAGGTGAAACACAACGAGGTATGCAATCGACATCTCAATTTATATAATGTTGCATTTCTCGGATCCAAAATATAGGATTGAACTCAACCTTAAGTTAAACTTGAATATGTGCATATGACCTCATTACACATTTGTGTATGCACACATTTAGGGGGAGTTTTATCCTATACTTTGTGGTTTCATTAGTATTGATCCATATTCCATTTTCCACATATACTAAGGATCTTTACGTTGAAACAAAACCTTTGAGTATACAAAACTTGTGTAGTTCAGTATATACTCATGTTAGAGTATATAGAACTTGTGTAGTTCTTGTATACTCATGTTAGAGTATATATAACTTGTGTAGTTTATATACTCAATTGTTCTCTCATTTATCATCATTAAATTTATGAAAATTTAAGTGGTTATCATCAATTACCAAAGAGGGAAAGATTGAGGTATCTTGTCCCACCATTATGAGTTAATGGTATGGTATGGTAATTAATGATGATCACATTGTGGAACTAACATTTTCCATGAGTTGGATATACGAGTTATGTTCCAGATGATGAAGACTTGGGATGATCATGAGTTGATCATCAAGTCAAGAGCTTGGTGTAAATGATGCATCATGAGTTGATGCTTATCAAGAAGAGATGATCATGAGTTGATCATCAAGACAAGAGAAGACCCATCATGTGTTGATGGAGGTCAAGTGAAGGATTGCATCATGTGTTGATGCATGTGAAGACTTCGGGATGGAGAAATCATCATGTGTTGATGATGTTCAAGACAAGATCCGAAGTGAAGAAATCATCATGAGTTGATGAGTGTCAAAGTTAAAGACCGGACTTGAAGTGTTGATGTGCGTCATCAAGCTTCAAGAAGATGCAAGGCAAAGGTATGACTAGCTAGGGCTAAGGATGTATTCCTAGTCTTTTACCGGTCTTGGTGTTTGGTTGGAAGACCGGATTGCTAGTATAGGTTGCCGTACTATTAAGAGGGGTCTTAACTAGTAGTTTGAGTTAGTCATGTGTTGATAGCTCATTATATTTGCTCTAGCTCATCTAGGCATGATGCTATTTATTTGCGAATGTGTTTTGCAAATAATCGAGGCTCATGCATAATCCTTGCAACATGTGACTTAAGTTTGCAAATGCGTTTTGCAAATAGTGTAAGTCCATGTACCTTATTCCTTGTGATGAGTATTCTAAGGGTTAGCAAATGTGTTTTGTAACCTACTGAGAATATCATCTTTGAAACCTTGTCGAAAATTGCATTCAAATGAGCGAATGTGTTTTGCCATTTGAAGTGGTGCAATTGCTTTGGCTCTGTGAATCACGGTCGGACGGCGGTGGTCACCGATCGGACCGGTGGCAAATCGTCCGACCGTTGTGCTCTGGCGGTCGACCGATTACACTTGAACCGATTTCCTTGTGCGGAAGTTCATTGTTGTAAAATCGAGCTTCATGGTGAGGAAGTTCGGAGTTCGAGCGAACGGTTTTCCAGAGCTCCCATTTTGGGGACTTAGCCAAATTCGCGAAGGCGGTCGGACCGACCAAGACGGGCGATCGGACCGATATCTGTGATCCGACCGCCGATGCATGGCGGTCGAGCGTGAAGGCCCAACGGCTACTTTTCTAGCCGTTGGCGCATAGAAGCGATCCGACCGCCATTGGTTGGCGGTCGAGCCGCCTGGGTCGCTTTTGATGGAATCTTCTCCCAACGGCTAGTTTTTGTGTGTAGGCTATATATAGACACCTTGGCGGTTGGGAGATCTTTCTTTGTGCCATTGTTAAGTGATACACTCATTCTTTGAGCTAAGAGCAAGTCTCTATTCTCTTTTGTGCATGTGTTGCACTTGGTGAGACTAGAGAGCAAACCCTAAGTGCATGTGTTGCCTTAGGTAGTGGATTGTGTATCCACGTGAGCGTTGACACTTGATTAGTTCAAGTGAAAGTTTGGATTTGTTACTCTTGGTGTTTGCCGACACCTAGACGGCGTGGAGGCGTCGTGCTCGGTGACCTTCTCAAGAAGCTTGTGAGAAGGTCCGACGGTTGTAGTGGTTTGGTGCTCGCCATCTCCGGAGTGGAGGAAGAGCAACCATAGTTGAGCGAGGTGTTGGTTCGGTTTGGAACCGGTCCAAGTGTTGGACTTACCTCGGAGGTGTGTGCTCATTTGAGGAGCCGGTCCAACGCGGGTTGGGCTTACCTCAACGTGGATTAGGGGAGACCGGCAAGTCTCCGAACACCACGGTAAAACATAATCGTGTCATCTTGTTTTTACTTGTGCTTTACTTTGAGCTATTTACATTCTTGCTTTAATTGCTTATATATCTTGTATGATTGCTCATATTGTATTGTGTTCATATTGTCGGTGCACTTAGTTGAGCCTAGTTGATTTAGGTTTTATTTGTGCAAAACCAATTCGCTATTAGCTTCCGCATATATATATTGGTTTAGCCCGATAAAGTTTTTAAAACCGCCTATTCACCCCCCTCTAGTCGGCCACCTCGATCTTACAACCGGTCGAACCGCCATGTGTTGGGCGGTCAGACCGGTGGCCATTTGAATTGTTTCTCTGTGCGGTAGTTCCGCCGTTGAGAAAACGGTACTACCATGGTGCGGAAGTACCGGAGTTCTCGCGGCACGTTTTTTCCAGAGAAGCACCTTTTGGAGGTGCGTCAAATTTCCTCAGGTGGTCGGACCGGCCAGCCTTGGCGGTCTGACTGATTTGGCGACGGTCAGACCGGCCATTAGATGGCGGTCCGACCGGCCATGAGTCAAACGGTTAGTTTTATAGCCGTTGGCGCATGGGCGGTCCGACCGGTCATTAGTTGGCGGTCAGACCGGCCCTGCACTATTTCGAGGGAATCTTTCCCCCAACGGCTAGTTTTTTGATGTGGGCTATAAATAATCACCTTGGCCGGTTGGGGATGGTTGCTGGTGTTATTGTGAACCTCTATTGAGCCTCTTGAGCTAAGAGCAAACCTCTCATCTGTTTTGTGCATGTGTTGCCCTTGATGAGATTTGAGAACAAACCCTAAGTGCATGTGTTGCCTTAGGTAGTGGATTGTGTATCCACTTGAGCGTTGACACTTGATTAGTTCAAGTGAAAATTGAGTCTTGTTACCGGTGGATTGTGGATTGTGTTTGCCGACACCTAGATGGCGTGGAGGCGTCGTGCCCGGTGATCTAGATGGATTGTGTTTGCCGACACCTAGATGGCGTGGAGGCGTCGTGCCCGGTGATCTTCTCAAGAAGCTTGTAACAAGGCCCAGCGTGTTGTGAGTGGTTTGGTGCTCGCCATCTCCGGAGTGGAGGAAGAGCAACCTTAGTGGAGCGAGGTGTTGGTTCGTATTGGAACCGGTCCAAGTGGTTGGACTTACCTCGGAGGTGTTGGCTTAATTAGTGGAGCCGGTCCAATTTGATTGAGCTTACCTCAACGTGGATTAGGGGAGACCGGCAAGTCTCCGGACACCACGGTAAAACAAAATTGTGTCATCTTGATTTGTCTTGTGTTTTACTTTGAGCAATTTACATTACATGCTTTAATTGCTTATATATATCTTTGTATGATTGCTCATATTGTATTGTATTCATATTGTTGGTGCACTTAGGGAAGCCTAGTTGATTTAGGTTTTAATTGTGCAAAACCAATTTGTTATTAGCTTCCTCATTATTAATTGGTTTTAGCCGAAAGAATTTTTAAAACCGCCTATTCACCCCCCTCTAGTCGGCCACATCGATCTTACAAGTGGTATCAGAGCTTGGTCTCTTATTTATTAGACTTAACCGTCTAGAGAGTCTGATAAGTGCTTCTTTGTGGGGAATCCTAAGGAAACTAAATGATATTATTTTATAATCGGGTCGATAATAAAGTGTTTGTTACCCGTAATGGTGTCTTCTTAGAGAAAGAGTTTCTTTCCAAAGGAGTTAGTGGGAGCAAAGTGCAACTCGAAGAAATTCGGGAAACATCTAAAAATAATTCAACTCCTACTGAATCTCTACAAGATGAATAAAATATTGTAAAACCTATAAATGAGGCATCAGCCCAACGTAGATCTAAAAGGCCACGTCAATTGCCTATATGGTATTGGCATGACGTTTTATTATTGGATAATGATGACCCTAAGACTTATGCAGAAGCGATAATAGACCCAAACTCTGAGTCATGGTTTGCAGCCATGAGATCCGAGATAAAATCCATGTATGACAATCAAGTTTGGAACTTGGTTGATCTACCTAATGGTGTTAAAACCATTGAGTGTAAATGGGTTTTTAAGAAAAAGATAGATATAGCTGGAAATATTCATATTCATAAGGTACAACTGGTTGGAAAGGGATTCAAACAAATTCAAAGTGTTGATTATGATGAAATCTTCTCACCTATCGCTATGCTCAAGTCTATCAAGATCATTCTAGCTATTGCTGCATATTTCGATTATGAGATATGACAAATGGATGTCAAAACGGATTTCCTAAATAAAAATCTAAGTGAGAATGTGTACATGACACAATCTGAAGGTTTTGTCGGTCCACGGGAACCTAGAAAGGCATACAAGCTTAAGAAATCCATTTATGGATTAAAGAAAGCATCTCAGAGTTGGAACATTCGTTTTGATAAAGTAGTCAAAGGGTTTGACTTCATCAAGAATGAAGAAGAACCTTGTGTTTACAAGAAGGTTAGTGGGAGCAAGCATGTGTTTCTAATATTGTATATGGATGACATACTACTGGTCAAAAATGATATTTCTATACTTAAATCTGTTAAAACTTCATTGAGAAATAGTTTCTCGATGAAAGATTTAGGAGATGCAGCATATGTTTTGGCATAAGGATATATAGGGATAGATTTAAAAGACTAATTGGATTAAGCTAAGATATGTACATTGACAAGGTGTTGAAGTGGTTCAATATGCAAGATTCCAAGAAAGGTTTCCTGCCCATGTCACATGGTATTAGTCTTAGCAAGAGTCAGTGCCCTACGACCACTGATGAGCGAGATAAAATGAGTAGAATCTCATATGTTTCGGCTATTGGATCTATTATGTATGCCATGCTATGCACACAACTAGATGTGTCGTATGCTCTAAGTGTTACGAGCAGATATCAGTCAAATCCAAATGAAGATCACTGGATAGTAGTTAAGAATATCCTTAAGTACTTGAGAAGGACTAAGAATGCATCCCTTGTTTATGGTCGTGAGAAAGAGCTGATCGTAAATGGTTACACTGATGCTAGCTTCCAAACTGACAAAGATGATTTCAGATCGCAGTCTGGGTTTGTGTTTTGTCTTAATGGAGGAGCAGTGAGCTGAAAAAGTTCTATAGAATGAACGGTTGCTGATTCTACAACAGAGACTGCGTACATTGCGGTTTCTGAAGCTGCAAAAGAGGTCATATAGATTAGAAAGTTCGTTAATAAACTAGGTGTGGTTGCTAGTGCTTCTAATCCAATGGATCTCTGTTGTGATAATAGTGGAGCCATTGCATAAGCAAAGGAGCCTAGATCACATCAAAAGTCCAAACACATACTTCGATGATATCACATTATTCGTGAGATCATTGAAAGAGGTGATGTGTAAGTGCATATGGATTTGAATATTGCTGATCCGTTGATAAAGTCTCTCCCGTAACCTAAGCATGAGGTGCACAGAAGAGCCATGAATATTAGATACCTGCATGATTGACTCTATTGCAAGTGGGAGACTGTTAGTGATATGCCCTATAGGCAATCATAGAGATGATTGTATCACGTCTATATTTATGAGTTATAGAATAAATATTATTCTATTCTTTGAATGAATCATCATTGATAAAGATTAACAAGTATGTGACTTATTGGTGAAGCTCTTTAACTTATATGATGTCGTTCTAAATGAAACTATGGTCGGATGTCACTGGTCGGAACACTAGTGACTCTATTGACCAGCACATGTATTGATTGATGATCGTGTTTCACCAGTCGTGTATATAGGGATATCGAATCAATAATGTGAACACATGTTAGAGAACATGGTATTGGATTGACCCACCTTGAGACACTACTGAGATTATTATGATTTCATGTGTCATCGGCTGGTCCCAAGCAATGATAATGTATAATCCTTAGACCTGATATCAACATGGTTTCCTACATGTGTAATTGTACACTTCGGGGTTGCCAAATGTTACTCCGTAACTTGGTAGTTATAAAGATAGCTTTCAGGTATGATATGAAACATGCAAAGAAATGTGACTGGTCGGATATGTGATTTGCCCCTCCTAACATAATAAGAGATATATCTCTAGACCCCTCGATGTGATCAGATAAAGAAAGTGCATGACCATGCCACTAGTGGTCGAAGAGTTCGACCACGTGAAGTTATCTAACACTTGATCGAGAAAGTATTGAACAATCCATGGATGATAGATTATCTCACATGGAGTTCAACTAGATATCATGAGGCAAAGGGAGAATACACGAACAGGCCGCTCAGTTCGTCTGACATAGTTTATGTGTATTCGGGAATCGTTATGTCCGGCTAGTAACCGCTAAAGACTCGTGGTTAGAAATGTGCTTCTGAGTCACAATCGTTTACGCATGAACCTACTGGGTCACACACTTAACGGGTTAGAACAAACGTGTTCGGATATGATCCATCATGGGCACTATATAAGGAGATGCATGAGGCTGTTGGGAGAGAGATGAGATACACGTGACATGAGTTGCTCCACTGAAACCCTAGCCGTCATCTTCTTAAAAGCCCTACCGTGCGAGTTGGTGCTAGCACACTAGCGCGCAGTGTTTCTTCCCAGGACGTGTGGATACCGTAGAGACGCTATTGCGGGTGCTATTGCACTCGAGGATGATCCGCGATCTTCACAAGGAACGCGACTGGTTGCTGGAGGAGATGATCGGCGACGAGGACGCTGAACGATCGACTACGACCACTACATCGACGCGCTCTACGTTGGATCCGGCTACTCCAACTCTTTTTCCGTTGCACTGCGCGTGGTTGTAACGATATGTGTGGGTAAAGAGAGAGAGGAGAGAGGATGATGGGTTTGATACAAATGATGGAGGAGCAGAAGTGGATGCGAGGAGCAGATGCGGTGGGGCGCAGAGGTGTGCGCGGTAGGGGTGGGGCGGGTGGGGCGTGTCTGACACATTGGTCCCACTACGTGGCTTCGTGTGAGACCCCAGTTTATTGGGCTTGTAATGCTTAACCATCCATTTGGTCCTAGCATCACAAATCGAATAAGCCGAGACTCGAGACATGTATACTTCCCAGAAATGCAGTATACACACCTCTTTACAAAATTCATGCATCAATTCCATTAATTCACATAGAACCGAAGCAAAGCAACAAACCAGAAGTTAAGATAAATAAAGGATAGTTATTACAAAAGAGAGGCCGACCGGCCAAATGACATATACATATAGAAATTGAACAGCGGAAGCAAAAGTGTCATAAGATGGTCATAAACCAAAAGAGTCAATCAGTGTGCCTTTAACCCACAAGGCAACCGACCGGACCGCCAAGCTAGTCGTCGAATCCACATCACATTTCACAAAAGTGAGGCCCTTGGGGCTCACCCTCCTCCTCTGCAACAAATAGTTAATCAAAGCAAATGAGTACAAAAATTGTACTCCGCAAGACTTACGTGTAGGATCACAGACCTATACATATGCTACATGCAAGCTTATTTAAGTGGAGGCTGTATGTTTCATTTTCAGCACAAAGCAATCTTTATTTGCAATAATGTAGTACATTTAAAAGCAAGTTGACAAATCTGTTTTTAATGTTCAAATAATCGTAAATGACAACAATATAACAGTAGATAGAAGACAACAACAATCCTAGAAGTGACTAAACCATTAGTCACCACAACAATAGCATGAATTACCCATTCATACCAACCATGTCAAATTTTAATTTAAAAGGTTGAAGTCTAACTCTTGCAAAACCTAACCAAGCGTGTCCATAACCTAGGACGAGGCTATTCGAATAGTTTTATACCCTGCATGGGTGTACCAATGTACCCACACGCCAGACCGCCTTTTTGCCACTAGATTAGCATACTTCCTTTGGTGTGCCGGCACAGCTAAGTCCTAGGAGACATTTCCAATATTGTGTATTAACTACGAGCCGCCCGTATGGATAGAAACCCATACGTTGTGTCGGAGTCATTGTAAAGCCTCGGTCAACTACCCGTCTTAGGTAAAGCCTTGGACAACTACAATGCTCCTCGAGGTGGAGAGCCTACCCGGAATCTCCACCACCGCACACCCAACACAAGAACACATATCCTTTTTCACACAACACACACAACCCCCTCCTGCGACTCGGAGATAACACACGCCAAAGTACTTAGTCAAGAGAGGTCCCATATCCCTCTCGCGTGGTTAGCACGCAAAAATACTTAGAGAGTGTGACACAAGATGTTCGGTCCTTGTTGACTTAGACAAGACATCCACAAATACAATAACCCACCATCCAACCACTTGCCTAAGTCTAAAACAATGTTTCATTTTCAGATTTTTACTTTACAAAATAACAAAGCACAAGTGCTAGACATAATGGAGTAATAATCAGATGTGTGATCAAGATCATCGATTAAAATCGATGATCGCCCATTACTACCGAACTAAGCATTTCTAAGCAATTTCAATTCGCAATTTACTAAGTGACAAGAGCTCATCCATCGAACTCAAATCACAACAAATAACCTAGGCTCATGGTAGTAGAGGATAATCAATTCCTACAGATTATGCAACTATAGGATACTAACCATAATTTAACAACAATATAGCAATGCATACATACAAGTTGAAATCAATATATTAGACTTGAAAAATACAGAGATTAACATGATCAAACTGCTTGCCTGTTTGCTGTGAGTCAAGATGTTGCTGAGGATCAATTATATTGTCAACGTGCTCTTCGGACCCTAACGAGAAAGCGAAAAACAACCGATAAGAACGAAGAAAACACAAAGACTCAATAGCAAACTTTCTCCAAATATTCTAAAATTTTTACAGTAGTAAGAGCATGATTTATAAAGAATTTAGCAACAAGAACCAATTGATTTGGATTCTTAATGCAAAAGTTATGACCAAATCAATTTTGCTCAGCTTTTATAAATAAAAAATGCTACTATTCCTTAGCAAAATTTTCTGGAGCTAAACTGAGGTCAAAATCATTTTTAGATTAAATTTTAGTTAAAAATATAACCAACAAAATTTGAATCAACCGAAAAGGATTTAAAATTAATTAGTTATGCATTTTACAAGTTACTACATTTTTCAGTTGATAAATAAATCCTTTCGGGAAAAATCAGAAATAGAATCGACGTGACCGAACTTGGATCGTTGATCTTGGATCCAACGGTCCGAGTTCACGGGACGACGCGCGCGCGACCCCTTAAACCCTAAACGTCAACCGTTGGATCTGGATCCAACGGTCCACGTGGATCAGAGCGTGCGGGCGGTCCGAACGTCCACACGCACACGAGCCGTTGATCTTGGATCCAACGACCCATGCGGACTCGAATCGGGACCGTTGATCTTGGATCCAATGGTCCACAGACCGAAATGCGCGATGAATTCAAATTTCCACGCGATTGTGGGCCGTAGATCTAAAGATCGACGGTCCAAACCGAATCACGTTCAAACCGTCTCCCTGTTTTCGTCCGGCAAAAACGACGGGGAAGAACGGCTCACCGCCGGCGGCTCTGGCCGCGGCGGTGCGAGCAAACGCCCAAAATGAGTTCCAAACAACATTGCGCACCCAATGGTACCAACCGATTTGGTCATGCGGTGGTCAGAACGCCGCAACAGCGGAGACAACCGGTGGCGAAAATGACAAAACGAAAAACGGCGATGAGCTCAGCACGGTTCAAGGGAGCGGGTGCCAAGCAACTAGGGACTAATAAGGAGTTACCTGAGCGCAAAGAATGCACCGAGGAGAGTCGAGACGGCTCGGGTGAAGAAGAATGCGGATTTCGGCCGAAAGGGGGAAATCCAAATTCAGTCACGCCCTGAGCAAATTGAGCAAAATTGAATGAGAGTTAAGCTTCAGAGAGTAAAGGGGGAGCAGAGGGAGCAAAGACTCGAAGAAGAAAACCCATGTTGCACCGCCTCCACCGAAGCTTCAAACTCAACAATGGCGGCCGAAGAATTTTCGAGGAACTGCAGCTCAAGCAAGCTTGTGAGTGCTAGCTGGAGTTGCGGATGTGCTAAAGGAAGCCAATGGTGAAGCAATGGAGTTTAAATAACTGAGGATGACAGTGGGCAACAGCGATATCCCTCTCGGGTCAACACTACCATTAGAACGCGAGAGAGCGACGGGAGCAGTTGGAGAAGAGACGCCTGAGGGAGGAGCACGACGGGCATTAAATGCACACAGAAGTAGCCGTTTAAAGGCGACCGAAAAAGGGACTGCACGCTGCGTCTTTCTCCTCTGCGCACGCCATGGCTGAGCTCACGCGCGCGCTGACCGGAGGAAGGAGACGACGTGTCCGCCGTTGGATTGAAATCGAACGGTTGAGTTAGAACGAGTGGGTTAAAACGATTCGATCGCTCGATTGATCTTGGGCCGTTGATTTGGATCCTACGGTTCACGTTGTGCGAGGCGTTCGGATAGTCCGAACCTTCACGCGATTGTGGACCCTCGGTTCAGAATCCAACGGTTCAAATGGATCGGCGCGCTCGGATGGTCCGAACGTTTCTGCGAGCGTGGGCCGTTCGATGGCGATCCAACGGCTCAAAACCCTCGCGCCCGAACGACCGAGTCGGTGCAGTTAGTTGATCGAATCAAGTCAAGTGGCTCGAGCCCGAGTCTGATTCGAACCCGATGAACAGTGAAAACCAGTTAGTATTTGAATTTGTATAACTGATTTTTGAGAAATTATTTGAGGTAGCAAACAAGCTCCAAAAATTATGAAATTTTAACTAGAGGTTGCTGACAACAGGAGGAACCTCTCATAAAATTTTCAGAGATTTTCATGCACTGAATTTTTCTCCAAAAATTCCAGAAGTTGAAAGCTATGGTTTGACCAAGATTTGACTTGCCTCTAAAAATTATCAAATAATTTCTAAAAATCATGAGATAATTTAGAGGTGTTACCAAGACTCCTTAGAACTTAGAAAAAATATTTCCAAGGGTTTGGCACAAGATCTATGCCAAGGAGGTTTTCGATTGGAGTCAATTAAAGATTTTGATTTAGTATTTTCCATAATTCTTTTACAAAATTTACATAAATACTCCTGGACTTTGAGATGCAAGAAAAGTTTTAATTTCTTCTCATTTTCTTACATTTGAAATACAAATCCATATTTGGGATGTTACACTTCGTAGCATTTTTTACGTAGTGTGTGTGGGATAATTCATCCCGTTGTGCGGGAATAAACCCCTTCTTTTATTAGTTAAGATTACAAGCTCGATTACATTCAGAAGGTTCATGACAAATTCCTTGCTTTACTTGAACACAAAATAGAACAACAGCTAACAGAATCGAAAAAAAGGGAACAACAGCTAACTGGTAACAAGCCTCCAATGGAATATAATCCTTAACTGAACTCATTTATTTTTTGGTTGGACAGCTCTTCAACATGCAACTCACACAAAATTAACTCTGAGTAGCCAATACAACTATAGGTATAATGTTTGGACCCAAAAATATGATTCAGGAACCCTCTGTATATTATGAACTAGTCCCAGATCAATAGCTAACTCACACAGAAAACCGTGATGAAATATCATCTATTTAGTCAATTTAACTAAAAAGATCTCAAAATAACAAATAATAATAATAACTGGATCTTATGGTCAACGTTTACTTAATTTTCCATGCAGAGCTAAAGAAACAAATAAACTCTAGCAATGGAATGGAAAATCTTAGAAAGGTCAATCAACATACCCACAAGCAATCGAGTGGAGAACGTATCCTAATCCGCAAAATCTTCATAGTCCGCCTTCTAAAAGAACTCTTAAGCAGCTTGATATTCTTCAACTCAGCAACGGAGGCGTAAAGCCGTGAGTACATAAAGCACCCAGTAAGCCGTAGGGAAACAGTATGCAAATAATATTAATGCAAGGCTTGCCAAATGTTAGATGTATGGTTCTTTTGCAGAAAGCAGTATTGACAATAAATACAATAAATAGATTGAAATACGTAGTTGAAAAGAGTAATAAATAAATAAACCATTTCATTGAAACAACCAGTGAGCCTCCCATCCACTTCCCAAGACAAACCACCAAGTGAATTACTCATTCACTGAATGAACATTATATTCATGAAGTGAACTTCTCATTCACACTCCGACACATTTTATAAAGAAACTCTACCTCTCGTGTGAAATCCTCGAGCACGTCCATAACCGCGGACACGGCTATTTGAATAGTTTTACACTCTACAGAGGTTGTACAGCTTTTTTCACATAACACGACTTCTCTAGTTTGTTTGGCACCATCGAGACCACTGCTCACTACCTTAGGTAAGCAGTCTAGAGAACGCATCAAGGCCTTTACAAAGTTCTATTTTAACCTGGTTCTGCTCGCTAAGGTTTCGTCTACCTGGCTCCCTCTTGTGCCAAACACAACCCAAACAAAACCAAATCAAAATATCACTCATTAATTAGCCAGGTCCCGCCCAAACAAGACATGTGGTTATACGGTTAAGGCCCAGTTCAATGGCACACAAGATTAAATCCTTAACAAATTACTCAGGCGATCTTACCACAACCCAAAACGTGTTATAATCACACCCTCAATCCACCATTCACTCACCCGAGTGAAAACCATTTTGTTTAACCAAGACCAATGACATACCCTGTCATGGTACACAAATTTTAACAAAGTGGCTAACCGCCACAATTCCATATTTTATTAAATCAAAATTAATCATTATAACACATGTGATAATGAACCCATCGCAACTAATCTTGACTAAGCATCTGTACGATACCCATGTTGGTGATACAAAATGTCCAACTAAAGTTAACCATTCTAAGGTGATAAATGATTAATGGCATTCAAATAATCAAAAGAGACATAATGACAACGGGTCATGGCTAATCCCAAAATAATTGATATAAAGATAGCATGTAATTGATATAAAACAATATACTTTTGAAAGCATAGGTTCAATATGGTCAAAGTACGACGACTTGCCTTGAAATAGATCTTAGTACTGGTCTTGATCTTGATGCACTCCTCCTTGCTCAAAATTCTCTGAAGTATCAACGTCTACACGCAAATAAATTAAATTAAATAAATACAAAATAGAGAGAAAACAAACTCCAAAAAATAAACAAAAATCTCAGATAAATAGATCTTCAATTTAGATGAATTTAGAAATTTGGATGAGCTCAAACGAAGTTCGGATGAAGAAGATATGGCTTCTCGAAGATTGAAACCCTAAGAAAAAGAAAAAGGAATTACTGTTTGTATTTCCTGAATTATTTTTCTACTAAAAATTCAATCTATGACGTCAGCATGGCGCCATTAATGAATTTCCAAAATAAAAGAATATTCAGAAATTAGCCACAGAGGCTGACATGCGGGCCCGAGGACCATGGACCAAATCCATGCAACTGGTGCACGGGTCTAAGGCTCACGGGTTCATGGAATAGTGAATCAGACAAGGGGACCCACATGACAGAGACTTGGTTCGCGGTGGACTGGGTTTACTAGGATTGGATCTAGGTTAGGATTTTGGTTTGACACGCAAACGCTAACGCGGCGCTGACTGAGAGACACGCAAGCGACTCACGGGCGAAGGAGGTGATGTGAACGCTGAGGTGGTGAGCACGCAGATGACACGTCATCTCGACGGCGTAGAGGCTTGGGACCCAAGGGTTTTCGACGATTGGTAGCTCTCCGTTGACGGCGGAGGTGACGATGAGGTAGAGAGTGTGACGAGGATCCCAGAGATGCTTACGACAACCGAAGATGGACAGAAGTGGCCGACGGCGAGGTCGATGCGGCGGAGAAGACACGGGCTCAACGGATCTAGGGTTCCGGGGATTCTTTGGCGAAACCAAGGTGATGGGGGCATAGCTCTCGTCCTTGCGAACTCGAAGAAGGCGAACACGAGGATTCAACGGCTTTGACGGCGACGGAATAGCTCACTGGAGTTTAAGGCGGCGTGCTATTTCTTCGACAGATTTCGACGGCTAGGGTTCCGATCTCGGGTGCTAGCGGCTGGGTATGGGACACGAAGGCCAAGGGCTACCCATCCCCTTTTATACGGACGGCCAGAGGAATCTAGGGCGGATACGGCGAGGAAGGTTTCACACGGCGGCACGGAGAAGAAAAGAGAAAGGAGTCCGCTTCGGAGACGACAATGACGTGGCCATGCGGGACCCACTCGTTAGCAAGGTTGGCTCGGGGTGGAGCGCGTAGCAAATGGCTCTACGGAGACCGACATGTGGGACCAGCTCGGGAGGAGAGAGGAAGATGCGGGCTACGCGGGAGCTAGGCCGGAAGCGAAAAATGGGTCGGGGAATAGTTGTGGGCTGAGCTGGAGATTTGGCCGGAGGATTAATATGAGATTATAATAGCTTTTCCCTTTTAAAAATTACAGAAAAACCAAATAGCAAATAGAAAGTAGCAAATGAACTCAGAAAATTTTTAGAAAAATATAGAAAATAGATCAAAGCACATAAAATCCAAATAAAATAATTTTAACAATAATTGATGTTGGAATTAATTATATTAAATTAATTTTCTTTTGAAATTCTATATTAAGTTTTATTTTAAATCAAATAAAACTTTGATGAATTTTTCCATAGAGCTAAGCTACTTAAAAATATTTTTAAACTTCAGAAAAATTTAGATGTTACGTATAATAGGACGGCCAGACTCCAGAGCGCATATATATATATATATATATATATATATATATATATATATATATATATATATATATATAGTGTTAATGGGTAATTGAGTGTTAAGATGCTAATGGCAATCTTGACCTTTGGATCTGGATTGAACATCCAAGATTAATAAAGTTTCCACCTCAAAACCATTTAATCACCCTGCATGCTCCTATCTCCAATACGTCTTCATTAATGCGTCTGCATTAAACACCCTGCATGCTCCCATCACCAATGTAACACCCTGCATGATCCAATGGTCAAGATTATCATTAGCACCTTAGCACTTAATTACACATTAGCATTAAATATGTTTCCTGTATATATCGCCATCTCTCTTATAAAAACGCAATCGACTGATATATTTTTTTCCAGATACACACTTAACAGTCACCCTACGGAGCGCGGAATGCGTGTGTGTGTGTGTGTGTGAGAGAGAGAGAGAGAGAGAGACTCTCAAAATTAGTGGACATTAACGCTGAGCCTATGACTTAAACTCTGGTGGGTTGCCCGCAGCCTAGTCATCTGATCACAAGTCAGGTCCCATGAGACCAAGATTAGCACATTTTTTGTTCTGGGGCCTGGCAATTCTCAAGTAGCGAAGTGCACGCTCCTCAAGCATCTCCTTACCCATCCCAAACTCCAAGGGTCCATACATCCGTTGAGTAGGCCCAGCTATAAAACAGACGAATGTACAGTGAACTCTGTGTGATGTCTATTGCCTCAGTGCTAGTAGTAGAACAAGAAGCACACCCTCACGTAGAGATGGCAACACAGCTATTCTCCGGTGGGAAATGGTGGAGCATCTCCGTCACCAAGAAAAGAAAAAAAAAATATTCTTCATCCTTATTCCTATCCTCGGGTGTTATTCTCCCCTATTCCCCACCCTTATCGGGTTATCGGGGCCCCATAGGGATCAGACCCGAAATTCGGCTCATCCCCACTCTAGATATAAACATGTACTGATAATATGATATACATTACGTATCTAGCCGCAACGCAAAGAGAAATTCGGCTAGTTACTACTAATAAGAAGACAAGGAGGCACTGTCATTTCCTTTTGTTTCAGTCATTACCTGGAGTGCACTGCCATTTCCTTTTCCCGGCTGTTGGGGAGGAGGACTGGAGGAGGTTGGCGTCGGCGTCGGCTGTTGGGGAGGAGGACCGCGTCGGATGTTAGGGAGGGTTCTGGAGCCCGGAGGACCAGACGAAGCCGATGCGGCCGCGCGGGCAACGCGAGTGCAGGACTAAGGGAGGAACTGGGGGACAGCGGGAGCAAGGGAGGACCGAAGGAGGCGGCCAGTGGGAACTGAGGGGACTGCGAGAACGAAGGGGAATTGGGGACTTTGGGGGCGGCGGCTAGGAATGGGATGCTGCTAGTGCTAGAGTGCTAGGGTTACAAGTTACAACTTACGACTTACGGCCTTATGCGGTTATGCACTTACAGCCTTACAAGAGAGGGGAAACGAGAGTCACGGCCCACAGGAGGAGGGCTGTGTCAGACGTGTGGTGGGACGTAGTGGGCTAGTGGCCCGTATATCATTGGGTTATCGAGGGCCCATGCGGATAGTGGGGATGGGGAGTAAGGGAATAGCCCCGACCTCGTTTCACCCGATGAAGAATTGTATTTTCATATACTATCTTTGTATTAGTATCCCTGTAGAGAAGAAATTAATAACTCTATCCCGGCCCCTAATGGGCGAATTCCCCGTCAGGGACAGGGAATGGGCCATTGCTATCCCTACGCTCATGTGCAGATGGGGTCAGGAAGAGAATTAAGCAAAACAGCTACAAATTCTACCATCTCATGTGGCATGCATAAGGATGAATGTGCATTTCCTATATAAAAAATAATGTACATTGAATAAGCACTCAAGAGGAAACTACTGACAGAAATGCACAAGCACATATAAGATGCATGTAATGTTGCGGTCTATTTACTAGTGTTCCAGTAAAGATTGTTTACTTTCTTCAATTCTTCTGAGGCACCTAACTTTGATTTAAAATACAAGTAACTAATTTTCACCCTTGTGACCTCCTTATTGCCCATTCACTATCCTTGTTCCTTTCTTTCACTAATCAGATCTCTCTCTGTCTGTCTCTCTCTCTCTCATATTAACACTTCAAAAGAAATCTTATATGGAAGTAATTAAGTATACGAGAAAGAAAAAAGAATTTCCCGCCCAAAGCACCACCTTATAGTTTATCTACACTCCGCCGAGAGCCGCAGCGCTGTTGACCCCCGGCGGCACCCCTCCGTCTCCGCCGCTGCCTCCTCCGTGGCCAGGCGGTGCAGCCTGGCGAAGACGCCGACCATGGGCGCGGTGTTGTACGTGCATGCCTCGGTCTGCATGTAGCTCCCGCGGTCGTCCCGGAACTCGTCGCGGCAGTTGGGCCCGCCGACGATGGCGCCGGCGAGCACGTTGGGGTTGGCCCGCCCCCGGCCGAACCAGTTGTCGAACCCCTGCATGCACCCGATGAAGCGGTTGTTCTCCTTGTGCGACACGATGGAGGCGCCGCGGTGGTGCACGCGCACGGGGAACCGCCGCCCGTAGCCGACCATGTAGCTCAGCCGCAGCGGGTTGCGGCCGAGGATGTAGTCGGCCTGCGACCGCGCCAGAGCCAGCAGCTCTCCCGGCGCCGCCGGCGGTCCGTCGGAGCAGCGGAGCTGGTGCCCGCCAGCGCCGGCGAGGTAGTGGGAGTAGACGGTGAGGAGGAAGGCGGCGCTGGAGACGTACTGGAGGTTGTTCCACTGGCGGACGTAGAGCATGCCGCCGGGGCTCCGGTCGACGTTGCTGCCGTTGTTCCTCCCGAGGCACGCGCACAGGTAGTGCTCCGCCTTCGCCCTGTACTGCTCCAGCACGCCCCGGTGCTGCGCCGCCTGCGGGTCGCCGTCCAGCAGCAGCTGATCAAGAAAGTGACAAAACATCAATGCCACAAATTAACACGCGAGGACCCCCTCCTCCCCCAACCAATGTGCTGTGTACTAGCAGCACAAAAGAACGGCTAATCAATGTGCTGAGCCACGCTGACGACTCTTGAAAGCGCACCCTCAACGACCATCGCCTCTGATCGATCTGACGCATCAAATCTCAGACAGGCTCGTACAAGTGCAGATTTTGAAGTAGATCAGAGTTAATTAGTGCGAGATGCTGCTGCTTAGACTTGAATGGAAGAAGAGATGATTAGAGAAGTGCGAGTTTGGGATCCAGCTCGATGGGTGGATTTAACAAGTGAATCCGTCTTTAATTCGGCGCGGTTCCGCTGTCGGTGAGCGAGGATATACGGGCGCGCACATGGTGGACTCGACCTGACCGGAGACGCTTTCCTGTGTAGCCTTACTCCGTGGGCACTCGCTCACCGATCGGTGGGGCCCGAGCGACGCGATGCGTGCCGTATGGTAGGCCACAGGGGTACAGGCATCAGTGAGTCCTAGGCTAGAATAGTACGTTTAACAAAATAGTAAAACTATACTCATCCCGAAACAAAATGATATATCTACCGTCCTAAATCATTGGTTTAACATAACAAAATAGTACGTTTAACATAACAGAAATATCATTTTTGTTATTTTGTTTACGAGTAGTCTAGTTCGGTTCAAAAGAGACTAGACGAGCCAAATGCTTGGGGCATCATTGGCCACGCCGCCCTCTTATTTTAAAGCTAGTGTTAAAGCCAGCAATTGGAAGAAGAAATGAAGGAGATTGCCTTTTTATCGCATTGTAGTGATTTTTTTGGTCTCAAAGAGTATTCCATTTAATTTCATTTTTAGACTAATTCGCAAAATTGCACGGGAGCATCAGGTAGTTTTGTGTGTTACTAAGGTTGCAAAAGTAGCAAGCTAGTGCTTGATAGTAGTTGATAAACTAGAATCGCCTATTTCCGGCACATTTCTTTCCTCCTTAGATGCATGTGAGGCTAAGGAGTGGGCTAACTTGTCACACTTTATACAGCAATTAATCTTCTATTTAGCTATGCACGTAGCAATAGCCTATAAAATGTGCGGCACGGCAGAAAATAACGCATGTTTGGGTAGAAGTCAAGGCTCAAGAAATAAATGTGAACGTCGCCACCAGTCTACCACAGCAAAAGGTGTCAGCTACAGTAGAGATTACCTGTATGACATGAAGCGAAAACTTAATTGTGAGTGAGATTTGCCTTCTCTTTTCTAGAGATCATTTTTTTACTAGAAAATCATTGTAAAAGATTTTTTTTTTCCCCATAAGAACACAAAAAAGGCACATCCAATTCCGATCAACAACTTGGAGATATGGCTGTAAGAATTTAGCGATGCAAAACTCCGCTAATTTTTTCGTCTGATAAGGGTGTCTGCGACTCCAAAGTGAATGTTGGACAATAGAAAGCTCAATTTTGTGGTCTGTGACTGGACCATTCTCTTTTCTTTTCAACAGAAAGAGAAGGTGCCACACGTACGTGTGGGTGCATCCTTGTACACATATAATCTAGAGCGACTCTTTTCAATACAAAGAGAAGGTATGTGGATGCACACATACCACACACACATATAGGTGTATCGTTAGCATACGTCTAATCTAGAGTAGAGATTTACACTTCACAGATCACACACTTTAACCGCCTTTCAGAACACACACTTTGACCAATATAATGTACCCATGTGTGCATGCACTATTCCAACTCGAGAACCAATATCAAAGGAATTTATTGGTGAGACACATTGGAATTCGATCCCACGGATCAAACCCGGGTGGGCTGCTCGCACAACAGTGCAGCTAGCCGGCTCGATCCTCTTTTCCAGAGATCAATTGTGGATGGGAGTTGACACGGTACAGCGGTACTCCTATATGATAGCATAAAGGAAAGGCTAGATCAGAAAATGTTATTTAGCCTAACTACCACTCTGATTGCGATATATGCTTGGACCATCATGGAATTGTACTACCAAGTATCCATTGCAAATTGCTTGGAAACGAAGCATGCGTGCATATCGTCAGTTGTAGGATATATCTACATCTCTTCCTTTCTTCACGGCATGTAACAACGAATTTTTCAGCTATACGCGAATATGCAGCAGTCAGTGGTAAGCATATATAACATATCCGGCTGCTCAGAAAGAAGAAAAGAAACACCCACTCGAATTTTTTGTGCAAGTTGTCGGTCATGTCCAAATTAAAAATGTCAACATCTTAGAACTGGTTGCTCATGTAGCAGAAGCCTTCAAAGCAACTAGCATTTCACCAAAAAAAAAATCTTAGAATTAATTTTTTGGCAACGCTAGGGGCACGGACCTCAGTCGATGTTTCTTTTTTTTCTCCAATCTCAATACTAGACCCAGACGTAACACATAATTCACCCAATTACTTATTTCATACGATCTGACCCGAGATCCAAATTTTGAAAGTAGTTTCGAATATTATTCGACAAGGTCAATGTTTAATTGGCAGCTCCTTGCATTACTATTTTTTTTACCCAAAAAATGTGCTACACAATCTTTCCACTAAAAATTTGTGATGTGCAGCTCATCTTGGAAAAGGCAAAGATCGCTACTGCACCATCAAGGACTGATCGATCAGAAAGCAATGTCTCTGGAACTATGTTAGTATTACCTACTCTCCCACGATAGTGAAATCGAAGTTAAGCCAGGTCACCCCGTCCTACTCATACCTCTGTCACGACATGTAGAAGTTCTCAGAGCTACGCAGGGCCCACAGTGACAGGTCACTTCATGCATGCATTACAGAGTGGCTTGAGTTAGTAGTCGCACAATGAAATTTCTACCGTATGCAACACCGTCGAGGGCCCTTCACCGAATTTCACTTCCGTTGATGCCCGGGCAAAGCTGTGGATGGATGTGCATTTGTCGGGGAGAGGAGGGTGCGCCGGTCTCTGTCGGAAAAGACCGGCGCGTTCCCTCTTCGTGCGTTCACATGTGTTTTCTTCTCTGCAACTCTGCAACGTGTTGCCTAGACCCATGTATATACCTATGTAGTCGGTACATAGAGTACAGGTGGTCGGTACGTAGAGTACAGAGGGAGGAACACGGATGGATACATGAAAGGTAAGTAGACTGTCTTAATCGACCGGTGCCTTGTGTGTAGGCAGGGACCAGAATACCGGCCGATAAATTTTGGTTTTACCGGTGGGCCAGTAAGAATACAAACAGTTTTTGAAAAAAATCAGTTTAGATGAATTTTATCCTAAAAAAATCAAATCTGTTTAAATCTGTTTTTTTAATTTAAAATCCAAAATTTTCAAAAAATAAATAAAAATCTTGTCTGAATTTTTTCGATTTTCGGCCAAACCCGGCCACCCCGTTAGAAAAAAAGGGTTTTAAAAAACCCTGTGTAGGTGGATGTGAGGCTCTCCGTTGTGCCCGCAGGTCCCCGCTACAGTACATGTAGCATTATCGGTCGTCTATATTGGCCTTGTCTGGGGGTTGGTTGGGGGCGATAATTAGGCTAGCAGCCCCATCAGACGCAAACAAAGCTACGCCTCCCAAATTTCTTGCGTTTTTGTCCGGTTTGCAAGACCCAAAAAAAAAAACTCCTCCTTGCCTGTGTGCTCGTTTCGGCGAAGTAGAGATATAGCGGTCATACGTATACCGATCTAGTGATATCAGCGCCAGGTCGATCGGCGACCTTAGTGGTGACACATCAACGCGTCGTGTCACCACCATGTGCCGGGCCATCGCTTTACAACTCATCGGGGATTTCTGAGGTGTCCGTCCACGCGTGCTCACGCCGAAGAATTTTTCAGCGCGGCGTAGGCTGGCTGGCTGGCCTCTGGATCGATCGGCTTGTCTACGCGCTCATAATTCCTCCCTCTCCCTGCTGCCTGTCCTACGGCCCTGTGCTCCTACAGGCTTTAGATAATGTGCTGCGTGCGGCAGCCTGTGCTCCCACAATGCCACATGATGGTGAGAGGCGAGGAGGGCAAGGGAGTAGTACTGCTCCCCGTGCGAACAATCTCTTACGAAATCGTTACCAACGTGGCCTGTGCGTAGACCCGGCTGTCATGCGGGTGAATCGCACCTGTCCGTCGGGTCTATGCACGGGTAAATGTTGGAAGCGATTTCGTAAGAAGGACTGTTTTGTTCGTACGTGTACGTGTACGTGTAGCAGGGCAGGCAGATGTGCAAGGTAGCAACGCTTTATGTTATGTGTGTGTGTGTGTGTGTGTGTGTGTGTGTGGTCCTTCGCTGTTCAGGTACATACTACACACCACATCATGATCTGTACAAGACGAGAACAGGCCACATAATTCACAATAATGCAGGTGAACTTGTAGATTGTCTGGGGGGCACATGATATGTATAGGAAGGGAAGTAGTAAGGGTGAACTGAGATCCCTGAGGGAGCAGTCTCTAAGGCTGGGGCAACTTTTCTCACTTTGCATCATCTCGCAATGTTGCTTTCTTTGCTACTAGAAGTTCCCAATTCAAGTACTCTACAGTACACAGGGAGAGGATTGATCAAGAAGTGAGACTCGGACAAAGTACTTTGTACTAATCTAAGACAAAGGGGATTCTTCTCTTAAAAAAACTAAGACGAAAGAATCAAGTCATACCTTGGTAGTTAAGTCTGCTTTTACTACCACATACGAGATGCGAATTCAAACCCTACCAGAGGCCCGCATAGCTCGAAATTCTGAAAAGGAAACTAATCCTAAATCAGGGGAAGCCTGATGTGGACTGAAAATCCCATGCTTAATTAGCATAAAACAGCAGCTTTCAGGAGGAAAGGCTCTGCCGAGATGCTCAGCCATGTGAGTTAGTACACTGGGCGCTCACTTCTCCAATCATCATCACTCACTCTGAGCTAACAAGTGGACTTAGACGATGAACAGTGCCATCTTTTGGAGCTATCTGAAAAATTCCACTCCACTAGCAGTTTCATGGATGACAGATTGGCAAAAATATATATATATAAAATCCCTGTAGGATTCACACCTCTGCAAATGCTCAATGATCATGCCTTGAGCAGAAATTACGTGTGATAAGTTGAAAAATTATATATATACTATATACTAGGGCTTCTTTTGGGGAGCAAGAAAGTATAGGCCATGTGGAGACACTAATTTCCCTTTGTTATGCAAGAACCGAACTCTCACAAAGAACTAAAACGCGCATGTACGTGTGCGTATCAAACTGCTTGTCGTGGTAAAAAATGAAAGGAACCCTCAGGTGGAAGTGAAACTAACAAATGAAGCTACTACTTGGTAGCATGGGAGTGTAGTGATTTTTTTTGTACGGTAGGGGCCATGCATGCACGGCTGGGTCATAGGCTACCTAGCTCTTGGTCACACGGCTCACCCACCAGCACCAACTTAATTTACTAATCATCCATGGAGTGATCAAGTGCTGGGGGATAGATTGATGGGTACATTTTTATTTTTGAAAGGAAAGGGAAATTCTCTGGTCTTTTCAGGGTACCAAATGGAACTAAACAAATAAAAAGAACAGAGGTATGTACTACGTAGACAAGCGAGGGGATCGTATTCCGTTCGAACGAGCGTAATCGGCAACCGATCCAATCAGAAACCAGTGCGTATCTACCTCAGGTTGGATTAGATTGAAAAACAAAGTTTGATCATCAATAAATTCACTTTTAATTGCGACTATATCACGAAACAAGAACACCGCAATATGTATAAGTACCCTATTTTCAAAAATAAATATATGTATAAGTACCAAATAATCGTAATTAATCGATTGAACAAATGGCAGAGGATACGAACCTTGGAATTAAACCCATGCATGCAGATCGAGGAGAGGGTGTGGGGTGTTGGGTTTTTACGTACCTTGGTGGCGAGGACCTGGAGGCCGGCGTACTTGACGTCCCAGCTGAACTCGGTCATGGCCCACCCGACGCCACCGAAGCAGTCGGCCTTGTCGACGGCGTAGCGGAGGTAGTCCTCCCTCCCCGTGGCCCGGTGCAGCCACAGCGCCGCCCACAGCAGCTCGTCCCGGTACCCGCTCACCGACGCGTAGTAGCTCCGCACCTCCTCGATGCTGCTGTCGTAGGTGCCCCTGTACCTGTCCCCGAACTCGAACAGCTACACGTACGTACGTACATACTGTTTAGATACAAGAACGTGTGTACATGTACGTGTAGTCGTGTACTGATGATGAGTGCAGTGCGTGCGTACCTGCTGCGCGTGGTGGAGGAGGAGGTGGGAGTAATGCGGGTTGGAGCGGCGGAAGACGATGGAGGCCGCGGCAAGCGCGGCGGCGGTCTCGCCGGCGAGGTCGGAACCGGGGTTGTCCTTGTCCACGCGGTAGGCCTGACGCGACGTCGTCATGTCCTCCGGCCGCTGCCAGCAGTAGTGGTCCGTGTCGCCGTCCCCCACCTGCGCGTCGAATGTAGGGCCGACCGGTCAGTGGCTCACCAGACAGCCCGCCATAATGGCCATCATTCGCATCAGTAAATTAATGTGTGTTTCGGGTTCTCGCTTTTCTCGTCGCCTTGAACTGCGCGCGCCGCGGCGGTAAAAATGGTGTGCGTGACGTGGGCATGCGTGGACGTGGGCGTTGCGTACCTCGGCCCAGTAGACGAAGGGCTCGGTGTGCGCCTTGACGAAGTAGTCGGTGCCCCACTTGATGGCCTCGAGGGCGTGGTGCCACTCGCCGGCGGTGGCGATGTCGTCGCCGAACTCGATGGCGCCCCAGGAGAGCATGGTGACGGTGAAGGCCATGGGCAGGCCGAACTTGACGTGGTCGCCGGCGTCGTAGTACCCGCCCACCAGGTCCACCCCCTGCTGCAGCCCGTCGGTGAGCCCCGAGTGGCCGCGCCACGTCACGCGCTGGTTGTACGGCAGCCGCCCCGACCGCTGCGCCTCGAAGTAGAGCAGGCTCTTGGACAGCGCCTCCCCGTAGTCCAGCTCCGCCTCCGCCTCGTCCGCCGCGGCGGCGGCATCGCACCCGCCGAGGGACGCTACCAGGATGGAGGCGGCCAGGAGCACCAGCGCGGCGGAGCTAGCAGCTGCCAGCCGGGCGCAGCCCCGGCTCATGGCATGCACGCGCGCGCGCGCGGCGTGTCGCAGTGCTCGAGCCGAGGGAGGAGGCGAAGGCTCGCTCCCCCCGTCCGGCTCACGCTTCCCAACGCCCGCGCTCGCCGCTCTATTAGTAGGACTAGTATCTGCTTCCTTTCTTTCTGCTGCTTTCCCTTCCCTCTCTCCTCTTTATTCTTGTGTCTGATCTGGGATGGCTGTCTGCGCTAAGCAACTGGCGATTTGAACGAAGCAAGCCAAGCCAGCGAGCGTATAAGTCTTTCCAGGTGCGCGAGAAATGGTCGGCGGGGCCCGCGCAGGCACGTCTATACGGTGGGCGCGCGCTCCCGACACGTAAGCGCGCGCTGGGCTGCGCGGCCGCGGCGCGTGGTTACGTGTCCGTTTTCGCGGGCAGGTTTGGGACGTCTCGCTCGCTCGGCGCCGCGCGCGCGGTCGATATAGCACTATAGCTCGGCGCGGCCGGCGATTGTTGATTCGGCGCGCGGAGGGATTGGAGGCGGGGTTTCGGGCGCGGATGGGTCGTTCACTGGTTGGACGGATCTGACCACTTGATTTGTGGGTGAACGACATTAATAGGGAAGGGGCGACTATGTTTGACCGGCCCTGCAGAGCAGAGCAGCGCAGCGCAGTGCAGCGTACGAAACATGCTAGGTTTATTTGGAGCGTGAAATTGAATATTTAGTATTTTTTTTCTCGGAATTCGGACCAAAACCGGATAATTTTTTGTTGGATACGGAAAGAAATTCAGGATACAAGTATCCGTTGGATTCAAAGCTATCCGGTAAATTAGTTGTAGTTATCCAATAACTATCTGGTAACAATAGACGATATAAATTTTAAACTGTGTCACAATCCATAAGGCCCACATTAGCCTCACTCGGTCTCCACTCTTCCATAAGTTCGTGACCCTAACCCTAACATCGACCCCGACCCCATCTCCCCTCCCCTACCTAACCCTAACCCCAACCGCCAATCTCCAAACTCAAGTTACTCAACTATGCCACCGCCGCCAAACCTCCCACCCCCTCTGGGCTCTAGCGCCCGCGGGGGCTCGACTACCCCTACTTGCCTTCCACACTGCAGCACCAAGAGCCTTTCCTCGCCTATCGCCACTAAGACCTCCCGACGACCTTCCTCACCGCCGCCACCGCCAAGACCTCCCTCCGGGACTCTGGCGCCGCTAACCTCCAGTGGCCACCACTTGCCTCCCTCACTGGCAAGACTTACATCGCCACCTTACTCCTTAGTGCCAAGGCCTTCCTCGCCACCACCGCCAAGACCTCCCTCTGGGACTCCGACGCTGTCAACCTCTAGCGGCTGTCGAGGCTCGACGACCACCGCTTGCGAGGGAGAGTTAAGGGGAAAACAGAAGGAGGGCAAAAGGGCTCCCAGGGCTCCATTTAAATAGGAAGGAGGGGGATTCAGATGGCAAGAAGCCAACACTTACAAAACAACACTAAAAGCTAGACCTAAACCATCTTCAATTCTCTCTTTACCAAACTAGAACTAGAATATAATGTAAGGAACAAATTACTAACCATCCATAGTCAAGAAGAAATTACCAAGCTAGATCTACAATCACTCTCTTCCCAAATTTGTGGTCTCCTTTCACTAAGTCGCATCAAAGCCCCACTTCCTCAAAGCAGCAACAACGAGAACAGAGCTGGAATTTACGACAGGCCTGTGAGGGTCGAGTCAGCAATAAATGATATTATCACAGACAGTTTTTAATACAAATCATCTATGATGGGGACGGAAGTCACATACGATTTATGTTGAAATCGTCTGTGAAGTATCAAAGATGATTCAAAAAAAATTCACAAATAGTTTTTAGCGCAACCAGTAACACATATGATCTCTAAACCAAAACCGTCTGTGATTGCGTGTAATACAGACGGTTTTGGTCAATCGTCTATGATGGGGCGTCCAATATTAGTTTTTGTAGTAGTGATAAGAAGTGCACCTCTAAGGTTTGGAAACACTACACTAAGTACTCAGTGACCATTAAGGCAAAAGACTGTGGGGAGGAGAAACAAGTTTGGGTAAAATACAAAAAAAAATCCTCAGAAAGCTCGAGCTGAGACCTCAATGGGAATAAAGGCCTTGTGGAATCATTTGGGATTCAAGCATGTTATAAAGCATGGCCATCAACAACTCCAATTTGAGAAGGGCGAAGGAGAAGAAAATAGCACAACTGTTCAAACTTACATGTATGACGCTGAAGCTACCCGAGAAAGTTCTATTTGGTAATAGTTATGCATGAATATCCTTTTGTTATGATTGAGCATGAGTACTTTGTTGATTTCATCAAATCTTTGCGTCCTGGTTTTTCATTCAAGTGTCGCACAACCACTGGGAAAGAGATACTGCAAATGGCTTGAGGATGAAAAGAAGAAGTTGTATAAACAACTAAAATCTATTTCTTGTCAATTTTTTGCAACTATGGGCACGTGGACATCTAATCAAAATAAAGGTTATATGTGCATCAATATGCATGTGATTGATGATAATTGGCATATGCAAAAAGAATAGTTAAATTCATTAATGTCAAATAGAACCATACAAGAACTAATTTAGCAACTGAATTTGTTATTTGTCCTCACTCTGGATAACACATCATCCAAAGGTAAATGTATTAGAGAAGTTATGATAGAGCTTAATAAGAATTCTCGCTTGATATGTGGTGGTGTCTTTTCTTTCATGTGAGATATTTGTCACATAATTTGCTTCTTCAATTCAGAATATTAGAGCTACTATTGTTGTTGTGAATAATTCTCCATTGCAATGGGAGGAATTTCATAAATGTGCAAACAGAATGTGACTTGGATGATAAATATGGTCTTCCATTGGATCTGCCTACAAGGTATAACTCCACATATGAAATGTTGAGTCAAGCTATTTACCACAGGAGGGCTTTTGAAATGTTATTGTGCTTGAATGAGGGTAAATATGAGAAGTGGGCTCCGACAAATGAAGGCTGCCCATGAAGTTAGTTGCTTCATGGTATTGTGAACAAATTATTCTAAGCTTACCTGTCCATCACACCAGAAGTTTCAAAGCATAATTCTGAAGAAGGGCCTTCCCAGCCACTTAGTGATGCCGACTTGGGTCTTCATGATATGGAACAATTATTGTATTAGGATGCAACTATGACAACACATGATGACATAAATGAATTGGAGGTATACATGAAAGAAAAACCAATTGGGTGGGTTGATCCTAATGGTAATGGTGCACAGTTTGACATATTATCATGGTTGAACACACACCAAGGAACGTTTTCTGTTCTCTCTCGACTAACTTGTGACATGTTAGCTATTCAAGTATCAATCGTTGCTTCAGAGTCAGCTTTAGTGTTGGTGGGTGTGTTCTTGATCCATCTCGTAGTCGACTAGAGCCCAAGGTTGTTGAGACTCTAATTTGTACCAAGGACTAGACAACCTCATCTAGGAAAGGTAATAATAAAGTTGTAATCGACTTCCAACTTTTGTTTAGTAACTTCATGTCATTTTTAAATTTCTATTTCCAAGGAAAAGATAACATCACTTGTTGATGAGTTGGATTTGGACCTAGAGGATGAGATGATGACCGAGATTGATCGACTGAGACATGGTCATAGAGATGGCTCGCTGCTGGCTATTGCTAGGCAAGTCTTTTGTGCCGCCAACGAGTTGCTACTTACTTACTTTAGTATCTACTACTTGCTATCATGTTGTGCTACTGTCCTGTGTTGTAAACATGTGATGTAATGAACTAGTGATATATTTTTCTATGGCTAGTTGAATTTTGGACCATGTGAGGTGTGAGAGTTGTGACTTGCTACTTGCTAGTTACTACTTGTTTAACTATCCCTTATCATCGTGTGATGTAGTTAAATTTTCTTGTTAAACTACTATGTAGTTGTATTTTGGACATGTAGTATGGTTGATTGATCATAATATGTGTGTCATATATGGTTTACGTTTTTGCGCATTATCCGACTAAATATTCTTGAATGAGATTAACAGTATTTGGAGCGATATGTATTCACTCTGTATTAGTGATCAAAACTGTTCGTATTTGTATTTATATCAAGCGTTGTCCGTGTGATATAAAATAAATAAATAAAAAATGATATCCGCTCCGATTGGCCCTAACTTTGAGCCCACGCCCCGTCCAGTCGGTCCACACTCGACGCTAGCTGGTGACCGGGCACACCCAACCTTCGTCGGGCTTCAATCGATGGCTCCGCCGAGGATGGATAAAAGAAGTCAAGTTGGTCAGAAGGCTGGCAAGCCTCGGTCGATCGGGCCGGCAGGCGTACGTACGTACACGTGTGGGATAGGCGCGGCCGCGGACATCCCGGGTGAGCTGGGTTCGTGACGTGCGTGTTACGTGGTGACCGTGTCGATGTGCAGGCGCGCATCAAACAACATATCTGCTAGCTAGAGCTAATCTTGCGCATTGCCTTGCGAGTTGCGTCGACCGAGTAAGCTAGGTGCGCCGTCCAAACGCGGACGCGCAAATGCGGACGAAAAGGCGGATGGAACAGACGCCGTCCACTACTTGCGACATGCAATGCAACAGCTATACGCTGTCGCTGTGTCAGTGTCGGGAAGTGAACTGGCAACAGAAGCAAAGCAAAGCTTGCGACGTCGCGCGTATAGACGCGTTAGTGGATCGGTCGAGACGGTTGTCAAGCTCGCGCGGCGCGCTCTCGCGAACGGAGATATTGCGTGCACGATGATTCACCGGCCGGCCGGTGCGGTGAGCATGCACGTCCCAATCTAGAGCCCACTAGCGCGCCAGCTAATTTAAGCGCAATCACGATGCTGCATGCTTCTCGTAACCCGCCGCGCCGCGCCGGCCGTCAAGTACTGAAAAACGCTGCGCGTCGCTCGTACGTTACGTGTGTCCTCCGCGCGAGGCTTTCGGCGTTTAGGCGTGGCGATCGTGGGGCTAGATAGGCGCGCGCGCGGGGGGAAAGATGTATGATCGGTTGAGTGGCAAGGTGCGTGCGTTTGGATTGTTCTCCTCCCTAGCTAGCTTCTCTGGATGGCATTGGCGATGGGCATGCACGTTCTTCCTCTACGTGCCGAGTCGTCGCGTTCCCCCTTCTTCCGCGTGCGCTATCAAGCTAGTGCTGCATGGTGACCAGTGGCGCCAGCACGCTTCGGATTTGCCGGTTTAATGTAACACGTCGGCGGGGGATTAATCATCATTGCCGATCGGTGTGACGAAATCAGAGCTAGCTAGCTAGCAAGCGAGATAGTGATAACCACATGTCTGTAATTAGTTAGTTCCAGTAACTAACGTTGCTGATTTTTTTTATTTTTTGTTTAAGAGCTGCAATTACTTTTCTTTTCACACCACCACAAACCTGATCTTGCTTGACGACCAGTAACATTACTGAAGGCATGCACTACACCGTCAGGGTTATTATTATTTTTACGGGCTTTATAAATCTGCTGGAAATACGATAGTTTTCCTTGACGCCACCCTTCAGGAAATACCATCGTGCATAATTTTTCTGATGATTAACCAAGAGACGTATTTTTTTGTCTGGCAGTTAGCCGTCAGAAAAACCAACCCTGATGGTTTCATGCTTTTTCCCCCCTTTTTTCCGACAGTTTTGAGCCGTTAAGAAATATATGGTCTGTGGGAGTGCAACCCATATATATGTCACGGGCTTAAACCCCAGAAAATTTAGTGAAAAATCCACGCAAGTAACCCACCCCACCACTGTGGGTCCGTGGGTGTGATTCAAACTGTGATCGTCGGGCAGGCAGGATTGGCAACAACTGTAGTTACTTGCACAATAGTTTGCTAACACACATATTAATAGGACTGATGATCGGCTGGCTGCAGGTATATATATACGTACCTAAGCGTAGACACTAGTATTATACTTGGGTGTTGCAGTTGTACAAATTAGGAATTTTCTCGATAACCTTATTTATAGACTCAATCGGTCATTCGGTCCCATGATTAACACTGCATCTGTCAAACGTTTGCAGCAACACGCATGAGCAAGCATGGAAAGTGGGCGGCTCGTGCTAGCCAGCTCCTCCGATGTCTAACAACTGGCCGATGAATTCAAGCCCATGCTTTTTGAATACACAACGGAATCGATCAACTTATCGACTGTTGGACCAAAACAGTGATTAAAAGGGGGGGGTGTTGAATAGAAATTTAGCTTATTTTTTATTTTGATCGGATTCAACAAGTTTCTCTCTAATAGCTACGAAAGCTATTAAGATCAACAAACAAGCACAACGGATGTCTTGTATTGAATCAAATCAAAACTCCGAAGCAACAACAAAAAAACACAAAAATGCATTGGTGAATAGTATCCAAAAACAGTACCAGTTGTACTAGTAAACAGTAGCGGTACTACCCAATGAACAGTAAAAACAACACGATGAACAGGACGCATCCGGAAATCCAAATCAAAATTTTACAACTTTTGATCCACAACTCCAAACTTCATGAAACTTGAAACACACCTTCTCTAAGATGTCAGGAACCTATTCCACTCAAAGATCGTGAAGATCACAGCCAAAGTTCCAACCTTTTTCCGTTTGAGTGAAGGTTGCTACAAAACAAGGCCAAATTCATACTTTGATCCTAGAACTTACTCATGGGTAAGAGATGATGTTGGACCGAAAAGGCGACTAAAGGGGGGATTGAATAGGAGCACGCTTACTTTTTCACAAATAATTGATTCAATAAGATTTTACTCCAGTAGCTATGGAAGCTATGAAGATCAATATACCATTACAACGGAAGACTAGTATTGAATCCAATTTAACCCCCTAAACAAAACAACTAAAATCAACACAAGCTCAAGAAACTCAGTGTTGGGCGGTCGACCACGACCCACCCTGGTCCGACCAGCGGCTGAGAACAGATCAAAAGCGGCCGAAAGAGAGAAGTTGCAAATAGATGTAACTTTTAATTTACAACTCCAAACTTGATGAAACTTGGAACACACCTTCTCTATGATGTCAGGAATCTATTCCAATCAAAGATTGTGAAAATTCTTAGAATAATTATGATCCTTTTCCGTTTGAGACGAGGAAGGTTCAAAACCGAGTCAAAACAAAAATTAGATTCAAAATCTTGCTCGTAGGTGATTGATGATCAAGATGATCCTAGATATGTTCCCATATGTCACAGCAAGCTAGATCACATGAAGAAATCAAGTAAAAACTCACGGATCAAAGAAATACTCATAATCATCAAATAGAGATAAGGAAAGCAAAGAGACAAAACTTTGATCAAACTTTCCTTGGATTGATTTGATATGATTTTGGCTTACAGCCACTCCGTCAATGGAGGACAAAGCTCAATCTATGAGCACGAAATTAAATCAAAACACTCTAGAACCATAACATCCACATGTCCTCTCCCTAAGTAAAATTAGGGTTTCAAACAATACAAGAGACGAAGAGGGGTGCAGCCACCTCCCTTCTCTATTTATAGTGGGGGCTTAAACCTTCTAGAAGTTTAACTCAATTGGGCCCCCGTTAAGGCCCAAAATAAACGGGTCACACACACATGTATTTTAATGCACCATCTTTATCGCCTCTTAACCTAATTGGCTTCACCTTGTGCCATCTTGCGTCGCGGGTTGGCCAATAGGTCACCCTTGTCCATCTTGCACCACGCTTGAGTTCATTGACCTCACCCGGCATCGTCGATCGTTTTGGACCTCAGCTCTCCAAGCCTAGTCCCGATCATCCTCGCCGTTGACCGTCGTTGACCACCAAGCAACCTGCACAACAATAGACAAGTAAACCGAAGCTTATTTTTATTTTGATCTACAACTCCAAACTCGATGAAACTTGGAACACACCTTCTCTATGATGTCAGGAACCTATTCCAATCAAAGATTGTGAAAATTCTTAGAAGAATTATGATCCTTTTCCGTTTGAGACGAGGAAGGTTCAAAACCGAGTCAAAACGAAAATTAGATCCAAAATCTTGCTCGTAGGTGATTGATGATCAAGATGATCCTAGATATGTTCCCATATGTCACAGCAAGCTAGATCACATGAAGAAATCAAGCAAAAACTCACGGATCAAAGAAATACTCATAATCATCAAATAGAGAGAAGGAAAGCAAAGAGACAAAACTTTGATCAAACTTTCCTTGGATTGATTTGATATGATTTTGGCTTACAGCCACTCCGTCAATGGAGGACAAAGCTCAATCTATGAGCACGAAATTAAATCAAAACACTCTAGAACCATAACCTCCACATGTCCTCTCCCTAAGTAAAATTAGGGTTTCAAACAATAAAAGAGACGAAGAGGGGTGCAGCCACCTCCCTTCTCTATTTATAGTGGGGGCTTAAACCTTCTAGAAGTTTAACTCAATTGGGCTCCCGTTAAGGTCCAAAATAAACGGGTCACACACGCATGTATTTTAATGCACCATCTTTATCGCCTCTTGACCTAATTGGCTTCACCTTGTGCCATCTTGCGCCGCGGGTTGGCCAATAGGTCACCCTTGTCCATCTTGCACCACGCTTGAGTTCATTGACCTCACCCGGCATCGTCGATCGTTTTGGACCTCAGCTCTCCAAGCCTAGTCCCGATCATCCTCGCCGTTGACCGTCGTTGACCACCAAGCAACCTGCACAACAATAGACAAGCAAACCGAATCCGGGATTAAGTTCTTCACAACTTGACCCATGTTAGTCAAAACATGCATCATGCAATACATATGCACTGAAACTCATGCCTTTGACCTAACTACCAAACATCGCCGCCACGAAGGACGACGATCCAAGTGCATGGCCGGTCTGACCGCCACCTGTTGGCCAGCTGACCGCCAGTTGGGACTTAGCCAAATTCAGCCCCTGAAATTCCGAAACCTAGTGAAAATTTAAAACGAATAGAACTTTTGACTGGAGACTCCAAAAATTATGAGACCAAGTGCAATAGAATCCCCTCTCTTGCATGCAACCTCTATTTTTGGCTCAGCCCTAGAAACCACATTCTGGATTTGGCCAGTCCGACCTCCGCTTTGGCCGGTCGGACTGCCACTGGCCGGTCCGACCGCCCTATGGCGGTCTGACCGTCGCTTCGGCCGGTCAGACTGCTTGAGACCTGACAGCAAGCCAACATTGCTAAAAACACGTGAAACGACAAACCTTTAACGCCATTGCCAATTGTCACATCATCCTAAGATCAAGAAATATCCCCATGATATCCACAGATGATCAAGATGATCTTAGATGCATTCTCATATGTTACAGAAAGCAAGATCTCAGCAAGAAACCAAAGGATTGTCAAAAATTCAGAATTACCAAAGAGAGAGCAATAACAAAAAGAGAGTCATCTTGAAGAATCTTGCTCGAATTGATTGGAGATTAAAGTTGGTTTACAGCCACTGCACCATGAAGGACAAAAGCTCAACACTTGAGCACTCAATCAATCCAACTCTCTAGAACCGTAACCTCTCCTATCCATAAACACAAACTAGGATTTCTTAAATACAAGAGTTGGAGAATACACAACTAGCACCCTCCCCTATTTATAGAAGAGGCTAGCTTCTGGAGGAAGACGCCTAAACGGGCACCCATTAAGCCCACACACAAACGGATTTCACTTACGCACGTATTTCAAAGCACCATCTTTATCCACTCTTAACCTAAACCACTTCTCCTCACGCTGTCTTGCGCCGCGGTTTAGCCAAAAGCAATCAAGGCGGTATTTAGGTGAAGTTACCAAAATACCTTTTCTCGATCCTTCTTCAAAGACCGAGTCCAATCTTCATGAAGCAATCCCATACTTCGTCACGTGTAGGTTAATCAACGACTCTCTTTATGTCGGCAAGTCTTTCCCATCCGGCCCTCACCGAAATTACCATGACACTTGCACCGACCCCCGCACCGCTTGACGCAACCCGTCGCACCGAACTTCCCGTTCGCCATCCTTGTCCACCTTGCGCTATGCTTGAGTCAATTGTCTTCACCCGACATCCTCGATCGTTTTGAACCTCATCTCTTCAAGCCTAGTCCCGATCATCCCGCCGTTGACCGTCGTTTACCTCCAAGCTTCTGCACAACAATAGACCAAGAAATCGATTTTGGGAAAAAGTTCTTTGCAACTTGACTCACGTTAGTCAAAATCTGTATCATGCAACACATATGCAAAGGAACCCATGAAATTGACATAACAAACAAAAAATCACCGCCAAGCTAGCTAGCGAACATAGCAAAACCAGTAATATCGCCAGTAAACTTCGGTTCTACCGCACTGTGGTAGTATCGCTCCACAATTGCAGTCTTACTGATTCTCAGGAAAGAAGAAACTCTCAAAAGTATGTTGTCTGAAAAAACATACCGCCAAGAAAAATTCGGTCATACCACGCTGCAGTAGTACAACTTCTCAAATGCGGTCATACCGATTTTACCTGAAAAGAGTTACGACCACCAGGTTACGATCACCTGGGTTGTGCTGCGGTAATACCGTGCCTGTATTGCGGTCATACCGAATTGACTGAACTTTGCTGAAAATGAGTGTTTGACAAATCTTCAATACTATTGCTAATTATATCATCATTCTAAGATCATGAGCACATCCCAAAATCGTGAGCACATCCCTGCGATATCTATGTTGACATAGCCACCACCTGATCCAGTAACGAGCTAGTTATCTCTGGTATTAGACCACCGATCCATGTACAAGCTAGATCAAAGCTTTGGGAGAGAAAAGAGTGGTCAGAGAAAAGGTCAGCTAGCTAGAAAAGAATCTCTTTTACTGACCATGTTACGTAGCAGCCAGTGCTTTTGCCTAAAGCGCACGTACGTGCGTGCGTGCTTATGGCATATGTTTCCGCGTTCCAGCTAGCCTTGTAAAGTTACTAAGCGCACACACGCCGATATAAATTTCCGTCCAGTTTTAAAAATAATGGTCAAGATCAAATGCGCATGAAAAATTGTTAATTCGTGCATGTCTCACTACAAACTTTAGATTCAAGACTTGAATTGTCATATGCTGGACCCATGGCCATATATATATATATATATATATATATATATATATATATACACACACACACACACGTAACTCCTTCAATGCATTAATTGGATCGCCTTCACAATCGTACATTGTATTATGCCGAACTGTATACTGTTCTCAACTCCTCGCAGAGAAAGAAAAAGCTAAACCCTATAGCTAGCATTTATGCGAACTCTTTTTTATTAATTAACTTTTTTAAAATTTTATTTTAAAATTAACCCCTCGCAAACTTTATTTTCAATTCTGACCTTTCGGTCATGTCACCACCGATGGGGTGATAAAATAATATTATCACGCTATAAGATAAGTCCACTAAAATAATACTTTTTGTCACGCTACTGGTGGTAGCGTGACCAAACAACACTGTCGCGCCACAGGTGGTGGCGTGATAATAGTTTACCCAGATACAGGCTGACGTGATAGTGTTATTTTGTCACGCTACGGGTGATGGCGTGACCAAAAGGGTTAGAATTGGAAATAAAATTCGTAGGGAGTTAACTTTAAAATAAAATTTAAAAGGTTAATTAATTATAAAAATTCTATTTATGCACGTCGTGAAAGTAGTATCCACTACCAGAAACAGGTCTTTTCCCGAGTGCTCCATACACTCGGGAAAACCAATAAAACACTCGGGACATATTTTCCCGAAGGTCAACACTCGGGAAATAACACTCGGGATAGTTCAGTCGGGTAAATCAGTGTTTCCCGAGAGTAACACTCGGGAAACTAAATTGTGCCGAGTGTCAACATGTACACTCGGAAACATATGACACTCGGGAGAAAAAGCGTCCGAGCACCGTAGTCACCAGAATCTAATAGTTTCAGTGTTGACACTTGGGAAAGAAACCGATATTTCACTTTCGGGAATAAGAGCAAATCATCGATCTCCTGTCGCTTTTCCACGAGTGTATGTCAAGAAAACACTGAAATATGGGTTCCCGAGTGTATGGCGAAGAAAACACTCAGAACATGGGTGAAACAGTTGTACCCAATTTATTCGTATGCACAATTTGCAATTGGATTTCAATCAAATTCAAAAATACATTCCACATCTAGATTCAGCAATACATTCACAATCAGATTCAACAATATTATCATATATATGAAACAAATATTGACATAATTCTCAAGTTCACAATATTCAAGTTCAAATTGAAAAGATACATATAATAGTTCAAACATAATTCTCAAGTTCACAACATTCAAGTTCTGCATCAACAGGAATATTGCGATTGTAGTGAAGAGATGGCCTTCTCGTCTGAGCTTCTTCCCATCCTAAGCGATGAACTCAGACCACTGCATTGTCATGAAGAGAACAACTCAGTTAGTACTCAACATAGACAAGATGAAACTAATAAAATTCGTAAATGCAGTGGTAAACAAACTCGCAATTCGGTTTACATTATATATTTTTTGAGTACGCATGCATATATGCTACATCAACACAAGAATGGAGTGAAGTATGTTCATGTTTGCACGACAAGATCATGAAAGTAGCAAGCACCTGGTGGTGGCCTCTCGATGTTGGACTCATCCACATGATCTTGGTTTGGGCAGCTAACATGTGTACCATCTCCAAGACAAGACTCAAAGCACCGGATCTCGCCATTGATCCCGCCAGATCTTTGAAATTTGATTTGAACGAAACACTAAAAACATTAGCAACAATGTTTTGTATGCAAAGTCAAGTTGAGTCGTGAATGTTTGGTAGAGTAGTGCCGTGGTCCCGCTGCAGATTTGTATCCTAGTCCATCAATGTCTAAACTACTCCATCATTTGTATGGAAGAATATGGAATATACAATGCAATACTTGTAAATTAGAAAGAAAGAGTGAAATATAACATACCAAATATGATGAACTTTCACTTGACTTAAGGTGCAATCCATCGGTACTTTAATCAAATTAAGTTGAAGATTAAGGTTATAGAACTAGAGCTTTCCTCGTGTTATGTTTGAAGGTTACGGTTGTAGTACTAGCTAGAGATTTCATTTGTGTGTTGAAATCAATGCATATTGAAATTGATACAAAGACATACCACACCTACACAACATTGTTATTTCCTCCAGAGATTAAGTATGACAATGTCGGTACATGGAATAAAGTGAAGAGTACCACATGGGATCAAGGAGAAGCAGCCTACAAATATATTAACAAGTACTCTCAAAACAACCTAGTGTAGTGGCATCAAGTGAGCTCTCAAGCACTCGTAAGAGACTAACAATATAATAATAAGTGTCCGATTACTAACCGGATTAGAAAATGTAGCGATGGTGCCCCGTGTAGTGGCGTCAAGTCGAGTTTGAAGTGCACTGCATATTTGTTTGTTTCATCATATGGGGTGAGAATCTACTAGTAATGTTAGCTAATGGTAACTAAAAAGGGATAGTCTTTGGTACTAACATCTTATATGAATTGAAAACAAAAAATATCAAGGTAAGCTTGTGGAAATAAATGAATTGCAATTTGCATCGCATATGGGGTTCGAAGTCCAAACCTGGATCATTTGCTCCAATCGCTGCCTAGCCTCGATTTCATCTTGTAGCCTGGCCTCGAGTTGAGAAACCCTGTCAGCTGATGGTCGCACTCGTCTTTGAGGGTGTACATCATCCGTTGATCCCGTACTTGTTGTTCGGACCTCCGAGAGGGTGGTCGGTGTGCTAATGTAGCCGGCACCGATCAAGAAACGGCCATGTTTCTTCCTTTCCGATACAATACCAAGCAATCGCATCCAGTGGTGAATTCATTACGTCGAAGTCCTGGCCATGAATCTCCTTAGCAGCCTCAGTATATGCTTCCTGTTGGACAAAATCATAAGTGAGCGAATATCATTAGGGACAAAATCATAGTGTAGAAATGGTACCAAGTTCTGTGTTGCGCGCTGGCTGCATAGGGTGCCCTCCTGATCACCCCTCCTAGCTTCTACATATGCCTCTACATCGGAGACAGGCCTCTGCTTCTTCTTTTCCTGCACCCAAACACTCGGGAGGTATATAAATATGTATATGCAACATTCAATCAATATGAACATGTTGACCTACCAAGTGCTTCTTGTAACGAGCCATGGAGGAGTCGCCTTGGCGATGTCTTTGCCCGCCATCAACAATCTCCGCTCCCTAGCAGCACGGGAGGCCTCTAACCACTCTTCGTTACACCACCTCTTCTGGGCAATCTGCTGCCATGCATCTTCACACCTCTGGGACCACCAAGGTATTGCCTAATTTAACAAAGTGTTAAATATGAATAAACTAGAATTGATTGCAAACTAGAACCCACAGGAAGCAATGGCATGAACGAATTATGATTACCTGCATGCACATCATCTAGCATGTCTTCTGTCCTACTCTCATTGTGGCCGCCATCGTCCGTTTCTTCCCTTAGCACATATGATGTACTACGTTGTGACTCGCCGTGATAGACCCACACGGTATACCCTGGCCGAATCCGTACTTGCACAAGTGTGCGATCATTGTTGCCCTCATTTGTGGTCGTGTGTTCGAACAACGAGAACAAGGGCACAACACACCCCGTCCATTACGCCTAGCAAATGCTCGATCCACAAAATTGGACGTCTTTTCCATCCATTCTTCACTACAGTCACCCATCTCTCTACGCCCAGTGTACATCCAACTACGGTCCTCAGTCATCCTAGTGTACAAAACATAATGCATATATTAATCCGACTTGTTATTTATGTCAAAAATAACAAATATGGAGCTAGCTACAAGCTACTATAGGATACATGCCCTATACATGTACAGAAAAACATATTGACATGAAGACAACATAAATGATCAACAGAGCATAAAAACACTTTCTTTCAATATAAAGGAGTACCATTATAAATGAATACAATTATTTATTAACACGTTAATGTAGCATTGTAATGACAGCATATCAATCCACCATAAATGGACAAAACTGAAGAAAATAAGTAACCTTTATTATTTTTCCACTTATCCACTACCTTGATACTTTTTGGAGCCAAGGGAGCCAAGGAAGCGCAAGAGTGGGGAAGATGGTTCTGCGACTATGTGTCGGTGGAGGCGATCGTGACACTGCAGACAAATGAGGCAAATTAGAGCATGCATAGAATCATTGGGACAAAAAGAACGATACTAATCATAGACTTCAAAAGCTAATACACAAATTGCTACCACTTGCTATCCCTAACGAACATTGAAGATCATTCCCACCTCCCGACAATCATGATCCGCGAAGTACTAAACAAAAATTGTAGTGATATGTGCGGTTTTAACAAAATTTCGAAATAATCCTAGCATACAATTTCGAAATAATCCTAGCATAATTAAATAACATTAAAGCATAATTCCAACATAATATAAATGCACGGGCAAAGATCTGGGCGGGGCGGCGGCCCGAGCGCACGGGCAAAGACTGGAGTAGGGGTGGCGGCGCGACGCCGGCAAAGATTGGAGCAGGGCGGCGGCGCCGAGCGCACGGGCAAGATCGAGCAGGGCGGCGGCGGCGACGCCGGCAAAGACTCGAGCAGAGGGCCGAGCGGTGGTAACCGGTGGCGGGGAGGAGGAGGAGGCACGGAGAGGCCGACGACGAGCGGCCGGGCGCGGGGGAGACGACGGGGGCGGTGGCCTTCGATGGCGAGGAAGGAGACCAGTGATCGGGAAGCGTCGGGCGACGGGCGGAGGGAGCCGGAGGACGCGGTCGGGGAGGAGCCGGGAGGAGGAGGCGGGCGAGGAGGAGCGGGGAGGAGGGAGGCGGGAGGAGGAGCGAGGCGGGAGGAGGAGGCGAGCGGAGGAGGGAGCCGGAGGAGGAGGGAAAACTCAGAGGAAACTCACCGAAGGAGACCCTGGGAGAGGCACCGGAGAGGGCCGACGACAGCAATGGCCGGGACGACGGGGCGGTGGCCAAGGGCGAGGAAGGAGACCGCATGGTCGAGGAAGCGCTCGGGGCGACAGGCGGAGGCGGAGGACGGCGGTGCCGGAGGAGGGAGCCGGGAGGAGGAGGCGCGAGGAAGGAGCCGGAGGGAGCCGAGGCGGGAGGAGGAGGCGGAGGAGGGAGCCGGGAGGAGGAGCCGGAGGATGGCGATGCCGAGGACGCCGCCGGAGGAGGAGGAGGAGGGCGCGCTTCGGGAGGAGGAGGAGGCGGGCGAGGGAGGAGGTAGGTAGGAGTGGAGGCGGCGCGAGAGGGGAAATTAGGGCGCGGGGGGAAATTAGGGTGCGCGGGGGGAAACGACGCCGTAGGAAAAAACGGGCGCGGGATGGTGTTTTCTCTCCCGAGTGTTTTAATTTTAAAACACTCGGGAAAATATTTATTTCCCGAGTGTTTTGTATAACACTCGGGAGATTTTTTTTCCCCGAGTGCTTACAGCCCTTACCGAGTGTCTTCCTAAACACTCGGGACCTTCCCGAGAGTTTCTATATAGACACTCGGTAAAAATATAGACACTCGGAAAAAAACCTGTTTCTGGTAGTGATCTTTGCGTGTCGCTATATGGTAATGTATTTCGACTAAATTTATCATATTCTTTTCATCAAATGAAGGGTTCCAGCTGCTGTGGTTCTGCAAATTCATTGTACCAAAATATACATGAAAAAAGTGTTTTATATACTATCTTTGAACGAACTCTAACAGAAGGTGTCAAATAAATTATCCATGTTTAAGCCATCTAATGCAAAAAAAAAAAAAATAATCTCTGGAGACTCATTCATTTTCCAACTATAGATTTCGACTAAAAGTGAACTCCAATTGGACAAAATTTGAGAATGTGCAAAATTTAGACCAAGCCTTATATTTTAACATTAATCAAGCAGACGAATCTGATTCTATGATAGTTTATACAGCGTTGTTCTTTATGGGATTATGGGAGCATGTAGTACATTACAGGAATCTGGGGGAAAGCTACAAAAGATAGATGCACGGTCACTTCAAATGGACCAGTAAATTTGGGTCGCGAGTTGGATCCATAATACGAAAGGGTAGGAAGTAGGAGCGAACTAAAACGAAGTAGATGCTTCTTTTGGTTTAGCTTCAGTCATTCATAGAATTTAATCACCGGACCCATATATTTGGCCTGTATGGGTTGTTAAGAGGAGACGAGACTTTTTTATGTTCTCATCACTGTGCACGATCGATGGACATGCAGTAGCACGAGCGATGAGAGCGACGTGATCGTGATGGTTGGCGTGGACCGCGCTGCGTGTTTGGTAGCAAGTATGCATCAACTTGATGTCTTGATTATTCTAGCAAGCTAAACAGATCCTAGCAGTGCCTGACTGCTACTGCTTATCGATAACACACGCACACATATATAGACACACACGTTCGTAGAAGTTACAAAATGTATAATTGATACGCACATCAAAAGGATACTTTTGACAAAATATCAACTGGTATCATTTCCACGCAGTCAATCTTGGTCAAAATGTTGACCGCATCTAGTAGTATACGTCGACGCCATGGCCTTGTACTGGACGAGATGCATACACTAACTAATTCAGTCATTTCATGTATACATATATGTTGTTGAAGTATAAGTGAATTGTACACTTTTTTTTTCTTAAAAGGTTAAGTTTTCGGTAAAACTGGTTAGTGTAGGTAACTCAATATAGTATCAGAGCAAAGAGTCTTGAGTTTAAGACCCAGTTAATTAGCGCAATTAAAGGAAAATAACTGTAGTCCACTTCTATCCCACATCTTAGGCCAGAGGGAGCTTACACGTGAAGAGAGTATTAAAGCATAAGTGAATTATTTGCCTTTTCTTATCAGCTTAAACTTTGGATGAATTGGTTGGTGCATGCAGCTTAATAATATACACCGACACAAGCATTAACTATACGGTTTTGCTAAACAACATTCGACTGTTTTCTTTTGTCAAAATAGTCGAATGTTCATCCGTTCGATATGTTTTGAGATTTGCACTTCTTCTCATCTGATGAATTGAGTCATAATTTATTATGATTTTTTCTTTAGAGCATAACGGGTTCACTGTATTTTGCTGGTATATAATTTTATTTTTTTATCTTTATTTTTGTTCATTCTCTCATAGCATATGTTAGATTTTGAATCATGTGATGAAAATATGAGTTATTAAGACTTTCAAAAATAATTATAGTGACTACGAACAAAAATTATATAAGTAAATTATTGTAATTTATATATAATAAAATTATAAGTGAACTAGAACTTTATTGTTTTAGGCCGAGAAAATAGCCGGATCTTGCGTGGACTAGCCCTTAATTATAACCGATGAGAAGAGATCTCTACTGTTCCACGGTTGAGAGAGCTGAGATTGGATCATCGGATTGCCTGCATATCTATCTGCACCAAACAGTAAGTTCGCATTTGAGTTCCACTGTTACACGGTTCCTGGTGCACGTTGAAGATGCAGGTGACAAACCGGCCAAATCGAATAGCCATGAGATCTATCAAGACCAACCACGACGCATGTCCGGCTCCGGGTGGAACCGAGCGGCGTGCCGCCGTGCCGCCGCCTGCTGCTTCCATCCATGCATCATGCGTAGATCGAACGCCTAGCCATTGCCGCTACCTCTACTACACTGACTAGTACTGTACTGCTGCAAGGCGATGTGGAATATCGTTGAAGCTTAGCCATGGATGATTTGAGAGGTCGTTAACTAGTGCCGATGTAGCAGTTAGTTATAGTGGTGAGCAGAGGCAGCAGCCACCTTTGCAGAGGAGTTGTTCTTCAGGGACAGGCGTCGTGGGCCGGCCACGTGTGGAGCTGTGCTGTACTCATTCCTTCTTTTTTTAAACTGACATTTTTTTTTTAACTTTTCACTGTTTATAGTTTATGAGACATGACTTTAACATCACTTTTGTAACTTTATCATATTATATACTAATAATAATAGTATTATGAAAAATATTTTTTAACAACAACGGGCCTAGCCACTGTGCCTGTACTTAGGGGTGAAAATTGGTCGAATACGGATGGATAATAGCTATGCATATTTGTTTTTATTTTTTTCCCGGATCTGGATATGAATAATATCGAATACGAATACGAAGAAAATACGAATCAAAATGAATATGATCGTAGATATTTTTTAGAACATGAAAACCCCTTAAATTGTATGTCACAAATTAACGAAAATATATAACTAGTTTATTTGATGCAAACATTTATGAATTGTTCATATTTTCAGTAACCACACATAATATTGGCACTAGCAAGCTGCATTAACTAGTTCATCACAAACATAACACTTAGTTTACTATATTTAGCTCATAAGTCATAACTCACAAAGTCACAAGTCATCACGCATTTACACTTAGTTCATCACATATATAAAACTTAGTTCACACTAACATAGATCAACTGGATGACTAATCTGTACGCAAATGACTATAACATCCCAAAGTATGTTACCAAAAATAAAATTAATAAAGTTATTATTTTATTAGATTTTCTAAGATTTAAAAGAGTTTTCTTGGTTAGAAAGAAAAAGTAATAAAATAAAGTTAATTATTTAATTTCCTAGTTTTTAATATCAAAAAACAATTATTGAGTTTTCTGGGATTTATTGGATTTAAAGTGAAAAGGGAAATTTTAATTAATTTCTTGAATTTTCTGGATTTTAAAAAGGTTTTTCCTATTTTTCAAAATTTTAAATAATTTATATGCAAACATAAAAACCAACTATAAGTTGGAATTAATTTTATTTAGTTCAAAATAATTCAAAAATTTCTGTGTTTTTTTCTAGAATTTTTTTAACTATATTTGTTATTTTCTAAAAGTCTATTTGATTTGTTGCATTTTTTAAAATTCAAAAATCAATTAAAATCTTATTTTTCTCTTTTGGGCCGAAATCCGGATATCCGGACTTCGTCTTATCTGGATAATCCGTATTCGTATCCGTATCAGCCGGATAACATGCCTACCGTATTTGTTTCCGTTTTCAACAAAAAAAATCTGAATTCGTTTCCGATCCGAAAATTATCTAATAAAATCCGATCCGAGATAATTCGAATCTGTTTTCGTCCGAATCGGTTGGAAACTATGTGATTCGTTTTCACCTTGTACTTATTCCCATTTTTTAATTGGTATTTGTTTTTTGACTTTTCACAGTTTTTGACGGTTTAGGGTGTATGAGATGTAACTTTGACCATCACTTTTATAACTTTATACGGTCAAACTTCATAAAGTTTCACGAATTCTACAGTGACACTCGAAAAAAAAGTACAGATAGAGTATATAAATGGGTTAAGCATCTTAAGCTGCTTTCGTACCAACCATGCGTACAGGGCCCATATATATACACGTACTCATCTCAACAAATCGTTCGTGGTAGTAGTGTAGTCAACTGATAGCCAGTTTCCATGCAGGTTTTCATGCAGAGTTCACTGATCGACGATCGTGTTGGACACTTGACTCGGACGGATCAGATAGCCTTGTACAAATTAACCGGGGTGTAAATTAACATGATTTCACTTCTAGCGATCGAGCTGATTCACAGCGCGTTAAATTTGGCGACGCATGTACGTATAGTGCGGCCTAGAGGTGGGCATTGGACCGTGCCGTGCCACGGCACCAGGCCCACCGTGCCGAACGCCGCCGTCGCGTGCCGGCTTCGGCGGTCATTCTACCGTCTTGCGTCGCGCGTCGCGGCCAGTGTCCTCTAGTCGAGGCCAAAGCACGCCCAAAGCCCACCGTCTCGGGATCGTCTGCCGCCTGCCCGACCCTAAGTAACTATAGACGCTGAGAAGACGATAACCGCCACGCTTGTTCGGAAGACAAAGACACATGATTGGTCGGTGGCGAAGCGGATGATTGGTTAGGTTGGAGTCGGTGTGGGAGTGATTGGACTAGGTTAAGGAGGATTGGGCTAGAAGCGGAGGCTAGGCGGTGTGGGAGTGATTGGACTAAGTGAGGAGGATTGGGCTAGAACGGAAAGGTTGGGCTATTTACGTCGTCGCCAAGCACGACCCAACCAATCGCGTCTGCCTGCAACGCCGTCGATTTCTCGGCTGCGTACCCGATGTCTTTCTCGGCCCGCATTCTCGAGCGGCCGTTGCCACGTCTTGCGTCGCGCGCCGACCCATCACGTCTTGCGTCTTGGCAAATCTTCTTCGCCGTCTTGCCAAAAAGCACGGCCCAAGTCCCAGCTCTAGTGTGCGGCCAATTAACCTGAAGATTAATTATGCAATTTTCGGGGCAAATCGGTATGCATGGCTTGATTTTAATTAATTAACTCCGCTACAATACTACTAGCTACTACATAACCATGCGTATTGCTCTAAGATTTGTGCAATTTCCTTTTTAAGCAAATAACTAAAGTCTTAGTCCGGGCCGTGCATGTATGTGTGCTTGTCAGTGTCATGTCATAATACGCTCAAATCATGCGCTCGCTCACCGGCCGGTGTCCCTTTGCCGTAGGCATCAAACCACATGAGAAGTGGACAAAAATCAATCAAAATGCGTCAAATCCGACTCTCGAATAGTCGCATCACGTCGCCGGTGCTTGATCGATCGATCATCACCAGCGGCGTCATGACCAGGAGAAAATGATGTTTGCATTAACCCGTCCATCACATGCAGCATGGCAACAATAAGTAGCCATCATATCTTCCCATTAAGTCCTTGTTTGGCACCGCCGGGATCAGCCGGGACCCCGCCCCAATCCCGGCCGTTCCTCGGGAATCCCTGGCCCATCAAGAAGCGCGTTTGGATGGGCTGGGGCTCCAGATTTTCCTGATCCAATTCCGTCAGTTCAACGGAAGGAAAAAATCGTCTCCAACTCCGGAATTCCTTTCCCCTCGCGGCCACCTCCTCACGATCTTGTCCCGCGTTGTGCGATAACCTCCTCGCCCCGCGCGATGTGACCTCCACGCTCCTTGCCCTATGCTGAGTGGTCTGGCCCATGGCGAGCTCCTCACCCCCGCCTCCGTCATCGAGTTCTCCTCCCCCAAGCTACGCATCCGCCACCGATGAGCTCCCATCTTCCTTCGGGCCCTAGACGAACTGTTGTCCGCCATCGTTTGCGGTTGAAGTCGCCCTCTCCGTTCGCGATCGAAGCCGTGTCGCCGCCTTCGTGCTTAGGGTTGCCACTGGGATCGCGTGGTGTGCTCAGGCGCCACTGCTGCCCACTCGCATGCTGCATCCCTCACCACCGATCTCAGCCACAAAAGGGCTGTCGCCGAGCTTGCACACGGCCGCCTCTACCGGTCAGCGTCGGTCATGACCTTTTTTCGTTTCTTAGAATTTCGTCGAATTGGGTGGTGGGAAACGGGATTGGAAATTGGGTTGTGGGAGCGGATCAACCCAATCCATGGGTGGGTCAAATTTCCCTAGGATAATCTTCCGTTGTTGCCAAACAAGGCCTAAATCAGCCTGAACTCTTCTCTTCTTAATTTGTGTTGATCTTATACTATAATTACTCTGCATGGAATTAAATTAAGCACTAAGTAATGAGTACCCGCTTGCATTGCATGCATACCACATATAAAGGTGACGCGACGCCTCATGCAAGAGCGCATGCATTATGTTGCATATAAAGGAGTATAATACTACCATAAGTTGAGAGTTCGGTGACACGTCACTTTCTCCGAGAACCTATTATTGTGCGTTGGGAGGTTGCTATCCCTCAAGAACAGCAAAAAAACACCGAGCCTAGCTATGATCGATCGATCAAACGGACAAACGCTAAGCTAGGCTTTAGTTTGTTCTCGCAAACTTCTGTGCGCATGCAAAATATCTCTCGAAACCAACGCTCCATTTTAATTGACATAGCTAGATGGCTGACCGTTTTGGCGTTATTACAACCTTTTCATGGTTCTAATAATGTCTCAACTACCATATGCAAATATGATCAAGCCAAGAGCTGTGACCTTAGATAATAAAGTGACCTCTCAAATTATTAAAACCGTCTCATGCAAGATTGTTAATTAGGATGTTGATTCTAGTCATACGATATTGTGTTTCTATGACCAAAATTGACCGGACCGATCCGATCCAATGGTAAAGTCGTAATTTGGTGGAATCTTAATATTATTATGATTCTAACAAAATATTTGTAGGATTGTGATCAAAATTTTCATACAATCATACCCGATTCTGCGGATTCTAGTGAATTATTATAAATAATTATTTGCATATGTCAATTTCATTGTAAACTTTTACTTTCTATTTATTCGTGTCCATTATAATTTGCATAAATAAGATATTTCCTTTGCACTATATTTTGGTAAACAAAAGTTCTAAAAGTATAGTTTTAAAAATATATAAATGTTAAAATATAAGGTACATTTTAAAAATATTTCTTTGGTAGAGTCATATAGAATCTTAGATTCTACATCGATCCTACAATCCGTGATCCTGTTGAAGAACCCCTGATCCGATTCAGGATCGCAATTGTGACAACCTTGTTCTCATGCGTGTTGTAAATAGGCCTACTAATGGGTTAAAACCCAACTCAAACCCACCTAGCCCACTTCAGTGCAACACATCAACTCAACCCAGACCAACCCACTGCTCCACCTCCAAAACCCAATCCAACCCATATGCAACTCCAACCCAACCCAACCCAATTTCTTCAATATGAGTTCAACCCACTTCTAACCCATTTCTAACCCATCCCAACCATCCAGCCCAAGTTGGTCTTGTTTTGGGAGGATTTTGAAACTGGATTTTTATTATTTTTCGTTAGTACAAAATAGAGCTAGACCTACATGCACATAAAATTTTCAACACACACTATTTTTGCTATTAAAAACACTATTTTTATTTTAAAAAATGGCCTCATATATACCACCTAATTAAATAATTAACATATGATTACTTGATTACTAGTAATTAATAACAATAGATTAATAAATCCCCCCCTAATTAATTATCACAGATCAGGCACATACTACAGACTACTAATCACGAACTAATGAGAGTGATTAAGCAACATACCTTGACATGGGCTCGACGTTGATGACGCTACACTCGTAGCAGCCGGAGAGGCCCCTCAAGGAAGAAGGGTGGCTGCAAATAGATGTCTCAACTAGCATATGCAAATATGATCAAGCCAAGAGGTGTGACCTTAGATAATAAAGTGACCTCTCAAATTATTAAAGCCGTCTCATGCAAGATTGTTAGGATGTTGATTCTAGTCATACGATATTGCGTTTCTATGACCAAAATTGACCGGACCGATCCGATCCAATGGTAAAGTCTTAATTTGATGGAATCTTAATATTATTATAATTCTAACAAAATATTTCTAGGATCGTGATCAAAATTTTCATACGATCCTACCCGATTCTACGGATTCTAGTGAATTATTATAAATAATTATTTGCATATGTCCATTTCATTGTAAACTTTTAATTTTTATTTCTTCGTGTCCATTATAATTTGCATGGATAAGATCTTTCCTTTGCACTATATTTTGGTAAACAAAAGTTCTAAAAGTATAGTTTTAAAAATATAGAAGTGTTAAAATATAAGGTAGATTTCAAAAATATTTCTTTGGTAGAGTCATATAAAATCTTAGATGCTACATCTATCCTACTATTCGCGATCCTACTGAAGAACCTCCGATCCAATTTAGGATCACAATTCTGGCAACCTTGGTCTCATGCATGTTGTAAATAGGCCTGCTAATGGGTTGAAACCCAACTCAAACCCACCCAGTCCACTTCAATGCAACACATCAACTCAATGCAGACCAACCCACAACTCCACCTCCAAAACCCAACCCAACCCAATTTCCTTAATATGGGTTCAACCCATTTCTAACCCATTTCCCACCCATCCCATCCATCCAGCCCAAGTTGGTCTTGTTTTGGGGAGGATTTTGAAACTGGGTTTTTATTATTTTTCATTAGTACAAAATAGAGCTAGACCTACATGCACATAAATTTTTTAACATACTATTTTTGCTATTAAAAACACTATTTTTTATTTTAAAAAATGGCCTCGGATATACCACCTAATTAAATAATTAGCACATGATTACTTTATTACTAGTAATTAAAAACAATAGATTAATAAATCCCCTTAATTATCACAGATTAGGCACATACTACATGCTACTAATCACGAGCTAATGAGATTGATTAAGCAACAGACCTTGACATGGGCTCGACGTTGATGACGCTACACTCGTAGCCGCCGGAGAGGCCCCTCAAGGAAGAAGGGTGGCTGCCAGTGGATGAGGCGGCGTAGTGTGCACGGCGGGACGAGAGGGTGAGCGGGGAGGTGTTGCGGTCAGCGAGAGACGGCGGCGGACGATGCGGGGGAGCTGGCAGCATCGACCACGTCGTGCACGCACGCGGTCGCCGTGGTGCTCCAGCAGCTCGGCAGGCTCATGAGCCGCTTCTAGTCCCAGGAGGAGGAAGACGAGGAGGCCGTCGGGTGGGCCGTCGATGCCGCCGCCACCGCCTCCTTCTTGGAGTGGCAGCGATGGTGGTGGTGGTTCTTGGCCGCAACGAGCTTGGTGCTAGCCTTGGGGCTCTTCTTGGACACGACTGTAGGCATGGCGCGGTGGCTTCCAGCCGACAGTGTTCTCAGTGTCAACGAGAGCGACAACGACGGAGGTGGCGCTTCTTCTTGAACTTGTTGTGGTGCTGGTGGTGGTGGCTCTGGCGGTCGGCTGTCGGCGGCGGTGGCGGCTGAGAGTCGGAGGAGGAGGGGGGACAATGGTGGAGATCCGGGAGGAAGAGACGGGGAGAGCCGGCTGAGGAGTGGGATTGGCAATGGCACAAATCGGGTTAGGAGGGGAGCCACCAACCTACCCTATTACAACACCCACGAGTTCAACCCGTTCTCAACCCGGATTTCTGAACCCACCCCACCCTAACCCAACCCTTTCTACGAGGAAACCCAACCTATTGGCTCTTCCAACCCGTTGTCACCCATCCAAAGCCAACCCAATCAAAGATCCAACCCGTTTAACCCGTTTGAACCGAACCCATTAGCACCCCTAGTTGTAACATGGCAGGTCATATATATATGCCTCATTTTCTTTGGAAAAGGGTTAGGATTCAGCTTGGGACAAAGAAGTTGTTCAGCTTAGGCCCAACTTGGAATACATGATTATTTTCAATTCCTGGAGTTGAATTGTTTCCTGTGAATATAAGAGACACAGAGTAATAGAGTATAGGTTGCTCCTAAATAAAACACACAAACAAAGTAGTATCATGTGAAAATTAAAAGGAGATTCATAAGAATCGTAGCTGAAAATCACCAGAAGAATTATGATAGTAATCATACATATAACCCCTAGCAAAACAAGTTCGCAACATCTAAAGCCAAAAGTCTGACATACCAAGATTAAATTGTGTGTCCACTATTTATTGTTATATATGTCGTCACAGCAGTCGAGAGATTGGATTGCTCTCAACCGGAAAGAATTAGATAGCTCTGAGCAAAAGACGACATATCCTTTCACCGATCGAATGGTGACTATACATCAGCTTAGCTTCCTGGTCCAGTCAACGACCATATGCATGTGCAGCGAGCTAAAAAGTCTTACCTCTGTGCAGTGTGCAGTTTAATTTTATTTCATGGAACCCCACATTGATGACGGAGATCGAATTTAACAGCTTAAGTTATAACAACTTTATTGGTTTGGTATGCAAGAAACACGTAGCAGCAGGGATCGATGGATGAACAATTGAGCATTTCTTTTGTGGCTAGTGTGGAGTTCTCTCTCTCCCACCTCTCTCAGGGGGTTAATTACCGGAAGATTAATTTCGTCGTGGCACCATAGGTCTTTTGGAGAAATTCTGTATAAACTGTTTTATTCGATACAACTGGAGGTGGCCAAATGAGCAACACAGATCGATTTAGACACGGTTCATGTCATGGGCTCGATCGCCGACCGAAACACGTCACGTCCAAACTCACATAGACCCGGACATGATTAGTTCGATGGGCCCGTGTAGCCCATCAACGTCTCCTCCGATGCATGCCCCCGTCTCCACTGATGCGCGCCCCCATCTCCTCTGCTGCTACGCGCCGCCGCCACCTCCTCCACCGCCTCCTCCATTGCTATCCTCCATTGCTAATCGTGCGGTGTATATCGGTCCGACCATCGGGCCAAAGTGCCAATCCAAATATGACACCTCTCGTCGGGCCGTGCGATCCTGCTCATCTATAGTGTCATGTCGTGAGCTAGTGCGGTAGACGACCCATTTAGACACCTCTAATACAACAGTCCGGTGAAATTTTGAGTTCTTAAACAACCATAAGGCAAGCACGGCGATTAAGAATGGACAGAGCTCATTTGGCATTCGCCTTTTTCAAGCACAGCCCGAGAGGAGAGTGGAAAGTAAACAAAGCCCATTAGTTTGTCATGTCAAATAAGCCCAACATTTTTTATTTGGATTGGGCTCTTGTGGAATTCAGCCAAAAGCCACAAATCCACCAAATAAATGACGCACTTGCTTTGATAACCCCTAACAAACCTGGTTTGAGAAACGAAGTGAATTATTTGATGATGATTAGAAGAAAAATGCAAGATGAGATTTTCATCGATAAAATTGAGCCACTGGACCCTATGAAAATTTCAGATCTTTCACGTAAGAGAAACTCTTCGTCGAATCACACTGATTCTTCTAAGACCATATTTGGGAAAGCTTCAATTAAAGGCCCTATACGGAACACATGTTTTTTTGTATGATCGGAACGTAGGAAGTTTGCAGGATTTTACATGTTTTTTTAAAAAAGAAATTGTACTGCTTCCTGCGTAATTCCTATACATTTCCTCCGTTTCAAACAAGGCTGAGAAGCTAATTATCCCATTGGTTTACCAAACGACAAATACTAGCTATTGAGAAAAGTTTTGTTTTTTTCAAAAAAATAACCTAATTTTTTATTCCAAAATATAGTAATATACATACCTTTTTTATTTTTCAGAAATAATCATCTGCCATTCAATTGTTGGCGCGACTTGCCTAAGTCGCTCAACGGTTGAGTGACTTGAACACTTGTCACCCAACGGGGTACAATGTATGTATTGCTAGCTGAGCAACTTGTACACCAGTACTGTTGAGCGACAAGTGTCCAAATCGCTCAACCGTTGAACGACTTGGGCTAGACGCCCAGCGATTGAGCGAGAGATGATTATTTCTGAAAATAAAAAGTAGGTATACTACTGTATTTCAGAATAAAAATTAGATGTTTTTTTAAAAATCATTGAGAAAAGATAGGGTTTGTTTAGTTGCTTGACTTAGCTTTGGATCTAATTAGTCCACGACAACTTGCATTTACTGATCTTCACTAACTAGAAATTTCCCTCCATTTCCATTGAAAACCCTAAGCAAGTTAGAATTGGGTTCTTCCGACGATTACAAGCTGAAACCAATGATGGATCTAGCATAGAAGAACGGTTGGGGGTTAAGGTTGTCTTAACGGCTTCCAACTGATCACGGGAGCTCTTGTTCGACTGTATGTGACTCTATTTTCCAGATCTTTACTAGGTTAAACCTCTAACAAACTAGTAGGAATTCTTGGATCAAACGTTTGACGCACTTGTGTTGTGCCATCTTTAGACAACTATTACAACATGAACCACTACAACACCGCCTTGCGTTCTACACCAACTTTTTTTAAAAAGCATAGGCAGAAGAGCTGCCCATTGTATTAATAAAGCATGAGAAAACAGGAAAAAAAAAGATAGAGCCACTGCCCCAATGGAGTAGACAACACAGACAGGAAAGGACGCAGTCTGAACACCTTGCGAAGCAACCTAATGCGCAGGCTAGGTCAACACAACTAGCTACAACGAGCACCGATCCACTCTTACGCACCCAAGCCACACACAGCGGCCAAAAGAAAGGATGACTCCTTCACCACCTAACGCGCTGAAGTTTTTGGAAGTCAAGTTAGTGATGCAGAGGTTAACCAAAGCACAGTACTTGAGAGAGAAGATTAGAAGCAAAAACTGGAGAAACCAAAGCTCCGCCGCAGCTGAAGAGCCACGGAATCACTCCACCCTAACCAAGCAACCATGAAGCCTTCAGAATGTAGTAGGTGAGGGAAATGACCCTCCACTTGAAGACGACAGTGGACGGTGCACGGAAGAGACGGCAGCTCCGGCTCCTCTTCTCCTCCCACGGAGATGTTGACGGTGGCCATTCTCTAGGTTCGAACCGGCTATTTGACAAGGGAGCATCCAAAATGGTCGCCCTCCAGTAGCGAGGAAGGCTCCCGGGAGGCGACAAAGATGAATTAGGGGGGAGGATCTGGAGGGTTTTCGTCCCCTCCACTAGCTGTAGCACGCCGCCCTTGCAACGTGCCGCCCAAAGCTGGTAAGTAGCACCACACCATACTCGGTGAAAGTATCTAGGCTTTCAAAGTTGATTTTGGTAATTAATATCAACATTATGTTAAGGGACTAATTGTAGGGTAACGTGGCAAGGCTACGATAGCACAAACAAAATTTACCGCGCAACCAAGGAACCACCGCAAGTAATAGATCACGAGATTACCGCTAGACGCGCCGACTCGCAGCGGAAGTAGAGTCGTTGCAGCGAGTTGATGCAGTCGTAGTCGTACTCACGACGCGTCTCCTCCTTCGAGTGGTCGTACTCGTCGCGCGTTTGCTCCTCCAAGTGGTCTTACTCACCGCGTGACTTCTCCGACACCGGTGAACGTCACGAGTTGCGGATCGTCTTAGTGCTGATGCTTCGCAACAACACCTCCGAGGTATCCACACGTACGGGGCAGGATCACCACGCGCTGGAGTGCTAGCACCGGCAGCGTGGTTGAGAAGGTGTGGCTATTAGGGTTCCGGAGTTCTTCAAAAGATCATCATCTCATCCACCCCATGCCACCACCCCTCTTTATATAGACATCCATGATGGGTCTCGACCTGGAGGCCCATTAGTAACTCGTGGCCTATCCGAATTCGGATCACCATCCAAAACAGATCCTTGCCCTTTAAGTGTGCGACCCCACAGGTTCATGTGTAATCAATTATGACTCGAAAACTCATTTCTGACCACTAGTTGTTAGCGGTACCTAGCAACACATAATGATTCCCAAAGACACATAGAATAAATCAGACGAACCTTGAAGTAAAATGATCTATGATCAGGTACTCATCACTTACGATCGATTCAGATTCCATACGACTGATCGTATAGGTCCCGACCGATTCAGAACTCCTTACGACCAGGTCCTTACCATTCTGTGATTACGTTCGACCAGTCTACGACCGGATCATATCTCCATACTACCAGCCCATAACTGATCGAACTAAGCGACCTACTAATGCATTCTCCCTTTACCTCACCATGTCTGGTTGAACTCCAGGTAAGATGTAGTGTCATCCATGGACTGTTCAATACTTTCTCGATCGAGTGTTGGATAACTTCATGTGGTCGACACTTCGACCACTAGTGGCATGGCCATGCACTTTCTTTATCCGATCACCACAAGGGGAGATGTGGGGCCCAGAGACATCTCCCCTGTTATGTTAGAAGGGGCAAATCCCATCTTGACCAGTCATATCCTTCCGCATGTTTCATAGCATACCCGAAAGCTACATTTATAACTACCCAGTTACGAGTAGCGTTTGGCAACCCCTAAGAGTGCTATTACACATGTAGGGAACCATGCTGATCTTAGGTCTAAGGATTATACATCATCATTACTTGAGACCAACTAATGACACAAAGATTCATAACAATCTCAATAGTGTCTCAATGATGGGTCTATCCAACCCCATGTTCTCTAACATGTGCTCACATTATTGATTCGATATCCCTACATCCATGACCGGTGAAACCAGGTCATCAATCAATACATGTGCTAGTCATAGAGTCACTGGTGTTCCAACCAGTGACCTCCGACCAGGGATACATTTAGAATGACATCATATAAGTTAAAGAGTTCCACTAACAAGTCACATACTTATTGATCTATAACAAATGATTCATTCAAGGAACATGATAACATATTATCAAAAATATGAACATAATGAAATATCATCATCTCTATGATTGCCACTATGGCATATTTCCAACAAGAGCCTCTAGTAGACCTCATGTTGTTTTCCAGTGATAACTATGCTCTACTTCACCATGTCAATCAATATAAGAAGACTAACAACTCAATAGATGTAAGGTTTCATACAAGATTTCAGCAAGAAGTATTTGTTTATCTTTACAGTCATAACCGACAATTTACTGATCACAAGTTTGTGGATTGGGCTCATTTGAACTCTCTTGATAAGTATGATAGAGCCTACAGATTGTTTCAAAAAGTCAATCTTCATGACATTGTGGCTTTGAAGTGTGAATATAATGAGATTATAAGATAATTCTATGCCACTATCCATGTGTCAGCATCTTTTGATCACTTAACATAGATGACGGGAACCCAAAGGTATCAAGCCTCCAAGGCAGACTTTGAACGAGCCTTGAGAACTTATATGGGGACTCAAGAAAAACTTTATGATAGAGATGCTCTCAGAATCCAACTTACAAATAATTTTATGATGAAAATATCAATTTTGTACATAGAAGGATTGGATGCCTTCTCCCTCTACCAAACCTAATTAACAGAATAATCAACCATACTTTCTTTCCCAAGAGTGGCAACTTTGATGTCATTAGAGGACATACATGGAACATCATTGATAACATTATTCATGGCTTAAAATTTGACGTGGTTGATTTGATTATAAGAGAAATTAGCTCATCCAAGGATGACAGAGTTAAGAGAATTTACTTTGCACCATATATTATGATTCTCATATTGAGAATGACTCAATTTAAAGGAGGAAGGTCAGGAGTGCACAAGGCTTACAAGCCTAGGAAAGGGGCCCTAGTGCCTGCAGCTATACCACCTCCTACTCCAGTAGAACCCCCTCAGCCTCCAGCAACAGCTCCAGTAGATCAAGCATTACTCTCTCATATGCTTTCAATTATCTTGGAAATTATAGAGTCTCAGCACAAATTGGAGCAAAATCAACAGAGATTGGAGGAGGCACAAACATAAACAAACAATAGGATTGCAGCCCTGACATATCAAGTTCACTCCATCTAGCAATCTCTATCTACTACAGCTCGTTATGGACGTCGTCGCCTCAACACTCCTCCTCAAGATTCTTCTGCTCAAGACTAATATATTTTGGTCCTTGATGTCTGATGAGCACATCACTTCTACTGATATGAACACTCCTCTTCTAACTACTTTGAATGATGTGCAAGGTCCAATTACTCGGGCACGTGCTCGTCAACTTATTTATCAGGTAAATTTGTTTCTAGGGCTGAGTGTATTATTTGAGAACTCTATGATGCTGCATAACAAAGATGATTTACTTGTACTTAGGAATCTAGAACTACAACTAGTTCAAGAAGGTCTACGACGAGTTCCGCGGGGTCTACGACCACTTCAAGAAGGCCTACGACCAGTTTCACCAGTACTCGTTGGACACAATCTACGACCAGAGATAGCATGAACTCCTCAAGACCACCTCAGGACTAGTCCTATAACCAGGTCTTCGACCAGAGATACACGATATGAATAGTGAATAAGGTGCTACGCCACCATTTTGGACTTAATAGGGCCTTGGAAGCGTGTCGAGGTCGGAGTCCAGGTTGTGTACGCCTCTTCCCGCGGCCGCACAACCCTATGTTGACCTCCTCACGTCCCCCTATATATATACAGTAGCCGTCATAGTTTAGGGTGGATTTTTCTTTGAGATTATTCTGCTTAGCAGTCTCGCCGCACGTTCGGTTGAAGAACCCCACATTGTGAGATTCATCTTTATTCGTAATACAATATCAGATTGCATCTTCTACTCTCTTGCTTGTGTTCTCGATTCGCTTGCAGGAGATAGCCTTCTTGACGAGGTCAACCGCGTTTGGCGCGGTTGATAACCATCGAGTAGTGGTGTAGTGATTGTGAGGGGTTTGATCTGTTTTGGTCGAAGCCTTCTGATCATCAATGTCGAGTTCTCCACAATCGACTTATCAGTACCTTTGGAAGATCGGGCCACCGTCACATCAGTTGGTATCAGAGCTAAAGTTGCCCGTTAGGTAATCATAATTTTTTCCCCTGTTAGATTAGTTGTTTTCCATCGTCCTAAAGCTCTAGAAAATTACCCCACAAAATATTTTTGTTCGTCGTGTTCTTCCGCTGTCCCATCACCCATTGTGCCTTTGCAATTTTCGTTCTCTGTTTCGCGTTGTTGAATTAGTGTCCTTTGTCTAAGTCGTGTTGCTGGTTTAGAGTCGTGTTTTTGTCGCTAGTCAACACCGTCGCCCGCCTGTGCCACCATCCATCCTGGCCGCGCCACCACCAACTCGAACAACCCCCCTTTTGACCACCTCCTCGCGTTCGACCACCTAGTCGGATTCGACCACCTACTCGAAGTCGACCACCTACTGGGATTCGACCATCTACTCGTTTCCACCCCGACCACCCTATTTGTTTCTTGTTGCTCTCGGACACCCCACGCACTCATCATATCGTGCCTGCCACACAAAGTCCAGGAAGAATTTTCATAGCCGAACAGAGCTAGCCAAAGTTTAGAGAGAGAGAGAGAGTATCTTTTAATTACCTGTATACCCCTGCCTTCTACAAAAGTTTGTGACCCATATATATCCATAGACCCAGAAGAGGGTTTTTGAAGAGTTTGAGTCAAGGTCACATTCGCAAAAAAAAGAGGAACCCTAGGTTGGGTTTCGGGAACCAAAAAGAAAGAAAGGGGACCCTAGGTTGGGTTTCGGTAGTCAAAAAAAGAAAGAAGAAGAAGAAGCAAATTGACAACCCCTGTGAAGAAGAATCAAATCGACCACCTCCAGTTGGTCTACGACCACTCCCAGCCTTGCATCCTTTGAATCCTTTGTATATAGTCCTTGTTATCGATCAGTGTTGTGCTAGGGCTAGGGGCACTTTTTAGACCAGCAACCGTGACAGGTACTTTGGACCCTTATTCAACTTTGCTAATCAGGTTACGGTTTTTGCTACTCCTTGCTACATATTGTGCCTTCCGAGCTCCACCTACTCTTGATCAGAACAGGTTCCCTCTTGCAATCATACCCGCTCTCGACACGGTATCACGAACCAGCCACCGGTTGTACCACCTGCTGCGTTGGTAAGAACACTTGTAAGAGTGTGGTAAGACGCTTGAGAGTGTGTGTTTCCACCTTCCATCACCTAGTATTTGATAGGGATAATACCTTTGTATTGTCTTTTGTTTTCTACTAACCATGCCAGGTGAGACGTCTGATGAGAAAGAGTGTGTTAGCTCATGACGCTCTTGGATGAACAACGCACTACCATTTATGAGGACATCGACAGGAAGCTTCAAGCTACCACGATCACATTGTAGCGCTCAATCAACGATAGTATTGCAGCGCTCACTACACGCCTTGAAAGAATGGTGAACCGGTCACCAAACATTGGATGTGAGTATGGTCACGATACAACCCAAGATCTTGAGGAGGAGATGATAATGAGAGGAGAAGCCGTGATATCGGCGTTGTGTTTGCTGACCAAGATGCACGTTATCAACACCGCCCACATCACAACCGGTACGGTATGGGAGGTAATAATTTTCAGCACCACAATGCTCGTGTCAATGATGACCCATTTGCTAAAGTTAAATTTACTATACTATCTTTTACGGGTGTTTATGATGCTGAAATTTATCTAGATTGGGAGATGACAGTTGAACAAAAATTTAATGCACATCTAGTTCCTGAAGTACATAGAGTTAGACAAGCTACTAGTGAATTTAAAGATTTTGCTATCATTTGGTGGAATCAAGTAGTTAATTCTGGCTTAACACCTGATACATGGGATAGATTGAAGGTAGCTATGCGTGCTAGGTTTGTTCCTCCTGCTTTTAAACGTGATATGCGTAAGAAATTACAGCGCTTAGACCAAGGTAATAAACCTGTCGAGGAATATTATCAAGAACTACAAACAGGCGTGATGCGTTGTAATATTGTTGAGGATGAGGAGTATAAGATGGCTCATTTTTATGGTGGTTTAAGGTATGAGATTCAGCACATAGTTGATTACAAAGACTATAATGATATTAATAGGTTGTTCCAGCTTGCTTGTTTGGCAGAAAAGGAATTACAGGGTAGACAACAAAGGACTATGAGCAACTTTGGCAGTACGTCTACATCAAGATCAACGCCGGGACAAGCCAAGACAGCCTCACCTCATGCTTTTCGGCCTACTGCCCCCTCTATGAGTAGGGCGCGTTCAGCAGTACTATCTCCACCGTCACGCGCACCCGAGACGAGTAAATCTACTAGTATGCAAACACCAGCGCAAAGCTCTTCATCGGTTGCTTCCACAAGTCGTACAACAGGAATTGTATACCACCGTTGTAAAGGAATGTGCCACTTCATGAGAGATTGCCCAAGTCAGCGAGCGTACATTGCGACAGAAGACGGTGGTTACATAAGTGCTAGTAATTTTGAGGATGAATACGTTCTTGTAGCTAACCTTGCAGGTAATGATGATGAACATGAGTTAGATAGCGATGGTGAGGAAATTTTAGGTGCCGCTGCTACGCAGAATTATCGAACTATAATTGTGCAATGAGTATTGAGCACTCAAAGAGAGCAAGAGGAGAAGCTACAATGTCAAAATTTGTTTCAGATGTGAGAAGCTACAATATCAAAATTTGTTTAAGATGTTCCTCATCGTTAAGCATTGCCGTGTTCGTGTCATAATTGATGGCGAAAGCTGCAATAACTTGGTGAATTCAGGATTGGTCAAGAAGCTTAGCTTGACCACACGCGCATCCTCACCCATACTACATACATTGGTTCGACAACAGCAGTAAGGTGAAGGTAACACAATCTGCGAGAGTGCATTTTTTCCATTGGTTCCTATCATGAAGTTGCTGATTTCGACGTAGTACCTATGCAAGCATGTTCTCTTTTATTAGGTGGTCCATGGGAATTTGATATCGATGCAATTCATCATGGTAGAAGTAATAAATACTCTTTTATGCACAAATAAAAGAAAATAACTTTGCTACCTTTGACGCCTACTGAAATTGTGAATTGTGATAAAGAGCTAGCTGAAAATGAGAAGAAAGAACTTGAACATGCATCTGAAAATTAGCAAGTAGTGAAGAATGTTTACCCACCTAACAAAGAGCGGTTGGCAACTAGTTCTAGGACCAAATCTGATCTTGCTGAAATTTTTCATGATGATATGCCATGCTATGTTTTGATATGTAAAGATGCTTTATTTTCACTTGATGATATATCTAGCTCTTCGCCGTCTGCTGTCACTGTCACTAACCTTTTGCAGGCATATGAGGATGTGTTTCCAGCTGAAATACCCCCGGGGCTGCCACCTATTAGAGGGATTGAACATCAAATTGATTTAATTTCAGGAGCGACTTTGCCAAACCGTGCAGCGTATAGGACCAATCCAGAAGAGACAAAGGGAATTCAATGATAAGTCCAAGACCTTTTGGACCGAGGGTACGTACGGGAAAGCCTTAGACCTTGTGTTGTTCCTGTTCTTTTGTTTCCTAAGAAAGACGGTAGTTGGCGTGTGTGTGTTCACTGTAGAGCCATTAATAATATCACAATACGGTATCGTCATCCCATTCCTAGGTTAGACGATATGCTTGATGAGCTGACCAGTTCTATTCTTTTCACAAAGATTGACTTACGTAGAGGGCACCACCAGATTAGAATGAAATTGGGAGATGAATGGAAAACGACATTTAAAACTAAGTTCGGATTATATGAGTAGCTAGTGATGCCTTTTGATTTAACTAATGCACCTAGCACTTTCATGCGTTTGATGAATGAAGTTTTGCGTGCTTTCATTGGCAAATTTGTGGTGGTTTATTTTGATGATATTATGATCTATAGCAAGTCATATGAAGAACACATGGATCATTTACATGATGTTTTTATATTTTGAGAGATGCACGTTTGTTTGGTAACCTTGATAAGTGCACCTTTTGCACGGATCGAGTCTCGTTTCTTAACTATGTTGTTACTCCACAGGGCATCGAAGTTGATCAAGCCAAGATCGTCGCTATCCAGAGTTGGTCGCCTCCTAAAACGGTCACACAAGTGCGGAGTTTTCTAGGGCTCGCTGGTTTCTATCGGCATTTTGTTTGGTATTTCAGCATCCTCGCTGCACCGCTGAATAAGCTTACAAAGAAGGGAGTTCCTTTTACTTGGGCCACCATACAACAACAAGCTTTCGACGCTATCAAAGATAAGCTAACACACGCCCCTTTGCTTCAACTTCCCAATTTCAGCAAGACTTTTGAATTAGAATGTGATGCTAGTGGCATAGGTCTTAGTGGTGTGTTAATTCAAGAAGGAAAACATGTTTCTTACTTTAGTGAAAAATTAAGTTGTTCTAGTTTGAACTATTCTACCTATGATAAAGAATTATATGCTCTAGTTCGAACTTTGGAAACATGGCAATATTATTTATGGCCCAAAGAGTTTGTAATACATTTTGATCATGAATCTTTGAAGCATATTCGAAGTCAAACCAACCTGAACCTCAGACATGCTAAGTGGGTTGAGTTTATTGAGTCTTTTCCCTACGTTATTAAATATAAAAAGGGCAAAGAAAATGTGATACCTGATGCTTTGTCTAGGAGATATACCATGCTTTCACAATTTAACTTCAAAATCTTTGGGTTAGAGACAATAAAGGAGTAATATGTGCATGTTGTTGATTTTAAAGATGTGTTGCTAAATTGTCATGAGGGAAATAGTTAGAATAAATTTATGGTGCATGATGGGTTCGTGTACCGTGCTAACAAACTATGCATTCCAGCTAGCTCCGTTCGTCTTTTGTTGTTGCAGGAGGCGCATGGAGGAGGATTGATGGGTCACTTCGGCGTGAAGAAAACCAAGGACATTCTGACCCACCACTTTTATTGGCCAAAGATGAGGCGTGACGTCGAACGCTTCATTGCCCGCTGCACCACGTGTCAAAAAGCTAAGTCACGACTTAATCCTCATGGTTTATACATGCCTCTTCATGTTCTAAGCATACCTTGGGAAGATATTTGTATGGACTTTGTTTTAGGGCTTCCTAGAACAAAGAAGGGGAGGGATAGTATTTTTATTGTCGTGGATAGATTCTCTAAGATGGCTCATTTTATACCATGTCGATGCTACAAATGTTGCTGATTTGTTCTTTATGGAAATTGTCCGCTTGCACGGTATTCCGAATACGATAGTTTCAGATCGTGATGCTAAATTTCTTAGTCATTTTTGGAGAACCTTGTGGGGTAAGTTGGGGACTAAGCTGTTATGTTCCACTACTTGTCATCCCCAAACCGATGGACAAACTGAGGTTGTCAATAGAACTTTGTCCACTATGCTTAGGGCTGTGCTTAAAAAGAACTTAAAGATGTGGGAGGACTGTTTGCCTCATGTGGAATTTGCTTATAATCGTTCGCTGCATTCTACCACAAAGAAGTGTTCTTTTGAGATTGTTTATGGATTCATCCATCGTGCACCTATCGACTTGTTACCTCTTCCAAATTCGGAGAAAGTAAATTTTGATGCTCAACAACGTGCTGAGTTGATACTAAATATGCATGAGACAACGAAAGAGAACATTGAGATTATGAATGCTAAATATAAAGTTGCTGGTAGTCAGGGACGCAAGCATGTTTCTTTTGAACCCGGTGATCTTGTGTGGTTACACTTGCGTAAAGAACGATTTCCTGAATTGAGAAAGTCTAAGCTCATGCCATGTGCAGATGGTCCTTTTAAAGTTCTTGAACGTATTAATGATAATGCATATAAGTTAGACTTGCCTGCAGATTTCGGGGTTAGCTCCAGCTTTAACAGGCAGATTTGCGGCCTTTCTTGGGCGCGGAGGATGATCTTGAGTCGAGGATGACTCCAATTCAAGAAGAGGAGGAGGATGAGGACATCACTTCTACTGATATGAACACTCCTCTTCCTACTACTTTGAATGATGTACAAGGTCCAATTACTCGGGCACGTGCTCGTCAACTTATTTATCAGGTAAATTCATTTCTAAGGCTGAGTGTATTATTTGAGAACTCTATGATGCTGCCTAACGGAGATGATTTACTTGTACTTAGGAATCTAGAACTACGACCAGTTCAAGAAGGTCTACGACGAGTTCTGCGGGGTCTACGACCACTTCAAAAAGGTCTACGACCAATTTTACAAGTACTCGCCGAGCCCAGTACTCGTTGGACACAATCTACGATCAGAGATAGCATGGACTCCTCAAGACCACCTCAGGACCAGTCCTATGACCAGGTCTTCGACCAGAGATACGCGATATGAATAGTGAATAAGGTGCTGCGTCACCGTTTTGGACATAATAGGGCCTTGTAAGCGTGTCTAGGTCGAAGTCCAGGTTGTGTACGCCTCTTCCGCAGCCGCACAACCCTAGGTTGACCTCCTCACGCTCCCTATATATATACATTAGCCGTCATAGTTTAGGGCGGGTTTTTCTTTGAGATTATTTTGCTTAGTAGTCTCGCCGCACGTTCGGTTGAGGAACCCCACATTGTGAGCTTCATCTTTATTCGCAATACAATATCATATTGCATCTTCTACTCTCTTGCTTGTGTTCTCAATTTGCTTGCAGGAGATAGCCTTCTTGGCGAGGTCAACCGCGTTCGGCACGGTTGATAAACATCGGAGCAGTGGTGTAGTGATGTGATGGGTTTGATCTGTTTTGGTCAGAGCCTTCGGATCATCGACGTCGAGTTCTCCACAATCGACTTATCAGTACCTTTCGGAAGATCGGGCCACCGTCACATCAATGTCAAAGGGGGAGAAGTTTGAAGATCTAGCTTAAAAGATTTAGGGGGAGCTTAGCTTAGCTTTTAGGGATCCTATCTATCTATTTAGATGTGTCTATGTTTGGAACTATATGTTTTATGTCTTCTTTTGTAAGACCTTATTGGTTTTTCTCTAAGTCATGTTATGATGAACTTGTGCTTATGTTTAATGTTATCTCAAGCATCTTTTATTGATTATCATCGATTATTGCTTGAATGATTATTGTGAACATTGTTCCTCATAGCTAGTAAATAAAGGAAATTATGTCTATTTTTTAAATAAAGCATATGTGCATGAAAATCACTTCATGAATCTTGATACACATATTTAGGGGGAGTTTTCTCTATTTATTAATTGACTTTGAAAGAAAAAAAAATCATCTCTTTTGACCTCAACTCAAAACTTGTTGCAAAACAAATGTCAAAATAAGAATATACAACCTTGTGTATATTCAAAATCTTTCATATCCTTTATATTGTTTGGATTGTCATCAATTACCAAAAAGGGAGAGATTGAAAGTATGTAGGCCCTCAAAGTTGGTTTTGGTAATTAATGTTAACATTATGTTAAGGGACTAATATGTGTGCTAAGATGTGTTAAAGGTTATATCCAAATGTTTATTTGATGATGACGGTTTTGGCAATGCTTAGGAGATGAAAGATCAACATGGATTAAGACAAAGGTATTATATAGCCTAAGTACCCTTTTGTAGTTTTTACCGATCTCAGTGTTTGGAGAAAAGATCAGATTTATAGGATAAATGTTGTACTATAAAGAGGGATCATGGTTAGTAGCTTGGCGACTATTTTTGTGCCATTTTGACCAACTAGGATTCATGCATTGTCTTGATTTGAGCTTCTAGAAAACTATTTTGAAATCGGTATGACCGTTGTTGATAAGCGGTACTACCGCAGATCAGTAGTACCGATATTTATATGGCGGTACGTATTTTCCAGAGAGTATGTTTTTCGAATGTTTTGAATCTCTCTGAAAATTGGAACAACCGCATTGAACTGCGGTACTACCACAGGTCGGTAGTACCGAAATATACATGGCAGAATGTAAAATACAGAGAGTATGTTTTTGAGTGTTTTGATCCTCTTGAAAATCGAAACAACTGCACTTCAACAAAGGTACTACCACTGGTCGATAGTACCGATATCTATATGGTTGTACAAAAATTACAGAGAGCATGTTTTTTGGAGTTTTGATCTCTTTTGAGAATCGGTATGACCACAAAATCTTGAGTGGTACTACCGGAGTGCGCTAGTACCGATATTTATATGGCGGTATATTTTTTCTAGTGAAGGTGTTTTTTGATAAATCTTGAGCTCTATAAAACGGTAGCTCCATTCTAGCCGAGCGGTACTACCGTGCTGTGCTAGTACCGATTTCTAGCTAGCGGTAGTACTGCAACTTTATGTGTAACGGCTAGTTCAGGGCATTAAATGCTACTGTTCCAAGCCAAAAATTGGTAGTACTGGGTTTCAACGGTGGTACTACCGCAAATTCTGATTTTTTCAGGAAATTGGTTGTAACGACTAAATTTATGGTTGAAGACTATAAATACACCCCCACCTGCACCAAGCCTAGAATATTTTGGCCATATTGAATACACTTGAGGTTTTGGTGCTCTCTCTTCTATTCATTTGCATTGAATTCACATTTTGAGGTAGTTGAGAGCAAGTCAAGTGCATTGCATCATTAGTTGATCTCTTGACACTTGATTGTCTTCAAGCGAGCGCTACGATTTGTTACCCTTGGTGCTTGCCGGCACCTAGATGGCTTAGAGAAGAAGTTGCGCGGTGATCACTTCAAAAAAGCTTGTGAAGTGAACCGGCAAGGGTTTGTGATTGGTGTTTTACTCACCAACTCCGGAGCGGAGGAAGAGTAACTCTAGTGATCAAGGGTTGAGCCTTAATTCGTAGAGCAGACTTGATTCGTTCAAGCTTCCTCAACGTGGACCAGTGAAGACCGGTAAGTTTTTGATACCACATGAAAACATTGTTGTCTCTATTGTGGTTTATTTCTTGTCTTTACTCTTTCGCATTTATAATTCTAGTATTTTACTTGTGTAGAATTGCCTAACTAAAATTGTATCTAGTTTTGACAAATTCATAATTGTGTTAAAATTGCTAATTAGCAGAAGAATTTTATAAACCTCCTATTCACCCCCCTAGTCGGTTATCCTTAATCCTACAGTCAGCCCCGACACACCTCGGTGAGGACCCTTGCACCGCCTGCCGCGACTCCCCACCACCGATCTATCGCAGCGCGCTGCAGGGGTAGTGTCGTGGCCAAGCCAACAACGTGGACCACCAAGACACTGCCCGATGAGTGCCCACCCTCGCCGAAGCTTCCTCAACCTCAGCTCCGGCCTTGCCTTGGGGCAGGAGGAAAGACCACTAGTGGCGGCTATGTGCCAAATCCGGCGGTGACAGGGCGGGGGGCACGTCGAGGCGCCTGAGGATGAAGGAATGGCTGCAGTCCTGGCGGGGATGGAGTCGAAGACGACGACAGAGATGCAGATCGAGAGTCTAGATCCGTCGGTTGCCGCTCCGGAGAGGATCCCTAGATCTACCGGGATCTGTCGACCAGTGCTGAATCAGGAAGCCGCCTGGGACGAGGGGCTCGGTGCTCATCCCACCGGCCGAAGAAGGAAGCCGCCAGCTATAGATATGCAGAGGGAGCACCGGGGGGACTCCATATCCGCTGGGATCCCAGTCCAGTGGCAAAGAAGAGCCACCAGGATCGACGAGACACCTCTAGAACCAAGGAGAGAAGACCAGAATGGGGAAGGTAAGCTGAGGAGGCCCTGTCGCCGCCGTCGTACCGGTAAAGAGGAGGCGGCGAGGGGGAGACGATGGTTGGGAGGACTAGCACGGTGGCTAGGGGCGCCCCCTAAGTCGCCTGAGAGCGGCTCAGGAGGCCAGGGGTTTTTCCGCCCACATCCTTGTGTTCAACACCGACTTTTGACCGATCCAACATTTAGGTAATGTAAATTGATTCTTTTTTTAAGAAAAAATATCTTGCATTCAGCGTTCCTGCCAATAAGGTCTTAGCACTCACTGTCACTCAGCGGAGACGATCAGACGAAGTAAATCCAACGAGGTGATTGTCCGACACATGGCTACTGTTAAGAAACCTGGGTCCAGACCTTGCAGGCCTGGCCCATGATGAGCTCCTCATCCATCTGTAGACTATATATAGGAGGGGACCCCCAACCATTGTACATGCCTTTTGAGAAGAAAAATAAAGAGAAGAAGAAGTCCCCCATATCTCTGTGTTCAATCTATTATTTTGTACTTGTGTTCTTGTGTGCGACTCTACGCTTGTCTACGAGGTGATCGCTCAGACTGGACTCTCCATCGACGTTCCTCAACACGTTATCAGCACGATCGACTTTGGCCTACCTCTAGGCCTACACTACTCGGATCGAAAGGTAACTGTCGTAGCACGACACTCACAGATCGAATCGCATTTTCTAGATCACTTTCAATTCCGTAAGTTTGTCTTTCTAGATTATATCATACGGTGAAATCCGCTCTAATCTACCACGAGCCGACTTGAAGTCACCAGCACAATGCCGATCGGTAGGTTGCATGAAAGAGTAGATGATGATTGCACTCTGGTTTGTAGATTGCAAATCTGCTCTAATCTACTACATGCCGATTTGAAGTCACCAGCCAAGCCGACCAGTAGACTACATGAAAGAGTAGATGATGATTATACTATTCATGGATGCACAAATAGAAGAATCTTTGTTCGACACAGCCCCGTGTGGCTACACGCTGCCGACCTGCAGCCGTCTCGCCCACAAGCGGTGCCCTAGCGCCCATGCCTCCAAAAGCCGTGCCGGCCAGCCAGTGCCACACCACCCCGCTGTGTGCCGCCAGAAGCCGGCGCCGCCACACCATACGCTGCCCGAAGTCGGTGCCGCCTCACCACATGACCACGTGCAGGCGCACCGCGTCGTGCACCGCCGCCAAGCCACCCGCATGTGGTCGCACCTCTCTCGCCGCAAGCCATGGATGGTTGTGCCGCCGAATCGCCTGGAAGTCGCGCCGTCGGCCCCACAAGGTCGTGTTCGCATAGCCGCGCCGCCGCATGGCCCGACCCGTATGGCTACCGTTGCACCCGGCTCCACCCCCACCAAGCGCCTGTCGCACATCCACCCCGCCGGCTCGCTGCGGTGCGTCGCCCTCCGCGACGCGCATCCGCATGTGTCGCTAGCCCGTGTCACACAACCCGAGACCTCTCGCGTGCCTTTTGAATCAAATGTTGAACATCCCGCTCACTTCCCAACCATTCCAACCAAACGCGGAGACGAAGCGGCGGCGAAGCGGGAGCGGCGGATCTCGATCCAACGGTCAAGAAGACGGACACGCGGCGGGCGAGGTCGCACGCTGCGATCCCAAGATGCCGCTAGCCTTGAGCGGGCCGGAGGCGGGGAACAGTGGTGGGTCGGCTAGGGTTTCGGCCCACGCACAGGAAAAGGAATTAAAATACCTTTTTGATTTTAGAAATTCAAATAACTCAAAAAGCAATTTAGAAAATAGCAAATAGACTCCAAAAATTCTAGAAAAATTCACAGAAATTCCTTAAATTATTCTTGACTTAATAAAAATACTTTTAACTTTAAATTTTTCCTTTTCCTTTGCAAATAAAATAATTTTTCCATTTCGGATAAAACAAAAATCAATTTCTAAAATCCAATAAATCCAAGAAAATTCTTAAAATAATAAGTTTTGATTTTAAATTCAAGAAAACTCAATTAAACCAACTTTAATTTAATTGAAGTTTGATTAACTCATATTAAGCGTAAATGGATTTAAAATTTCCAAATTAAGCTTTTGGCAAAAAGAAACAAACGGTTCTCTTTTAAAATTTTCAAAAACTCCGAAAAACGGGACGCTACAAACCTACCCCTCTTAAAGGGAATCTCGACCCCGAGATTCAGGCTGACTAGAGAATAGGTGGGGAAACTCAGCCTTCTAGTCATCTTCTCGTTCCCAAGTGGCTTCTTCTTCGGTGTGGTTGCTCCATGGACCTTGCGTAAGCGGATGATCTTGCTTCTTGTCACTCGTTCGCTACTTCCAAGATCTTGATGGGATGCTCCTTGTAGGTGAGGTCTTCTTGCGTGGCAATTGCTTCCACCGCATCCGCTCTTGGGCACGCAAACACTTCTTCAGCTGCGACACGTGGAAGACATTATGCACATCTGACAGCTGAGGTGGGAGCTCCAACTGGTAAGCGACTTCTCCTCTTCGGGCTAGAACTGGGAAAGGTCCGATGTACCTTGGTGCAAGCTTTCCACTTACTCAAAGCAGCGCATCCTTTTGAGGCGACACCTTTAGTACACATGATCACCAGTGCAAAGCTAGATCTCGGCGACGGTTATCGGCATAACTCTTACGCTGATACGTCTTTGTTTTGACCTTTCTCGATTGATCGAACTTGCTCTTGGCTTTTTCCAAAATATCTGGCCCAAACACTTGTCTTGCGTCGACCTCATACCAATATAACGGTGTTCGCATTTTCTTAGTAAAGAGCTTCAAATGGAGACATCTGGAGGCTTGACTGTAATCGTTGTTATAGGAAAACTCGCATAAGGTAGCATTTGATCCCAATCGGTCGATTTGCTAAGGCACAAGCCCTTAACATATCTTCTAGGATTTGATTTACTCTTTCCGTCATCCATCCGTCAGGGATGATAAGTCATCTTGAAATTTAGATTAGTACCCAAAACAACGTGCAACTTCGCGCAAAATCTTGAGGTGAATCGGATCCTCGATCGACACGATCTTCTTGGCACTCCATCTTTGCACACTATCTTTACCATGCAGCCTCGCGAGACGCCTCCGCCGCCTGCGCTGCTTGTAGCGCTGTGCCAGAGGCGCGCGGCCTCGCCACCCATCAGCATCCGCATGTGCTTGGCCCAACTCGCCTCCCGTGCATCGCGCGCCTCGAACTGCACACGCCATACTTGCCCGTAGGTCCAATGGCTCAGGAGCTAGAGAAAGTGGGCGGATGGGTCCTTAGAAACTCTGCCACTGGGTGAGGAAAAGCGGGGTGGAGCGGCGTGGCGTGGCGGTTGCTTGGTGATACGATTCATCATTGCGAGAAGGCGGCGTGATGCGCTTATGGCGTTCACATCGAGTCATGTTACGCATCAAAGAGCTCATCAATTGCGTCTGGGCTGCCATGAACCGACTCAAACCCTGCATCGCGGCTCGGCACCAGCGGCGCGCTGGCGCCCCTCTGCGCCAGGCAGCGCGTTGCGGTCCGAACCATCTGCGACAAAGCTTCACGGGTTTAATAGACAAGAGGAAGAAAGCAATTTAGATGAGAGGAAAGCATTTAGATGAGCGAGAAACAAGGGAGATAGATGGATCAACCTAATGCGGACAAAATTGGTTTTACCCAACGAGCGGATAGCCTAAAGCTATCAAGAAGCAAACCAAAAGGGACACTTAAGCACAAAAGCAATATTACGCAGACTACACGAATCTAAAACTAGGAAGCAAACTACCAATCTAATCTTTACTGAGGGTCAACTTGGAGCAGATCCAGAGATGAGGAGGTCAATTTAAATTTGGAAAACCAAGTTTCGAAAAGATAAGATGAAAGAACTCAAGAATGATATAAGAGGGTAAGATGATAAGAAAAGAATAGAACAAGGTAAGAAAGAGCGAGAATAAGATGAGAGAAGAATATCTAGTCAAGTTAATTGCTTGGTTTGATTTAGAAAATATATTTTGAATCTTTGACTAAGACGACCAATCTAACTAAAGGTTCGTCCTACCATCATATGGCTCGATACCATCTCTTGTCGGCGCCGGGTGTCACACAACCAGAGACCCTCTGTGCATACCAAGCTAGTCCCATGATCGTGAGCTAGCTTGCACGATTTACAACAATGATGCATTCATAACCATTCAACGACGAACTAATGAAGCGGACAAAGTAATATTAATTAAAGCAACAAAGACATCATAGGAATATGGGTAGGGAAACCCTACCCCCTCACCCCTTTTTGACCCGGGCGCCACATGGGACATATGGGCCAGAGTTGGCCGAGAGTACGTGGGCCAAATCCGGGCTGGGGAAAGGAAAGGGCCCCGCCGAACAGAAAAAAAAATCCCAAAATATTGCAAGAAGACCCGTAGATTTCTGAAAATTATGAGTAAATTATACAGTGAAGACAATTTTGCCAAAAAACCCGAAAATTGGAAAATTGCGCGAAAAATTTCTCAGAATTAAAATTTAGCATTTTAACCCCTGAAAATTTCATAATTCACTGAAAATTCATATTCCAGCAAAAAAGGGTATCGGGAAGTCAAATTCTAAATAATTTAAACTTTTGAAGCATGTTTGACTTTGTTATTATTATTTCTATGCAATTTATATATTGTATTTACTCTTTTGATTATATGTGATTGTTTATATTGCTTTTAATCACTGAAAATAGTAGTAAATTATGAAAAATACTGGAACATTATGAGATTTTTTGTACCATTAGTTGCAACCATTTTATGTAAATTACCAGTATTAATCTTATGAACTTTTTCATGAATATGCAGATGACTTGCATCACGAACCGAGAGTTCGAAGAGCTGGCTCAGCATGGCCAAAATCACTTAACTTGGGCATCAAACGTCGAGATCGTACTTGGAGCAAAGAAGCTCCGTGCGGCTATCGGATATGGCACCTTGCAGGATGTCGATCCCACTGCTGAGGAAAATGATCTGTCACTTCACTTCTTCAGACACCATCTCTGCCTAATGCTCAAGAATGAGTATATAGCATAGAAGAATGCACTAGCATTGTGGACCGCCCTGAAGAAGCGATTCAAGAAGCTGAAATACACCATTCTTCCTTGGGCAGAACAGAAATGGACTGACTACATTTTGCTAACTACAAGACTGTGGGGGGTACAATTATGTCTTGCACAAAATTTGTACCAATCTTCAACTCTGTGGTAAGGTAACCACGGATGAGCAGAAGATTGAGAAGACCCTCTCTACCTTTCACCCGAATGTGGTGCAATCTGCACGCAACTATTGTCAAGACAGCTAAAAGGAGTATGCTGAACTGATTGACATCATGGAACCTGTGGAAGCTCAAAATGATGTTCTAAGGAAGAACTACATCTCACAGCCGCCTAGTAGCAATGTTGGCCATAAAACCAATGCTAGCAGCTACAAGGTGAGGAAACATCACTCAAAGGAAAGAGGCGAGAAGGGTAAGGTCATGGGTTGCAAGTCCAAGCCAAATACTCAAGACAAGAAGGGCGGATAAAAGAAGCGCGATGGCAAGCCCTAAGGCCAGCAGGACCAAGGATGCTACAAATGTGGCACATGGGGGTATTGGTCACGGGTTTACCGTGAGCTGCAACACTTCATTGATGCATTCCAGTCTAAGAAGAAGGGCAAATGACGGCATGAGACACACCTCGCCATTGCAGGCATGGAGGATCTACAACCATTGGTTGCACTCATGGATGTGGATAGCCCAGTAGCAGCAACCATCACGCCTTCTTTGGACGTCGCAGCGGCCACGGCCGTAGTTGTCGAGGAGGAGAAGATGGACATGGAACAGATTCAGGCAGAAATTTCTTCGTACTTCGCTGATTTGATCTAGTGCACGCATTGCACTTAGATTTTTTTAGTCATTTGCAGTTTATGGCTGTGATGGAACATTGAATTATTGAATAATGGTTGTAAGCTCTAGGAGCGCAAAAATTAAATTCTTATGATGAGTCCTGCAAGGCTTATTTTTCTCGTATTTATAATAGCAAGTTTTGTTCTGTTTTTGAAGTATTTTATTTATGTGTGGATTGATTCCTACCTCATATTAATAAATACTTTATATCAGAATGCATGTGGTAACCTATGGAGGAAGTGTTCTAAGAGTATAGTGGCACAACAAATACCATCTTGAGAGAGACAAAAAATTTCAGCCAATCAGCAAGAATGCTGATAGTCTTACGACAATCGCAGACAGCGATACTTGTATAATAGGCTCGAAGGGTCATAATTATACTCCCAATAGGCACAACTTTTATCATTGAAGAAGCTTTTGTTGTACCCATAATCGATTAGAACTCTCCTAAGTTTTAAGGATATTCGCACTAACGGTTTCCACGTAGAGATTGAAGAAGAGTATGGTAAGGAATACCTGCTCGTTACAAAATGTGAAAAAAGTGAAAAAGGGGTATTAGAACGTCTTCCTTCATAAGAAACTGGGTTATACTACACTAATAGTAAGACACCTACAACCTATACTGTCCTGAAAACCACATTTAGAAGCTCTGAACTTTTATGTTTCTGGCAAGATATATTAGGCCACCTCGGTCTTGTGATGATGAGAAACATAATTAACGATTCTCAGGGACACAATATCAATGTGAAGAATTTCCAGAATTAGGAAGATTTTGTGTGCCCCGCATGTGCCACCGAGAAATTAATTACTGGACCTTCTACTCTGAAAGTGCAAGATGAAATTCCTGCATTCCTAGACCATATCCAGGGAGACATTTGCGGTCTTATACATCCCATGTCAGGGCCATTTAGGTACTTTATGGTACTCATCGATGCTTACTTGAAATGGTCGCACGTATGCTTATTGTCTACAAGAAACCACACTTTTGCAAAGCTGATCTCACAGATAATTAAAATCTAAAATAATTTTCTTGACCATCATGTGAAGTCCATCAGAATGGACAACACCGGAGAATTTATTTCAAAGACATTTAATGATTATTGCATGGCAATGGAAATTACCACTGAGCATTCCGTACCGCATGTCCACACCCAGAATGGACTAGTAGAGGCATTAATTAAAAGAATTAAATTCATTGTCCGACTGCTTTTGCAGAATTATAATTTACCAACTACATGTTGGAGACACGTAGTCCTGCACACATCAACTCTCATCAACTTTTGACCATCGGCATATAACATCTATTCACCTATGCAACTAGCGCAAGGGTCAACACCGAAAATTTCTCATCTTCGTAGATTTGTTCACAAGGTTTTTGTACCTATACCACCACCACAGCGAACTGCAATGGATCTTCTCCGAAAGTCTGGAATATACGTTGGTTATCGAGACAACATCTATAACCAGGTATTTGGATCACATGAATGGAAATTTGCATATAGTCCACTTCGCTGATAGCATATTTGATGAGAATAGTTTCCCGTCATTAGGGGAGGAAATCAACCCCTTGATGAAAATATCGAAAAATAACGTGGCAAGCCACAGGAATCCATGCACATGACCTGCGCACTAGTGAAACAAATAGAGAAGTCCAAAAGATAAATGATGTTGCAAGCATTAGCGAATCAACTGCTTGACCACTTTAGTGATTTGAAGAGCGTGACCAAGTCGTGTGTGCCTGCACGCAATGCACTAGAGAGGGTTGAAATACCAAAGAAAATTGAAGGTACCTCTACTCCCGTCCAGAGGCATCGGAATAAAAGGATGAGAACTCCGGCCCCTCGAATCCCAAGTAACCGGGGACACTTAGCAAAAAGGATAAGAAGGACTTGACACAGCCGACCACTGAAGTTCCCCAGAACCAGACGGGGAGCCAGTTGAGATCTAGCATCAGTATGGAACCTTCAGTAAAAGGCATACTAGATTTGAACATCCCCACGGAGGGAGACATCAGCATGGATGTGTGCGCATACATCAGAGCTAAAAAACTAAAAGGACTTGCCCTCGTAATTGGAAGTAGCAATGAGCAAGGTAAGCATTAGAAGAATCGCCCTATGAAGAAATAGCTATAAATTATGTGACCATGGGAGAATCTATGAATAGGTCAACAACCAACGTTGATATTTATTTTTGCAAAGAAAATTACCACAATCATCTATCCTGATACATAGTCTGCATCGCTTGTTGAATGTAAGAAAAGATCAAATTGGAAGAAGGCAGTAGCGGCTGAATTATTATCTTTGAATAAAAGATATGTGTTTGGGTCTATAAGCCACACGCCTTCCCATGTACACCCCGTAGGGCATAAATGGGTATTTGTTTGAAAGAGAAATAAAAATAATGAAGTTGTAAGATATAAAGTCAGGATTGTTTCATTCAATGACCAAGAGTTGATTATGAAGAAACATATTCCCCAGTTATGGGCAAAACTACCTTTAGATATGTAATCTCAATGGCAGTAAACTTGAATTTAGAAATGAAATTGATGGATATGGTAACTGCATACCTTTATGAAAACTTGGATTCAAACATTTATATGAAGATACATGAAGGTATCCTTGTCCTGAATCAAGACATAACAAATAGAAATCTATATAGTGTGCAACTCAGAAAGTCACTGTATGGACTTGAGCAATCAGATAGAATGTGGTATAATCACTGAAGCCACTTTCTATGCAAGAAAGACTACACGAACAATGAGGATCGTCCTTGTGTATTTATACGACTATCCCAAGATGGATTTTGTATCATCTTAGTGTATGTAGATGATCTGAATATCATCGGAACACTGAAAGATATTAAGAGAGCAAGCTCTTACCTGGAGTCGGAGTTCTAAATGAAAGATTTGGGTAAAACCAAATATTGCCTATGCTTGACTTAAGCATGCCTCTGAAGGGATATTAGGCCCTGTTTGGTACAGCTTCCACTCCCAGCTTCTCAATCGATTCTCGTGGAGCCGTACCAAACAGCCTGATTCTCAAAACCACTAGATTCTGCTTCTAACGAGAAGCTATCTCAAAAATAAACTAGCAACGAGAAGCAGCCTCCCAGCAGATTCTCGTGAGAATCCAACATCCAGAAACAAAAATACCCTTTGAAGTTGAAGGTTTTTACACGCAAATTCCACTGAGTTACACAAATACAATTAAAGTATTACACCTAGGGGTGACATGGTCTATTTGCCTCTAATCCTCCCTCATATGATTTTTTGGAACCAACCTACCAGCCAAACGGTTTCAACAGACAACTCCAGATTCTCAGAGAAGTGGATTCTCAGAGAATCAGGATTAGAATCTGAAAAATGAGAATCTGGAGCTGTACCAAATAGGACCTTAGTATATCAGTCAACCTACACTCAAAAGGTGTTAGAAAGGTTCGGCTTTGAAAATGCAGACCCTTCGAAAGTGTCGATGGTCGGGAGATCTTTGCAGCAAGACAAAGATCCGTACAGACCTAGAGAAGAGAGGGAGGAAGTCCTTGGACCGGAATTACCGTACTTGAATGCAGTAGGAGCACTCATGTATTTAGCAAACTGTACTAGACCGGACATTGCATTTGTCGTGAACCTATTACTAAGGTATAGTGCAGAACCTACCAAAAGACATTGACATGGAATAAAAAAACATCTTCTGATACCTCTAATGAAGTAAAGACCTTGGTCTATTCTACAGAAAGAACCAAGACCTAACTATGAATGGCTACGCAGATGTTGGGTACCTGTTAGACCCGCATACAACCAAGTCACAAGTAGACTATGTATTCCTATGTGGTGAAATTTTAATTTTATGGAAATCGTCTAACCAAAGTCTTGTATCAACTTCGACGAACTACTCAGAAATTATAGCACTGTACGAGGCCTCGCGAGAATGTTCTTGGGTTCGCGAATGATTCACCACATTCAGCAGTCGTGTGGATTAAATACCGCGCAAACCCCAACTATTATCTATGAAGATAATGCAGTTTGTGTTGCACATGTACAAATGGGTTATGTGAAGAGTTAACTCACAAAGCATATCAACCATAAATTCTTTTATGCTCATGAATTGCAAAAGATAGACAAAATTAAAGTACTACATACTAAGTCGTGTGAAAATCTTACAAATTTATTCACTAAGTCACTTCCAACATCTAACTTTAAAAGGTCCATACGTGGAATTGGAATGATGTGACTTTGAGAAGTGTAGAATTCGGGGAAGAATCTTCACGAACTTATTATTGAAATTTGATCACGAAAATCGAGTACCCAAATAATAAATTCTGAAGATTAAATGAAATTAAATGGATTGTACTCTTTTTTTGAAATTTCTAGGCTTAGGTTTTAATGAGGCAATTCGTGCAGCACAGCATGACGTGTTTCATATCTCTTTCTCTAATTTTTTTTCTACTGAATTTTTATTAATTTTTGACGAGATATGAATATGACGGATGAGTATCTACGGGAAATGTTAAGAGACCTAGGCTCAGACCTTGCAAGCTAGGCCTGCTATTAACTTTTTATCTATCTGTAGACTACATAGAAGAGGACTTTCAATCATTGTATACGTTTTTTGATAAGAGAAAAAAATCTCTTATATCTCTATGTTACTGTTTTGTAATTATATTTGCTCGTGTGATTTACTCTTATCTTTTCCCCCGCGCCGCGCCTGCCACCTGCTTGACGAATTTAATTGCCCCTCCTGGCGCCGGAGCGATGCAGCAGCCGCCGCCCCTCGCACCCTCGCCGCTAGTCCTACCCGCCTCGCCCTCGCCGCGGCCACGCCTCGGGCCCTCCTCACGCCGCGAGCGCGCGGCCGTAATCAGGGCGGCCGCGCTCCGGGCCCTGCCGCAGCACCTCGCGCTCTGGCCCCCGCGCCTCGCCGCCGTAGAGAGCAGTCCTCCCTCCAGACCGGCCCTGGCGCCGCCGCCGGAGCGGAGCTCCGACGCGCAGAGCGCTGGCTCAGGTCCGGGCCTCCGCCTGCTCTTTCTTGATTGCTTGTGCTGGTGCTGGTTGATGGACTGACACGGGCTTTCGTTGTTCTTGATAGGCTTGGATACGGGAGGAGCCGGCGGTGGAGATGGAGGCGGTGGTGCTGATCTCGGGTGGGTGCGGGTGTTCCCGCACGTGCTCACGGCGTCCATGGCCAACTTCCTCTTCGGCTACCACATTGGGTGCGTGCCTCTTTCATGTCATCGACTGACCACTACGCATGGGTTGGGTTGCAACTTCAGGGTCTAGCTATCTTTATACTTTAGCAGTGTTCAATTTTTGAGTAATCTTCGTGCATATGGTATATCTAGATTTTACATAGAGTTTGTTTGCGTAGTCCTACGATATTTAAGTAGTATTCATTATGGATTCTAGAGTTTGTGTGGTATCCCTTTAGGATACGTATAATTCTCTCCGGATACGAATAGTCGTTCGCTCTCAATAAAAGGGCACCCTTTGTAATCAGATTTTGTGAACAAGAGCAATAGAGAGAGAAAATCAGAAAAGCTATTGTTGTTCCGGCGGCACAAAAAAAATTCTTGTGTTCTTGTGTTCGCGTTCTAGGATTCCATTGTGTTCGCGTGAACATCTTCGGTTCGGGCCAACAATTGGTATCAGAGCTTCAAGTTCGAAACCCTAGTTGCTGCCCCAGGAGGGGTGATCTCGACTCCCGGGGTGGCATATACGGTGTGGCGGCGGACGAGGCTACACCCGAGGGCGCATGGCAGTCGGCTGTGCCATGGCGCGGAGGCTCGGCAGGCGGAGCTGCACGGCGGGCACGAGCAGCCGGAGACGCAACGCGGTTGGCGGCTTGGTGCGGGCCAGCCTCGACGGGTCGACAACGATGCAGTGCATAGTGGAGCTAGCGGCGACCGCGCAGCGCAATCTCGTCGGCGAGCTCATGCATGTAGTTGAGTCTATGCATATACGAGCAGTAGTGCTGAGTCATGGGTGTGTGCATGTTAGCACATTGAGTTAGTTGTTTGCATGCATGCGTGTATTATGTGGAATAGATAGTGGTGCACGTCGGTGGAACACAAGATGAGTTACGCGTTGTCAAGGTGAAAGTGTTGTGTTGGTACTAGGTGGATGTGGTGCCATATTTGTGTGTGTGTGTCGGTGGAGTTGAGGCCGAGATGTTGAAAAGATGTGTTCACCGTCCTGAGTCGAGTCTGTGGAGTTAAGTTCGGGACGTTGAGGAGATTTGTTTGTCGTCCTGTATTGAGTAACAGTTGGGCAAGTCGTAGTTGAGACCGACTGCCTCAATAAGTAAGTGCACAAAGATTAGGGAGTGATTTGTTAGTAATCTTTGTGCATATGGTATATCTAGATTTTACGTAGAGTTTGTTTACGTAGTCCTACAGTATTTAGGCAGTATTAATTATGAATTCTAGAATTTGTGTTGTATCCCTTCAGGATACGTAGAATCCTTTTCGGATACGAATAGTCATTTGCTCTCAATAAAAGGGTACCTCTGTAATCAGATTTTGTGAATAAGAGCAATAGAGAGGAGAAAATCAGAAAACTTGTTGTTCCGGCGGCACAATTTTTTTCCTTGTGTTCTTGTGTTCACGTTCTAGGTTCCATTGTGTTCGCATATGTTTGTCTTCGGTTCAGGTCAACAGAATTTCGTGTGTCGTGTTTATCAGGTATGGATCAGTTTGGGGATGGATTTTAGAGAACAGGAATAGATCCTAACTTGTTTGCAAATCAGTTAGCTTTGATCAGTTATCTTTGCTTAGCAATCTCGATCAATTGTTACACAATTAGCTTGGTGCTGATATCATCGGTGCATAACTTTGGAATAGAACTATAGAAACTGTTGTCTACCAATGAGAAAATTCACAATATGTCATTGCATAATTACATTATTCACAATATGCCACTCATTATGATGCTGTCAGTGAGACACTAGTGGTATATTATGAAGGTTTGAAGTTATTCAATAGCATATAACGAATTACCCCAAATCCAATTATCCATGTGGCTTCAAATAGAAGTACCCGAATTTCCCACGCAATTCCGCGGTTAGCTAGTACAATACATGTGCTTTTATATTAAAACAAATTGTATTTGTTATGCAACTCTAATGCTGATGATTGAAATTAGTTGCACTTCTTATACAACTATAACAATTCTAATATATAGCCGATTAATTTGCAATGTTATAATCTGGATCCACTAAAATAAGCAGTACAATTTTTTCTCTTTTTTCTTTGATTGATATGGGAATTTCTAGCTCTTGAAAGCGAACATAGTGATTTCTTTTTCATCATTTTAATAATGTAATGTCATGGGCGCGGGCTAGACCATCAAATGTGAATAGTACCCATGGTACTGTAGCACTATGCATTGTTCGTGCTGGGCCCACGGGTGTATTAGTAGTTGGGAAATAGAGATAAGAATAGCTAGTTTCCGTGTTAGTTGGGTTTGCAAATAGAGATATGTTTCTTTACAAGTAGAGATTGTTTCTTATGGCTCAAGTCGAGTCATCCTTATAAAAAGGGGCAACATTGTATCTTTTTGGATCAACTAAGAAATATATCAAGAGTTCCTAGTATATCCTCTATCCTTGCCCTTGGGGTGCAGCCGCCGGCCTTGGCATGATCGTGCCTCTTGGGTTCAGGGCCACCTAATTCGTATACGTGACAACTTGGTATCAGAGCCACTCACCATGGCTTCCGGTGCCGCATCTACCTACGTCAAGTTGAAGTCTAACAACGCTAAGATGGGTGCCTCGCTCACCAACCTCATTGTCGCCCTCGACGACATAAAGGCGGCCACCATGGTCGCGATGGATAAATCAATGGCCCAGATGAAGGAGCTGCTGGAGGCAACGTGTGCCGCTGCAAGGGCTGCTCCACCACCCCTAGAGTCGGCACTACCACTGGCTCCGCCGTTGCTATCTCCATGGGCGACGTCGCCGGAGCCAGTCGTGGTGCCTTAGTAATCTGCCCCAGTCGATACATCGACAACCACCACCAGCGGCTCGGGCAAGACGTTTTGGACGGTCAGGTGTGGAGGGCATCGTCAGGCGGTCCGACCGGGGAGGAACCGCCGTCGACCCGGACGAACGCCAAGGGCTCCGTGGAGGTACCTGCCGGGCTGCTACTTGCATGCGGCACTAGTACATGTGAACCCAAAGCAAAGAGGTGCCGATATTGCAACCTTTCATCAACGTGGGGCCTACTTGGGCTGCAACCGTGGCCCCCACCTAGGCAACTCGAGGACGAGCTGCATGTCTGGGAGGGGTGTAATGTCATGGGCGTGGGCTAGACCGTCAAGAGGGGCACAAGATGTCATGCGCGTGAATTACTGTTCACATTCACGAATAGCACCTATGGTACTGTAGCAATCACACACTCACCCTGGGTGTATTGGTATTTGGAAAATAGAGATAAGAATAGCTAGCTTCCTTGCTAGTTGGGTTTACTTCCCTATATATATATTTAATCTATTAGAGATATGTTTACTTAGAAATAGAGATCATTTCTTATGGCTTAAGTCGAGTCATCCCTATATAGGGACAGCATTGTATATTCATAGATCAACTAAGAAATATATCAAGAGTTCCTAGTATCTCCTCTATCCCTGCCCTTGGGGTGCGGCCGCCGGCCTTGGTATGGTCGCGCCTCTTAGTTTCAGGGCCACCTAATTCGTGTATGTAGCATGTAATAGATTTAAATAGCAAAATTTAACTGACATGTAGTACTAGTTATACCGCAGTACCAGCTGAACAATGCCAATTGATATGTGAACATTGTACTTGGAATGTACCCTGAATTATTTGTCTTCGACTGTTTATTGGGATACACCATGCAATGTAGTGTTCAGTCTTTGTTACTGATATCTTTCTTGAAACATCTGAGTGAAGTCTCAGTGAATGATATGGTTGCAGGGTCATGAATGGTCCAATAGAGGATATTGCACGAGAGCTTGGTTTTCAAGGAAATCCATTTCTCCAAGGTCTTGTGGTCAGCATATTCATTGTTGGCGCATTTTTTGGGAGTTTAGGCTCAGCTGCGCTAGTTGATAATTTTGGTTGTAAAAGGACTCTTCAGATTGACAGTATTCCATTGATTCTTGGGGCTCTTTTGAGGTACTTGGTTTCACTCTTTTTATATTCCTAACTTCACGGAGTTTCTATGATCGGTGTAGTAACATAGTTGTATAGAAGTTGACATCAAATTCAATTTTTCCTAGCTTGTTCATTTATAAATTATCATTTGTTATGCCTAAAACAATCATACAGTGCACAGGCAGACTCGTTGGATGAGATGCTTTTTGGGAGGTTTCTCGTTGGCATTGGAATTGGCATAAATACTGTGCTTGTTCCACTATATATCTCTGAGGTACACTTCAGAAATTTGTTATTTCAGAATTGATTATCATTATTATGTGCTATCATTAGTCTATGCCCAATTCTCCTATTTTGATTTTTTAATATCTCTATATCAATCTTCACACTGTTTTTACATGCTACATTCTAGGTTGCTCCAACAAAATACAGGGGTTCTTTGGGCACTCTGTGTCAAATTGGAACATGTTTAGGAATAATTGCTGTACTTTCCTTGGGGATACCTTCTGAAAGCGATCCACATTGGTGAGGCATCTCTCGTTGGCATTTCTACACTGTTAATGATGTAAGTCATCATTTGTTTTCATTTATTGCAGTGCCATGATCATGGAACAAATTAACAACACATATTGATCAAAACAGATGCATAACCTATTTGTTCATATATCTCTTGATTGTATAGAAGATTAGAACCAAGACATGATAATAAAATTTTGAAATAAATCATGGATATATGAAGACTATTGCACAGGTACAAGAGCCCAATTTTATAGTGTTGACCACTAAGCCTCAAATTTCTTCATATTAAGTGCACATTCTTGAACAAACTCTTCAATTTTGAACACTTTGACATTTTTGTTAAGCTTTGTGAACTAGGAATTGCTAACGAGATGCATTATATATTTAATAGATTATTCATGTGTTGCTTAAGATTTTTTGTTTCTGGCCATAGGTGGCGAACAATGCTTTATGCCGCATGTGTCCCTGGTGTTCTTATTGTTGTTGGAATGCAATTTGCCGTAGAGAGTCCCCGCTGGCTTGCCAAGGTGCCTTTAATACTAAGCTGAGAGTTTCATTTTGTCGACGAAGACCCTTCTCTGTATCAGTGTACTCCATCATGTAGGTTGGAAGATTTGATGATGCTAGAAAAGTTATAGAAAGTCTTTGGGGAGCTTCTGAAGTTGAGAAGTTCATGGAAGAGATCAAATCTGTTGTTGTAAACGATGATTCACAGGCTAGTTGGTCAGAACTTCTGGTGGAACCCCATAGTAGAGGTTATTTCCTTTTCCACAATATATTTCTTTCTTTTTTGTGTTCTTTTTGCTCATTTCTGCTGGTTAGAGTTATCATATCATGCTTGTGAACTACGATGACAAGGTACATGTTTGGATGTGTGCATGAACATGCTGGCTCATGCATGTTGGGTATGAATATGCATGTGCCTGTGCCTGTGCCTATGCATGACTGCATGTGCTGCACATGAGTTCTAAACTGTGTATGCATGTGTGTGTGTGCTCTGTCAAGTTCATGACATGTTCATACTTGATACATGATGACTTCTTCTGGGCTTGCAAATTTTCGTTTTACGTTTTATGAGCCATTACTGAGACATGCTGTAGTAGTATTTGGGACATTTATTTTTTGCACTATCATTTGGATACGTTTCTGCAGTTTTTCCTGTTTTAGGGTTTTTAGCTTCTTCCCCCAAATATTATCTAATATTTTCTGCAGTTTTGTCAGTGGTAATACTTTCTGCAGTTTTGTCAGTGGTATTTACTGCTTAAAAAATGTTCAGTCATTCAGGTGTTTTGCTGTAGAAGTTCTTAACAGATTAATCTAAGAAACAAGCTGCGCTGACTCCTAAGGTTTTCTCTCTCTTTTGTGCACACTACACAGCCTTAAACACAAATACTCTTTTGTATCCACATATCTTTTGTAAAGGAGAGGCAAAGTCCTTACTTGGAGATACTTGTCACTTTTCTATGTATTATTGTGATTTTCTTCATGATATTAATAACTTATTCTCTAATGTATATGCAGTTGCATTGATTGGAGGGTCCCTTTTCTTTCTGCAACAGTTTGCTGGAATAAATGGTGTTCTTTATTTTTCATCATTAACATTCCGTGATGTTGGTATTACCAGTGGTATTTTGGCGAGCTTATATGTTGGAATAACCAACTTTGGAGGTTAGTCAAACTCGGTTATTTATGTTCTTCTCTGTGGTAACTTTTTCATAAACTTGTGAACCATGTTTTTGGATATTAGGGGCAATTGTTGCTTCAAATTTGATGGATAAGCAAGGACGAAAGAGACTTTTGATAGGGAGCTATCTTGGAATGGTATGCATCATTTCTATTATAATACTTTTCAGGAAGTCCTACTATAATCATTTAATTATTTGCAAAAAATCTGCATTTTTCTTTTTTTTAAGAGAGTTTATGGTGAGTATACTATTTCTACCAATATGATTTTTTCCGGGCGAATTTCTACCAATATGATTTTTTCTTGGCGAATTTCTACCAATATGATTTTTTCCGGGCGAATTTCTACCAATATGATTTTTTCTGGGTGAATTTCTACCAATATGATTTTTTCCGGGCGAATTTCTATCAATATGATTGTCCTGACATTTTGGCAAACTGGCAATATCGTTGTGGTACTTGCACCTATACTGCTCTTGTCCTTAACAAAATCTAATGCCAGTTTTCGGTCTTTTTGCAGGCAATTGCAATGTTCCTTATAGTATATGCTATCAGCTTCCCCCTTGATGAAGGAGTTAAGCACAGCCTGTCAATTACTGGAACTCTTTTGTATGTACTTCTACCTTATTTTTCTCTAGTATATCCTTCATTCCACTCGTGATGATAATGTTGCCCAGCAATTTAGCATGTGAGTAATCCTTGTTACAATGCAATGACTTGAGTCAATTACTAAAAACATTATTTTGTATATTGAGCGTGATAGCTGTTTTTTTACAGAGGCTACTGCAAAGGGTGTTCTGTGTATAGACCCTTCGCTTTGAGGTCATCTATTTCTGATTTCTGTGAAGCAAAAGGCTTACTTAGATTTCGGGAAATTACACATGTTATGATTTCTCAATGTTTATAAGCCATTTAATTTACACTGCTCGCAAATACCATAAAGTATTCTCTTCTACATATATATATACTTGGCTGCATGATGTAACAAATTATTAGTCTTGGTTACAGGCCTCAGTTATGCATTTGTGTTTATAAAAACAGTTAGTAATTCTGAAACTTGTTAGGTCTCTCACTCCTTTATCCATGTTTACAGAAAGTTTATGTTTACATTTTCAGGTACATTTTTACTTTTGCACTAGGTGCTGGGCCAGTTACAGGAATTATCATACCAGAACTGAGTGGTGCTCGGACACGCTCAAAAGTTATGGGCTTCAGCTTCACTGTACATTGGGTATGCACTTTCCAACTGTATATGATCACCTCACAACACTCCTTGTGTATTTTGTATGCACTCTACATTTCCACTTTCTATCAAGAGATGTAGTTTATAAGAACTGTCCTGTCTACCTCTGTACTTATGGATTTTATGTTGGTCAGATATGTAATTTTCTGGTGGGACTATATTTCCTGGAGCTTGTGAAGAAGTTTGGCGTTGGAGCAGTCTATGCAGGCTTCGGTGGGGTCTCCTTATTGTCAGCACTTTTCGCCTACAATTTCATAGTTGAGACAAAAGGACGTTCTCCTGAGCAAATTGAGATGTCTCTGAGCCCTGCTGCCCCTGGCGAACGAAAGTAAAACAGATTCTTGTATTAAGTTATGAAGAGAACCGAAACGTCCAACTGCCTCGAGGAGTTTTTGAGCCGAGGGGCACACACATTCAACCTATTGCAGTTTGTTGTCTAATGATCTAACTTTCCTGTTTGTGCATGTAGTGGTTATGTAGAAGCAGTAGCCCTTCAGCAGCTCCAATTTGTTGCGAACAGCTTCACCTTACCTACTATAGCTGTACGCCTGTACCCATGTATATAATGGATCACATTGTTACAGGAAATAAACCTCAGCTTTTAATAGCGAGAGCATTTGATGTACTATGTAAATAAAGGGTAGAGGAAAATGTCATTCTCTTGTGCTTTTTGTATTTTTATACATCAATAGTATCTGCATTCTTCCACACCTGTGTAGTCATAATTTAAGCTGTTGCTTGAGTTGTGGATTTGAAAGTATATCTATGGTTTACCTTGGCATTACAAATACATATTTGTAGAACACTTATAATTGGAACATGCAACCTGTAAGTTGAAAGGTAACATCTCTTTTTGATAGACTGTTCGGTTGAATCTCAATGCTTATCAAGAGCAAACTCTGATGTGATACACACACACACACACTTCTATTTTTCTGGGATGGCTATGTGCTGAAGAAAATCATGCCTTAACAAGATGCTGCTTCTATCATTAATCACAATCAGAGAAGACAGCCAGTACATCTTTTACTGAATGTTAGGCATAGCAGAAGAAATGTTTGCTAATCCTTGCGCTCAAATCGATTCCTTTTCTTAGTTTTGTCGCAGTGTCGCTTTATTTGATCAGTGTTTTCAACACAATCCACACAAGAAACACATAGCGTTGTTCATTTGTGGCTGTGGCACACGCCGTCCCAGATATTCTTGGCTGTGTTCTGTGGTCTCAAACTAAAGCAGCCAAAAATTTCCAAGTCAAATCGTATTCTCTTCTCCTCGTCTTGTATGTTCATCCCTGTGTTCTGTGATCTCAAACTAAAGCAGCCAAAAAATTCCAAGTCAAATCGTATTCTCTTCTCCTTGTCTTATATGCTCATCGTTTGTTGCATTTTTCTATTATTTTTTGCCAGACTTGAGGTCCTGAGGACGATGAGATTGCAACTGATAAACTTCAGAGATTTTGCCCATGGAAAGAAAACCAGGGAGAAAAAGCAGTCTTGACTTCCCAACATCAGTTAGTCCATGATGTCGATGTTAGAACGATTAGCCAGTCTTTTTTTAGGGTGTTGTCAAGTTATCTGATAAATATTTCTAAGTATGTGTTAGCTTTGGACTTTTGTATGCACAGTGCTCGTACTAATATGTGATTCTGCTATAATCTAAGATTCTAGCATTGGGTTGCAGAAAGGGTAAGAAATGAATAATAACATTATTCTATGTATGCATCTTCCTTCCAATGTGGAAGTGTTGCTCTTGTCCTGTTGAATAATTCTTAATCTGTTGTTTATATTTTGTGTTTATTGTACTTCGGTTTTTGTATGGTTGTGCTTTTAGTATTTTGCGTTAGCAGTCACGCCTTGAATATTTCGGTTATGGCTGATTGCATCCACAGTGTGCGTGTGTTTGATCCTTGGGCTAAGCAATCAATTGGTATCAGAGCGAGGTTCAATGTGAAGAGAGTGCCCACACGGTGGCGCCGGCGGCAAGGCACAACATGGCGCCGGTGGCAAGGCATGGTACTTGGCGGAGCGGGCGAACCTGGCAATGGCGCAGAACCTGTTCGAGAACCAGCAGGAGTAGCTGGAGCACAATATGGAGCGGCTGTCCAAGGTGCTCGTGATGGGCGTCGGCGTCACGCCAAGAGCTGGTGCGTGGAAGGCGCCAAGGCGGCGGCATGCGAAGCCGGCGAGTATGGCTAGCCAGCTGCGTCTGCGAGCCTTGGCGCGCGCGCGCGGCTAGCCCGATTGTGCGCAAGGCTCAGGGGCATACGTGGCGGGCATGCATTGCGTGTGCGTGTCGAGGCGGTAGGTAGTGCAACACTCGGGTGCAACAACGTGGAGCATGCGGCTCCATTGTGAGCATTTGCTAAGGCGTGGCGCATGGCGCGGCGACGACGGCGCAATGGCGAGGACATCGCGCAAGCACGTGTGCACCCGAGAACAGCGTGATACACAAGGAGCGGGCGCATCGCGGTGGCAAGGTGGCCCGCCGCGGTCGAGAGCGTCAAACAAGCGGCGATGGCAAGAAGAATCGGTGCGTGAGTCGAAGGCGAAGAATGGAGACGGCGTGTCTCCAAAAATACATGCTATCAAGGAGCGTCGCCGTCAACCGACAAGGCAAGATGGGCGAATGTAATGTCCATCTCCGTGTCTCCAGGAGAAGAACTACCAGGTGCATGGGCTGCGGTGGCGCCCATGTTCACGGTCGCTAATGATGAGGGCGATTGTATTGTCCTTCAAGAGTGATCATGTGGCGAGGGCGACTGTACTGTCCCTCAAAGAGTGCACCACGTGGTATAGAAGCGGGTGCATGGGTTCGACAACACATAAAGGGAGTTTGTGTTGCTAACACGTGCCGAGTAGGAAGGCGGAACTTCTTGAAGATAATGATTGAAAACCGTCAATGGCGCGATGAGTCGTGCAAGAGGAGCCGCTGCATGTGGCAACAAGGAGAAAGCCGTTGTGCGTGACAAGAGGTTGCGAGCGATCCACAACGGCGAGTCGACATCGTCGAGATGAAGAAAGCATATCAAGAATTAGGGGGTGTTTGTTGAATAATCCTTAATAAGCTGTTTATTTTTGTGTTTATTGTACTTCGGTTTTTGCATGGCTGTGCTTTTAGTGTTTTGCATTAGTAGTCACGCCTTGAATGTTTCGGTTATGGCTGATTGCTTTACACCACTTCATGGCTGAGTAAGTCAAATTTAGTGGCGCAATTGAAAGCCTGATCATTGGTGGCTGTAGTGGGTGTCTTCAATTATGTTTTACAAGTATGTATAAAGTGATGAAAAATGAGAAAAGTTGTTAAAGATTTTGGGCAGCACCAAAACTTGTCTCGTGAGTTCATCTTCATCTTTGCATCCACAGTGTGCGTGTGTTTGATCCTTGGGCTGAGCCATCAGTCCCAATCAGTTCACACTGTAGCCAATGGTCTAAGTTGGAAACCAGACTATAACCATTTTCATCCTGCACATCAGTTTTATTATCATGAGGATATGAACATTCTCATGTCGTTATACTGTTAGTTGCACCGTGTTAATTCTAATATATAAGATTGTAAGCATCTAGACCCCTAATTCGAGTTTTGGTGGTTAATGATAGCCGAATCATCATACTAATAATTCTATTGAGATGATTAAGTGTTAGGTTCCAATGATGGAAAATGAGCTATTGATACGAGGAAATTAAACCCCCCGTCCTCAAGTGAGGATTGCGCAAGAAAAAGGTATATTGGAAGGTTAAGGAGCGTTTATAGGTTTTGTCGATACGAGGAGTTGAGTACAAATCGAGTTGAGTAGTTTAGGTCTTATTTTTGCTTTGCCATATTATTAAGAGGGGTTGGAGGTTGGTAGCTTGAGCTAAATGAGGTTAGGTAACTAGGTGTGATGCACTCTAGGTTTCTACTCTCTTTAGTATGCCATGGGTGATTCCATAGAGTAGATGAATATCTTTCTTGAAGAAGCCTGTTGAGGAGGACCAATTTAGTTCCTAGTTGGTGGAAGGTCGAAGAGATGATGGACTATTTGAAGTGGACCAATTTGTAACTTCAAGTGTACTATTGGGTACTATTTAAGATGGGGCAATTTGGAAGTGCCTTGTTTCTCTCGGGTCCTAGGAGGATGGTCCGACCATGAGTGGACTAATTTGAGGGCCAATTTAGAAGTGGTTGTTTTAGTCTCTGGTCCTGAAGGATGGTCCAGCCTAGGGTGGACTAATTTTCCTAGACTAATTCACAGTCTACCGGCTAGTTGTAGAAGGATGGTCCACCTAGCCTATGGATGGTCCACCTAGGTGCATAAAAGCACACTTCATGAGAGTAACATATAGGACAACCTTGTGAGAGCTCTTGGCTATCCCATTGTTCATCCTAGAGACTTGAGAAGTTGTAGAGCTCAAAGTTCATCATTTTGGAGAGATGGGAGTGTTTAGTCTAGATTAGTGTATCACTCTTAGTTTGGAGGCGTTTGTAGAAGACCTAGTAAGGATGTGAAGGTTTGGAGTTCACCTATCCGGAGCAAAGAAGGACTACCACGAGTGGAGTGCTTGGATCCTTGTGTGGATTCGAGTAGGAGCGATACTCTTTGGATAGTGCTCCAACAAGGAGTAGGGGAGACCATCGAGTCTTAGAGACATCGGTAAAAAAAAAATCTTGTGCCAAGTGTTTCTCTAGCTCTCTTTACATTTCCGAATTTACTTTCTTGCCTTTACATTCATAGATCATTAGACTTGCTTAGGTTTGGATTTAGGTTACAAAACTCTACTAGACTTGTGTAAGAGATGTTTGATCACACTAGTAAACCTTAGTCACTCTAGTTTGGTTAGAGACTAGGTCTTTCATTTACTTAACTGCAAAACCCCGTTTTGGTTGAAAAAATAAAAATATTCCCAATTCACCCCTCCCCTCTTGGATCATTCTATGTGACAACAATTTACTCTTTTTCTAGGGTAAATAATTTCAACTTCTAGTGTTGATAATATTGATAACTATTTCTTTTGAACAAGGACATTGCGAGCTACACAGACTTGCGCTTGAACCATCAGGGGTGAAGCTATGTAGAGGCCAACTTTGGCCATGGCCTTGTAATACCCCGGTCCGTTAGTGTAGTGTCTCATGTGGAGTTGTGGTGGGATTAGTTCTATATTGCTTGTTTAAAGTGAGTTGTAGTACCATATAATATTTGTTGGGTCCAAGTATAACACATCCGGATTAACCCTTTTACATGAAGTGGGGACGAAAGTGTAAGACGGGTGCTATGCATGTATGAGTCTACCCCACAGTGGGTTGGGCTTTGAGCAGATTATGGGCCAGGGTGTTACAGGTGGTATCAGGGCATCAACCTTCGTTGGATGGGCACGTACAGGTCAGGGGTGTGGGCATATGGCTGGGTGTGAATGTAGTACCCTGACCGTTAGTCCGGTGGTCAATGTGGAATTGTGGTGGGATTAGTCTCACATTGGTTGTTTAAAGTGAGTTGTAGTAGCATATAATATTTGTTAGATCCAAACGTAATACATCCGGGCTAACCCTTTTACTCGAAGCAGTGACGAAAGTGTAGTGTACTATGGATGTTTGGGCTTGCCCCACAATACGCTGACCATTGAGCAGAGTTCGGGCAAAAGTGTTACAACCCCCTTCAATTTTGCATCCTTCTGAAGAAAAAAAAGTAGTGCATATTAGGCCTAGCAAATGCTTAAGAGTAGAAAATAGCCATCTCTTCCCTATGCAATTCATTCTCCGTTAGCCCATTTCTCTAGTTGTGCCCAAGCTCCGCCAAATCCCAGTCCTAGTTGACAAAACTGACCGCCTTCTTGCTCAAACAAATGACATATGTCACACGGCACAAAACACCGCATTAACCACCTCCTAATCACTACCTTAGGTAAGTCAGGGCTACATATAAAAGGTGGTTAACTTCCTTAATAATCGGTTATTAACCACATACTTAGATAACTCGAAAGGGTACATATAGAAAAGTGAGCAATGCTGATATAGGATTGCTTAGGTATGGATAACAATGCCCAGTTGCCCACAAAAGGATAACATTTTGGGATTATATCATCCTGAACTTTTTCACTAATTTCCCTATCATGGGGGAGAAAGTATGACTTCATTCTTTTCCTCTTTTTTTTTTGTTTCTTTTCTTTGATAAAAGCAACTCCACCTTTCTGATTTTTATACTGGTGAACCTCACATCCAAAACTGTCGCAATGGTCCCAATATGCTTTCCTTTCTTCATCATTGTTTAGTGGGACAAGGTGTGGTATGAGATACCAAAATTAGCAAAGAATAGGCTAGTCACCATAGCAAGTTGCTGCAATGTTATTAAAGCATTTGCAATTTTGTTTGAGAGGAAGTATTTGCAATTCAAGGTACCAATGAATTAGCTTTTGAAGCACATTGACATTAGTGAATCGCTTATCGTGTTCACACTCATAAAATATTATTCACATTATAGACCTTTCGTTCATTTTAGCGCAATGGCATAGGTGTTCCATCCATAATTATGGTGGACCCATGTTGCAAGCCATGGGTCTACTTTTTCCAGGAAGACAGCCAAACTAGGAAATCCTTTTTGCGACATGAAAAGTTTGAGCAAAGAGATGCCACATATATTTCTATTCATACATTAGACCTTGCAGGTTTGAAATCATGGCTCCGCAACTCCATGATGATCTACAGGACCTCAGTTACAATGCAGGAATTTTATAGAAATTTTGCAAGAATCCGGTAGGAAAAGATTCGATACTGGTAGGAATCCAAAAAAAATTATCGTGTTCCAATCGGGCCTAAAGAAGGTAGCAATTTCTAATGTATTAAAAGTATGCTGTTTCGAACGCAATGTTTTTTTGTCCTGAATCCTGCAGAAATTGAACTTTCCAGTGAAAATCCCACAAATTTCCTGAAAAAATCAAGCGTTCCAAACAGGCCCTTAGTTTATAATTCCCACCTGGCAATGCACCCCTGATGCATGGTCAGAAACTCAGAATCGACAGGAAAGGTATTGTTTACTTCTGTAATTAATCAGCTGGAGCTTTTGACACAAATCAGAAATTTGGAGCACAAAACATTGAACCATTCTTGTTTTAACTCCAAACCACCTTTTCTCTTTTAGCCATAAAGTGCACAAATACTGACATTCTTCCCACAAAAGGATAACTAATGGAAGAATAAATCTGAAGGACAAAATTAAATGAGGACAAAGAATTTATACAGTGTCACAAAGAGTGAGAATAAGGGGCACGAGCCTCTTCTTGATTCCTGGGCCCTACTGTGCGGTCCAAACAACATACTCGTGTAGTTTCAATCACACAGTCCAGTCGCTAAAACATTCAAGATTCAAAAAAATTGAATTCCCTCGTGAAAATTCATCTCGGTTTCTAGCTCGCTCTGATCGTGATCATTCGATTTTAGATCCGACGGCTGTGCCCTTGCCGGACTCATTGGTTGAATGGCACAAACACATATTCTCTCCGTCTAGACCATCAGTCACTTGCAGAGTTCAGTGCATAAAGCCACCCATGGGATCCGCCTCCCCTGATCTCGTATTCGGCATGGAAACCCGCTCTCACCGGCCGGTGGTCGGACAACCTGTAGTTGCACGTCTCGTATTGGATTTGCTTCAGGCCCTTGCCGCGCCAAAGAATGCGATCACACCTGCACAAGAAGGTCACACTTATCCGTCAGAAAAGTTCTCATCTACAGGGTTCAAGTCAGACCTAAGCTGACCATGCCGGAGCACGCTTCTTCTCGCCCCGCTCGCCGTCGAAGCACTTGTTAAGAATAGTGTTTGTATTATCAGGGGTCAATGGACCAATATATATACATAAGTACATGTTACAGATAAGGAAACCAAATCATATCTAGAGTCCTACTCTAACACATATATATCTCAAACATATATATATCTCTAACACCCCCCTCAACCTCATGGTGGATCAACAACACTGAGTTTGGAAAGGTAGAAGCCGTGTTGTGCTTGAGTCTGGGCCTTCGTGAAGAAATCCGCTATCTGAAACTCAGAAGGCACATACTGAAGAGCAATCACCTGATCATGCACACAAGACTTCATGAAGGAAGCATCAACACCAATATACTTGGTGAGCTCATGCTTCACAGGATCACGGGCAATACTGATAGCACCTGTACTGTCTGACAATAGAGGAGTCGGTGTGGTGACAGAAACACCAAAATCCTCAAGTAACCACCGTAGCCAAGTAATTTCTGCTGTCAAGAGAGTCATACCTCGCAACTCAGCCTCTGCACTCGAACGGGACACTGCAGTCTGTTTCTTCGTCTTCCAGATAATGAGAGAACCACCAAGAAAACACGATGAAGAGAGATAGACCGCGATCGGAGGGATCACGCCCAAGTAGCATCCGAATAAGCTGAAGGCAACGAGTGGGCGTGGAAAGAAGAGGCGGCGAGAGATAGTCCCACGAAGGTATCGCAGAACTCAAAGAAGGTGGTGTAGTGGACTGAGTGGGAGTGGAAACGAATGACTCGAACATGAATCTGGATAAGTGATATCCGGACAAATGCAACAAGGTTGACAAGACTCCCAACAAGATGGCGATAGCGAGTCGGATCGAAAGAGGCTCGCCATCGGAAGTCGGAGATGAGCGTTGAGCTCCATAGGAGTCTCAACATCTGTTGATCGATGAGAGAAGCGCGATCAAGAAAATCCTGAGTATACTTCTCTTGGGACATAAAGAAACCATCTGAAGTGGAAGTAACCTCAATCCCAAGGAAGTAACGAAGAGGACCAAGATCCGACATAAGGAACTGCTCACTCAGACGAGCCTTGACAAAGGCAATGTACTCGAGATCATCTCCGGTGATGATCATATCATCAACATATAGAAGAAGAAGAGTCCACCACGAGGCGAAATGTGGACAAAAGAGCGGGATCATGATCACTAGGTGAGAAGCCAAAGCAGCAGTGACCACAGAGGAGAAACGCTCAAACCAAGCACGAGGAGCTTGTTTAAGGCCATAGAGAGAGCGACGAAGATGACATATCATACCCTCAGGAACAGAATACCCAGGTGGCGGATGCATGTAGACCTCCTCACGCAACTCGTCATTGTGAAAGGCATTCTTGACATCAAGCTGAGAAATGGACCAATGGCGAACAGACGCCACCGAAAGAAGAGTGCGGATAGTGGTCATGTGGGCCACAGGAGCAAAAGTCTCGTCGTAGTCACGACCATGCTCCTGCTGGAAGCCACGAGCAACAAGACGCGTCTTATAGCGCTCAAGAGAGCCATCAGAGCGAGTCTTAATCTTATAGACCCACTTACACGTGATGGGACGAGAGTGAGATGGAGAAGGAACAAGATCCCAAGTACCAGTACGCTCGAGAGCAGCAATCTCCTCGGCCATGGCATGCTGCCACTCAAGGTGAGTAACAGCATCCCGGTAGGAGACAGGCTCATGAGTAGCTACACCAGCAAGACCAAAACGGGCAGGATGCCGAATCGACCGACGAACGCGAAGACCGTAGCGAGGAGATGATGACCCATCAGAGGAAGATGGAGCATTAGAAGAAGATGAAACATCAGGGGAAGATGGTTCATCTGGAAGAGCCTCAATACGAGGTCGACAAGTGTAAAAGAGAGTGGGAGGAGCCTGAGGAGCCACAGGCGACGAAGCAGAAGGTGACAACGGCTGAGAGGCCTCAGGAGATATATGTGGAGACTCAGTGGGACGGATGGACGAGGGCAAGACAGAGATGGGTGTATCTGGAAAGGTCAAAAAAGACAAGGACTCCACAGAGGAAACCGAAGGAGAGGCAGGAGGTGGGTAGAAGGGACGGGACTCGTCAAAAGTCACATCCCGAGAAATCCGCACCCGTCGACCAATAGGATCCCAGCACCGATAGCTCTTGTGCTCGGCATTGTATCCCATAAAAGCACACTTAACAAACTGAGCGGTCAGTTTGGTGCGTTCTCGAGGTGCAAGGAGAACGAAGCAAACGCAGCCAAACAGACGAAGGGCAGAGTAGTCTGGAGAAAGATCACAAAGATGCTTAACCGGGATCTCACCCTGAAGAGCAGAAGAGGGCTGGATGTTGACGAGATAGGTGGCAGTGGAAACAGCTTCAGCCCAAAAGTGAGGTGGAATAGAGGCGGCAATCATCAGTGTACGAGCCGTCTCAAGGAGGTGACGATGCTTGCGCTCAGCGAAACTATTTTGAGTATGAACACCAGGACAAGAGAACTGAGCGAGAGTGTCTTGCTCGGCAAGGAAGCTACGCAGGTAATGAGAGAGGTACTCGCCAGCAGAGTCAGCACGAAAGACTCGAATAGGAGTGGAGAACTGTGTGCGAACCATAGTGGCAAATTCTTTATAGATAGACAAAGCCTCACTACGGGAAGATATAAACTATATCCAAGTGTGACAAGAGAAGTCATCTATAAAAATGATATAATATCGATGGCCCCCTTTCGAAAGGAAGGGAGCCGGACCCCAAACATCTGAATGAACAAGATCAAAAGGACGCTGAGACACTGACTCGCTATGAGAATAGGGAAGCTGAATCTGTTTCCCTAACTTACAGCCCTGACAATCTAAAGACACGTCTCCTGAGACAGACCCCAGAAGACCACGACGAAGTAAAGATGACAGACGAGATCCACACAGATGACCAAGACGGTGATGCCACTGCTGGAAAGAGCTGGTAGACGGAGTGGCAGAAGCGGAGAGACTGGCGGCGACGGTGGCAACGGAAGGAAGGTGAAGCCAGTCAAGCTCCCAGAGACGCTAAGAGTCAAGGCGCCGAGGGCCAGAACCAACCAGAACCCCCGTGTGGCGGTCCTGAACACAACAAGAGTCAGAGTCAAGAATGACCCAACAACCAAGGTTAGTGTCACCCGTTGAAAGAAGTCGCATGGTTAGGCTAGGAACATGAGCAACAGAAGGAACATGAAATGATGAGTTGCTAAGAGGTCCTCGACCGAGAGGCAGAAGAGGGTACCATCGCAGAAGAACAACGGCGGGGAATCAAGAGGTGTAATGAAAGACAGAGTGGAAGAATCAGAAGTCATATGAAGGATGCTCCGGAATCAAGAATCCATGGGGGGGTACCTGACTGTGTAGGAGGTGGTTTCTCATTGCCCGAAGAGTCAGTAGTAGAACCTGCAGAACCTGTCGAGGGAGAACCTGAAGCAGCAAGCAGGCGTCAAAGTCTGACTATCTCCTGCTCAGGAAACTGCTGAAGGAGTTGATGCAGACGTCGATGTAGAAGCACCGATGCCAGTACTAGGAGAAGAACGGCGTGAAAGATGCCGCTGCTTCTTATAGCACTGGGACCTAATGTGGCCGACCTTGTCGCAGTAGGAGCAGTGAGGACGGCCACCGCCAGATGGAGGGCGGCCACCACCACCTGTGGCAGCTGCTGGAGGAGGCAGTGTACTGAAGCGTGGAGCAGTTGGTCTAGCAGGTGGACGAGCGGCGAGCACAGAGGGGAGTGGCATCAGACCAGCACCACTCAGGCGAGTCTCCTCTGCACGTATATCGGTAAGAGCCTCCAGAAGAGTGACACGAGGGTGGCGTGCAAGAAGCTGGGCACGCCTCTGCTCGAACTCAGGAAGAAGGCGGGTAAGGAACTCGTAGACACGATGAAACTCGTGTCGGACGCGTCTGGCTGGCGGCGAGCAGAGCGATAGCCGCGGTGCGAAGAGAGTCGGTGACGCTGACGCTGGAACTCGGCGTGAAAGCGTCAACAGTAGCATCACCCTGCTGAAGAGAGTGCTCCTGGCGAACCACGGTCAGGTAGAGGGCATCTCCAGAGGGTTCATAGCACTGACGAAGGTGAGTCCACATCTGGGCGGCCGAAAAGAATTCCACAACCTTATAAGAGAACTGAGGCTGGATACTGGCGATGAAGACAGCAGCAGCCCGAGCGTCGTTGTCGCACCACTGAGTGTAGGCGGTCAATCGATCCGTGTAGAAATCCAGAGTCTCTTGGTAGACAGAGGCAGCCTTATCATCAGCAAGCCAGCCGCCTCAACAGCAGCCTTGTCGGCTGTCGGGGGCAACGCAACAGGCGTAGGCTCCGTCGGAGGAGTAGGGCAAGGCGGGCAAGTGACATCGCCAAAGAGGACGCCCAGAGACGAAAACCACGCATGTGGATGCGCATGTAAGACACGAAGTCGGTGTAATTAACACCATCGAAGATCACCGGGCAGCGAGGGAGGGAAACGGTGCCCATTGGTAGGCGGCGTTGGACAGCGCGACGACCAAGGCAACGTAGTCTAACAGACGGCGCTGGATGGCGCGGCGGTCAGACCAACATTTTTTTCCGCATAGTATCAGCCTTTTCTTTGTTTTTAACTGGGCCGGCCCAGTTGCCCAACGTGCACACACGCAGGGGGGGTTAGGTTTCCCCCTGCTGGTGCGGCGGCGGCGGGCGGCGCGGCGGCGGCGGCGGGACGGTGGCGGCTACGGAGCGGCGATCGACTCGCGCCGGCTTGGTTTACTTAAGCAGTGGGCCGTGTCCCGTGGCGAGTGGCGGCGCGCGAAACTCGAACTCAATGGCTGCGACTCCGTGAGCGGGCGACAAACCTACTATTGGGTCGTATCCCCGTGGCAAGTGGCGGCAGCGGCGGCCGAAAGCTCCGCCGTGCGACTCGACGGCCGGCGGCGGGCGAGCAAATGATGACCCTCGGCATCATCCCCTAGTGGAGTGGCGGAGAGGGTGGATCAACAAGAAGCGCCACGCTGTCGGAGGCAGTGGAGGGCAGGCGACAGCCCTCGACGTCAGACGACCGGCAGCAATGACAACGCAGTGGCGGCGTCCCCACGGAGGCAGCAGAGTCCTCACGGTGACAGCAAAGCCGACGGTGCGGCAGGTGGAGAAGACGAAGCCGACGGAGCGGCAGGCCGGAGTTGCACGTCGGCCGAGCGATGGACACGGAGAGGGAAGCCGGCGGCGGCTAGGGCAGGGGATGGCGAGGTAACCAGGTAACCCTAATGGGCTCTGATACCATGTTAGGAATAGCAACTTGTATTCTCAGGGGGCCAATGGACCAGTATATATAGACCATTACAGGAGGTAAATATGCAAATAACCCCTCATAACAATGGAGAATAACACAACTATACATATATCTCTAACACACATCAACAGCATATCGCCTGGCTCTATGCCTGCACCATTACTCCCTAAATTAGTATGCTGTGCTATCACATGGATGATCAAGATAAACCAGAAACCAATAAGAATATCCTAATGCAATTCAGCAACCAATACTGAACTCATGCTCTTCTTTTAGAAATAGTATTCAATTGGCGCAGAATGAAAGTACATTATCAACATGACTATATCTTGCATTACTTACATCTCAGGTAGGATCCTTCCCTACCCTTTATCAAAATAACTAGACAAAAATGTCTACGAAGACAGAGATAGCATGATAAAACATCACATATTGCAATTAGCCTCTTCTATACCATGTTCCAGTAACTGACATAATTAAGTGGAGGCACCTAGTAGCTGATTCACCTCACCATCTCAGGAGAGCATTAAGTCTTGAGCTTAACCAATTGATGATGTCATTTGTTATATCATCCCTTTCAGGTTCAAAGAGAAGATCATGTAAATATCCATCATATAGTTTTATAGATTTATGTGTTGACATTGATGCTTGGTATAGTCGTTGGGATGCTCTCGGGTCAGTTATCGTGTCAGCTGTGCCATGAAGAACTAGAAAAGGAACAGTAACTCTGCTTAAGTTTCTCTGCAAGTATGATGAATCCGGAGAATTTCGTTGGCAGTTCTAACTCTAATGGGTCCAGTATACACAAGTGGATCTGCATACTTGATCTTCAGAGCCTCAGGATCACGGGAAACAGGAGGTCCTCTCCTATGCAAAGCACCAACTCGGTATTTTGGAGCTAGCACAGAGAAGATTGGCGCAACAACCTGATGTTGACAACAACAAAATATAAGCATTTGGAAATAACAATCTCGTTTCTACTAAGGTTCCTATTGCAGTCACTAATAATCAAATGATTACATCCCAGGCCGAAATTCACCAAGCCAAAGGCAATTCTTCGTAAAAAAATGGCAGATAGAACACATTAAAATTACTGAGTAAATATATTGTCAAACTGTGATTCTTTCATAACAGAAGTGGGATACTCAATTCTATAGAAATCCAAATAGTGTCCTTTTTGTTGGAATACAGCAAAGAAGATGCCACTTTTTTAGACCACTCAGAAGATTCCGCTGACACGATGGAAATGAACATAGAACATACTCCATAATTTCCTAAAATTGCAAACTTTTTAGGATGGACATGTCCATATCAAAAAAAATATAAAAAATGAACACTTCAGTCAATTGTTGTAACATGTTACAATTCATTGTCAAACAGCTATATGTACAACCAACATAACTAAAAAAGCACAGAAGATTACAATGGCAAATAACACACAAAAAAATGAATTTTAGCAGAACGTAACCATATAACTACATATTAAAATGATAATAAGTCTTCGTTTAGTATTGCGGTTGATTATGATAATCTCGTTTGGTTGAGCCGCTTTTAGATATTTGGGTATTTCCCTAGCTGATTGTTTCCTAATCAAGTTGCAAACAGATATATTACTCCCTCTAGTCACAAAATCATGTTGTTTTAGGATACATGCAGTCAAACATTCAAAACTTTGGCTATCGATATCTTTCTAAATATTTAGGTTGGATACATGAAAATCATGTGTAAATTTGTCTCCAAAAGTACTTTCATAATATTATAATTTTATTTGGTTTTATATACAAATTACAATAGAAATTAGTGATCAAAGTTTTGTTTTGGAGACCGTGTCAATGTCCAAAACGACATGTTTTTGTGACTGGATGGAGTATTTTTTTGACATTCAAAACAGATATATTATCGTGTTGCAGCACATGAGATGAAATGCAAGAGGACAACCACTAGATAACAGGATTTATATAACTTTAATTCAATTTACCACACACGGTAATAGACTTTTCCACAAACTGAGCCTAAATCATTTGAAATGTAGACGCTAAATATCCCTGGCATTGATAGATACCAACCTTACTAATTTCAAATCATTCAAGTAAACAACACATTGAGCATGTGCGGACAGTACTCAAGGTGTGAAAGGATTGCAGGATGTAGAAAATATAGACACCATGAATATTGTTCATAAAACACAAACCCCAATGCCCCTTCAGCAACCACTAAAAAAGAAAGGCATACACAAAAATGAGCTTACTTTGATAATCGGATGAGACGGTTGAACATGAATAGCTGGTGAGGTCAAGACCACACCTTCTATATGAACTTCTACACAAGGATCTAGTGCTGCCTTTGAATGTTCAGTGAACAAAAGGAATCAAAGTTAGTATTCCAGTTACGTCGCCTGTGGTATCACTATCACTAAGAAAATCAAACAATCCAATCTAACCGATTTGTTGTACCAGTGTACCTTCAAAACAACAGCTCCACCTGTGGAGTGGCCAAATAAGAAACATGGCAAACCATAGTTTTCCTCCAACACAACATCCTCTAGAAATTCTTTCTGCGCACAAAGGAACTTTCATAAGTTCAAGGAGATCTTGCTATAAAAGAAGCTGCAACTTGATATCTATATCTCTGCAGTTATTCTGTATCAAGAAACAGTACAAAGTCACCAACAGCATGATCAAGCGACGAAACATAACAATGCACCCCATCACTTCCACCATGTCCTTAGGAGAAACACAAAATACAACAAAGTGAAAATCAGAAAGAATCTAAACGCATGCAGAAAAAGGAGAAGAAGTGCAACTGGAAACCAATTTCCTCATTTTCTAGATGGAAGCAGCATAGCAATGAAACTAATTCACCATAAGGCAAGGAATATCTTTTTAATGAGAAGGTTACTATATAAGAGAAGTTTGTTATCAACATGACACTTAGAGCAACTAATCAGAAAAACTAAAATCACACTCAAACCCTATTCGAAGTGTTCTAAAAGGTGGGGCCCGCCTAGGCGGCGCCTACACGCTAGGCAACACCCTCCCACCTAGCCCGCCTAGCCAACTTATCCCGCCTAGGTGGCTGCCTAGACCCGCCTAATTGGCCATTAGGTGCGCTGGTCTACTGCCACCTAGCTCCTTGGTGAACAGTCGAGTACTCTTTTATCGATAAAAACAAGCATAATAAACATTTGGCAATAGGTTCTTACCATGCTATGTATATGTGAAATTAAAGAGGCTATTTATACTGAATAATGACATACATTGCTCATATGGTGGGAAGCTACCCCAGCTTCCCATGACTCCTACGTTGATCTATCAGCTTAACTTGAACAACTTGATGGCCATCTAAATCATGAGTCTATCAAATGCATGCTTGTGGTGTTATTGACCTAATATCTTTGTTAGAAGTAGTACCTAATACTTTTGCCTCTAGTTTGAACTTTGAAGATCTTAAAATCCCAAATCTCAGGTAAAATTTGTAGGTAGTAAAGATTGATTTATGGAATCTTAATTAAATCACTAAAAGCAATGCGCAGATCAAATCTGATCAAGAATCAAATTTGAGCACCAGTATTATACAGTAACTCACCGATCCAGTCCATTGCATAAACTTTAAGCCCTTGATCATTCAACAGCTTTGCAAAATGGTTGTATCTCCCACTGCAGGACACTAACTACTGTCAGCAAAACCCAATATGAAAACCCATCTTGACATATCGATATATACCTATGCTCATTTAGACCATGTAACAGAACAACAATGCCCCTACAGGATTTGAAAAGCAAAAGATGTCAGCATAATTTGTCAAAAGAAAACATTGAAGAAAATATTCAGCAAATCAAGCAGTACCAGTATACCATCTCATGTAATGAATCAATAACCGTTACAGCATGCATGTACAGTCCAAAATATAATGCCTCCAGTCAATTGAAGGTTTCCCATAGCATATATAAGTTGAAGATGTAAAGATGGCAGTACTTAATGTCTAAATATAAGTGAAAACTTTTGTTAAGTAATGCATATTTGCATTAATGTATCCACCCAACAATCCAAAAGAGTACCATTAGCCGGCAAGGTACTGCCAACCATGAAAAACTTTTTTCCCCAGATAGAATATTCTTCAATTCTAGGAGACAATGACAGGAAAATGCAAAAAACTCCTGCTAGCACTAATTGTAGCTATGTCCAGGTCGCTGCCTTTATTTTCAGTAAATGTTTGTCTTTCTTTTTTGGAGAAATACATAAAAGTTTGTCTGAGCCAACATTTTTTTTCTAGCATGTCTGAGACTTGGTGAGTACCACCACTACTGTCACTTTGCAGGAGACATCTATTTCGTAACTTTATTATGAATTTTTCTAACAACACTAGATATTGGATATGCTACATTGCTACAATGCTACTTAATCTAGATTTTTTTTTTGACATGTAGATTTCTACACTCACGTAGGCATATGCCCATTTAGGATTTGTTAAAACACTCCATATTGTTTTCTACTTTTGAGAAAATAAAACTAAAAATGCCTTCACCTAATGCTTCTGTGCATGGCTACAGCTCCATGAATCAAAGAGCGGAGATTGTAATACCCACCACCAACAATGCTCCCCATTAAAAAAGGAGCATGCCTGAGATTATCAAATCTCTCGGTAGTATATTCACGATCATCACCATTACCAATACAAACCAATTCCCAAAGAAGGAAGTGTCAGATTCGGCCAAGAAATCCTTCCCAGAGCAATAAAAAAGGGTCAGCCACAGTAACCACACTGTCACAGCACAGCACGGAGGCCATCCCTGAACGCAGTATGTTGGTCCAACACTCCAACAGAATGATTAGGCCCTTGTAAATTGTAATCTAGTCCACCCACATACAAACCTTGACATTAGCCTTCTTATGATTGGTGAACCAACACATTTGTCATGTAGTCCCTCGTCTTTTCATTGACTAATTCCCACAAGAACACCCACATGCAAGGAACAGACAAGCTCCCGCCCTCAGTAGAATATTCTGAAATATTCCCCAATGCTTCCCTACTACAAAACAACGGATGCCCCCCCCCACCCCCGAAAAACCAACAACCGAAAACAAAAATCATTCGGTATTATGCACCTGGTCGATGGTACCAACCAGGGATCCAAAACCCGTTCCCGGGGAAAATCCCGGTCGCCGGCTAGGAAAAAAAACCAGCCGGTAACCGGCCAGTTCCGGATTTCCCAGAAAAAAAAACCCAGATGAATTTCGTTTGAATTTGCTTAAAAACCAACCAAAATTTGAAATTTGAAATTTGAACTGGCCAAACCGGGAAAAACCGGCCGGTTTTCCTCTTCCCGGACCCACCGGTAAACCCGGTACCGCCAGTAACCGGCCGGTTTTTTCTTCCCTGGTACCAACACAGATCAAACCAAATCTCGCCAAATTAACACGGGCCTAACTATCTATGGATATTGATTTCGATGTCAAACCGCTCGAACTCATCACGTAACAACAGTAGCAATGATTCAACAAATTGTTGACACTATTAGCAACACAGGAGTCATGTCGTTACTAGAATTGAACTTGTGCCAAGCTCGTCAATTCCAACGACAAACTTGCCAAAACAGACACGCGCGATGGCACAAGCCCGTCATATAGCAACAACAAGCACCGCGACTGAGCAAATTGTAGATGCTACAATGAAACTAACAAGATAGCGAAGATGTGGGGGTAAGGGGTTGTGAATACTTGACTCGATCGGCGGCGGCCGGAGTCCACGACTGGGTGAAGAGCGCGTCCCCCCTGGCCGTCTCGAACACGGCGAACTCCCTCCTGCTCCTTCCCCTCCCCGCCTCCCCCGCTGCCTCCGCCTCCTCCTGCAGCCTCCGGATCGCCATTTCCCTCCTCACCGCCGCGTCCATCTCCACCGCCCTCCTCCCCCTCCCCCTATCCTCCTCCCCACCCTCCCTCGCCGCCTCCGCTGCCGCCGCCATCTCCGACGCGGGAGGCACCGCGAGGCAGAGCCGCCGAGTGCCGCCGCCATCTCCGACGCGGGAGGCACCGCGAGGCAGAGCCGCCTCGGCGGCCGCGCCCTTGCCGCGAAACGCACCACGACGATCCGTACCGCCGACGACGACTGCGGCGAGGGCAGCCGGAGTGAGGGGAGCGCGTCCCCGCCGCCGGCGAGGCCGTGGGGGCCCACATGTCGGGGGCAGAGGCGGCGACTAGGCTAGGTCGCTCCGAGGAGGAAAAAAGAATATTGACGGAAAGAAACGTTTGGTTTGAATAGAATAAAGAGAGGGCAACTGGGTAAGGGATCTCGGAATGGAAGCTTCTCTCCTCTGAAGATGGTTAAGAAATCTCAAAGCTTCCTCCTTCCACTCGGGCCTTGTAAAGTTACGAGCCGTGACAAAGATTTAGCTTTTCTCGTGGCGCTGGTTTAAGTGTTATCAGTTAAAATGGTACCAAAATTAATTTTTATTGTGCGAATTAGCAGAAATAATAATGTAGATGTACTACCGTCTGCCGCCCCCCCCCCCCAACCGCCTTCTACCAACTATTTCGTTACACAATCGTGCTAATTAAACCAAAAACTCCTAATCGAACACGTAGGTGAGCAAGCAGGCGCCACGGCTGCCGAGGAGCATGGGCCTATTAGTGGGAGTTTTTTTTTTGCTCATTTAGCTTTTAAAAAGTGAAATAGCAAAAATATTATCCAAACACAGAATTGCAAAAATAACAATTCTACCACCCAAAAACAACGATGTGCCGCGTACTCAGGTCACCTGCCGCTAACCAAGACCACGACAGGTCGCTAACGCACGGCACCTACCACAGACTAGGTTAGTGGCAGGTGATCTATCACGGTGTGGGTGTGCGGCAGGGCGCCTGCTGAGAAGTCGTCACGCGCCTTGCCACACTCTGGGTGTGCAGCAGGAATGCCATTTTTGGGACAGCATGTCATAGCGAGCCCATGACACGTGGGCCTAGTAGCGGAGTTAAACGATCTTGGCCCACACGACACGTGGGCACGTGCTAATGGAATCGTGGGCGCCGCACGTCAACGGTGCATGGCAAGAAGGCGTGGGCGGGCGTATGGACTCCGGCGACGATCAACGACAGTGGCCCCACATGTCAGAGGGTGGTGGGTATAAATTGGTTTCGCGTTTACGAGGTGACCGGATCGGCTGGTCGGTGTTGGGTGTGTTGGGGACGACCGACCTCGCGGCATTATGACCATGTTTGTTACAGCTGGAGCTTTTCTAAAGAAAAACTTTCGGCTGGGGTGAAGGGTTACATGATTGCACGGCTGAACAGCTGAGCCGAATAGATTTTGTGTTTAGCTGTCTAGCTTTTAGATTGGTTGGCTGGAGCTTCTGAGTTGGGAAATATCTGAAATACTCATGAGGCAAATGATGGCTTGTTTGACACCGTTTAACGACAATTGACGGCACTTTGCGTCAACTACAGTAATTGATGACAATTAACACAATGGACGACAACTACCGCAATTAACGATAATTAATGAAATAGATCGCAATTAACAACAATTAACGATAATTATTACATAAACAGTTATTACAAAAAACAATTATTATAGTAAATAATTATTAAAATAAACAATTATTAAATAAAAACATTACAACAACAATTAATTTACAACAGAAAAAATAAAAAGGAAAGGAAAATAAAAAAAAGAGGCGGTGTCAGGTTTGGGCCAGCGACGGTGGGGAAGGAGGAGGAGGGGGGCGCCGGTTGGGGAGGAGAGCGGTGGTGGCTAGGTTTGGGGCCAGCGGTGGTGGTGCGGGAGGACGGTGGCGTCGAGGTAGCGGAAGGATGGCGGCGGCCACATTGGGGGAAGAGGTGCCGGCGTCAGGGGAGGAGGAGGATGGAGGCGCCGGTGTCGGAACCCAAAAATACAATTTTGGATTCTCTGTGTATTCTGCACTAGTCCAAGATCACACTAGTGCACACAGTGTCAACATAAGTGAATATCGATCCACACAACACGAATTATTGGATAAATGAGTAGTTTGAATAACAAATAACTGTTGTGACCTTAAAGTCGAGTTTTACATTTATTAAGCCACACAGGGTTGGCAATAGAGAAATAAATAGCAGCGAAACCAAAGTAAACTTCAGCGGAATCCCATTAATTCACCACAGGCAACCGGTTAGGGTCAAGACCCTAACGATCGACACCTTCATAAACGGTTCTTGTTTAGAACCGTCTGTGTTAGCTTTTTCTATATATAAAAACGAAAACAGATTTTCACTTCGTCCGGAGCCTCGCGAATGAATCTGATATGGATTTTCGGATTGAACTTTTTGTTAGCTTTCCCACAATAGCCACAGCATCACCTACATCACAGTAGCATCAACTCAATCCATTCACAGAGTACTAAAAACAACACAGCATCACCCACATCACAGTAGCATCAACTCAATCTATTCACAGAGCACTAACACATCACAGAGCAAAAGGGGGAGCAGAGAGTGAGGTCGTGGGAGGCCGGTGACGACGAAGCCGGGGCGAGGTGGAGGAGGCCGCGGGCGACGAGCTCAGGGGAGGATAAAGCAACGAAGTGGAGGAGGCCGGGGGCGACAAGGTCATAGGAGGCTGGCGACGACGAGGCTGGGGCGAGGTGGAGGAGGCCGCGGGCGACGAGCTCGGGGGAGGCCGGAGCGCAAGGTCATGGCGAGATGGAGATGGCAGAGGAGGAGATGGAGATGACAAATAAGGATATGGAGGACTCTGTTAATATAAAGAGATTTTCGTCAGCCCGCCCATTAAGTGTAAATTTTCGTTTTCCCGCCTAACAAAACAAAAGTATAATATACAGTTTTATAAAAGATTGTATGTGATGACATATCACAGACATTTCGTATCATCACAGGCGGTTTATATTAAGAACCGTCTGTGGTGACTTAGATTATTATAGACGATTCTTTTAAGAACCGTCTGTGATACTTCACAGACGGTTCGTATCATGAACCGTCTGTAATAGGTCCATATCACGACGGTTTCAAAAGAACTGTCTGTGATTATTTTATCATAGACGATTCCAAATGAAGCGTCTTTTATAATCTATTTTGTAGTAGTGAATCATTGTTGCATCTCGAGGGCATGTCCAACATAAAATTATGGACTGCTTGAGGCGAGGGTTGATCGTGGACATGGACATGTAATTTGGATGGACAGCAAAATGCGAGGACTGGTTACGTGGACCTGTGATGCTTTTAGGCTAGAAGAAAGGATGCTTTTAATTAGTTGGTTAGCTCGTAGCATAATGTTAGCATCGTTCGATTCTCCTTTAGACAGTCGCGGCAGGAGTAACGGATAATTAAAACAGTAGATGAATAGACTAACCACAGTGGTTTCTTAGGTTTCCTAGTAGAGCCCTAGCATAAAATCAATGGAAAAGATGCAAACGCGCCCATGTGAAGAAAACACTGTCCCAGTATATACACAATCCTATTCAAATAACTTTACGCGGCATTAGACAAATAAGCGCCAAAGGGATGCGACTGGAAAATATCACTAAAAACATTGCCTTAAAACAATTTGCGTTGGTACTATAAGGAAATATACAGTGGCGGAGCCAAAAATTTACAGTTAAGGGTTGATCGACATTATTGAAAAGCTATTACGCTAATACCATGACATTAGAATAATGGTATATGTGTAATGATGTTTTGTTCATCTTAGACACGTGCCAACAAAAATTCCTAGATGACAGGATAGGGTAAGATGCTAAATGTATAAGAGTATATTTCACTTTGCACCATATTTTATTACCAAAGTGGCACTTTGCACCACCCTTAACCATTCTTTTCAATTTACACCATCTCTTCCTACAATCTCTTTAACTTTGCACAAGGGCAACGCCTACTTCTCCTCCACCTTCGATCGCTCACGTCGATCCGTCTCCAGCCACGTCCGTTCCTCCTCCTGCGTCACCAACGCCACTCTCCCCAACCTCCACTGCCTTGGAGCTCACAACCAGCTCTCCCTTTAGTTGCATCATGGCGAGCTGCCATCGCCGGCTCGCCACGGGCCGCCTCCAGTCGAGCCAATGCCATCGTCGGCTTCCCCACCACGACGCAATGCCCATGGATCGGTGTGAGCAGTCGGAGGTGCAGGGAAAGGTGGTGTTGCCTTAGTACTAAGTGAAGAAATGGTAGGAAGAGGTGATGTAGAGTAAAAATAATTACTAAGGGTGGTGCAAAGTGCTATTTTGGTAATAAAATATGGTGCAAAGTGAAATTTGCTCAATGTATAAAATGGTGGTTGGACCTACCCGACTCCATCTCTGGCAATGCATATGATGGAGTAAACGGAAAAGATAAAGAATTTTTATTATGCCATCGGTTGTTTTGCACTTCTGGATTTTGCTACTGTTTTTTTTTAGCTAGTTGGTTTCATGCCACTAGAATTACAAACTTCTTTGGTAAATACTATTCTGACAGGGTCAACACCCATTGACTAAGCTGAAAGAATTGTTTTACCCATTCAAATATGTTGAACTTTCAATCAAATGGCATCACAAATATGGAGAGCGAATATTGGAAAGAAAAAGAGGGAGAGAGCAGAACGGGTGTGGACAATTCTGGAATTTTGAGAAAAATGAGAAATCCAAAGAAATTTATGATTCCAATGTCATAGAACAAATTAGGTGAAAAACAGTAGCAAAATTCAAAATTGCAAAGCAACGAGTGGCATGGACCGAATTTTCCCAAAAGACAATGTATCAGACCAATATTGTGAAATCGTGGAGGCAGAACCATGTTACTTAGCATGGTAATTCGACTTGCACAGCTTCATTATCTCTGCTCCGTCGGATCCAAGCAAATCAGTGTTCCTCCCATCTGCGCCCTCGATTTGAAACATTGCCGTTGACTGCCTCTCCTTCGCTAAGCGCTTCCGCCTTCACATCGTGCTTACGTCATCCAGTTCGGTAATTGCAAATTCGCAATTACGCACGTCCGGGCACTCGGCTCACCAGCACGGTGAGGACGCGGTGCATCAACTCTCCAGCAAGTGGCGGCCGCCCAGCACGGCTAGACGCCTAGACCCGGTCGACGATGCGACCGCCGCCCAGCACGGCTAGACGCCTAGACCCGGTCGACCGCTCCTCACCTAAAAACACGGCAAAGCAAGCACCATCCGTTCCCACTTGCCAAATACTAGCTTCCAAACCAAACAAATCGAATCGATCGCCGGAGGCGGAAGCGCGCAGCGATCGATCGGTAATGGCGAGCCTCACCGTGCCGCCGGCGTCCACCAACCCTCGCCAGGACGCCATCGACCTCCACAAGGCCTTCAAAGGTCCACACTTTCCCCCTCTAATTTTCCCCCAATTCGCTCCCCACCGAACCCCCCTGCTCCTTCGCCGCGGCTCGGCGCGCCGTTAATTTTCGCCGCGGCTCGGCGCGCCGTTAATCGATTCAGTTAGATGTTAGAGTGGATGCGGGTTGACGTAGAGTATGGTACTGAGCGATCGTAGTTTGGGTGTAATAAGTTATTGATATCTAGCTGTTGGGATTTACCCTACTTAGCGGTTGTTCGTGTGCGTGAGGCTTAGACGTGTGAAGGAGCTGGAGGAACGTTTCAGCTCGAAACTGCTGTGCCTGCAGCTGCTCGGATTGAATTCGGGAGTCAGATAGGGAGGCGACCGGTTGCAAGTTTATTGTTGTTTTAGAGCGAGAGATTCAAATACCGGGGACAGGGAGGTTGGAATGGTCCGAGGTCAGGGACTGGGATATATTTCAAGTCTGGAGTGATGGTAATTTCTTCGATTAAGACTTAATTTTTACATGGTCTGAATATAATTTGGAGTCAAGTGGATCGATATAAGTACAAGGAAAGACGGGGTTCCCTTCTCGAGAGGTCGGTTCTCGGGGGTCAAAGGGCACAACTGTGTAGTAATTGCGTGTGGCTGTGGGCGTTATGGTGATTATGGTTACGAAATACATAGCATATACATTATTGCAAGATTGCTAAGATAAATTTTTAAATTTAAGGTTCACAGAATAAGAATTCTGTCTCGAAAATGAACTAGCAACGAGAAGCAGTCTCCCGGTAGATTCTCGTGAGAATCTAACCTTTAGAAACGAAAATACACTTTGAAGTTGAAGGTTTTTACCCGCAAATGCCACTGAGTTACACAAATACAATTGAAGTATTACACCCAAGGGTGACATTAGTCTATTTGCCTCTAATCTTCCCTCATATGGTTTTTTGAGTTAATATACCGGCCAGACGGTTTCAGCAGATGACTCAGTTCTTAGAAGTGGATTCTCGAGAATCGGGAGCGAGAATCTGAAAATGAGAATCGAGTCACATCAAACAGGCCTAAGTTTGGAGAGATAAAAACTGTACTAAGCTCTGGTCTGCGCCTTTGTGAAGAAGTCTGCCAACTGAAGTTCTAAAGACACATACTGAAGAGCAATAATCTGACCCTGCACCTGTGTCTGCATGTAGGAAGCATCAACATCAACATGCTTTGTAAGCTAATGCTTCACTGAATCTGTAGCAATGGTAATAGCCCCTGTACTGTCAGATGAAAGAGGAGTGGGTGTTGAAACAGAAACACCAAAATCCTCAAGTAATCACCGTAGCCAAGTAACCTCTGCAGTCAACAAAGCCATAGCTCGCAACTCAGCCTCAGTACTCGAACGAGAAACTGCTGTCTGCTTCTTAGTCTTCCAAGCAATGAGAGAACCACAAAGAAAAACACAATAGACAGAAAGAGATCGGCGATCAGAGTGATCACTAGTTCAGGTGGCATCAGAATATGCCTAGAGCTGTAAAGAGCTGGAGCGAGGGAAAAACAAACGACGAGTGATGGTTCCACTAAGATATTGTAGAACACGAAGAAGATGACTATAGTGGAGCTGAGTGGGAGCAGAAACAAACTGACTCAAGATATGCACAGGGTACGAAATATCAGGACGAGTGACACCCAGATAAACAAGACTCCAACAAGGTGATGATAGCGAGTAGAATCAGTAAGAGGCCCACCATCAGTGGGCCGAAGATGAATATTAAGCTCCATGGGAGTCTCAGTGGTGTGCTGATCTGTAAGAGAAACACGATCAAGAAGATCCTGAATATACTTGTCTTGGGACAGATAGAAGTTTTCAGGCGTAGAAATAACTTCAATCCCAAGAAAGTAGCGAAGAGGATCCAGGTCAGACATGAGAAATTGCTCATTAAGATGCTCCTTGACAAAAGTGATGTACTGAGAATCATCTCCAGTAATGATCATATCATCAACATATAAAAGGAGAAGCGTCCGACCACGAGACGAAATGTGAATAAAAAGAGCAGGATCATGAGCACTGGCAGAGAAACCAGCTGCAGTGACAACATAAGAGAAACGATCAAACCAAGCACGAGGAGCTTGCTTGAGGCCGTAAAGAGATCGGCGAAGGCGACAAACTATACCCTCAGAAACAGAATAACCTGGTGGTGGCTGCATATAAACCTACTCATGCAGCTCACCATTGATAAATGTATTCTTGACATCAAGCTGAGAGATGGACCATGCCCGAACAGACACCACAACAAGAAGAGTGCGTACGGTGGTCATGTGAGCCACAGGAGCGAATGTCTCATCATAATCACGACCATGCTCCTGCTGAAAGCTACATGCCACGAGATGATCCTTGTAGCACTAAAGAGAACCATCAGAGCGGGTCTTAACCTTGTAGACCCACTTGCACGTGATAGGAGTAACACGCGCGGGAAGAGGGACAAGATCCCACGTGCCGGTATGCTTAAGGGCAGCAATCTCCTCTGCCATCGCATGTTGTCACTCCTAATGAACAGCAGTATCACGATAAGAAGTCGGTTCAGTAAGAGCCGCTAAACAAAAGCGCGCAGGAGGCCGAATAGACTGACGATCACGAAGAGCATATCGAGGACAGGTCGAAGAAGATGACCCATCGAAGAAGATGGCGCATCAGGAGAATCCTCAACTCGCGAACGACGAGTGTAGTAGAGAGGATAAGAGGGAACAAGCTCAGGAAGAGCCTCTGGAGAGGGTGACAGTGACGAAGGAGACGGTGGAGACACCGGAGAGGCCAAAGGCTGTGATGGAGGTGTGGCAGGGAAAGTCAGGAAAGAAAAAGGCTCGAGAAGGGATGCTGGAGTGGTGGAAGGAGAAGGACAAGGGTAAAAAGGACGAGACTCATCAAAAGTGACGTCCCGAGAAACCTGCATCCGTCGGCCAATAGGGTCCCAACAACAATATCCCTCATGCTCAGCGCTATAGCCCAGAAAAACACACTCTACGAACTGAGCGGTCAGCTTGGTACGCTCACGAGGGGCAAGAAGAACATAACACACACCCAAAGAGGTGAAGACTGGAATAGTCAAGAGTCTTGCCACAGAGATGCTCAATTGGGATCCCACCCTGAAGAGCAGAAGAAGGCTGAATGTTAATCAGGAAAGTGACAGTAGAAACAGCCTCAACCCAGAAGTATGGTGGGATAGCAGAAGCAAACATAATAGCACGGGCTGTCTCAAGAAGATGACGATGCTTTCGTTCAGCCACACTATTATGAGCATTAGCACCAGGGGAAGAAAACTGAGAGAGTGCCCCGCTCAGCAAGAAAACCACGAAGGACTCCTGACAAGATTCTTCAGCAGAGTCAGCACGAAAGACACGAATAGGAAAATCAAACTGAGTATGTATCATGGTGGCAAAAGTCTTGTAGATGGATAAAACCTCACTACGAGATGACATAAAGTATATCAATGTGGCGAGAAAAGTCATCAATAAAAATTATATAATATCGACACCTCCTTTCGAAACGAAACGAGCCGGACCCCATACATCAGAATGAACAAGATCAAAAGGACGTTGTGACACTGACTCACTAGAAGGATAGGGAAGTTGAAGCGTTTACCAAGCTTACAGTCCTGACAATTTAGAGAAGTATCACCAGACACAGACCCTAAAAGACCGCGACGAACTAAAGAAGATAGACGCGACCCGCAAAGATGTCTCAAACGATGATGCCACTGAGCAAAAGACGTAGTGGAGGATGCAGCAGAAGCGGCGTCGATAGTGGAGGCGACAAGACTGGCAGGGGCAGCAGAAGGAAGATGAAGTTAGTCAAGCTCCCAGAGACGCTGTGAGTTACGGCGGCGAGGGCCAGTACCAACCAGAGTCATTGTGCGTCGATGCTGAACACAACGAGAATCATAATCGAGAATAACAAGACAACCATGATCAGTAAGCTGACCAGCAGATATGAGCTGCATGGTTAGTTTGAGAACATAAGAAAAAACAGGAATATGAAAAAAGGAATTCGAAAGAGCGTCTCGTCCTGTGACAGAAAGAGGTACTATCTGCTAATAGGAGCAGCTAAAGGACGAATGTAAGTCAGACTGGTGGAATCAGATGTCATATGAAAGGAAGCACCAGAGTCAAGAATCCAAAGTGATATACCTGAGGAAGAAATAGAAGGTGGTCTCCCACTAGAAGACTGTGCAGTAGAACCAATAGAACCGGACGGTACAAGAGCAGCCATACGACACAGCAGTGAGAGAAACACTGAGAATCAGAAGCACTAGAGCTCCTCTGAGAGGAGGAACCACTAGTTCCATGTGGAAGACGGCCACCATGATGTAAATCCTTCTTCTTGTAGCAGGTTTGCTGTACATGTCCATCCTTGTTGCAGTAACTACAGTGTAGTCCCCTACCAACAGAGGACGGCCACCACGACGTAAATCATTATTCTTGTAGCAGGTCTGCTGTATATGTCCATCCTTGTTGCAGTAAGTGCAGTGTACTCCTACCAACAACAGTTGTCACTGGTGAAGGAGTAGTTGGAGACGTAGCGGGTGTAGCAGTTGCCAGAATCAAAGAAAACAATGGTGACGACAGTAGACCCGCAGCACGAAGACGAATCTCCTCAGCACGAACCGATGCAAAGGCCTTCAACAGAGTCACACGAGGGTGGCGTGCCAGAACTGAGCATGAGTTTGCTCATACTCAGCCTAGAGACGGGTCAAGAAATCGTAAATGTGACGAAGCTCTAAGTGAGACTGCTGACGCTGACAGCACTGACACGTGTGGCAAACATCTGGTCCCAAAGAGTCAATCTGACGCTATACCACTGACAATTGGGCATAAGACTCGTTCACAGTGGCATCTCCATGCAGCGACTGCTCCTGACGCACAACAGAAAGATACAAGGAATCACCAAATGGCTCGTAGCGGTTGCGCAGATGTGTCCACATCAATTGTGCTGAAGTCAAACCAACCACATCCCCAGTGAATTGCACTTCCATGCTAGCAACCAGAATAGTAGAGGCACCAGCATCCTCATCAATCCAAGTTTTGTAGGCAGCATACTGAGTCTGAAAAGTCTCTATGGCATCCTCAAAAGCATCAGATGCCTCCTTACGAGCGTCTTCAGAAGTATTCCTTGGGAACAAGTGACTCAGCAGGTGGAATAAGGCGAGGCGGGCAAGGCAACTCGCCGGTAAGAAACTCTCAAAGGTGCTGACCACGCATATGGAGACGCATGTGCTAAAACCAATCCCAATAATTGAGACTATCGAAGATCACCGGACAGCTAGGAATGGAAACAGTGCCCATTGGTAGGCGGTGCTGGACGGCGCAGCGGTTAGAACGACGTACTGTTTTTTTTTTCTTTTCTTCTTTTTTTGGCCGGCTTCTTATTGGACTTGCTCAGTTAAAACAGCTTGCAAGCCGAAGGAGTGCACTGGGGAACTAGGGTTCCCCCTTGCTGCTGCTCTAGCGGCGGCGGCGGGACCGGCGAAGGCGACGGGTGACTCAGGCGACGAGCGGCTCTCCGGCGGGCACAAGCGAAAGCAGCTCGTGTGGAGCGGCCGACATCTTGAGGAGGCGGCTCGGCTGGATTAAGCGGCGCCGATGTCGGTTGAGATCCAGACGGCCGAGGCAAAGAACGGCTCACGGAGGACCGGCGACACCGAGCGATTGCTCTCCGGAGACAATGGCGGCGACGCTGTTGCGAAGTCTGGGACGAGGCGCCGGCGAAGAGCGGAGGTCTTCAAGGTTCCGGCGGCGGCACAAGGAGTCGGCGGAGACGAAGGCGACCGTCGCGGTTCCCGGTACTGACGGTCTGGTGCCTACATCGGCCCGAGCTTGGAGCAATGAAGACGAGGAACAGACACTCCAGATGTCGGTGAAGATGAGGCGCCGTCGTCGTCTCCAGAGCAGAGGACGAACTCTAGGCGACGACGGGGTGACAAGCGAAGCGACGAGCCGAGGAAGAACCAACGGCGGCGACAGACAAAACGAGGCAACGGCGGTGGCTGGAAAAAGAAGAACCAGTGGCAGCGGTGGCTCGAAAAAAACCCTTAGGTACGCTCTGATACCATGTTATGAATAGCGCTTGTATTCATTATGAGGCCAATGGACCAATATATATACAAGTACAGGTGTGATATATATGCAAGTAACCCTTTATACAACGGGGAAAATACACATACAATAATATGCATCTAACACCCTCAACCATCCCATATGTTCAGAATGTGAGCAAATAATCCGGACATGATTGGGCTGAAATTGTGCAAGATCGATTCACCCGGAAAGAATCCTGTGCATGTGTAATCACCATGATCTGTTTCCTTTTTAGTTTGGTTCCTTTTCAGTTTTGTTTCCTTGTACACGTATTTGCTTCCTTTTATGCAGATCGTAGATTGATATGATTCCTGCTCTTAGGCTATATATTTGGTATGAATGTTTGTCACCGATGAATCAGAAGAAATAGAAACTATCGTCCCAAAACACTCGGTTCTTCAGAATTCTGATTTCCCCTTTCTTCCTAACTGTTCATCATCCAGAACCATATCCAGTGCTCAACTGCTTGAGCGTTTGATTCCTTGGCTTGTATCCAACACAGAATAGCTTAAAAGTGCCAACTGCTAAGTGCCCCCAATAAAGGCTAACATCGGGTCAAGGCGCTTCTAAGAATTTAAGGGCAAGTTTATAACTGTTGTACAGTTTAGTTATGAAACTTGTGTGCAAACATGAAGAAACTTGGGCAGCAAATTCTTCATGCTGACTACCTATGACCTAGTGGTGCCATAGGAGTTTCCCTTGGCAGTGGAACTTGTGATTATTGGAGTTGGGCTCCCTAGTACCATACATGTAACTACCTAATTTGCCTGCAATCATTCAGTAACCTGCAATTTAGTGGCAAACATGTGTATGTTTAGTTGGCAAGTTTGCTGTTTCACAAAAGGTGCCTTTTGCAACGACAAGAAAGCTGTATTTTCATTTGAGAAGCCAAAGATATAATTTTTAGTCAATGATTATTATGGTTTATTGGCATGAAATTAAGTCTGTTTTGTGTTACCGTTATCAGCTATTGCTGTTTCTGTAAACTAAGTTCTTTAGATTGGCGGGCCTTAGTAAATATGGTCTAGTAATGTCTGGTTGTTCTGAGCGAGAACTAATAGTCAAACTTGAAAGCTGCATTTCAGCCATTTAGTGGTTTGCACAAATTTAATACTTTGATACTTTCACTTGAAATTACAAAAATACCTTGTTTATTCTTTCAAACTTCATTATCTGACTTCCTTATTAGTAAATAATTCTTTACATGCTGATATATATATTCCTTTTATTTTGACTTGGTTGATGGTCTTACAGGGTTTGGCTGTGATAGTACCGCAGTTACAAATATACTTACTCACCGTGACTCAATGCAACGTGCACTCATTCAACAGGAATACAGGACCATGTATTCCGAGGATCTTTCCCATCGCATATCTTCTGAACTGAGTGGACACCACAAGGCACGAAAAAATCTAGAATAATTCTTTTCTTTATTTAATAATAAATCAAACTGTTACGCTAACTGAAGCGGTAGGCTTGATCAAATGGACTATAGATTAACAGACTGAAAATATATAAGTTACTTCTATAAATGTTAACCAAATATGTGTTCCTACAATCCTGATTTTAGTTTAATTACTCAAAATTATTGTGCTAGATATGGCTAACTTTGTTGTATATGATTCCAGAAAGCAATGTTGATCTGGATTCTTGATCCTGCTGGACGTGATGCAACTGTTTTGAGAGAAGCTCTTAGTGGTGACACTATTGATCTGAGAGCAGCCACTGAGATAATATGTTCCAGGACGCCATCGCAGCTGCAAATAATGAAACAGACATATTATGCAAAATTTGGTACTTATCTTGAGCACGACATTGGCCAGCACACATCTGGCGATCATCAGAAGGTTCTGTTTCTTATTAGAGTATCTGTCTTACGTTTATTTAACTTCTTCGTCTGATACATGAAAGACAATTGAATTGCTCACTTTCTATTCAGAACTTGTAGTTTTACCTAGCATTTTTTTGAAACATGGATATTTTGCTATATTTTATTCCCTGACATATTGCCCTGACTAGTGAGATGCTATCTTGGTATTGTTTGTACTTTAACTTTATATGTTGATGCATAAGGAGATATGCAGTGTGGGCTTCCTATACAATATGCTATCAGTATTTTTTTTCAGGAAGTTATATCTGTCCAAATTTCAGTTGCACCTTTTCTTCTGGAAGTAATGAATGGTATAATGTACATTTCAGCTCTTACTTGCCTATGTGGGGATTCCACGCTATGAAGGCCCTGAGGTTGATCCTACTATAGTGACACATGATGCAAAGGACCTGTATAAAGCTGGTGAGAAAAGGCTGGGCACAGATGAGAAGACCTTCATCCGCATTTTCACCGAACGCAGTTGTGCTCACTTGGCATCTGTTACTTCTGCTTACCATCATATGTATGATCGATCATTAGAGAAGGTAACACTTCGGTTCAGTTTTCTTTTCCCATATACATTCTGGTGCTCTCTTGAAATGTATTAATGGAGTTTCCTTTATTCATTGTAGGTTGTGAAAGAAATGTATTAATGGAGTTTCCTTTATTCATTGTAGGTTGTGAAGAGTGAAACATCTGGAAACTTCGAACTTGCTCTGCTAACTATCCTCAGATGTGCTGAGAATCCAGCAAAGTATTTTGCTAAGGTATCTCACTCATGGTGCCCTCATAAAAGAAGTACATAAACATCATTGTTTGATTGGAAGAGGCAAGTCATACACTAAGTTTTCATGTTAGACTAGCCGAATGCGCCTGCGTTGCCACGGATTAATACGAATCATAATACATGTTCTAACCCCCTCAAAAAACAAAACAAAACAAAGCCATTGTAGCCGTCAAGTTGTCGAACCCACCTCGACCAGACGACCATCACCTTCCAAAGACTTGTCAAGCAAACCATTGGGTATCGTTGCTCCATTGATTGCCCTTGCCCCACCAGCCACCAACCACCGGTGTTGTGGCGCTGCTGGCATGCTTGCCAAGGCGTTGCGTCCCGCCAGGCATCTTACGTTGGTCACTGACTCGTCACATTTGCATCAATTCTCATATATTTACCCCTGATTATATTCTTCAAACTGCTGCAGTATTTATTATTTACACTCATTTATGTTGATTATTTGCCAGTATGGACCATTTTACATTTTTTTTTATATTTTCCCGCAAGCTGCCGTGAAAGAAAATATGATTTCTTGACTGCCTCAAACAATTGGGCGTGTCAAGAGGGACTCATAGGACCTGACCGCGAGTAAAACTGAGCTTCCGAGGGTGCAGACGTTAGAATTGAAGCAACCGAGGACTAAACTACAATTATAAAGAACATGGAGGGTCTTTCTATAAAAATGCCAAAATTGCCAAAATCCTTTCCGTCAACTGTCGCCCATGTTCATTCCTGGTTAACTATAGTACACAAGCGTACGACATAAAAAAAAAAAAACGGACGCCTCTCCACTACTCACATGCAGTCTTATACTTTTATCCGCATCTCTAAAGCAAGCCCAATCACCTATTCATCCTTGTATGTCCGTCTCTTCCCTAGGTAAGCTTTCTTAGTTCCTTCTTCTGTTTGCTATCTCTCTCTCTACGCTTTCACAAGCTACATGAGTAGATTCAGCATGCCGCGGCCTCGAGACCGGGCCGCTGTTCCCTAGCTTCCACCGCCCCCACCGAATCAGGACGCCGTCACTATGGCCACGGAGATCAGGCTGCCGCTTCCTAGCTTCCATCACCCCACCATACCATGGCACCGCCACCACAGCCTCGGAGACCAGGCCGCTGCTCCCCAGCTTTCACCGCCCCCGCCAAGATGTCACCACCGCGGCCACGTGAAAACTCGACAAGTTATCATCAGTTGTTTTTGGTTCTGATGTTGCGCCCTGTTGAAAAAATGTTGCGCCCTGTTGAAAAAAATATTGCATCATGTTTTTTTGATATGTTGCGACCCGTTGAAAAAAATAATGCGACCGGTCGAAAAAATATTGCATCTTGTTTTTTTTTTGATATGTTGTGATCTGTTGAAAAAAATATTGCGACTCAAATTCTCTCCCAACGATTCTGTTTTTTGATGCAATCTGTGCTGCGCCAGATGTTCGGGAGGAGGTTTGTTCGCGCGAGATGGACGGCTGAAGAACATATTTCGAAATCCAACGTTACCTGGCGTGCAAGCGCTAGTCGCCCCTCATTCTTGAGCCCAAACCTAACTAGAGCTGGTCAAACGGGCTATGCCTGCCGGGCCACCCCGAGGCACGACACTGTAGGCACGACAATCGTGTCGTGCTTGGGTCGCTACCTTGGCACGATGGGCTGGCTCGCATGCACGCGAACAGTGTCGGACCGTGCCAGGCACGACAAACCCATCTGGCTCGCTATGCATGAACCGATGAACATCACACATCACCACATCAGCTCAGAAGTCAGAGAAACAACTCAACAAGCACATAATCATTTCATCCGAAATCAACAAGCACATAATCATTTCATCCGAAATCAACAAGCATAGAATCATATCTAAGATTAAAAAAATACAATCAGAATCATAGTTCACACCATTCAATCATTCATTCACAATCACAGTGCCAAGAGTTGAAGAGCAAGTGGAGGAGGGGAGGTGGCGTGGAGGGAGAGCCAGAGTTCGGAGAGGAAGAGGGGGAGGGGAGGCGGTGCGGGCCGACGCCGAGGGAGAAGGTGGCGCGGAGGGAGAGCCGGAGAGTTGGAGAGCCATAGAGCTGGAGAGCCAGAGAGGAAGGGCCGGAGGGGAGGTGGCGTGACGCGGGGCGGCGCTTAGTGGATCCGTGGAGTGCGGAGCTAGTAGAGGAGGAGCCGCCGACGTGGAGGGTAGAGCCGGTGCGGCAACGCCAGGGAGAGTGGGAGACTGAGAGGGAGTGGGAGACTGGGAGAGGGAGGGAGATGAAGGGCTAAGCCGACGGCAGGGCAGGGGAAAAGAGGAGCCGAGTAGAACGAGCAGGCAGCCGGGCGGGGCGTAGGCGCGGCGGCGGGCGGGCATCGAGCATCGAGGCGGGCGGTCAGCGGCGGTGACCTCGGGCCTAACGGGCTAAATGAGTCACACTATGTTAAATGGGCACGAACGGCCGATAAGTCGTGTTTGAGCCGTCTCCTCAATACGTGGGTCAACACGGCATAATCCATCTAATAGTCAGGCCGAAATAAACCGTATTGAGATGAGCCGTGTTCCCGTGATGGGCCGCCCCTCCATTGTTCTTAATCCCTTCCCGCCCCTCCTGTCCACTCTCTCTCCAACCCTCCCTTCACATGGACTGCACCTCGTCGCCGACCAAACAAGCACAGACCGGCTGTCGGGACCCAAATATGCAAATCTGGACCCTCTGTGTATTCTGCACTAGTTCAGGATCACGCTAGTGCACACAGTATCAACATTGATGAAATATCACATCCATACAACGAATATAAGAATAAACGAGTACATTTAAATAACCAATAACTGTTGGGACCTTACGGTCGAGTTTTACATTTATTAAGCCATGCAAGGCTGACAATAAAGAAATAAACTGCAGCGGAAACGAAATAAACTCCGGTGGCTCCCATCAATTTACCACAGGCAACTGACTGGGATCAAGACCCTAACGCTCAACCTTCGTAGAATTCCTCTTCAAAAGCAGGCGACGACTCCTCCACTTCTGTTGATTTGTTTAGCAAGAGTGAGTACACACCGTACTCGCAAGTCATACCACAGAATGCATTTATACATGATGGCTTATTCCAAAGGAATGGCTTCTGTGGTTATTTTGCAGAAATGCAACATTTGCAATTGAATACAAATAATAGATTGAAAGCATAATTCAAAACAAATAGACAATAATAATTAACAATTGATTTCACAAAGGACACACAGTCTAATCAAGTTCTTTCACACAATTTGAACAAGTTATCTCACACGGTGACCCTTCCCAATTGTTTTATGAAAATCTACCCTCGTGTGAAATTCTCGAGTATGTCCATAACCGAGGACGCGGCTATTCGAATAGATTGATTTAAACACTCTGCGAGTTTGTACACTTTACCCACACGATGAAATCAACCGGATCGAGTTGATCACAACAAAACCTTTCGAAACTTCATCTCAAACAATGACACTCTGGTGTGCTTTATCTGCCAGTCAATTTGTACACACACTTTGGAACGACACACACCATTGGACGAGGATGCAATGAACCGTCCCGCGATGTGACATATCACACCTCCACCCATCACATAGCTTAAATACAACCCGAGTTGTCAATGTCAAGACTCCATAACTTACTAAGTCGGGCCCACCATACTAGGCATGTGGTCGATAAAGAAGGCCAGTTCAATGGCGCACAAAGTTAAGTCCTTAATTGACCAAGGCAAGACTTCCAGTTTTAACCCAAATCACAAAGTTTAATAAGCACACAGCTCCACCATTCACACAGAATCCACCACTTGCCTCAGTCTAAATCTTTTCCCACCCTGTTGGTTAAGTGCAACACATGCCATCAACGAGTAACAGCACACAGACACACAGATTCATCACACGCCCATAATCACTTAGTCAAGTTTATAATTGCAACTCTCACATGAAATGATGACTCGTGGCATGGCTAAGCAGTCTAATCGTATCTAACCAACCCACGTTGGTGCTACAATAATACAAACTAATAATTAATCAACCTAGGGTGACAAAAGATCATGGCATACAATAGACAAGGTGGCATAACAATTTGGATTAATAACTACACCCAAAAGCATTTAAATAAATACTTGAAATAGAATGCAATACATTGAAACAAAGTATTTTGAAAACTGGGTTCAATATGATCAAAGGTATAACTTGCCTTGGAATAGATCTAGATATTGGTCTTGGTCTTGAGGTGCTCCTTCTTCTGCAAAATTCCCCGAAGTATCGACGTCTACTCACAAACGAGACAAAAGAAACAAAACAAATAAATAACAGAGGCCAAACAAACTCCAAAAATCAAATAAAATTCACCATTAAATAGATCTTAATTTTATATGAATTTACAAATTTGAATGGGCTCAATTGGACTTCGGATGCAAAAGATATGGGCTTTGGAAGATTTGAAAATCAATTAAACCCTAATTTGGATTTTATTGAATTTTCCGAATTATTTTTATAAAGGAAAATCGAATTATTGCGCAATGCTTGCGTCAGCCGAGAATTTCCGGAAAAGAATTATATTTAAAAGAAAATCGACAGTGGGCCCCATCTGCCGCTGGCTCTACCACGCGCGAATCGGGTTCACCGAGCCACGAAAGATTTGGCCCGCTGGATCGAGCCACGCGGACGCTAAGTGGTCGCCACGCAAGTGACACGCGAACAAGCGAGGCGATGTGGCGGCGTGGCTGGTCGCCGACGCCGACAACACCAAGCAAGCAAGGCTCGACCGAGGGCTCACCGGCGTTCGGCGACGACTTCGGCGGCCAAGCCCAAAACGGTTACCAAGGGCGGCGGTTACTCTTGGAGGTACGGCGAGCTCGGCGAGCAGCTGGCCGGCCGTGGCGGCGAAGAAGGTGGCGGCGGCGAGCTCCGTTGTCAGACGGTCCGTAAGAACGGCGGTGGAGGCGTCCTCGGGCGACGCGGCAGCGACCGCGTAGCTCGGTTGTTGCGATCCCAGGCGTCGGTTCTTGCCACGAGGAAGCTCTGAGTCGGAGGATTTCACCGGCGACGAGGTTGCGGCCGAGGTTGGTCCTTGCGGCAATGCGCGCGCAGGCCCGTAATGAAGTAGGCGCGGCTTAGGGTTTTGTGTGAGAAGGTCAGGCGAAGAGGTTGGCACAGGCGGCCCTTTATAGCCGGGTGGAGAGATATCCGGAGAAAGAAAAGGCGCGGCGTAGAGGCGTGAGTCGGGGCGCGGAGAGTCCCTAAGGGAGACAGACGGTGGCGTGGCGGCGGGGCCACCGGTCGTGAAGCAAGCAGGCGCAGCGGCTTCACGGGGCCACCAATCGTGAGAAGCGGCGGCGAGCCGAGTGAAGCGGCGGCCGGCGATGGAGATCCTGCGGTGAGAAAGCGGCGGGACGGGCCAGCGAGCGTCTTGCGATCGCGCAAGGGACACGCGGCGGAGATCCAATGGCGAGGCAAAGCGAAGCGCAGCGAGCGGCGGCGGGCGATCTTGATCCAACGGATGGGAGTGAGCGGGCTGGAATAGTGTTGGGCTTCGGCCCAGCACTGTTTCGAAGGATTTAAAATAGATTTTTCTTTTAAATAAATCAGAAAATACAAATAGCAATTAGAAAATAGCAAATGACTTTGGAAAAATTCCAGAAAATTCTATAAAATATAACCAAGCACATAGAATCTAAATAAAATAGTTTTGACAATTGTTGATGTTGGGATTAAGCATATTAAATCAATTTGTCCTTAAAGTCCATATTAAGCTTTTTAAATTAATATTCAATTAAATCCAAATGATGAATTTTCTTGCTACCAATATTTAAAGATTTTTAAAGCTCTGAAAATTGGGATGTTACACCGGCCCAGGGAAGCACATTATCTATCTTTGAAATTGGATTTCCAAGATGGCTCTGTACAAAGTACGCATCGATACGATGTGTAGGATCGAACCATGAAGAAATCAGAGCTCTAGAGGGCCACGTCGGAGGAAATCCATTGGGGGAGGGACCTATTTGTAATTTTCAATAACATCGATGACTAAAATGCAAATATACCAATTCCCCAATCGGCCTCAAATCCGTTGTCGCCGCCTGCAAGTCTGCAACACTTGAGCCCGATTTCTCTCTCCTTTTCTCCCTTTTGCTTCTCTCCAACTATTTTTTCACCGACGCTGGCGAGAGTCGGGCCGCACCTCGCCGGTGATCTCCACCAAACTGCGCCGCTTCTCACTACCCATCTTTTCCAGCACTGGCAGCCAAACCCCACCGGATCTAGTGCCACCTCTACCACGCCGTCATCACCGAGAACGAGGGAGCGCCACCAGCGGTCACGACTCCGACGAGCTCTGTCGCGAGGACCCGCCGTCAAGACCCCTCCGGTGTTGATCCACTCCGCTGTTGGTCCTCGCTGCCAGCGACGGCCTGCTACTCACCGTCGTCCCCGTTGCCAATTCCAGCGAGCGCCACCGCCGACCGGCAGTGGAGACCTCCAGATCTGGAGGCGCTACGGCTTCCATGACCAGTGTGGAGGCAGTCGGATCTGGAGGCACAGCGGCATCAACGAGCTTCAAATCGAGCTGTCGACGACCTTCGAATCAGGCAGCCAAGGGAGCCATCGGGGTCGACGACTCCGGCACCGGCGCCCGTCATTCCGTTGACACTAACCACCTCGCCACGCTCTTCAACAAGGAGCTACTCTCGCTCTACCGCCGAGCTCCCCACATGCCTATAATCAGAAGCGCGGTGCTGGTGGCGCCCGACACAGTGGTATTCGCAGAGGTGCTTGACGGACGCTGGCTGGAGTTGGGGGTGTCAGCTTCGTGTGGAAGCGATGTTGTGCTTCTGGGAGAGCATCGACACGGGCGAGGTTTCGGCACGAAGCTAGCGAGTGGCAATTGGCCTTTGGTGGAGTGGCTGAACCGTCGTCCCACCTGTCAGGTTGGTGGTGATGGCAAACTCACCACCAAGTGGCTCTTTTAAGTAGAATATATAGATACAGTGGTGGTCTTGTATACAACAAGAGTTATACAGTAGCTCAATCTTTCTTTGTGTCAGGAAATTTTCTTTTAACATCTGGAGAATCAAGGTCGGTTGCTCCATCCAATACTGAGTATAAAGCTTGCAGGACCCGTCTGGACTCTGGAGTTATCTTTGTTCACTTTTTCTATAGATTTCTCTGGTATGTTCGGTGCCCATTACGCTCCTGGACCGGGCTAGCTGCATTTTCTTTTTAGGCTGTACAGTATATGGCAATGTTGCTATCGGAATATGCTGTTATTAACAATTCATGCAGTAGCGCCCCCCACACACACACCAAAAAAAATCCTCAAATCAACTGATAACTACTTATTACCCTGACCATTTTTTTCTCTGAACATTGCGAATTCAGGTCTTAAGAAAGTCCATGAAAGGTCTAGGTACTGATGACAAAACGCTTATAAGGGTTGTGGTAACAAGGACTGAGATTGATATGCAATACATCAAGGCAGAGTACCACAAGAAATACAAAAAGCCGTTAGCCGACGCTATCCATTCGGAAACATCAGGAAATTACCGAACGTTCCTTCTTTCTCTTGTTGGTGGCCATTAGGTATGTTCTCTGGTGCTACTACCTTTATGGCACTCACATTTAGAGGGTAAAACTGTAGCGCTCATATTAACTATTTTGTCTTTCCTCTGCTTTTTTCAGGCTATGTTTCGACCGCGTTCATTACTATACCCTAAATGCAGTGACTACCTGGAAAAAGTATGATGTCGCCATCACTCTGTTATGAACTTTGCTAACGACTATTTCTGCTTTCTCTTCGTGTTTTCTTGCTTAAAAATTAAAATGTGTGTATATTTTGATCTGGGGCTTTAGAACGATTGCTGCTTACTGTGGTTGGTGGTTCCATGTCATACGTACTGTCATCTCGGTGTACATTCCCTTCAGTGATTGTATTTGGATGTGCTGTTTTCACTGTTTGTGACTGAAGTTTTCTTTTCCCCCCATTCCAAACTAGAAACAGAAGGAGAATAATCCCAGGTTGTATCCGCTGTTCTTTGGCGAAGGAGACTAGGACATTGGCATTGCCGTCTGCCTGTATACCAAGGAGACTTGCACATCTTTAGATTATATCTCAATTAGTTCTGATGCACTGCTTGAGGTCCTGTGCATAAACAAGGAAAAGATGCAGCTGCCTCCCCATAAACTCGAGAGAAATTTAGGAAGCACGATGAGTTGATGCATGTGATGCACGGATATGCACCATTCAACTACCAGGGTAAGCTTTTGGTAGTACATCAGCGGCCTGCATTAACCTCAGATTAGCCATAAAAAAACCTCGAGTAGAGTTACAATGGCCGATACATCACGTCGCATACATATCCGGCCCAGCTGGTGGTCGTCATGCATGAGCGTGTGCCGCCGCTGCGGAGGCGATGACCCTCTTGAGCAGCTGGAGCAGCGAGCGGGCGATCTGGGCGGCGCCGGGGTCGGCGGCGGCGGCGATGCGGATGAAGTTGGCGTGCACCCGCATGGCCGCTTCGAGCCCTGCGCCGCGCCGCGCCATCTCGTCCTTGATGGCCTCCGCGCACAGGCCGCACACCCACACCCCGCCGAACTGCGCCTCCACCCACGCCACGTACCTCACCGTGCACTCCTCGCCGATGCCGCAGCACCCGCACGTCGCCGTCCTCACCACCTCCGCTCCCTCCATCGCCGCCGCCGCCGCCGCCGACGCCACCTGCCTCCCGGACGTGGCGGCGTTTGCGTAGGCAGGATCTAGCATGCGAAGGTGTTTGAAGCCTCCAGGCTCAGCTCCTCCGACCACCGGCTTCTGTTTGTAGCGACGACTGTGATTGGAGTGAGCTAGTGCATGCCTTTTTATTGTCTTCTTTTCGCCTCTTCATTCGTTTTCTCGCGCGCCCAGATGCTAGAGATCGGTGTCTCGGTGGTGGTTGATGTAACACGGTCAGTAGCTAGCTATCTAACACTAGCTAGTAACAAACACTGAATGTGCTGTGTGCAGAGTATGCGAAGGGCCCCCACACTTCTTGTCCTTGTCAGTGACTAGACGACTTTATCAGTAGTAGCAGTATAGTACTCCTCCCACTCTCTAGACCTCTCTTGTTGTCGTATGTTTGTTTGCTTTCATGGAACGTGTCGTTTGTTTGTTTGCTTGCATGGAACAGGGCAGGCCAATGTACGTAGTGAAACAAGAGGCTCGGTGAGGGACAAATGAGGGCAGAGTCGCGTATGTTCTCGCGAGTGATCATTTCAGCAGGGCATGGAGACGTGCGCTCGCTAGCTACAGCCGCGTGCCGCACAGAGCATGGGCGTCGAGCCACTGCCTGACTGAAGGGGTCCATGCATGCACGCACGCACGCACCGCGCCAGGAGCAGTGCTGCCGACGTGTCGATCGACGTGGCGCAGCCCGCGTGGCCCCACAGGCAGTACGTGGCACGAGACTTTCACCCGGGGCCGTCGGGCCTGCTTTTTCCTAGTAAACGTTGGCTACATTTCTTTATGTTACTTGTACCCGTCACCGGTTTATGGATGAGTGCTATGCTCTGGCTCTGAACCTACATGCGTATGACTTCGTTTTCTAGAAAATTCGTGCAGCGGAAGATCCTGAATTTAAGACTTTCTACACTAAAAATATTCTTTTAAACGAGGGTATTCATGCGTGGATGGCAGCTCAGGATTAGCCTCATGAAAATCTTATATTCCCTGAGGAGGTTCTACCATGTGAAAACGCTCTTACCGAGGATTGACTCATCGTGTACCTCCTAACACCTCCTGCTGACTATCGCCGGTCGATAATTCGATATTCGGCAAGCCGTAAGCAGGTGAGCAAATTCTATTAACACCCCTGAATTTTAGTCCTGAATCCACCGCTGCTCGTAGGCGTACGTACACACGACACGGCTCACTACAGCGGTTATAACTTATACGTGTAGGTAGGACACAATACGTACAGATGTATGCGTACAAAAGCCTTGTGCATGAATGTATACGGTCAGTTACAACGCGTACGTGAGTGCAATTGATCATTCAACGACGCCACGCCATGTGCATCTCACGGAGGAACAGGGCTTGAGATTGAGATAATATAGGCACGTACCTTGGTACCTACCCTCCTTCCTACACAGAGAATTGCTACGTGTACAGACGCAACGAAAGAATTCCCCAGCCATCGACAACGTAGGAATTGTTTCGTATGAAAGGAATTAAACATCTACGTACTCTAGCTATATGCAACGGTTCCTACAAAATTTCTGTTATGATCACGAGTTCCAATAACGGGGCATAGGCGCATAGCTCATAGGGTGGTCCTGCTTGCTATCTATTATTAAGAGATAGAAAAAAAACTTTAGTGCTATAAATTCCCACAACAATTGGAGGAAAAATATAAAGATCAACGTAGCTAATTTTGATGGATTTACATTATAACGATGCAGATTAATCAGATATATAATACAACTATTACAGTTGTATATGGAATTAATACAACTTTGTTTTCAATCATAAGCATTACAATTTTATAACAAATATAAGCATGTTTTTAAACATGTATTGTGGTAGCTAGCTCCGCTGTTGGAAATTCTGCTGGTTATAAAGATATTCTAAAGAAGTAATAATATACTACGTGCTTTACATTTTGGGGATAGCACTAAGCATGACTTGGCCCTCTTTGGCCGAGCTCTGGCTCCATATTCTGGGCTCTAGAGTAGAAGCCAGGAGCTGGTGAAGCTGCCTGAAACTGGCTCTAGCTTTTTCCAGAAGCTGGGAGCTAGAGTCTGGTCTAACGGTCTAATAGGCACTTATATACTGGTTCTTTTTTACCTATCATTTTAGACGTCGTCATGGTTTTCAATACATACTTTTGACCGTTACGTTTTCTAATTATATGTTAGTAAAAATTATTAAAAATATAATATTATGAAAGTACTTTTGATAACAAATCTAGTAATATTATTTTCACATGGCAAATTCAAATAATTTTGTGTATATTAGCGACAAAGGTTTTTACAAGTTGAGTGCACACATTCTAAAATGACATTAACAAAGAATGGAGGGAGTATATGACATGGCCATTCTCAAATAAATGTAGTTTTAGAACGCATGCAATCAATATTTTAAAACTTTTACTATTAATTGTTTGAATTTTTTATTTGTCACAAGAAAATTGTATGAGTATGTTTGCCATCGAAAATACTTCGATGTCATTATATAAATATTTTTTTTATAATTTTTGGTAAATATAGCTACAAAAGATAATAGTTAAATGATTGTATTAGATGCTCTAAACCATAAGAAGAAGAAAAACAGCGGTAAATAGCTAAGGCCCGATGGATGGATAGATACGGGGAAAGGCATGTGGGTCAGCTTGATAGTCGCATGCATTTCAATCTCTGATTTGACGGCACGTATGGGTTATTTCTAGATTCTTTCGGATTGCTAGCGAACAAAAACATTGCTCGGGAACGGCGAGTTTTATCCTTTCGATGAAACTAGCTGCTGCTTGCTAATTTGAGGTAGTTAATTTTAGGTTTTGAGAACGTACGTACGTCTTGATCCATGTGAAAGTGTGGCTCCACCATGCAAAGCTAGCTTCGCGAAACCTCAGTAAAAAACTGGCCGGTTACCAGAAGAGATGACCATGGAAGCTAAAGTTTACCTAGCTAAATTTTAGTAGCGTTGGTTCGATATGCATATTCACTTTAGGACTCTAGTTCATTTTCGTACTTAAACTTTGCATAAAACGGAGAAACTGATTTATCTGTGGATTTTGGTAATACCAAATTTTCTTTGGCTTTCATGTCCAATTTTGCGCTCAAACCAATTAGGCCCATCATCTCTTGCTTTATTTTGTTGAGGAATCGTCACTGGCGAGTCCAGTCCGAACGATTACCTCATAAATAATATTCAGAATCGTAAGAACAAAGCAAGAACACAAAACACAACAGTAGATTGAACACAGAGATATGAGAGAACTCCAAGCTTACTTTATTGCTCTTCAATCATCGTGTTACAATGGTAGGGGTCCCCTATATATAGCCTCCTGATACTGCTAGGGTTTCTGGTAGGGTGCCCATACATGGGCCGACCCAGAGTTTCTTAACACTCCCCTTGGGCACCCATTCTTGCATATGCATGCCCCATTAAAACTCTATAAAAATCCAGTGAGAAAAATTTAGAGAAAGAGTGCATGACATACATTCTAGTGCCTTGCATGAATTGTCTCATTAAAACCTTAGCTCAGAAATTTCAGGAAAACTCGTCAAGAGGAAAAAGAGTACAATCCACCCAATTTCATTTAATCTCTAAGATTTATTCTTTGGGTACTCGGTCTTTGTGATCAAGTTTCAATAAAGAGTTCGTGAAGATTCTCCCCTAAATTCAGCACTTCTCTAAGTCTCATCATTCCAATTCCATGTATGCATCTTTCAAAGCTAGACGCTGTTAGTGACTTAGTGAATAAATCTGCAAGATTTTTACATGACTTAGTATGCGGTACTTTAATTTCGTCCATCTTTTGCAATTCGTGAGCATATAAGAACTTGGGGTTGATATGCTTTGTGAGAGGACTCTTCATATAACTCATTTGCACTTGTGCAACACAAGATGTATTATCTTCATAGATAATAGTAGGGGTTTGTGCGTTATTCAATCCACATGACTGCTAGATGTGGTAAATCATCCGTCGAAGCTAAGAACATTCCCGTGAGGCTTTGTACAGTGCTATGATTTCTGAGTGGTTCGTCGAAATAGATACAAGACTTTGCTTAGATGATTTTCATGAAATTGCAGTTCTACCACATAGGAATACATAGCCTATTTGTGATTTAGCTGTATGTAGGTCTGACAGGTACCCAACATCTATGTAGCTAGTCATAGTTAGGTCTTGGTTCTTTCTATAGAATAGACCAAGATCTTTGCTTCCTTGGAGGTATCGGAAGATGTCTTTTATTCCCTATCAATGCCTTTTGGTAGGTTCTGCACTGTACCTTGCTAGCAGGTTCACTGCAAATGCAATGTCCGATCTAGTACAGCTTGCCAAATACATGAGTGCCCCTATTGCACTCAAGTACGGGAATTCCGGTCCCAGAACTTCCTCCCCTCTTCTTTAGGTCTGTACGAGTCCTTGTCTTACTGCAGGGATCTCCCGACCATCGGTACTTTCAAAGGTTATGTCTTTTCAAAGCCAAACCATTCTAATACTTTCTGAGTGTAGGTTGACTGATGTACTAAAATTCCTTCAGGGGTGTGCTCAAGCTGCAAGCCTAGGCAGTATTTGGTTTTACCCAAGTCTTTCATTTTGAACTCTGACTCCAGGTAAGAACTTGTTTTCTTAATATCTTACATGGTCCCGATGATATTCAGATCATGTACATATACTGAGATTATATAAAATCCATCATGGGATCGCCGTATAAAAATACAGGGACAATCCTCATTGTTTGTGTAGCCTTTCTTGCAGAGAAAGTCACTCAAGCGATTATACCATATTCTGCCTAATTGCTTAAGTCCATACAGTAACTTTCTGAGTTGCACATTGTTTGTATTAAAAACCGTCTTCGATAAGTATTTTCCCATTTTACCTGACTTTGTGACTTGAAATGGCTAACTCTGTGATTTTACCATAACTTGGAATGACCAACTCTCTGATTTTATCATGACTACTTGAAATGCCTAACTCTCTGATTTGTAGAGTCACAGATGGTTTTTAATATGAACCGTCTGTGATATTAGCTCATCATAGACAATTTTTGTTTGAAGCCGTCTGTGATTCGCAGAAATTTTTGAACGCTTGCGCGAGATGTGAAATGTTTTGGCGTTGTCTTTATATATTATATCCACCCCTGCCTTGTCTTCCATCAGTTTCTCCCACTCCCCTCCCCACGCCGACAACGAGGAGGAGGAGGGACGCATAGGAGCTCCATGTCTGCCGCAGGAGGCCGACACACGCGTCCGCAGCCTGCTGTTTCACAGCGACCTCCGGTGAGTGGGGCACTGCGGCTCGACCAATACCACCAGATCTGGCCGCCCCCCATCTTAGCCTCAGGTGAGCACGAAGTTTTCTCCCAAATCCCCATCCAGGTTTCCTTCTCACTCTGATTTCGTCCCCTCCATCCTGTTAGATTTCGTTCTTAGTGAGGATCCCCATATGTGGTCAACAAGGGATGCCCATTTGGTTCGAGATGGACGCTTCTACTCGACCTCGTCCTCATCAGAGAGTGAGCCATTGATTGAGAGAGAGAGTCTTTTAATTATCTTCTTGCAAACTATTGAAAGGGTATATGGAAACTACTATCCAACAATTGATTGATTTGGCTCAAAATTTGATATTTTTTGTAGTAGAAAAAACTATCACATACGGTTTTTAAAAACTCCCATGATATTCTATTTTAACAGATGATTTTGAACAAGAACCATCTGTGATAATTGACTATCACAGATGCTTATTGTTCAGAACTGTCTATGATAGCTTTTTCCACAAATGGTTCAAAAATCGTCTATGATGACCTCGTGTCATTACTGACCCATAAATTTAGATGGTTCAAAAACCGTCTATGATGATGTTTTAAACCGTCTGTGAAGACCTTTTCTGTGGTAGTGATGCTAGATCTTCACCAAATCTCTGTGCATAAAGATGCATCAATAATACATTCATACATGAAGGCATGTACATCCGGCTAGCTAGGGCCTCTCTCTCAAACCTGGCCAAATCAGTGTAGAACAACCGGTAGCCAGCTCATGCACGCGCGTACGTCACATGCATGAGGTCATTATGTTTGAGGTCACCATATTCATCTACTAATCTATTACTTTAATGGCTAGTAATAAATTACATATGAGAATATCAAGCATCACATGTCGACATGTATGCCGTTATATAATAATATGTTGCCTCATGGCTATAATTTAGTATGACGTGCGGGTCATAAAAATTCATATATGTATCATATACATAATGGGCTATACTATTCACATCAACCCCTGCAAAAGTTGTTACGCATAGAATCCAATTCTATTGGGCAATATGAACACATAATACTATTTTGTCGGTCATGAATCTAAATTACGAAACCGAGCCAAAAAAATTCATCGGATTAATCACATTAATCCAATTCCGAACTAATCTGATTAGCATGTTTTCCATCTATTAATCACATTGATATGCGCATGAGGTTTCCAAAAGAATACCCACAAAAACTGATATGTTGGCTCCATATGGATGCACATCACGGTTTACCCCATGGCGGAATCCGGTCCGGTAGGGCTATTATGCAATGCGACCATGAACAAGCGCAATTAATCATGTGGTGCTATCAACTCATACCTCCCGCGAACCCTTCTACTATCACCAAAACTGATTGATCTCATCAACCAGTGCCTAAACCAATCCATCTATATGAACCGATATAGGTTACCATACTAGAACAACAATTGATCCAATCTACTACTACCACATATCAACTATATGCGACTAATCTTGATCAAATACTACACAAGATGACTTTGATACCACTGTTCGAATTAAGTCTCTAACGGATCCAATCCGAACTAGTTTGTTCTAACTCATTAAGTGTGTGACCTTGTAGGTTTATGCGTAATCGGTCGTGACCCAAAACTCCTTTCCTATCCACATGTCGGTGGCGGTTTCTAGCAGGACATAGTGACCTCCAAATACACATAAATATCATATCGGATGAACCTTATAAAGCTCATGTGTTGATCCTTTTGCCTCGGATCAAACTCATGGCGGGATGTGTGCCATCCTATGATAGCTTGATCTTTTAGTCGATATTGTAGTGGATTACTTAGTTGTAGTTGACTCATCAACCATATTCGACATAGATATGCACTTTTTTAATCCAACCACATCGAGGGGCCAGAGTTATCTTTGCCGTTAAATAGGAGGGACAAATTTCATCTTGATTACTCACATTCCTCTGCATGTTTCATAGTAAACCCGAAAGCTACTTTTATAACTATCCATTTACAGAGTAGTATTTGGCAACCTCTAAGTAAACTACCACACATGTAGAAAATCATGATGACCTTAGGTTAAAGGATCCCACATACACTATATATGAGATCAACTAATGACACTTAAGAATATAATAATTTTTGCAGTGTCTCAAGGCGGGTCAATCTAACACTATATTCTTCAACATATGTCCACATTATTGATTTGATATCTCATATCCATGATCCGTGAAACGTAATCATCAATCACTATGTGGGTTGATCCATAAATCATAAGTATTTTGCATAATAACATAAGATCATAGATGTTTAGAATGATATCATAAATATAATAGAGAGTTTTACAAACAAGTCATATACTTGCCTATCAATATAAATAATATTTTATTCAAGGGACAAAATAACATATTATTCAGAAGTTCATAAACATAGGAGCGACATAATCATCTTTATGATTGACTCTAGGGTATATCACTAACAGCTGGCCCACACCACCACCTCCCTAGATGAGCTCGGGATGCCTTGCCACTTCGCCATGGAGCTCAGAGGCCTCACCTTCCTACCGGAGCTCCACCACCACTGTCCCAAGCTTGGGAAGCCTCGATACACCCACCCTCACCGCACGGGATGAAGTATTAGCTCGAGCCACGGTGATGCAGCAAGAGACATGGCACTCGTGAGGTGCTCAGTCAGAAACCAGGGACACGCGTGATGGGGGGAGAGAGACCAATGATAGAGATGAGTGGATGGAATAAGTTGTAGTTGGATTAGGTTCGTCAAGAGGGAAGCGTCCCATGCTATTAGTTTGCATTGGACAAAAGAGAAGTAACAATATCGGAATTAATTTAGTCATCTAATGTTTACATTAATTTCGCGTACTTGAGTGCGTTTGTCAAATGCTCATGTTGATGCATCTCCTAACCTTCACTCAAAAGCACAAATCTCAGAGAGCCTTACACGTCGGCGATAAGGGGTACCGTGGCCTATATGGGCCGCAGGGAATATTCGTAGCTTCAATTGCTACCTAGTTAGGCCTTGTTTGGATGCTAGGAAAAATATTCCCTAGGAAGGAAATCTCGAGGTGAATTTTTTGTGGCACATGGGATCCGGTGGGAGCATGTCCCCAAGGAGAATATCTCCCATTGACCATTTGGAAGAAGTGGTGATAAAAAATCCTACCACAATTCAACAAATCCAATAAGGAAATTAGAGAAAAATGAAAAAAAAACAAAATTCAGAGAATAGAGAAGAAGAGGAAGCCCGCAAGGTCGGTGGCAGTGCCCGCACACGGTCGACGATGTTGATGTCGTCCGCGAGCCCGAAGGTGATGCTAAATCCGCGCACGGGCGAGGTGGCCACATACCAGCGACCGTGATGCCATCTCGACGATGAGGTGGCTAGTGGCAATGGCGAGGCTGTTCGTGAGCCCGACGGTGTGGTGGCCAGCAGGGATGGTGAGGACGAGGTACATCGTGACGGTGGGGACGACAACGACATGCCCATCTACTAGACCTGGCATACACAAGCAAGGCGACGAGGTGGACTACCGGATCTGGCGACCGAAGGCAAAGAAGATGCTTGGATCCGCCGACGTGGCCCGATCTCATCGTCCCCACAGCCGGATCCGCCACCCCATGCTTATTCTAAAGCTTCGGCGTGACACAGGCGGCAGCATGCACGAGAGGTTGTTGCATGTCCTCCACTCGTCCCCAGCCCTGCCGTCCACACCACCCCCAAAGGCGGTGTGGCGGTGGCATCCTCTTCGAGCGAGCTCCAAAGGCAGCAGCGTCGGAGAAGTGATGAGGAGGCCGGCGAGGCACCGTTGGGAGACATGAAGAGGGAGCAGAACGAGCAATGAGCGAATGGGTGAGAAATCCCGACCTATTGAGGAGTTTTTTTCGCCCTACCCCTCCTCCCTCACCCAAACGCACATCCGGGCTGGGATTCCCACGTGGATTTCTCTCCTATGGTGGACCGGGATTCAACTGAGATCCTTACTAATCCCGGGCCTCCCAAACAAGCCCTTAATTTGTTCCTGCACGGCCACGATGCAGCTTCTGAACTTCCCCGTCCTTGTGCACCCGCCGGACACTCCGGTGTGCTTGCTCCACGACTGCCTCGCTGACAATGCAATGCAAGCAGGCCAGATCGATGCAGTCAGACGATTCATAATTAAGTTACTCTTGTTCTTACTCTTACACATGTCTGCCAAGTAATTGTCGCATGCATGCATGGCGTTTTGACAAGAGAGAAGCCGGCAGGCCACGATCGACGAGTCAGTCAGTGAGGGAGCAGCGGTGCTGTACTGCTGTGCAGTATAGTGCTCCTGCGTTTAATTGTTTCTTCCATGTGGTAGCCCACTGCCGATCCAGCTAGCTGCATGCATGCATGCATGCCCAGAAGAGTTTAGCACTTCAGCGGCTAGCTAACTGGAGACGGAGCATCGATCGATCGTGCATGTCGTGTTTTGTTTTGTACGTACGATCTGCTCGATCGAGTGTACATGCAGCGGCGCACATGGGCGTCGATCTGATGAGGAGCACGCACGCACGCACGGGAGGTGAGAGAGAACGCCACACGGGCGCGTCGAGCCCGGCCGGCAGCGAGCGCGAATGCGTGCAGCAAGTTTCCATCGCCGGGGGCGTACGCACGTTGATTCTCGCCGCCCGACGGCCGGCCACACGTGTGGATGCCATGCATGCACACACGCTGCGTTGAAGCAAGTTTCGTCAGGCTCTTATTTGGTTGCACTGGTGCTCCTATACATGGAGTAGTTTCTTACCGTTTGGAGAACCTAAACGCTTTTGCGACGAAGCGGCGGCGCCTCGTCTCGTTTTGCCAGTGTTTGTCTGTTTGCCGAACTGACAGGTGGGGTATAGGCCCATATTTCAGCGAGAGAACTCAGTGGCTCGAGTTTTGCTCTGGATTAGCCGCAAAAACGAAATTTTAGTTTCCCCACCTACACAACAATTAACAACAACAACATTCAGAGGACCCATGAACCAAGGAGAATTTGATTTACAAGGATTCAGGCTAACAACAATACCAGATAGCTTAATAAATTCATCACTATGATGGATTGTACCTAATTTTCTGATTTCCGCTAGTATAAAAAATAGCATGCCATTATTCAGGCAGAGCAAGATTCAGACATGGCACACAGCATTGCAAAATGATGGGCCGGGCAGGTGATGTAAATTCATAGCCAACTCCCAATTCCCAACCACATCTCATAATCATGAGAAAGTGAAATGTGCTCAGACTGCGCAACTTGTTGTGCCAATCGATCAGTTAGTAGCAATGGCCAGGCATTTCCTGGCAGCAAACCAAAGAATCCAAAAGAAGGCAACCCAGCCTGCAATAGCATGGTGAGACGATGGAATTACTGCAATAGGCTCGACTAGCATTCTGCTAGCTCCGAAGTGAAGATTTCAGATTGCAGCATTGTCTGTCATTGAACAAATTTAGAAAACTAACTGAAGGTATATGGTACTTAATTTGTTAACGCGACTTAATTTACTCTCTGTTCATATTTCTAGATCAAGAGCTATAGTCTCCAAATAAGATCTGTAGCATTATCCTCCAAGTTAGTTCTTTAGCTGGTCCCTGCTGGTATGTTCTTCAGACAAAAACTGTTTCCATCTAACTAAATTTCGAAAAGAACAACCAAATGGCAGCACATGTTATCAGTTTGGTCTTATTGTCAGTTTTGTCCTGACACCCATCAAGTGTTTCATACAAATGAAACTTAGCATTAGCTGAAACTGGCATTTTTTATAGATGGAGACATCCGTTACAATCTCAAGCCTCTGTTCACATGGAACAGATAATCCAGTTCACAGTTCGACGCTGAAACTGGCATATAATACTTGCTTATTAGTTTGCTTGTGAAGCAGAGCTCAAGCTGCCGAATTTTGTATGAATTTCACGGTTTTTACGTACGTACAAAAGGGAAACAATTGTGAATCTTGTTTCACTAAACGAATGTTGATTAAATATCAAGTCTGATATATGTGAGTTGCTAACAGTTTTGAGTATATATGTCGCATTAGAGACAACAGTAAATGCTGAAGATGCAGAACAAAATCAACGGTGTTCAGAAATCTCTTTCGTACTGCTCGTTTTCAGACATGAAAATCTAGCACGCAGGTGGTGAGAAATCGAATACTATCATAGAAAAATGTACCCAAGAAAAGAAGCACTGAAGCAGCGAAACTAAGGGGAAGATCAGATGTACCAGTGGCAATCGTGATGGCAATGACTGTTGCTACAGTCGTGGCCGAAATAACAAAGACGGCAACTGACAATGTGCCGATGTACATCGCAGCTAGGAAAGCAAATATCACAATCAGGAATCCTCCAGCAGCAACCAGGGACATCAGAACTGAAACGACCATGGCGTTCGTCGTCGACAGCACCAGGAAGAACATGAAGAACAGAAGGCCAGTTAGCGCTACTAGTGTCACCGATCCAACCTGCGACGTACCAAGGTTATTATTCTCTAATGTTTTGCACAGGTGCTATTGATCTTTCAGTTATGTACCAGTGAGGTAGGCAGTGACAAGTGACAACATACGGTCTAACTGCTCATCAAGAACAGAATGATCGTGGCTTTCAAAAACAAATGATGGCTTTAAAAACAGAGCAGAATGATAGTAATAACCAACTAACTGTTGGGATAATATAAATCAAGATTTCGATGCTGCTTCTTGGACTGACCAGGGAATATTAACACACGCTTTTCATTGAAACCTATGTGCCAAGGTAACCGACCGAATATATAAAAAACCATGGACGTCGATGGAGCGGGCGCAGAGGGGCTCACCGATACGACGAGGAGCGCGCGGGTGGCGTCGCCCTTTCTTGTCCACGCCACAAGGCTGCACGCGGCGTTCTGGGACGCCTCACGCAGGCGTGTTGCGCCGGCGCATGTCGCCGCCAGGAGCCGCCGCAGTAGCGGCTGACCGCCGTTTGCGAGGCCGCAGAGCACGATCGGGAGAGCGTCATCCTCGCCGGACGTCGACGACGAGGAGGCCTCGCCGTTGGCGCGCGAGGCGCCGTCCGGAACGTCGACCATCTTTCGGGGAGAAGTGATCGGGCGAGTCAAACGCCTGCGCGCAAAAGTCGTTGGTGAGATCGGTCCAACGGACGTACGTGTACGGGGTAGTGTTGTCTGTGCTGATTGGCATGCACGTCAACACTCGTGGACACGTGGATTTTACCTCTTAACTGCTAATCTTTTTAGATGGAACCCTAGGATTCCATTAACTAGTACGCACAGCTAATCCCTTGTTGGGACCGTCTACATAGGAATAAACCACAAAGAAGACAATGATATTTTTCCATAGTATTGAAGGTTTGCTGGATCTTCACTAGTTCACGTTGAGAAAACTTGAACAAATTAAGTCAGCTCCACGAATTAAGCCTTGACCCTCGATCACTATCGTTGCTCTTCTTTCTCTCTAGAGATGGTGAACACGCAACCACTTCACAATTTCTTGCTGGGTCACTTCACAAGTTTCCTTGAAGTGATCACTACTCAACTCTTTCTTCAAACCGTCTAGGTGGTGGCAAGCACTAAGAGTAACAAATCTTTGCACTCGCTTGAAGACTACCAAGTGCCAAGATGATCAACTAAATGATGCAATGCACTTGAATAGCTCTCAACTATCTCAAAATGAGAATTCAATGCAAATGAGTACAAGAAAGAGCACCAAAGCCTCAAGTGTATTCAATATGGTTAAAGGTCCTGAGCTTGGTGCAGGTATGGGTGTATTTATAGTCTCCAACTATAAAACTAGCCGTTTGAACAAAAATCCTTAAAAACAACATTTGTGGTAATACCGTAGTTCAAACTCGGTATTACCGATATCTATGATCAACGGTTGGAACAGTAGCATTTAATGCTCTGAACTAGCCGTTACAAAAGAGGTTGCGGTACTACTACCATCCAAGAATCAGTATTACCGTACAACGGTAATACCGCTCGGCTATATTGGTATTACCGATTTCTAGAGGCTTAAAAACACAAGAAAAACACCATCTCTGGAAGTATAGTACCGCCAACTAAAACCCGGTACTATCGCACTACGGTAATACCGCTCAAGAGATGCGATCACACCATTTTCAGATTTCAAGAAAATCTCCCAAAAACATGTTCTCTGGAAAATCCATACAACAACTAGATTTCGGTATTACCGACTTGAGGTAATACCGCTTATCAAATGCGGTCATACCGATATTGGGATTTCGAGAAACTCTTGCAAAAACATACTCTCTAGAAAATTCATACCCCCAACTAGATTTCAGTATTACCGACATGCGGTAATACTGCTCATCACTTGTGGTCATACCGATTTTTCAAAACAGTTTTCTAGAGGCAAAAACAAATACAATGCATGACTTCTAGTTGATCAAGATGGCACATAAATAGATTTTCAAGCTACTAGCCATGATCCTTTTTATAGTACGACATCTAGCCTACAAATCCGGTCTTTTCTTCAAACACCTAGACCGGTAAAATACTATAAAAAGATCCTTAGGCTATTATACCTTTGCATCGATCTAAGTTGATTCTTTATCATCTTTGCATTACCATTTCCATGTCATTATTCAAGCTTCGGGACTAATCGTTTAAACATCTTAACACACATGTTAGACACGCTCAGGGATGGAACACCGTACGCCGGTGTACTAGCATCAACTCACACGGTAGGGTTCTTAAGAAGATGGTGGCTAGGGTTTTGGTGGAGCAACTCAGGTTCTCTGTCGTATCTCCCAATAGTCTCATGCATCCTCTTATATAGGGCCCATGACGGATCCTATCCAAACACGTTTGTTTCAATCCATTAAGTGTGTGACCCGTTAGTTTTATGTGTAATCGGTTGTGACTCGAAAACATTTTTCCGACCACGAGTCGTTAGCGGTTCCTAGTAGGATATAACGATTCCTGAATACACATAAATTATATCGGACGAACCTTAATACAATATGATCTGCGGCTATGTCCTTATCACTTATGACTAGCTCGTATCTCTATAGGACTAGTTCATATTTAGCCAAGACCAGTTCGTAACTCCTTACGACCAGGTTACGATTACTTAGTGATTATGTTCGACTAGTCTACGACTAGCTTGTATCTCTATATGACAAGTCCATATATGTTCGAACTGAATGGCCTGCTCGTGTATTCTCCCTTTACCAAACGATATCTAGTTGAACTCCATATGAGATAATTTATCATCCATGGACTATTCAATATTTTCTCGATCAAGTGTCGGATAACTTCATGTGGTCGACTCTTCGACCACTAGTGGCATGGCTATGCACTTTCTTTATCCGACCACATCGAGGGGCCCATAGATATCTCTCCTATTATGTTAGGAGGGCAATCCCATATCCAACCAGTCACATTCCTCTGCATATTTCATAGCACACCCGAAAGCTACCTTTATAAGTACCTAGTTACAGAGTAGCGTTTGGCAACCCAAAAATGCACTATTGCACATGTAGGAAACCATGTTGATCTCAGGTTAAGGATTATACATCATCATTGCTTGAGACCAACTGATGACACATAAAATTATAACAATCTCAAAAGTGTCTCAAGATGGGTCAATCAAACACCATGTTCTCTAACATGTGTTCACATTATTGATTCGATATCCCCATATCCATGATCGACGAAACATGGTCATCAATCAATACATGCACTGGTCGATAAGTCACTAGTGTTACGACCAGTAACATCCGACCGGTGATTCATTTAGAATGACATCATATAAGTTAAAGAGCTTCACCAACAAGTCACATACTTGTTAATTTATATCAATAATAATTCATTCAAGGAACATACTAACATTTATTCTATAACTCATAAACATAGACGTGATACAATCATCTGATCTATGATTAGCACTAGGGCATATCAGCAACCTGGCAGCAGTGGGATCTGTCGAGAGAGTAGAGCTAGAGGTTGAGGAGTATAGTAAAATCCCTTGGGCTGATCTCGCAGACCGGGAATCATCATGGTGGCTACAATGATATCTTAGTCTCAAGAATCTATGGCCGGAAAGGAGGAGGTCGCTGAGGATCAATCAAAGATTTTGGGTATAAAGGAGGACATTGCAAACCTCAAGAATATGAAGTCGGAGGTCACTAAAATGAGGGATATGATGAAGCAAATGTGGGCAAAGTTGATGGAAGGAGAAGGAGAACCCTGTTTGTCGTCCAGGAATATTGGTGCACACACTATGGAAATGGTTCCTGTCACTACTGCTAGCCGGAGAACTCAGCAGGCATTATCCCAGTGATCACTACTTCTAATGAGGCCAAGGTAACATATCCTATCCATACCCATGTTCCGCCTAGGGAAAACCCGATGAGTAGGGGATTCCATGCTAGAAGATGCTCCGAAGTGCAGTTTACAATCGAACCAAATGCGGGAAGGCCTAAGTTACATCTAGTGTTCACAACTGCCGTGAGAACTATTGTTCCCATGACAATACGCTATAATAGCAATTATCTCAATGTGGGTGGGTCTGGACTATTTCCTCAGTAGTATGGCATGGAGATGGGCAATTCTAGGGTGCAGAACATGAGACCACTTGCAGGACTATGAGTCAGGGACAAGGGCCATGTAACCCTAGTGTTATTGGTGGATGCACAAAGAAACCAATACCAGAGAAACCAATACATGGGTATGCCTAGAAACAATTCACACTACACTGAAGCTATCATTAAAGGACCTAGACGGAAATACCACTATTCTTAGGTGATGATGCACTGAATTGATTGAAGCAATGTGAGAAGTTTTATGAAATTTCTAGGACTCCTCGAGACCAATGGGTAAATCTAGCTACAACTCACTTCCATAGAAAGACTACCACATGGCTGAAGAACATGGGCATTCCATAGTAGATACTCACCTGGCCTCAATTGTATGCCATGACCAGTGATCACTTCTCCACTAGCAATGCCCAAGAAGTTGTTGAACAACTTTAGAATATCAAACAATATGCATCTTCTGTGCTGAATTACATTGATTGATTTGAAGAGTGTGTGGAGTTGGTAAAAAGATATCATCCCTACCTACATAAATCGTTCCTATTGAGCTGCTTCATTAGAGGATTTAGAGGAGACACTAAGTATGATGTTAGCGACCAAAAACCTCAAGGCATGATACATGTTACTAGCTAGCTAAAACATATGAGAAGGCTACTGTGGCAAAAAGAAGCACTACTTCAGGAGGTTTTAGCAAGGAGAAGTTCACTAACAAAACAATGGACATTAGCACAGGAAGTAACCAGAAAGGGCTGATCACCAAGCATGTGAATGAGAAAAACATCCAACATATAGTGAAAATAAAGGATCATAAGTGCTGGTATTGTAAAGAACCTTGGAGCATGCAACACGGATGCAAGATTGGGAAGACTATACACATATTACATGAAGTAAAGGATGATGACACCTTCACAGATGAACAGGGAGAGGATGATACCAGAGGCTCAGGGTACAAAACAACACTTGATAGTCCTAAGAGGGAGAATACCAGAACAACTTATGCAAATCTCAGATCATGCAGTGAGAGGAATGAATGGCCCAATAACAATTTACCTAATTACTTATATAGGAGGAAAGAGAGCAGTAGCCTTGGTGGACAGTGGAAGCATTGACACCTTCATGTACTATGATTTTGCTTTTCGAAGCAGCTGTAAACTGACTCCCACAGGGTGCAAGAAGGTGAAGGTAGCAGGAGGGGGAGAGCTGCAGTCAGAAGCAGTGGTGCAAGATTCTCACTATAGAATGTAGGATACCAAGTTCTATAACTCATTCAAGTTACTCAAACTCAATAGTTATGACATTATCCTGGGTGCTGATTGGATTTATGAGCATAGCCATATCGGGTTAGATCTAAGGAGGATAACTTTGTCAATCACAAAGCAAGGGTGGCATGTTGTCTTTGCGGATCATACCACACCAGGAAATAGGTGCATTGTCAGGGACTAAAAGTTGAGGAAGATGGTAAAAAATGGAGTGATGGGGTGTATCATTCAAATCCATAAGTTATCTCAAGAGGAGTAGGAACAGAACACCAGCACTCTAGTGGAAGTAGAAGAGTTAATAACTAGTTTGGAGATGTTTTTTTCTAGAGTCAGAAGGTTTACCTCCTAGAAGGGCATGTGATCATATGATTCACTTGAAGCAAGGTGTTGAGCCTCCTCGATAGGGTTCCCCATATTAGAAGGCAGGTATGGAAGAAATCATAAATAAATGCTAGAATAAGAAGAGATTAAACATAGCATGAGCCCTTATGCATCTCCTGCAGTGATGGTAAGGAAGAAAGATGGAAGTTGGAGACTTTGTGTGGACTATAGGTAGTTGAATGGCCTCACTGTTAAGAATAAGTTTCCTATGCCTGTCATTGAGGATATTCTAGATGAGTTAAATGGTGCTACTATTATCTCTAAATTAGACTTGAGGTCTAGATATCACCGAATAAGGATGGCAGAAGCTGATATCCCCAAGACCGCCTTCAAGACACATTTGGGGCACTATGAATACACAGTCATGCCTTTTGGTCTCACCAATGCACCTACTACATTTCAAGCCCTTATGAATAATATTTTGCAAAGTAGGTCAAAAAGTTTGTTCTAGTGTTCTTTGATGACATACTAGTCTACAACAAAACACTTAGTGGACATTTGGAGCATTTGAAGGAGGTGCCAAAGACACTGAGGATGCATAAGTTACTTCAAATATGCCTAAGTGCACCTTTGCAATAGACATGGTGGAATACTTACGACACATCATCTCAGGAGCAGGAGTGGCTACTGACCCTAAAAAGATTGTCGATGTGCTAAATTGGCATGTTCCCAATAGCATTACAAAACTCAGAGGGTTCTTCAGGTTGACTGGCTATTACAAGCACTTTGTAAAAGATTATGGGAAGATCTGCATGCCCTTACATGAAGCATTGAAGAAGGGAGCGTTTCATTGGGGAGAAAACTAGCGATAAACATTTGACACTCTCAAAAGAGCTATGACCACATGTCCAGTACTGGCCTTACCTAACTTCTCTCAGCCATTTGTATTGGAGGCTGATGCTTGTGGTGTGGGTATTGGGGTAGTCCTCATGCAGAATGACAGGCCCTTGGCTTATTATAGCAAGACCCTAGCTGTAAGAGCTGCAACCCAGTCAGTGTATGAAAAGGAAGCCATGGCCATATTGGAGGCATTAAAAAGATGGAGACATTACTTTCTAGGAAATTAATTGGTGATCAAGACTGATCAGAAGAGTCTTAAATACATGACATCTCAGAGATTGGTAGAGGGGATACAACATAAGATGCTACTCAAATTATTGGAATTTGATTACATAATTGAATACAAGAAGGGAAAGGAAAACAAGGCTACTGATGCATTGTCTAGAAAAGATGATGTAGAGGATAGTGAAGCTACATGCATAGTAGTAACTACTGTGAATCCATAGTGGATGGAGGATATCAAAGACCGTTATATCAATGACAATGCCACTAGGACATTGATGCAAGAGATCCAAACTAACACCAGTCCAGAGAATCCTTATACCATAGCTGGAGGTATTATTTGATATAAAGGGAAAATCAATGTTGGGGAAACAACTGATATCATACATAAGCTCTTAGAGGCATTTCATTCTTCAACTATTGGTGGACATTTAGGGGTAAGAGCTACTTATCACAGACTAAAACTTATGTTCTATTGGCCAAAGATGAGGAGACATGTTGAAACCTTAGTATCTGAATGTCCTGTTTGCCATTGACCAAAGCTGAACATGTGCATGTTCTTGGTTTGCTTGACCCTTTGGAAATTCCAGACATGGCCTGGACTCACATAAGCATGGATTTTATTTTATTAAAGGGCTATCTAAGTCTAAGGAGAAAGAAATCATCCTTGTAGTGGTTGGTAGTTTGAGTAAGTATGGTCATTTCATTGCTTTGAGTCACCCCTACACTATTCAGGAAGTTGTCCAGGTATTCATGGACAATATCTTCAAATTACATAGCATGTCAGCAGCTATAGTCAGCGACAGGGACATGATATTCACTAGAAAATTCTTTCAAGAAGTTTTCAAGGCCCTGAAGGTGTCATTGAGCTTTAGTACATCATACCACCCCAAACAAATGGCTAAATAGAACGTGTTAATCAATGTCTTGAGTCATATCTGAGGAGCATGGTGTTTCAAGAGCCAAGGTTTGGGATGAACTGGCTCTCTCAAGCAGAATGGTGGTATAACACCTCTTACCACATCTCCATAAGAATGACACCCTTCCAAGAATTGTATGTGTATCCTCCTCCTCAATTCGGTGAGTTTACTATCCCTTGCAATGTATTACCAAAGACCCCAAGTGACCTTGGAAGAAAAAGGAGAATATGGCTCAAGGCCCAAAGCAAAATCTTTAGAAAGCTCAGAACCGAATGAAACAATTTGCAGAAAGAAGAGATCAAAACACCAGTTCACTGAAGGGGATATGGTGTATCTTCAAATGATGCAATATAGGCAAAATGCATTTGGGCTGAGGGGGTGTCTTAAGCTCAGATCCAAGTATTGTGGGCCATTTCGAGACATGAAAAGGGTGGGGGAAGTTTGCTTATCAACTCAATTTACCATAAGAAGCCACTGTTCATCCCGTGTTTCATGTGATCCAATTCAAGAAACATTTGGGGCCTAATATTGTACCACTCCCAAATCTGCCTATGGTAGGACCTGATGGTAAGGTGAAAACCGAACCTCTTGATATACTGGAAAGGAGGATTGTTCAGAGGAGAGGAGAGGTGTTGGACTAGTGGTTGATCCAGTGGCAGAACTTAGCTCCTAATGAGGCTACTTGGGAAGATGTGACATTCATACGGAATGTATTTCCCAAATTCAAAACTTGAGAACAAGTTTAGACTAAAGGAAGGGGCAATTGTCAAGCCTGTTTAATAGCTAGAAGCTCAGCGAAGCAAATTCAAAGAATGGAGAATGCTCTGTCGACTCTACTTGGGAGATCTAGCTAGATGGTCCCGATGTGAGAAGAAAGACGTGCTAATGCAGATCCGATGGAGGATGTTGAATTCAGTAATTACTATTAGACATTATTCATCAAAACTTGTTGTCTTTTCGTGTTTAGAACTTGGTAATCCCATGAGAAGTTTAATCTCATGTAATTTGCATGGCTTTATAACTCGAGTTGATATGGAATGGAAAACAAGACCAACGAGGCATATTCCTAGTGTTCTTTAGCTCTAGAGTAAAGTAGCATGAACACTAGTTATCATGCTTCCAAACTATTCTGAAAAATCCCAAAATCAAATATCATTTCTATCGGATCCATCTCGGGTCTCGACACCTCCACAACACATCCTCTTCTCCCTTTCGATCTGCTTCACCTAGGCGGCGCCGCCGCCGTCCATGGTCAAGCTCGCCATGCCACTGTTGCTTCATTTGCTTGCCCTCTCCTTCCCCTCCCATCTTCTGATGCTGCCTCCCACCCCTCGCCTTCTCCGCCTCCATCAATTCTTCAACCTCTCACCCTTCCCTTAGTCTTTGTCACCCTACGATTGGCGTGGCAAACCATCGATGGCCTCATGAGCGAGCCACGCCTCCTTTGTCCCACCACGCTGCCGCTCCCTCCCCTCTGCTGCCCTCATCCCCCAGCCTCACCCTATGCTTGCCCTTATCGATGCCACCATCGTGGCTCGGTTATACCTACCCTTTGCATTTTCTGCTGACTTGGTAGATTTTCTTGGTTTGTCATTCGCCATGTTATGGTAACTTCAAAATTTGTGCCTAGTTGTTACAGGGGTTTGGAGGCCCCATTCTTTAATAGGTAATTCATTTCTTGCTTGCCACTTATCCCACTACTTTCTACAGAATTCCAGTTCATAGAAGTTGATGACACAGTTTTGATGCAGTTTTTGTGGGATGGAATTCATTAAGGGGGGCAATAAACTGCTTTGTTGCTTGTAGAGTGTGCTTAATTGAAGGGCTATTTTTCATGATTTTGATCATTCTTACAGATCCAAATTAGACACAATGGTAAGAATTCTTGTTCACATGTCATGTCAATGTTGTTGTACTTTGCCGTTTGAGTGTAGTGTATCAAGTGAACTACCTTATCTTTGTAAATGCTTATTGTTTTTTTACCCAATATTGTTGATAGTTGCTTAACATATGCAGGATGCTTTGATGCTGTGTCAGGAGCACAACATCGTCATGGTTAATTAAGTTATGTTCTTGGTGCTTAGGGTGTGTGCAAACTGCTAAGATGCAGAATGATATATTCAATATTCAAGTTTGAGATGCGCAACACTACCACCTAGACCTTCCTAATATGTTCATATCTCACAATTGGCTACTCAAACTAGGATGAGTTTTGTTTCCAATTTCCACCAAGGAATAGAAGTTATTACCAATACTTTGTGTACATGTGGATGGCCAGTGCCTCAAGGACAATAACTTAATATGATAGGTTGGTCAATTAGTGCTGCAAGTCCTTGCTTACTGCTGATATCTTTTGTATGTGATGTCTATAATTACAAGGGATGTATCTAATTGCTTACTAAATTGTACTTGAGATGTTGAACCTATCCCGTGGAAGCCTCCCTCTAGCTAAAGTTTCCAAGGTAACCTCCTGTGTTCCATATATTATGTTGTCAGTTTATGTAATGTTTATAAGATATTATCGCTTCAAACATTTGTGGACACTCATAAACGTGATGTGCTAGGATTTTCTCTGCATGATCGCTTATAACTAATGTATAAAAATGTCTATTTTCATTTAGCCTAGGTTGAGTGATTATAGCTATGACATTAGAAAAAACTTTTGGTATCTATTTGTCCTCATAGTTGCACTCAGCCAGATTAATGAAATATTATCCATTGTTGGTTTGCTGAGTTGCTTTGTTATACATTGAACTATGGCTTTTGTATGTTTATGCTTGGCCATCATATTTTTTGTTGTATGTTCTATTAGTTGATCAATGAAAGGAGTAAAGGCCACAAGGTTTGATGACGAGGCTTAGGTTGTTACTAGCATCTCTAGCCATTATTTTTTGGATATCTAATGTGTTGGCCCTCTTTCCCTTTTTTATTTTCCATTGCAGTTGACAACAAAGGAAGAAAGCATCTTAAATTATCTCATCGTTTGGAAGAGCCAACCTAACAACATGATGGGAGCTTTTCATAGTGGTAGGTAAGCATCTTAAGGGTCTGTTTGGTATGGCTACAACTTTTTGAATAGCAGCTTCCGACTGGACTTAAGGGCTAAATGGATGAGCTGAAGACGTTTGGTGTTTGACAGCCTGGCTTTTAGGTAGCCTAGCTGGAGCTTCTGAGTGGGAAAATGTATTAAATGCCTCTGAGGCAAATGACTCAATTAACAACAATTGACAAAAAGTAACAACAAAATGATGGCAATAAATGACAATTAATCGTAATTGACGACAACTAATGGAAATTAACGACAACTAATCGCAATCGTCCTCGTCGTCGGCAACTAACGACAACAGAGATTAACATACACATACCACATATTGTACAAAATTATCACCACACATACCACATATTTGTACTAAAATTAACATAGATACCATGTATATGTACACAGATTAACACACACACCACGTATTTGTACAGAGATTAGCATACACATACACACAAGAGACAAAAAATCTTGCGAAGAGGTGCCTGTCGTCGGTGTTGACGACAAAGGTGCACCTCGGCGAGGAGGTGAGCTACACACCGGTTCTGAGGTCGCCGGCCTACGCATTGCAGGATTCGACCTCGGCGGTGGGGCATATCTGAGGTCACCGGCCTCTAGACCACTAGATCTAAGCTTGGCATTGCGAGATCTGAGCTCGACAGAAGTGGTGACATGGGCAGAATTGGTCAGAGGAGGGAGGCGGCTCGCGGGGCTGTAGGCGAGTGACGGTGTGGCCAGGCGTTCGGGGTGGCGCGAGCAGGCGTTCGGGGGCGACCTAGCGGGGTGGTGCGCGTGTAACTTCTAAAACCCCAATTTTGGGAAAATATAATGAGAATAAATGAGAGAATAATTTTGAGCATGTTTAGGAATGGAAAAACTATTTTAGCATGATTTTCGACCTTTGCATAAATCAAATAGTAAGTTCAGATGCAAACAACAACTTGGAAGATTTTTTGAGAAAATAAAAAATTGATAAAATCCTTAAAAATTTACACAAGAATCTATACAGTGTCAGAAGCCTCCACAAATATTTTTATAAATTTTGGAGCCTATTTTATAGGTTTGAAAATTTCACAAAGTCTGAGCCTTTTTCTGGAAATTCCAAATTCCATTTGAATTTCCTGCGCGACGATGGGCCAAATATGCCCAACCCAATTCGCTTGCATAGTGCAGCAGCCCACGCCAGCCTTGTTCTCGCCCTCTCGCTGACATGCTGGGTCCACTTGCCAGAGGTTGTCTTCCACCTCTCGCTCTCGCGCGCCAACGCACCATCGCATCACCTGCTCTGTCACTCTCCCATGGTTCGCGATCGGCACCGACATAATCAAGTCTCAACTGCCTTCATCACCTCCGCCAGCCCTTACCCATGCTATCCACCCCACTAACGTGCTATTTTCCCGCATGGACGGAGGAACCCGAGAGCGTTCGCGATTTTCTCACGCGGCCTATGGCATCTCATCGTTATTCTCATGCAATTATCCTAGCTACATAAGCAATAGAGTGTGCATCATCTTCCTCAACTCGCCCACGTTCCATTTTGCGCAAACTTGAGCTTCATCGCTCCTTAGTTATGCGGGAACATGTGCGTCGTCTCCGACGCCAGTGAGCGCGCCTTCTCAGCTCCGTTGCTCTGGTGAGCTTCCTCACCAACGACACTTACATCATTTTGACCCTCAGTCATCACTCACTCTTCTCCTTTACTCGTTGTAGCTCCGGGAGTGTTGTAGCACGATCGCGCTCACCTTCGTCCTCAACTCCAGCATGCACCCGATCTCGCTAACACGTTCCCATCGCTTCGATGAGTTTGGGCTCAACTCCACTGCGTCATCATGTGTTCCATACTATATTGATGCATTTTACCCACTCAATGTAGATAGACTTGCTGAAAATCCAAGCGCCGCTGTCATCTTCCTATCTCATGGCCCCCGCTGACATTTTCATTCTCCTTCGAAATCCGGTGAGCCTTGGACTGATTCCTTGCGTCTACACCATCTCTAGCACATCAGTGAGCTAACACGACACTCCTGGTAGCTTCTCCGCTTGTGGTGGTGCCCTCCTTGGCGCGCCGCCGCCTCGAAAGCCGCCTCAACCCTTCTCTAGCCTCATTTTCTTCACCCTCGTGGTCTTGGTGAGTCACTGGTCCTCATGCAACATCATTTTTCCATAGGCGAGTCCCTAGTGCCCAGAGCCACCCAGGGCGAAGCTATGGTTGCATGCCGTCGGCTCGCCTCCGGTGACCCTTGGTCCCCATGCCCGGTCCATTAGCATCGTCTGGACTCGCTAGGTTCGGTGCATCACTTCTTTAGCCCGGAGGATGCCTCATACGCGAAGTACATCGCAGACTCGAGGCATTCCGCCGCTCCTCACCGCCGTAATGCCTCATCCGACCATCTCTGTCGCCGCCACCATCACCCATAGCTTCGCCTTGCTTTCCTCTTTCCATTCCGCCACTCAATGTTGCCACCCATCACGCCGTTCGCCGCTGGCGAGCTCGGCAAGCCTTCAGTCATGAGCAGCTCTACTCTCCTTACTTCTCTCTCTCTCTGACCAGTGGGATCCACTCGCGTTTAGGATTTAGTTAACACTAAATGATAGTGGTTAAGTATAATGGGTGTATGACATGTGGGACAGTGCGAAAAGTTAAAAAGAAATCTAATTCAAATCGTAATTAGAGTATATGTCACTGACATGTGGGACCACCTATGTTTATAAATAAAAATCCAGAAAATAAAAATTTGAGTCACTAACAAGTAGGCACCATATGTAAGTTAAAAAAATTCAGAAAAATGAAGCTTTTAGCTTAGATGAAAATACGCTTTCTCGGTTGGAAAGCGTAAACCTTAGAAGAACTCAGAGGAGAACACACTTTCTCTATTAGAAAGTGTAAATCTTAGAAAATACGCTTTCGATGTCACTCTTTTATTAATTTCTAAAATTTCAAAACCAAAGCAAATTGAAATGTTAATAACTTTTGCATATGACCTCCAAATCAAATGAATGTTTTTTTTTCTAAATTCATAAAAAATCATGCTTCATCTGAATATATTAAAATATTTAGATTTTCTTGTTGTTGAAATTATTTTTCTATATTTAATTTTCTATCGGTTCTTTTGAATAGACGTCGATACGTCAAATGAAATTTGCAATGATCCTTAATTCTCTTATTCAGAGCAACTTGAGCAAGTAAAGCACCTCCTTTTACCATGTTGATGCAAATATTTTAATTATTGTACTTATTTTTGCAAAATCTATCATGCATGCATGTATTTGTTTTTGCTTAAAATTGATATATTTAGGGATAATAGTAGTTATATTCCTATTCAATGCATGATGCTCCTTGGAATCTTGGTATGCTTACTATTGTAGCCAATAGGTTATGGTTTAAGCAATAGATTATGTCAATTTGGGTATTTTGAGTGCGAATATTTCACAAGTGCTTAGCTGGGCTCTAGATTTGCTAAAATTGGAAAAATGGATGACATGTTGAATATGAGTTTGAGAGATTTTGAAATGATGGTCCAGAGTAGGAATGGAAATTGTTCCTGATTACCCACGTGCCTACGGGTAATTACTATAATGGAGCCAAGCATGGGAGGCTTTCTTTGTCCACGGGCATGAAAATGGGGGCAATTCTCTGCCCATTGGGTAAACGGGTGCAGGCATGGGTAAGCTCTACCCGTGCCCATCACACCCGTTTACCCGTCAAGTCATGCTAACAGGTGGGCTCCATATCATCACTCCATTAGGCATTAGCCCTTACTCGCTAGTCTCCAAATCCTCAAATCCCCCAAACCATCTCCAGATCCAATCCCCAAATCCCACAATCCATCTCATCTCCCCGAGAACTGCTGTTGTCTTGCTTCTCCTCGTGGGCTTGCGGTTGGCTGTCGTCCCCTCCCTGGCCCTCTCCTCCGCCCGGCGCTATGGCTCCATGTTCAGCTTCGGTGACTCCTTCACCGACACTAGTAACAACCCCGTCGCCTTTGGCTGGTACTCCATTTTCGACCCTGTCACGTGGCCCCCTATGGCTCCACCTTTTTTGGCTGCCCCACTGGCCACAACTCCAACGGTCGCCTCGTCCTTGACTTTGTTGGTACGTCCCCGACCCAATCCCCAATCTACCCCCACCGCGGACATCTCCCGACTCCCGCACAGCTGAGCCGCCACCCGTCCGCCTACGCACTGTCCCCGTCCTTGGTGCTACCGGTGAAGGAGGTGGCGGCTCCCGAGAGGCAAAGCGGTGGGCGAGCGCGGGGAGCTGCAGGGAGAGGCCAAGCGACGGGCGCGCGTGGAGGAGCTTGATGAAGGAGAGCATGGAGATTGGTATTCTTGATCTGGTATTCCTCTCCTCCTCTTGAGCTCTACTGATTTCTTGATTTGGAGCCGCGCCGCCGCTTGTCCGTCCATGCTCTCCTCTCCTCCTCTATAGTGTGGTGGGCACACGGGCATGCCCGTGGGCGATGGGTACCCGCGGGTGACGGGCATGGGCGTGGTTCTCTGCTCGTTGCCTTTCGCGGTCATGCCCGTGGGGGAGTTTTGGGTTGGCGGGCATGGGTATGGGCGAGCACTACCCGTGTCTGCTGCGGTCGATTGCCATCCCTAGTCCAAAGGAGTTTACCTATATTATTTTGTATAAAAATAAAAATAAAAACTTAGTTTGTGATGCAGACAAGTTATATTATATTATGAGAAGTGTGAGAGATGTATCTCACAAGTAGATAGAGGGAGATCCTCGTCTGGGTCAATTAAGGACCGAACGCCGGTGCTCCCAATCTAAACCCTAAGCGTACAACCATATATGCCGGTATGGGATGGTCTTAGCTAATTAAGTCATTAAAAATTAGCATAACATATTGATAGGCCGCAGTAGTGCGAACATTACCGTTGTAGGCATGTTCGAAGGGGCTCGATCCCTCCACCGAGGCTTTGGTAACAAAGCTTTCTGACACAATGGTGAATGCCTCAGTGAGACGGGGTGTAAAGGCTTCGACGCGCTCTAGACTGCTTACCAAACGATAGTGAGAGGTGGTATCGACAGATACCAAATAAACTAGAGAATTCATATGCTGTGAGTAAAGTGTACACCTCTCCAAAGTGTAAATATATTTAAATAACTGTGTTTTCGGTCATGAGCGTGCTTGGTGCGGTCCATCGGGTATAGTCTTGGTTTTTGCAAAAATGGTTCTTGATGGAAAAACAAGGGAAGGGTTTTGTTGTTGATATTTGAGTTGAGTGCCATGTCCATGGCTGAAAGTAAGATGTTGATCACAGTCGAGAAGGGTTACGATTTATTATTTATCAAGTACTTACTTGTTGATTCTTTAATTACTTAACTGCTCTTTAAATTCCATTGCAAATTACTATGTATTGATATGACAAATAAAACTTACTTAATGCTGAAAATAACTTGTAGTATAGATCCTCATCCCATGTTAGCCATGCATATATATAAAGTTTATGATATACTATAAGTCTTGCTGAGTACGCAATATACTCAATCTTGCTTAAATTGTTGTTCAGAGATAGAGGATGAGCCTATGCCAGACGACACGTTCTTTGCACCTAGTACCGGAGGGTTCGGTGACGGGTCTTTATAGGTCTTATTCCTTGTCGGTTACTTGAGGATTTGGATGGGTATGCCGCTGGACTTTTGCATCTAAGTTATTATATTTCCGCTGCTACTTCTGATACTTGAGCTTTTATTTTGCTGGTCGGCCTTTGTGATGTAAACTTTGTAATCACTTAAGTTATGTACCATATTTATTTTATGTTGTATGTATGTATATATGGATATGTATACCAATGTTGTGGATATGTGTACTAGCTACTGATTATGAGACTAGTACGGTACACATACAAGGATTTTGGGTATTCAAATCCTATGGCCCGACAGCGCAATGGCGCAGTAGGGCGGAGGCACGGGCCGTCAGTCGGGGCCGGCATTCGACGGTGTGAGGAAGAGGAGGCACGGGGGATACGAAGCTAGGGTTGGGGAGCTGCGGGAGCGTGACCGAATGGGGTGAGAGGGCTGGGCTGAAGGGTTTTATACTAGGTGGGATGTAGGTAAATAACCCCAACTCTAGTGGCATCCTCAGAAGACAAGCTCGCCAAAGCTATGGGAAGCTACTCCGGGGGGCTTCCACACGTTGTAAATGGCTTCTGGTTTCAAGAAAAGCGGCTGGATAATGCCGACTGTTTGGGACGGATTCTGACTTTTACAAGCGAAAAGCCGAAGCCGAAACTGTCCCAAAGAGACCCTACGCTAGAGGTGAAATTGTTTTTCTATCTGCGCTTTCCATTTCACCACCAAAATGACCAAGCCCCTGATAGCCATTCATGATTCATGTGCTGTGATGCACATTGACCACACTAAGGATTCACCCTTATTTGGTTATTATGCACTTCTATCAGACTACATGTTTCTTGCCTATACATGTTGGACACTATTACCCTGCAACCTGTTATGCCCCGGTCTATATCATCCATGAACTTATATAGCTACCACATTTTGCTTAAGAATTCCCCTTCATTTTGTGATTCTGCACTTCTATCAGACTACATGTTTCCTGCCTATACATGTACGACACTAATACCCTGCAACTTGTTATGCTTGGTCTATATCATCTATGAACGTATATAGCTACTATCGTAGGGACAGTCCCACTGACCCCAACGACCCGATGAAGCCCGCAAGGCCTCTCGAAGTCTATGAGCCGAAGGCGTGACCCAGAGTCCCTAAGGGATACCAAGTACACCTTTGGGAGTACCCTGGAGCCCACATGAAGGCCATCAGGAGGCCCGCGAGGGCCAACAGGTGGAGGCACGACAGGGGACCTCACCGAGTGTACCAAGGCATACCTTCGGAGAGGCTTCAAAGGTGGTGCTAAGGTTTCCGAAAGACCGCTGAGCACTGCGAACCTATGAGTCAGGAGCTACACGGGGCCACCTCAGGGGCACTGAAGGTTGTCTGGGGCCCCTCGGCCTAGGGACATCCCACATGGTGCGAAGGGCGGATAATATCGAGTGGACCGAGCGCATCAGCAAGATGAACCAAGATCAGAGAGGTCGTCCACTATAAGCCGAAGGCTACGCATAGGGGAAGGAAAAGCCCCTGCAGTCCCTATAGGAGTAGGGTCTTTTTAGGGGCAGATCTGTAATATCATTTACCCAGTCGGAAAACTATAAATAACCGCCTCCCCATGTAATAAGGGAGATCTTTTTTGAAAAAAAGATAATTAATACATATTTACTTCTCTTAACAACCGGTCTCCTTCGAAGATCCCTCGTAATTATCGAGAGTCCCCTTTTATACTGTGTATCCCTCTTTGCTACGACAGCTACCACATCTTGCTTTTGCCACGCTGTATATTCAGTTGGTGTGAAAGGCTATGATTTTCATTGCTAACTGAAAACAAAAGCAACATCATGCTACGCTACGATGTGGCTTACAGCTTTAAGGCAAACTCAGCATCTTGCAAGACTGGGTGTGGCTTTACGGAGTAATCCCTCCGGTTAGTAAAAACAAATCGTTTTGGATTGTGAGTAGTAAAATTTTAAAAACTTTAGTTATTGATATTTTTTAAAAAATATTTAGATTATATATATAAAAATTATGTGTGTAGATTAGTCTCGGAAAGCACTTTCATAACGTTATAATTGTATTAGGTTTTAAAAATAATTATAATAGTAATTAGTGATCAAAGTTATATTTTAAAGGCTATATCTAGGGATGTCAATTGTGCCCGATTACAGCGTGCCCGCGGGCGAATACCCTAATAGAGGCGGGTATGGACGTCTTTCTTTGCCCACGGGCATGAAAACGGGTACAATTCTTTGCCCATCGTGTAAACGGGTATGGGCATGGGTAAGCTCCACCCGTACCCGCTTCGCCCGATTACCCGTAATATACCCACATGTGTAAGGAACTATGTCAATTTGTATTTGTATTTTATTTGTTGAACTTGATTAGTTGTCTTGTCGAACGTGATATGTGAATTGTGATGAACTTTATTAGTTGTTGAATGCGTGATGTACCATTGATGTGTGAATTATGATAAACTTGTTGTATGCATTGCTCGTGGGTAACGAGCATGTCCACGGTTGATGGGTACCTGTAACATCCCAATTTTCAGAGCTTTAAAAATCTTTTAAATATTAGTAGCAAGAAAATTCATCATTTGGATTTATTTGAATATTAATTTAAAAAGCTTAATATGGACTTTAAGGACAAATTGATTTAATGTGCTTAATCCCAACATCAACAATTGTCAAAACTATTTTATTTAGATTCTATATGCTTGGTTATATTTTATAGAATTTTACGGAATTTTCCAAAGTCATTTGCTATTTTCTAATTGCTATTTGCATTTTCTGGATTTATTTAAAGAAAAACATATTTTAAATCCTTGAACGATCTTGGGCGAAGCCCAAGACTATTCCTCGCCTCGGCCCTCCATGACCCATTCCGCCTTGAGCGGCGGATCTCCGCCGCGTGTCCCCTTAGCGCGATCGCACGCGTCACTGCGCCCGCCTCGCTCGCTCCCGGCCCTTGGATCCCGTCGTCCGGTTATCGCCGCGCGCGCGCGCCTCGCCTCGTCTCTCATCAAGTGGGACCGCCGAGGCATCGTCTTTGCCACACCCCTTCGTCCGAGCAGCTGCTGGCGACAAGTGGGTCCCACGGCTCTTGTTCATCGTCTCCGTCGGGACTTCGTTCGAATCTTCCGCGCCGCCGCCCCTCGACATGGATTCTAGGGTTTCTCGGCCCTATTTAAAGCGCGCCCGTGTCACGAGGATCGCATCCACTTCGCCGCCTTCGCCTGACCTCTAACCCTAGATCGTCGTCGTTTGCGGAATCGAAGCTTCAACCTCGGCCGCCGTGAGCCTCTTCGGCCGGATTGCGCGCGACCACGGTGAGCTTCACCGCCACCGAGCCCACCCCGAGTTCGTCTCGCCAAGGGCAACCCGTGCGCCGCGTTCGTTGCCACAGGAAGCCCTACCTCGCCGTCGCCGCCATCGGCCGCACCATTCTCGCCGCTCCTCGTGTCGCCGCCGCCCGTTACGGTCATCTCCGGCAAGAAGCGACAGCGTCACCGAAATCGCCAGTCGCCGAGTCCAGGCGCACCTCGCCACCGCCGAGTCGCCGTCATCCGCCGCGTCCGTGGTCGCCGGAGTGTCGCCGTCGTTTTGCCTCCGTGGCGCCCGTGTGCGACCACCTCATCCTCGATCTTTGGCGTGTCACTGCGTGGCGCCACATCGGCGCCGCGTGGCTCGATCCACCGCCACCTCACTTCGGCTCGGTGAACCCGGTCACCGCGTGGTAGAGAGAGGCGTGATGGGTCCCACTGTCGATTTTCTTTAAATTTAATTCCTTTTCCGAAATTCTCGGTGGCGCAAGCATTGCGCAATAATTCGATTTTCCTTTATAAAATTAATTCGGAAATTCGAGAAAATCTAATTTAGGGTTTTATTGATTTTCCAATCTTCCAAAGCCCATATCTTTTGCATCAAAGTCCAATTGAGCCCATTCAAATTTATAAATTTATATAAAATTCAGATCTATTTAATTATGAATTTTATTTAATTTTTGGAGTTTGTTTTGCCTCTGTTATTTATTTGTTTTGTTTCTTTTGTCTCGTTTGCAGTAGGCGTCGATACTTGAGAATTTTGCGAGAAGAAGGAGCACCTCAAGACCAAGACCAATATCTAGATCTATTCCAAGGCAAGTTATACCTTTGATCATTTTGAACCCAGTTTTAAAATACTTTGTTTCAATGTATTGCATTCTATTTCAAGTATTTATTTAAATGCTTTTGGGTGTAGTTATTAATCCAAATTGTTATGCCACCTTGTCTATTGTATACCATGATCTTTTGTCACCCTAGGTTGGTTAATAATTAGTTGGTATTATCGTAGCACCAGCGTGGGTTGGTTAGATACGATTAGGCCGCTTAGCCATGCCACAGTAATCATTCCATGTGAGAGTTGCAATTATAAACTTGACTAAGTGATTATGGGCGTGTGATGAATCTGTGTGTCTTTGTGTGCTATTACTCGTTGATGGCATGTGTTGCACTTAATCAACGAGGTGGGAAAAGATTTAGGCGAGGCAAGTGGTGGATTACGTGTGAATGGTGGAGTGTGTGCTTATGAAACTTTGTAATTTGGGTTAAAGCGGAAGTCTTGCCTTAGTCAATTAAGGACTTAACTTTGTGCGCCATTGAGCTGGGCCTTCTTATGCGACCACATGCCTAGTATGGGTGGGCGACTTAGTAAGTTATGGAGTCTTGACATTGACAACTCGGGTTGTATTTAAGCTATGTGATGGGTTTGGAGGTGTGATATGTCACATCGCGGGACGATTCATTGCATCCTGTCCAATGGTGTGTGTCGTTCCAAGGTGTGTGTACAAATTGGACGGCGATAAAGCACACCAGAGTGTCATTGTTTGAGATGAAGTCTCGAAAGGTTTTGTTGTGATCAACTCGATCCGGTTGGTTTCATCGTGTGGGTAAAGTGTACAACCTCTGCGAGTGTTTAAATCAATCTATTCGAATAGCCGCGTCCTCGGTTATGGACATGCTCGGGAATTTCACACGAGGGTAGATTTTCATAAAACAATTGGGAAGGTTCATTTGTGTGAGATAACTTGGGCATTGTGTGAATAACTTGATTAGGCTGTGTGTCCTTTGTGAAATCAATTGTTAAATTATTATTGTCTAGTTGTTTTGAATTACGCTTTCAATCTATTATTTGTATTCAATTGCAAATGTTGCATTTACGCAAAATAACCACGAAGCCATTCCTTTGGAATAAGTCATCATGTATAAATGCATTACGTGGTATGACTTGCGAGTGCGGTGTGTACTCACTCTTGCTAAATAAATCAACGAAGTGGAGGAGTCGTCTTTGCTTTTGAAGAGGAGTTCTCGAAGGTTGAGCGTTAGGGTCTTGATCGATCGGTTGCTGTGGTAAATTGATGGGAGCCACCGGAGTTTATTTCGTTTCATTGCGATTTAATTCTTTATTGTCGACCTTGCATGGCTTAATAAATGTAACACTCGACCATAAGGTCCCAACAGTTAATTGTTATTTAAAGTACTTGTTTATTCTTATATTCGTTGTATGGATGTGATATTTCATCAATGTTGACCTTGTGTGCACTAGCGTGATCTGGACTAGTGCGAGAATACACAGAGGGTCAGATTTGCATATTTGGGTCCCGCAGAGGTGGTATCGAGCCATCTTGGTGTAGGTCTTGACCCTAGTTAGATTGGCGTTCTTAGTGAGTCCAAACTATTTTCTAAAGCAAAATTAACTTGCAAGATTAATTGAACTCTTTAACTCATCTCATGTCTCTCTTGACTCAACTCTGCAAATTCTTTCTCTCCCATTTGTTTTAAAGTTGTTTTCATATCCTTGTCCATCTTGACGGATGCCTCGTCTTGAGTTATGGAGGCGCAAGGAGGACTTGCTTGGCGAGCTTTGGAAGTTGCTACAAGTACTTGGAGGTTCGATCGTCCATTGTACCGTGGCGGTGCTTGGATTGTGAGCGGTAGAGATCGTGGAGTGATCGCCATTTGACCATCTACGCGCGAAAGACACCAAGGCAAGCAAACCATTGAACATCTCGGCTCGAAGGAGTATTTGGATTGAAGCAATCCAGAGTCTTCGCGCTTGCCATCCCGAGGATCGCAACATCTACTCTCGAGAGCTTCGTGACACGCTTTTCGTTATCATCCCGCACATCCGGCGTGGATCTTGCTTGCACGTTTTCCGTCTACGGAAGGAGAAGACAACGCCACCGTCGTGCATCTCGCCCGATTCGCGGCACGCTCGGGAGGAATCGTTGGAGTTAGCGCTCTGAGTGGAGTGTACCTATGAGACTCTTGAGTGAAGAAAGGATCGCCATATTAGAAGAAACTCTTTATGGGCGACACGAAGAAGATCGAAGAGAAGACCGAGAAGAAGGCGATGGACCACCAACCGAAAGGGCCAGCAGAGCCGAGAGCTTACCAGCGAAGACTGCACGGTGGACACTGCTCCTATTGCACCATCCCGGGACATCGGGATCGGTTTGCGAGGATGCCACTCACTTCGAGTCTCTGGCGGCGGAGCACCGTCAAAGTGCGGAGGCTATTTGATTGAGTAGTCTGTTCGCGTTGTTTGAGCTTAGCCGATTTATGTCTTGAGTCGCCCTTTAGGCGTAGTTTTGTGTGCTTAAGTTCGTCCTTATTTTTGTGTGCAAGTATGAGTGCAAAGGCCCTTAGGCATTTGTTGCAAGCCATACTATTATCTTAATCAATATAAGAGTTTGATTGAGCTTTCTTAAAATATGTTGTTGGGTTTTACCTACCCGCTTAGTTCTACAACTTATCTCGTGCTTGCTACCTTATCTAACCCTTGGAGATTCACGGATGGTTCGGACTCGTCAAGGCTGCGCAAGTGGTTCCGATACTCGATGTCGGAAGGGCGGAGCAAATCCCGGAGGAGCAATTCCACCACAAGCACCTTGATCGATCTGCGAATTTTGGAGCATTCATGGCGGCTCAAACCGGTGATGTACACCATGATGAACGGATCAAGCTATGAATAATCGAACAACAACAATCGACATCACAATGGAGCCCCGGTTGCTCATGGTCACAATGGATCATCCAAGTTGGCGGAGTTTATGAGGACCCGTCCACCAACCTTTTACGGACATGTCTCACGGTGAAGGCGATGATTGGCTACGTGTTATTGAGAGAAAATCTGCGATCACTCAATGCGGCGATCATGAAAAGTTACATGCGCCTCTCACGGATGGAAGGCATTGCCGTGAATGGTGGGAAAACTTCTGCGGCGCATGGAGCGCCGCAAGATATTACTTGGGAAGAGTTCACAACCGCCGCCCGATATCATGTGCGGAAGGAATTATGGATCGAAGAAGGATGAATTCCGTGCTCTAAAGCAAGGAGGAATGTCGGTGATCGATTACCTCAACAAGTTCTCTCAACTTGCTCGATATCTTTGCAGAAGATGTAAGCCACCGACAAGGCTCGTCAGTCGTTTTACGAAAGGATTGAACACTGGACTTCAAGTCAACTTGATCGCCCACACCTTTCACGATTTTCAAGAGTTGATCAACAAGGCTTTGATTCTAGAGGATAAGCGTAAGGAATTGGAAGATCATCGTAGCGCGAGAATGGCTCGACAAGGAAGTCACCAACCCGACTAAGGGCAAGAATGATTCCACCGCGGTTTAGCCGTTTTCCACCACGAGTTACGCGGACCACTGCACCAACTTCAACACCTCGCCCGATTGCTCGAAATTTCGCAACCTGCGCGATCAACCCCAATCCGATAAGCAACCCACGAGATACAACGAGTTTGCTTTACAGCCGTCGGCCGGGGCATTTCGCCAACCGATGTCCGCAAAATGGGACTATCACTCCGATGCGTTTCAACCTTGGGAACACACGGCCAAGACACGGTACAAGGCAACCATCAAGGAACTTCTCAAGCTACGGTCAATCCGAGGAGCACCGCCATCGATGGTCGAGGCCGTGTCAACCACGTCACTCTAGAAGGAGCCCAAGAAGCACTGACGTTGTCTTGGGTAAGTTCTAGTAAATTCGAGACTGCATCGATTACATTTGATTACGGAGCTTCGCATTCGTTTGTTTGGAATTTTTGCAACTAAGAACAAATTGGAAGTTATGCATCTTAAGCATACTCTGTTAGTCCAATACCTGGAGCGAGCTAAGTTCTAAAGTTGGATGTTTAGGAGTTAGGCTACTCATAGTTGGAGTTGAGTTTCTAGCCAACCTAATAGTTCTAGACACTCGGACCATCGATGTCATCCTTGGTATGGATTGGTTATCCAAACATAAGCGATGCTAGATTGTGGCGAAGAGCGTGACAATTGAGGATACCACGGGAAAGAAAGTAGAATTTCTAGCCACCTCGATGCGTGATGGACATTTGGTAGTCAACGATCGAAGGCGGTTTCTTTGGAAGGCGTACACGTAGTCGAGAGATTACGGACGTATTTCGGAAGAATTACGAGAATGCCACCGGACCGTGACATTGAGTTTGTCATCGATCTAGTGCGAGAACGGCACCAATTTCCAAGAGACCCTATCGGATGCGGTCGATGAACTTGTGGAAATGAAGAAGCGGATAGAAGAACTCTTGGAGAAAGGTTTTGTAAGACCTAGTTAAATCGCCATGGGGAGCACCAGTTTTGTTCGTCAAGAAGAAAGATGGAAGTATGAGAATGTGTATCGACTATCGTTCTCTCAACGAAGTCACCATCAAGAATAAGTACCCATTGCCCAGAATAGATGATTTGTTCGACCAGATGAAAGGAGCCGGAGTATTCTCCAAGATCGATCTACGATCGAGTTACCATCGATTAAAGATTTGTCCTAAGGATGTACCAAAGACCGCTTTCTCAACCCGGTATGGACATTATGAATTTTTAGTCATGTCTTTTGGATTGACCAATGCCCCTGCCTATTTCATGAACATGATGAACAAAGTATTCATGGAATATTTGGATAAGTTCGTGGTAGTATTCATTGATGATATTTTGGTATACTCAAAGTCAGAAGAGGAACATACAGAACATTTGAGATTAATCCTAGAGAAGCTCAGAGAACATCAGTTGTATGCCAAGTTCAGCAAGTGTGACTTTTGGAAGAAGAAAGTTGATTTTCTCGGTCATGTGATGACAGCCGAAGGAGTAGCAGTTGACCCCGGGAAGGTTAAAGCTGTAATGAATTGGGAGCAGCCCAAGACGGTTACTCAAATTCGTAGTTTCTTGGGAATGGCAGGATACTATCGTCGTTTCATTGAAGGATTCTCAACGATTGCTAAGCCTCTTACGCAATTATTGAAGAAAGAGAAGAAGTACATTTGGACTGACTTGTGAAGGAAGTTTTCAAGAATTGAAGAAGCGTCGACTTATTGATGCTAGTTTTGGGATATTAGTAAGGATTTTGATATCTCTTGTGATGCTTAGCGTCAAGGATTAGGATGTGTCCTTATGCAAGAAGGAAGAGGCGCCGCTTATGCGTCAAGGCAATTAAGGCCTCATGAAGAGAACTATCCTACCCATGATTTGGAACTAGGCTGCTTGTAGTGCATGCCTTGAAGATTTGGCGTCATTATCTCATCGGTGTCATTTGTAAGTCTACAGCATCATAAGAGCACAAGTACATATTCACTCGATCGATTTGAACATGAGGCAGAGAAGATGGTGGAATTAATAAAGGATTATAATCTTGGAATCCATTACCATCTGGTAAGGCCAATGTAGTTCAGATGCCTTTGAGTCGCAAAAGCTCTTGCAATGCTCTGGAAGCAAAAGAGTTGTGTTGAGAACTTGGGAGGAATTCCGAAGCTACTGACTAGAAGTTGTTAGGAAGGATTTGTGGCCAATTTGGAAGCAGTCTACTCGGAGAAGCAGTTCGTGAAGCTCAACCTAAGGATTACGAGTTTGTTGACCTCAAGAAGAAGAGGCGTAAGGAAAATTTAAAGACTTCACCATAGATGATCGGGATATATTGTGGATCAATGGGCGTATCGTATGCAGGATATTGATGGTTTAAGACAAGCGATTACGAAGAAGCCCATGACTCAAAGTATTCAATTCACCACGGAAGCACTAAGATGTATCGGGATGTTAAGAATAAGTTTTGGTGGCCAAACTTAAAGCGAGGCGTTGCGAGTTCGTTGCTTTATGCGGCGTGTGTCGAAAGTAAAGGCCGAACATCGAGACCAGGCGAGATTGCTACAACCGTGAAGATACGAGAATGGAAGTGGGAAGAGATCGGTATGGATTTTATTACGGATTACCCAAGACTCAATCGAGTTATGATTCGATTTGGGTAATAGTGGATCGTTTGACTAAGGTTGCCCATTTCTTGCCACCAAAACCACTTACTCGAGAGACCGCTTGGCGGAATTGTATATGTCAAAATCGTCGATGCGCGCGGTGTGCCTAAGAAGATAGTGTCGGATCGAGGATCTCAATTCACCTCTCGTTTTTGGCGAGTCTACATGAAGCCACAGGAACTCATCTAAATTTGATCTTGCTTATCATCCACGACGGATGGACCGGTGAAAGAGTCAACGAGATATTAGAAGATATGTTAAGAGCACGTGCCTTAGCTAATGCTACGGTTGGGATAAAAGTTTGCCGTATCACGAAATTCTCGTACAACAACGATTATCAAGCCGTTTGCAGATGTCACCATTTGAAGCTCATGCGGTCGTACTGCGAACTCCGTTGAATTAGTCGAGGCAATGAGCGTGTAGTGTTCGGGCGGATATCATTGAGAAGCGAAGAACAAGTTGCTATGATCGAGAGAGGTTAAAGATAGCCAGTCCGAGCAAAAGAGTTATGCCGATAATCGTCGTCGTGACCTCAACTTTGAACGAGAGGATTTTGTGTATCTTGAGTTACTCCGCTCGAGAGGTGTTAAGAGATTCCACACCAAAGGAAGCTTGCTCCAAGGTATGTGGGTCCATTCAAGATTTTGGGCGCCGTGGAGAAGTTGCGTACCGATTGGAGCTACCACGATCGTTAGCGAGTGCATGATGTCTTTCATGTCTCTCGGTGAAGAAGTGTCTTCGTGTGCGGAAGAGCGAACCGTTGGAGTCAATTGAATCAAGGAGGATCTCACGTACAAAGAAGCGACTGTCGAGATTTTGGATGTCGCAGAGCGCGCGCACGAAGCAAGGCTGTTCATTTACGCAAAGTCGGTGGAGTAACCACTCGGAAGGAGAAACAACGTGGGAGCGTGAAGAAGAGTTAAAAGCCGAGTTCCTAGCCTTTTCTCTAGCTAGCGTAATCTCGGGGCGAGATTCGTTTAAGGGGAGGTTTGTAACATCCCAATTTTGAGCTTTAAAATCTTTTAAATATTAGTAGCAAGAAAATTCATCATTTGGATTTATTTGAATATTAATTTAAAAAGCTTAATATGGACTTTAAGGACAAATTGATTTAATGTGCTTAATCCCAACATCAACAATTGTCAAAACTATTTTATTTAGATTCTATATGCTTGGTTATATTTTATAGAATTTTCTGAAATTTTCCAAAGTCATTTGCTATTTTCTAATTGCTATTTGCATTTTCTCGATTTATTTAAAAGAAAAACATATTTTAAATCCTTGAACGATCTTGGGCGAAGCCCAAAGCCTATTCCTCGCCTCGGCCCACTCCATGACCCATTCCGCCTTGAGCGGCGGATCTCCGCCACGTGTCCCCTAGCGCGATCGCGACGCTTCGCGCTGCGCGCGCGCTCGCTCGCTCCCGCCCTTGGATCCCGTCGTCCGGTTCTGCTTCGCCCGCGCGCTCTCGCCTCGTCTCTCTGTCAAGTGGGACCGCCGAGGCATCGTCTTTGCCACACCCCTTCGTCCGAGCTGCCGTGACAAGTGGGTCCCACCTCTTGTTCATCGTCTCCGTCGGGACTTCGTTCGAATCTTCGCGCGCGCCGCCGTCCTCGACATGGATTCTAGGTTTTCGGCCCTATTTAAAGCCGCGCCCGTGTCACGAGGATCGCATCCACTTCCGCCGCCTTTACGCCTGACCTCTAACCCTAGATCGTCGTCGTTTCGCGGAATCGAAGCTTCAACCTCGGCGCGCCGTGAGCCTCTTCGCCGGATTAACGCGACCACCGGTGAGCTTGGCCGCCACCGAGCCCACCCCGAGTTCGTCTCGCCAAGGGCAACCCGGTGCGCCGTTCGTTGCCACAGGGAAGCCCTACCTCGCCGTCGCCATCATCGGCACCGCTCGCGCTCCTCGTGTCGCCGCCGCCGTTACGGTCATCTCCGGCAAGAAGCGACCGCGTCACCGAATCGCCAGTCGCGACCGAGTCCGAGCGCACCTCGCCACCGCCGAGTCGCCGTCATCCGCCAGATCCGTGGTCGCCGGAGTGTCGCCGTCGTTTTGCCTCGTGGTGCGCCACGTGTGCGACCACCTCATCCTCGATCTTTGGCGTGTCACTGCGTGGCGCCACATCGGTAGCCGCGTGGCTCGATCCACGCCACCACTCACTTCTCGGCTCGGTGAACCCGGTCCGCGTGGTAGAGAGGCGACGATGGGTCCCACTGTCGATTTTCTTTTAAATTTAATTCCTTTTCCGAAATTCTCGGTGGCGCAAGCATTGCGCAATAATTCGATTTTCCTTTATAAAATTAATTGGAAATTCGAGAAAATCTAATTTAGGGTTTTATTGATTTTCCAATCTTCCAAAGCCCATATCTTTTGCATCAGAAGTCCAATTGAGCCCATTCAAATTTGTAAATTTATATAAAATTCAGATCTATTTAATTATGAATTTTATTTAATTTTGGAGTTTGTTTTGCCTCTGTTATTTATTTGTTTTGTTTCTTTTGTCTCGTTTTGCGAGTAGACGTCGATACTTGGGAATTTTGCGAAGAAGGAGCACCTCAAGACCAAGACCAATATCTAGATCTATTCCAAGGCAAGTTATACCTTTGATCATTTTGAACCCAGTTTTTAAAATACTTTGTTTCAATGTATTGCATTCTATTTCAAGTATTTATTTAAATGCTTTTGGGTGTAGTTATTAATCCAAATTGTTATGCCACCTTGTCTATTGTATACCATGATCTTTTGTCACCCTAGGTTGGTTAATAATTAGTTGGTATTATCGTAGCACCAACGTGGGTTGGTTAGATACGATTAGACTGCTTAGCCATGCCACGAGTAATCATTCCATGTGAGAGTTGCAATTATAAACTTGACTAAGTGATTATGGAACGTGTGATGAATCTGTGTGTCTTTGTGTGCTATTACTCGTTGATGGCATGTGTTGCACTTAATCAACAGGGTGGGAAAAGATTTAGACTGAGGCAAGTGGTGGATTCTGTGTGAATGGTGGAGCTGTGTGCTTATGAAACTTTGTAATTTGGGTTAAAACTGGAAGTCTTGCCTTAGTCAATTAAGGACTTAACTTTGTGCGCCATTGAAATCGGCCTTCTTGTGCGACCACATGCCTAGTATGGGTGGGCTGACTTAGTAAGTTATGGAGTCTTGACATTGACAACTCGGGTTGTATTTAAGCTATGTGATGGGTTGGAGGTGTGATATGTCACATCGCGGGACGGTTATTTGCATCCTGTCCAATGGTGTGTGTCGTTCCAAGAGTACGTGTGTACAAATTGACTACAGATAAAGCACACCAGAGTGTCATTGTTTGAGATGAAGTCTCTGAAAGGTTTTGTTGTGATCAACTCGATCCGGTTGGTTTCATCGTGTGGGTAAAGTGTACAACCTCTGCGAGTGTTTAAATCAATCTATTCGAATAGCCGCGTCCTCGGTTATGGACATGCTCGGAATTTCACGAGGGTAGATTTTCATAAAAACAATTGGGAAGGTTCATTGTGTGAGATAACTTGGGCATTTGTGTGAATAACTTGATTAGGCTGTGTGTCCTTTGTGAAATCAATTGTTAAATTATTATTGTCTAGTTGTTTTGAATTACGCTTTCAATCTATTATTTGTATTCAATTGCAAATGTTGCATTTACGCAAAATAACCACGAAGCCATTCCTTTGGAATAAGTCATCATGTATAAATGCATTACGTGGTATGACTTGCGAGTGCGGTGTGTACTCACTCTTGCTAAATAAATCAATGAAGTGGAGGAGTCGTGCTTTGCTTTTGAAGAGGAGTTCTCTGAAGGTTGAGCGTTAGGGTCTTGATCGATCGGTTGCTGTGGTAAATTGATGGGAGCCTACCGAGTTTATTTCGTTTCATTGCGATTTAATTCTTTATTGTCAGCCTTGCATGGCTTAATAAATGTAACACTCGACCATAAGGTCCCAACAGTTAATTGTTATTTAAAGTACTTGTTTATTCTTATATTAGTTGTATGGATGTGATATTTCATCAATGTTGACCTTTGTGTGCACTAAGCGTGATCTGGACTAGTGCGAGAATACACGAGGGTCCAGATTTGCATATTTGGGTCCCGACAGTACCCACAGACGGCGATGCATTATTCGCGGGTAAACGGGTATGCCCACGGGCGATGGGTATCCGCGGGCGACGGGTATAAGTGAGGTTTTTTGCCCGTCATCCTTCGCGGGTATGTCCGTAGGGGGAATTCGGGGTCGCGGGTATGGATATGAGCGAATACTACCCGTACCCGCCGCGCTCAATTGCCATCCCTAGTGTCCAAAATAACTTTTTTTTTTAAACGAGAGGAGCAGTATATAACAGAACGGCCTCGCTCATTGTGTTAAATGCGAAGCCAATGTAGTAATCTTGTAAGCTCAACTACCTCTTTTTTATTTAAAAGACTCTTGTGAGCCCTACTACCTTAATTAGCTTGTTGCTGTGCTAGGTGCCCAATTTGTGTAGCTTTGCAAGCAAAGATGTCTGAAAAATAAATAAATGTTGTATGGATGGGCCGCGGCCAGAAAATGACCAGAGATTCCCAATAAGGCCGTTGTACCTTGCGGCCGGCCTATTATACGTGCTTTTGGGCTGCTTTCACTTTCTCAATTTTACAGCTCTTCACCGAAGTCGCAATGACCAGCAGAGAAATCGAAGAGACTGGCAAGATCCATAGTTCTTCAGCCTTTCGCATGTTCAGACCAGTTCACCGGATCCCCCCCCCCCCCCCCTCTTTTCTTTTCCACCAGCCCCGACGATCGCTCTAAATCGCCGGAGTGCAATCGCGAGAGTGACACCGGAGAACACGTGCAGTCCTCCCACTGCAGTCACACTCCCACGCTGTCGTCGTCAGTGGATCCAATACATATCTCGCTCTCAATCAAGTGATCCGATCTCTCCCTCCAAATCAAGGTGAGTACAGTGCATGGCCTGTTGATCTTAACTCCGAACAGTGCATTCGCTGGCCATTTCTCTCCTTAAAACACACGTCAGATTGGCAGCTCAGCTCACAGGTGATCTCGTCCTACTTCCTCCCAGCATGTCCGGGCAGGAAATCTGAAAATGTGATGCATGTAGCATACGTGCACACACACATTAATTGTTGGCCTGTCATGGTGGGCCCAACCAAATGGCCAGGCAATGCGTGAGATCGATCAACAGAGCATGAAAGAAGAAAGCACATTTATGTCTGATATTGTTCGTGCAGCTCTGTGTGATACCCTAGCTAGCTAGACAGACAGATGCTATTATTGCGATGACAGTATATGCCCATGCATTCATGCTGTGACAAAACCTCATCGATCGATCGATCGATCCGGCCCTTAGATCTGGTGTGTGCATAACATTTTCTTTTTTCCTTTCTTGTTATATTAAGATCTTATTTGGTTAGTGGAAAAATCCATCCATAAGAGAAACAATCCAAAGGAGGATCGAGATTGGGTTGATCCCCTCTCTCTCCACTCAATCCCCACTCAACCCTCTTCCACCTATCTTAGGGGGATTAGAGCAAAGGTTGCATGTTTGGATATGGTTGGATTGAGAGAGATAACACTTATTTAAAATTTTGAATTCATAAAATATTCCAAAAATTCGAAATAAAAATAGTAAAAATGTGAAAAACAGTATAGAGAAATTCAAAAAATAGTCCAGAAAATTCTCAAATAACCAGAAATTTCCGAAAACAATAAAAAAAACAAAATACCAATACTATGTTCCAGTTTAGAACAAATGTCAAATCAAAATGTCATCTACAGTGCAATCCAATTGCTTGGATATGGGTAAACAAATACCAAAATCTTGATCATCATCTATCTCAAATTGAACTGTTTTCAATTCCAAAATGATCACCATATATTCTAGGCATTCAGTCCACTAGCACTATGTTGCAGTTTAGAACAAATACCAACAGTTTGGCTGATATCATCACAAGATTAAAGTATTTCATATTACAAATTGTCTCGTACAAAAAAAAAGATTGCTCATCTAATATCTCAAACTATAATTTCAATTCAGGAACTACCATTCAATCAACGAATCATCAAGCTTTGCATTCAATGCTTTTCTGAAGAAGAATTTTGAAAGATAATAGAATGAATTGTATACCAAATCCTGCAGCTAACGAGCATACTATACTGAGCATACCAAATCCTGAACTAAAGATATGAAAGCAGTATGATATTAAACCAAATTCTTTGTTGGAGGAGGGAAATCAACTATACTGATCAGTCAAACTTTGAAAGATAACTAAATCATAATCAACTAATCACACTGCTAGAGCAAATTTTCTTGTTTCAACAGTACATTACATGCAAATATTATGAACATTTGGAGCAAACATCACATTTTCCCACCAAAAGCAAGATAACAGGTACAAGAATCTTGAGCACAAAAAAGGGGGAAAGCATAGAATGGGAATCGACATGTCAAAAACATGCTGAAAGACCTGATTCTTTAGAATCTAGAAGCTCAAATCAGGACGGGAACTCCACAAATACATTTGAATGTCAAGAAAAAAAATGAAAAGGGAAGCAGTTCAAGTCAGATCCAGTGCCTCATGATGTGGGGAAAATACATTCTTTTAAAAGTAAAGGTGCATCCAATTGGTTCTAAGTAAACTTGAAATAATCCTATCCTTTTGGTAAAAAGATATAAAGGGATGGATCCATCATTGCTAAACAAATAGAAATATTTCTTCTGCCAATTCCACAGATCCGTACAAGAGAGATCACAACCACACAAACCAATCACTGAAAATCACAGTACGTAGAAACATGAGGCAAAGCTTCCCAAGAACAAATCACACCTTAAGCCCAAGATTTTCCTAGAAATCACTCATGTCCTCAACTTAAGCAAAACCCAAAAGCATCTCCAGATCATACCACAACAGCTAAAAGTTATATCTTTCCAAAATCATTTTAACTTAGCAAAGCCCAAAAGCAACTCCAGATCATACCATAAAGCTCATATATTAGCTCAAAATCATTTTAAAAAAATCCGGTTTGAGGGGAACCTGAAAGATGATATCATTTTAACTTAGGAAACTTCAGAGTCCCCATGGATAGATCTGACCGGATACAAACTCTAGAAATCGTAGTAGTAGTAGTAGTAGGAGGAGGAGCCTCTACCGTATAAACTAGCGACAAACTCCGTGGGTTAGATCTCACTCGTCAACTGTTATGTCTCTATATGTCTTAGGTACATACACAATAATTAAGGTCCTGTAGTAACGTATATATTTTTCTCAACTCATTCGGAAATTAAATTGTTTACCTATAAAATTCCCGCGGTATAAACGAGCCCTAAGTCATAATAGTACTTAGACGACAAACCCAAAGAGTCAATTGGGAAGCAGTGTGTAGACCAAATGATTATGGAGGCCTAGGGGTGATAAACACAAAAATAATGAATGAATGCTTACCGAGTAAATGGATTTGGAGACTTAATTTGTCTAGTAATGAGCTTTGGTTTAGGACCATAACGGCAAAGTACTTCCCTTTGGGGGAATTAAGAGACTCAACTCCTTAGAAAGGGTCTCAATTTTGGATAAATCTTCATAAGTAAAACATCTTTTTAATTGGGGAGCTGTCCACCATGTAGGGAACGGAAAAAGGACTTCTTTTTGGAAAAATGTGTAGGTTGGAAATTGTCCCTTAAAAGTCAGGTTTAGTAACTTGTTCAAAATTTGCCAGGATCCTAATATAAGTACTGAAGCTTGTTGTAGAGATGGGGTTTGGAATATCAAGTTTATAAGAAGCTTTGGTAGGGAAGAGGTTGAACAGTGGAGGTTTAATTTTAAAAGAAACCCTGAATTAGATTGACGTTAATGAACAATAGGATAAAGAGAAGTCTGGGCAATTCTCTATCAAATCTCTTTAGGCATATTTCCTTTGGGGTTTAACTAATAGGAAAATGCAAAAGCTTTGGAGCAGGAAGATTCCTCTCAAAGTTAAGATTTTCCTTTGGCGGACTTATCAAGATAGAATTCAGACCACATAATAGCTTAAGAGAAGGAATTGTAAAGGCGAGATTAATTTCACTCTTTGTGGTGTTAAGGAAAATGCAGAGCATGTCTTGTTTGCCTGGACTTTGGCATGTTTTACCTGGCATTGTTTGAAAGAGACCTTAGATTGGGAAAGAATATATACATGGCTCTTTAGAGGATTTCCAACTAAACTGGTTGGATAGAGAGGGTGCTAATGATTATCATGTTTGCATGTTCAGTTTTGCAGCGCTGGCTTGGACGTTTTGGAAAATCAGGAACAAAATGACAACTTAGAAGATATTTACTAAGCAATCAATTGAAGTTATGTTCAAATTTGTTTCATATTTGCAGCGTTGGCGAGTCTTAACCAAAGGGGCTAATCGAGGAAAGGTGGAAGCTTTCCTAACTTCGACTGAAGATGAAGTTATGTGCGCTGGTTGAAGTTTAGGATATATAGTCTATGTGAGCTGCTCTTTTGGTTTCTATTAGTAGCTCCCAACTGTTGTGATGGAGTTTCATAGCTAGTTGGAATCCCCACGCGTGTTTGTTCTATCTTTTGTAAGACTCTCTTATTATCTTTCTATAAAAAAACAAAAAAAAGTATTCAGACGAGAAAAAGATCTCGGAACTAAATCAAAGGGAGCAAGTAGTGCATGCATGCGGCCGATGCTGACAGAGAAAAACCAGCAGGGGTTTCACGCACATCGGACTGGCGGCTGGGCTCCACATTTGGGGTCGGTCCTTTCTGAAAGACCAGTGGTTTGTGCGATAAAAAAGACGCTAGTAGGAGGAGGCGAGAGGCGAGAGGCGAGAGGCGAGAGGCGAGAGAGAAAGCTATACAGCTTGTGGAAACATAGTAGAAGCGGTCATACATGCAACCTCTATCATAAGGCCATCATGCTTCTTTTGTGTCAGTGTCAAAAGCAAAAGAGAGAAGGAGAAGAGGAGAGAGATAGAGAAGCAAAACGTCGGGGAGGGGGTGGTTGCTAGCCTAGCGGTGGTAGGAGCAGCAGCAGCAGGGAAAGGGAGAGCTCAATCACAAAGCAATGGATTGCAATATCATCTCTCTCTCTCTCACTCTCCGTATTTATACCAGGGATGTTGCTCTTTACCCCGTGCTGCCTCAAGTCAGTCAGTTACTAAGTCGCCCCCCCCCCCTTTGTTTGTTTCTCTCTCTAGACATGTTTATTTCCACTTCATCTCTCTGACAAAGAGAAGTCATAGTCGAGGAAAGCAGTAAAATACTCTTGTGGCTGACTGACAGCAACTTGAATGCTTTCCTCCCTCTTTCTCGTTCTTTCATCTCTCTCCTCTCTCTTAACACTGTGGCTTCTTTCAGACCCGGCCTCGCTTGCCAACCCCATCTTGGGCAGCGTTATTTTACTGTGGCGCTGTTACTATTCCTAATGTCGAAGCTTTTTGACCGCCACTGCGCAGTGCCATGCCATGGATGTTCCGCGGATCGCTCGCGCTGTGGCCGCCGTGCGTGGCCGGCCGTCTGATGTTAATCAGTATCCTCACGGCTAATCTTATAGCAAATAGGGAGTCAGGAAGCTGTCAGCGTCTGATCACAGGAAACCACGAGTGGTTCAGGGTTAGTGCAGTTAAATTACTCGTAGGAGCCTAGAGCTAGCTAGATTGCCAGTGAGTGCTATTACTGTCTAATTGGTCTTTTCTGTTGACCTGGCTTATCGGTGCCGACGAGGACGTGCGATCCTAATCTAATCAAATCAAATCAAATGGAACGAATCTTGTGTTCTTTAAAAAGGTTAAAAGTGTCGTTTGGGAATAAACAAGCTTTGGCCTCTCGATCACTTTATGTCATTGACACTGCCATATCAAATACCAAAAGCTAGCTACCAATGCAATGCCGGTGATCTGCCGCTGCCGCTGCCGCTGCCGCCACAACATGGGGAAAGGCCATGGATGCATGTGACACAAAGTGTGCATGCCGGTTGCTTGCTGCCTAGTGCCTAGCTGGCTTCAGCCATCGATTTGGTCTTCAGATAGGATGGAAAGCATGGTCATGTCCTGCCACGTGGCGGGTGCCGATTGGGTGGGGTGGGGAGGGTAGCCTGACCAGCTATGGCGGTCGGTAGTGGGGAGGAATATGGAATGAGATATTATTCTTTGCTTGCTGGCTTCCTCCTCCTCCCTATAGCTACGCTACTGATCTCCTTCCTCCTCCATCCAGAAGAGAAGGCTAGCTGAAAAGACAAGTGCCATGGGGAGTTAAATTCTTCCAACCCCCCATCTACTCTGGCTTCACCTTTACTAGCATACATGTCCCTGCCTCATTGATCTGTAAACAGGAGAGTGGTGGCCCAGTGTATGTATATGCATGTGTGATACATGGGATCCTTTGTGCATCATATATATCACTAGGAGGTACTCCCTAGTGGAGTGAGTGATGATGCTGACCTGGTCTTGCATTCCATGTCTGGGTGTAGCATAGCTGCATAAGCTATTCATGTATAGTCATAAGATGGAACCTACAGTTAATTATAGTATTGTAATTAGTAATGTGTGACCCTTAAAAAATGAAGCCAATAATTTACACGGGGCTAGGTAATGCTTGGTATGTTTTGGAAACAGGTCACAGGCTTGCCTATTATATTAATAATGAAGTAAGAACAAAAGACAAAAGATCAGAAGGCCTAGTCCAAGTTCTGCCTACCTCCTTTAATTTTGCAAACAGGTCCCGGGGACGAAGATTTGTTATTGAAAATTCTAGTATTGCGTTTCCTTCTATATCTCCCAGGAAGTTAGGATGACCACGGTGGCCATCGCCGACTTTGGAAGGTGTTCCAAATTGCTAGTTTTCGTCCACCAAGCCCCAACGCTATAATTGGAGGCCCAGTGGGATGGTTTAAGTGATGCACATCCTAGCCATTGAACCATCAAATTTTGTCCTCGTTGTGTATATCTGCACTCATAAAAAAGATGCAAGGCTGCTTCCGATGCTTGTATGGAGAGGGGGCAAGTGCCCTGGTTTGGCCAACCCGCGCTTGCCGTCATCGTCAACACTGCCAATGCCTTATATATGCACACTACTACAAAACAGGCTATAAAAACGCCTCATCACAGATGGTTCTCTTGGAACCGTCTTTGATATGGACCTATCACAGACGGTTCATGATACGAACCGTCTGTGAAGTATCACAGACGGTTCTTAACAAGAATTGTCTGTGATGACTTAGATTATCACAGACGGGTCTTAAGAAGAACCGTCTGTGATACTTCACAGACGGTTCGTATCATGAACCGTCTATGATAAGTATCTCATCACAGACGGTTCTTAATACAAACCGTCTGTGATAAGTATCTCATCACAGACGAGTTGTATTAAGAACCGTATGTGATTTTAGATTTACCATAGCTTGGATTACCATGGTTTTAGAATTTTTCTTACTCTTTGATTTTACCATGGCAGCCAATACTCTGCCGTGGTAGGATTTGGGCAGTCAATCCTCTGCCGCGGTACACAATTAATGGGCAGAGGATTGGCTACCACGACAGAGGATTGTGTGCTGCGACAGAGGATTATGTGCCGCGGCAGAGTATAGGCTGCCATGGTAAAATTTTCAAACCATGGTAAAAATCCAAGCCATAGTAAATTCAAAGAGTTTGGAAAATTCCAAGCTATGGTAAATCTAAAATCACAGACGGTTCTTAATACAAACCGTCTGTGATGAGATACTCATCACAGACAGTTTGTATTAAGGATATGTCATCATAGACAGTTTTTGTATAAAACCGTCTATGACACTTTTGTTTTGTTGGGCGGGAAAACGGAAATTTGCACTTAATGGGCGGGCTGCCAAAAATTTCTTTATATTAACAGAGTCCTCCATCTCCTCCTTTACCATCTCCATCTCCTCCTCTGCCATCTCCGTCTTGCCCTAACCTTGCGCTCCGGCCTCCCCCGAGCTCGTCGCCCGCGACCTCTTCCACCTCGCCCCCAGCCTCGTCGTCGCTGGCCTCCCACGACCTCGTCACCCCGGCCTCCTCCACTTCGTCGCCCCGTTCTCCCATGAGCTCGTCGCCCACGTCCTCCTCCACCTCGCCCCGGCCTCCTCGTCGCCGGCCTCCCACGACCTCGTTGCCCCAACCTCCCACGACCTCACTCTCTCTACTCCCCCCTTTTGCTCTGTGATGTGTTAGTGTTCTGTGAATGGATTGAGTTGATGCTACTGTGATGCGGGTGATGTTGTGTTGTTTTTAGTGCTCTGTGAATGAATTGAGTTGATGCTACTGTGATGCTATGGCTATTGTGGGAAAGCTAACAAAAAGTTCAATCCGAAAATCCATATCAGATTCATTCGCGAGGCTCCAGACGAAGTGAAAACCCATTTTTGTTTTTTTTGCAATAAAAAAAGTTATCACAGATGGTTCCAAACAAGAACCGTCTGTAATAATTACTATCACAGATAGTTCTTGTTACCGTCTGTGATAGCATTTTTCACAGACGGTTCAAAAACCGTCTGTGATGACCTCATGTCATCACAGACACATAAATTCAGACGGTTCAAAAACCGTCTGTGATGATGGTTTAGAATCGTCTGTGATGAGGTTTTGTATAGTAGTGGCACGAAATACCAACAAGTAAGCTCATTGCAGTCTGCTGCTGATGGATTATTCATACTCTGAACTTAACCTTGCAATAAGTTAAATTAAATAAAAAGCTTGTTATTATAATGCAGTAGTATATAGACGATGGAGAAGGGGAAATCTTATCTGGTACTACTGTATACGATACCGAGAATAGTTGGTATTGTGCTGTCCTATCATATAGAGATTTTTATTTTTTATCCATTTTTAAAAATATTTTAAAGATAATCTCTCTCTAACTTTATTTCTAATTCCGACTCTTTTGGTCACGTTATGACCCAAGTGTGACCAAACTATGTTGTCACGCCACCGACTGCGGCGTGGCCAAACCTGTCATGATAGCATTCCGAGCCAACACGCGTTCGTTTTTTGGTTAAGCCCTGTCACTCCAAGAGGAGTGGCTTGATAACACTCGTTTGCCACGCCGAAGTCCATAGTGTGACAACATACTTTTGCCACGTCACGCGTTGTGGCGTGGTCAAAGGGGTCAGAATTGGAAATAAAGTTAAGAAGGTGTTATCTTTAAAATATTTTTTAAAAATTTATTAAATAATAAAAAATTTATATCATGTATGGCTTGTAATTAAAGGATCAATAACCTTTGCATGGGCTCTGCAATATACAAGTGAGCATCATCCATGCACGACGTGTACACCAGTATAACAATGGAGCACACTGGTCAAGATCTTAGGAGAGGCACGAATCATATATAAACGAAATATCCCTACTAAAGCAGCCACAGTTTCTCTATATGATCGCACAGTATTACTCCTAGCGTGTGAGAAAAGTAGAATGCAAAACAAGAGCTAGATGCAACGCAGAGGACATTATCTGCAGGCAGTGGCAGGCATGCGGCACGACGAAGACAAACAGGCTCTAGTACCAACAGTAAAGTTTGTTTCTGCTTCAACGCATGCAAAAGCTAACAATAAGTGTCAATACAATACACCTAACAGGAGGGAGCTCACCAGTGTTTGTTTCTGTTCCGATACTATACTGTCCAGTGCAGATTAATTAACCCCACCCGCGTGTTCATATAGCCGAGCTTGCGCGAGCAGGCTCGAATGCTCTGTACATGAGACGGCACAAAGCATTTGCGATTATTAGCATATTACTAGTACTCTTATGTTGACGCTCCTAGACATGTAGATGTAGTATTTATCAGTGGCGGAGCCTGAATCAAAACTTAGAGGGCGGGGCCAAATCATGTTAGAGTTGATCTCGGGCATTTGGCCCAACGGCCAAATGCCCAATCCTGCGATCTGCATACGATCGGTAGCGCCGACCAAGATGGTGGTGGGCCTGTCGCCGACCGCTATAAAAGAGAAGGGACCGGGCGGCACGATTCACGAAGTTGACGCGCGCCACAAACCCTAACACACAACCTAATCCGATCCGGAGGTGCGGCTGAGCGGCAGGGCGATCCACCGATCGCGACCGGCCGATCGACTACTGCCGTCCTCGCCTCAGCGCCGGCCACGCCCGAGGGACGGGATCGACCACCGCCGCCTCGACTACCGCAACCCACCATGGCCAACCCTTCCTCTTCATCTACATCCGACGGTAACTCTCTCTCACTCTCGGTTTTCTCTCGAACCCGATCCATCAAACAAGAACCCAGATCCAAAGGATCAAAAGAGTGTAACAATGGTATCAGAGCCATCAAAGATTAGATCCGGATGGCAAAAGAAAAGATCGGAGTAGATTCAAAGAAACCCTAACCCGAAACCGGAAACCCTAGAACCCAAACTCCAAATCTAAAATATTGGATCTTACCTGGAGACGGGAAGGGTCGGGCGAGCCGGGAGCTCGTCGTCGTCGTCGTCGTCGTCGACGTCGCCGTTTTCGTCGTTCGGGAAGGGTCGGGCAAACTCCCGAGAGTTCGTCCCCGCGCGCGCGTGAAAGGGCGCCGCCAAGGAGCCCCTCGACGGCGACGCTCCCTCTCGAGGAGCGCGCCGCGCCGGCGAGAGGCCGCGGCGGCGCCGACGCTCTTCTTCTTCTCGCGATTTCCGCGGCTCGGGAAGCGGCGAAGCGAGAGAGGCAACGAAATGGGGATTAGGGTTTCCGGCGCCGCGGTCGCGTCTTTTATACCGCGAGATTGGCGCTCGGTGTCGATTGATATCAACGGTGAGATCGCATCGAGCGGATCGGTCGCCGGCCTTGTGCTGCTTGAAACCACCGTCGGATGAGAATCAAGCGGTAACTTTATCGTGAAACCCTAGCGGGCCGTGGGCCAAGAAAGCGATAATGGGCGAGCGATGCGGGCCAAATGGCCGGTTTAAACAGTTTTGGCCGGTTTTGAACAGTAAAAACCGGTTTTGCACAGTTTTTCCGGCCGGTTATGAACAGTAACACGAAAATTGAATTTAATTGTTTTCATAAGCAATTTTGAATGAATTTCAATAGAAAATTGAATTAAAATCTCGTAATTTTTGCACCAACGTGTTATTATTATTTAGAGATTAATTGTGTATGCAGATAATGCTTCGAATAATTGATTATTTTAGAACAATTACGATTTCATTGCAAAGTTCAATATTGATAATTCTTTTAATTAAATTGAACCAACGAGAGAATTTAATTTTAAGAATTTATTGTGAATTATGATATTGTTATTTTAGACTAAAGTTGATAATAACGATATTATAATTTTAATTGATGATTTTTATGCATTGTTTCTATTTACGCTTACGGTGATATAGTTTTAATGTATAGATAAAATTGATTTAATTGTATGTCGTATTTTTGACCAACGTTGGAAATAAGGCATATAATTTTAATGTTACGTTCTCACTTTATTTGATCTAAATTTTGGGAGGATACAACTTGATGAGTTGTATCGAGAAATACCACTCTCAAAGGAGATAATTATGGAGAGTGGAAGAAAAGATAGACTTAGCGTTTATCTTAGTGAGGTGGACTGGGTCCTCACTACAAGACGACCCAGAGCCTCGGCACGGTGAGGGGTCAAAATGAGGATGATCTTGCTTGGCGGAAAAGACGAGAGATCATGCTCCCTTACGGATGTCTTATGACCTAGAGCATAAGAAATGGACCACGACCAACAAGAAATGTATGGCTATGATAAAGAATACGATTGAGCACGCAATTGTGGGCTCAATCGCAGACTATGTTCTTGTCACGAGAATACCTTGACAAAATAAAGAGTCGGTTCTTGGCTCTTCAAAGACATATGCAACACGGTGATTAAGCGACTTGTGAAAAAGGTATACGGTGGTGGGATAAGAGAACACATATTGAGGATGAGCAACTTGGCATCCAAGCTTAAACCAATGGATTTGGCACTCAAGGATGAGTTCCTTATTCACTTGATTTTTGCTTCATTGCGAGCAGTTTGATACTTTTGTTGTCAATTACAATATGCGGCCCGATAAATGGGACTTAGAAAATGCATAGCTATGTGTGTTCAAGAGGAGGAAAGATTTAAATCCTCACATGGTGGATCTATCAACTATGTGAAGGATAACAAGAAAAGAACTTCCACAATACCTCCTTCTCAAGAAACAAGGAAAAGCCTCGTCCATCGGCCTCAACAGAATAAATTTCTTTGTAGACAAAGATCGGTGCCTTTCTTGCAAGAAGACGGACACTACAAGAAGAACTGTCACGATTACTTAAAGATGATCATGGCAAAGAAAGGTGAGAACATTATTACATTCATAAATGAATGCTTGTATGTGCAATATTCGAAATCCACTTGGTGGATTGACTCGAGCAACAATGTTCATGTTGCTAATTCCTTCTGAGGATTCCGTTCGACGAGGACTACGCAAAGAAACGAAAGATGCATTAAAGTCGCAAATGGAGTCAAGCGAAGTTGAAGTGTTGGCGATCTTTCATTAGAGTTAGCTAATGGCTCCAATCTTTTACTTAGAGATGTTCTTTTGTTCCCTCTTTAGAGGAATTTGATTAGTGTTTCCAATTTGGATAAAGATGGTTATGATTGTAATTTTGGAAATGGCAAGTCGAAATAATATTTAATAAAGAATGTGTTGGTCTTGCCATATTACAAAATGAGCTTTATTTGTTATCATTGTGTGATGATGTGAATGTCGTATCGCGATAATGAGAACGTCGCGTGCGAAAGTGATTGAATCCTCGTCTCGACGTAAGCGTAAAACGAAAGAGAACTCATAATGAATCGTCGAAATTATGGCACTGTCGTTTGGGCCATATTTCGAGGGGGAGAATAGAAAGATTAGTTAAGAATGAAATTCTTCCTCTATTAGAGTTCTCAGACTTAGAACAATGCAGAGAATGCATTAAAGGAAAATATGTAAAGAAAATTAAGAAAGGCGCAAAAAGAAGCACAGGAGTTCTACAAATTGTTCACACAGACATTTGTGGTCCTTTTCCTGTGAAAAGTGTGGATGGTTATGACTCGTTCATAACATTCACAGATGACTACTCCCGTTATGGATATATTTATCCAATCAAAGAAAGAAATGAAGCCTTGGATAAATTCAAGATATTTAAGGCTGAAGTTGAAAACCAACACGATTTAAAGATTAAGATAGTTCGATCTGATCGTGGGGGAGTACTACGGTCGACATACCCCATATGGACAAGTTCCTGGACCTTTTGCGAGGTTCTTACAGGAAAATGGCATAGTAGCCCAGTATTCTACACCGGGCGAACCTCAGCAAAATGGAGTAGCTGAAAGACGCAACCGTACCCTGATGGATATGGTGCGAAGCATGATGAGCTACTCCACACTCCCATTGAGTTTATGGATGGAGGCGTTAAAAACCGCCATTCATATTCTCAATAGAGTGCCTAGTAAGTCGGTGCCCAAAACACCGTACGAGTTGTGGACAGGAAGAGTTCCCTCACTAAACCACTTACGTGTGTGGGGGAGTCCTGCTGAGGCTAAAGTATTTAACCCAAACCTTGGGAAGCTAGATCCAAAAACAGTGAGTTGTCATTTCATTGGCTACCCTGAAAAGTCAAAAGGTTTTCGTTTCTCTTGTCGCACGGATATACAAAGTTTGTAGAAACGAGACACGCTGTCTTCTTAGAGGATGAAATGATGAGGGGGAGCATGGTAGCTCGAGAGTTTGATTTTGAAGAGAAGCGGGTATATGTGCCCACTCCAATGATTCAAGAGCCACTCTTCTCACTACCTGCTGTCGCTGCACCGACGGTACAAGAACATGTGGTGCCAGCACCTGTTATTGTTCCTCCTGTGGCAACAATGAATGAGAATGAGGAACCTGTTCTTCAGGATCCTATAGAACCCATTGCCACAAATGAGGGGGAGCAACAGCAGCCTCAAACAGAAAATGTTCCAAATGAGGAGGCCCCGAGGAGGTCTCAAAGAATAAGAAGATCAGCTATTTCTGATGATTATCAGATTTATAATACAGAAGAATTTCAAATGGAGGATGATCCCACCTCATTTGAAGAAGCCATGAGAAGCGAAAATTCCTCAAAATGGCTTGAAGCCATGGAAGAGGAAATGAGGTCCATGAAGACTAATAAAGTCTGGGACTTGGAAATTGTTCCTAAAGGAGCCAAAACAGTAGGCTGTAAATGGGTCTACAAAACAAAGCTCGACTCCCAAGGGAATGTAGAAAGATACAAAGCGCGACTTGTGGCAAAAGGCTTTACGCAAAGAGAAGGGATTGATTACAATGAGACCTTTTCTCCAGTCTCATGTAAAGATTCCTTCAGAATCATAATGGCATTAGTAGCACATTATGATTTAGAGTTACATCAGATGGATGTAAAGACGACATTTCTTAATGGGGAATTGGAGGAAAATGTTTACATGGCACAACCAAAAGGTTTTGTCATGGAAGAAAATGAAAGAATGGGATGCCGCCTAAAGAAATCGATTTATGGGTTAAAGCAAGCTTCAAGACAGTGGTACTTGAAGTTTGACAGTACAATAAGAAAATTTGGTTTTAAAGAAAATGTAGAAGACAACTGTGTCTATACAAAGTTTAAAGACGGAAAATTTATCTTCCTAATCCTGTATGTGGATGATATCCTACTAGCTAGTAGTGATGTCAGTCTGCTACTGGAGACGAAGAGATTTTTATCCTCAAACTTTGATATGAAAGATCTTGGTGATGCTTCGTTCGTTCTAGGGATCGAAATTCACCGAGATAGAAACAAAGGGATATTGGGACTATCACAAAAGACATATATAGAGAAAGTCTTAAAGAAATTTGGGATGCATAAATGTAGTCCTTCACCTGCACCTATAGTCAAGGCGGCAGATATGGGGATTTTCAATGCCCGAGAACCAATATGAGATCGATCAAATGAAAGCGGTTCCATATGCTTGGTATCGGAAGCTTACAAGTATGCTCAAGTGTGCACACGCATACGACTTAGCTTTTGTTACCGGGTTACTTGGCGATTCGAGCAATCTCGAATAGAACATTGAAATTGATAAAGAAAGTCTTGCGTTATTTGCAAGGAACAAAAGGCCTCATGATGACATCGAGAAGATCGATTTACTCCATATAGTGGGGTATCTGATTACGATTTTGCGGAGATGATAGAAAGTCGACATCCGGATATGTCTTCACTCTCATTGGAGGAGCTATATCGTGGAAAAGCTCAAAGCAAACCGTCACTACATCGTCCACAATGTATGCCGAGTTTGTAGCATGTTATGAGGCTACAGGCGGTGAATCGGCTAAAGAAGTTCATACCCGGTTTAAAAGTGGTTGACGACATCAATAGACCACTTAAGTTGTACTGCGACAATGAACCCGCAGTAATGTATGCCCACAACAATAAGTCAAGTGGTGCTGCCAAACACATTGACATAAAGTACTATGTTGTGAAAGATAAAGTTCGGGATCAAATTATAAGTCTTGAGCATATAAGTACCGCAAAGATGTTAGCGGATCCGCTTACTAAAGGCTTACCACCCAACGTGTTCAGAGAACATATAGCCGGCATGGGTTTAAGGGAAAGCCTATGATTCCTGGACTAAAAGATGGCCCAAAAGATTAAAGTAACTATTTCAGAACAGGGAGGTGTATTGTAGCTGTTGAATCTATCGGCGATTGACCGTGACGATGAGACACGTTCTATGCACCAATTTGTGATGGAATGAGTAAAGTCAAAAGTAATTAAAGATAAAGCACAGATTGAGATCAAGGGGGAGAATGTTAGAGTTGATCTCGGGCATTTGGCCCAACGGCCAAATGCCCAATCCCCACACTGATCTGCGCCCTGATCGGGGGCGCGCCAGCCCAAGATGGCTGGTGGGCCCTGTCGCCAGCGCTATAAAAGAGAAGGGGACCGGGGCGGCACAGTTCACGAAGTTGACCGCGCCGCCACAAACCCTAACACACAACCCTAATCCGATCCAGAGGGTGCGCTGAAGCGACGGGACGATCCACCGCCGACTGCACCGACCCGATCGACTACTGCCGTCCTCGCCTCAGCGCCGGCCACGCCCGAGGGACGGGATCGACCACCGCCGCCTCGACTACCGCAACCCACCATGGCCAACCCTTCCTCTTCATCTACATCCGACGGTAACTCTCTCTCACTCTCGGTTTTCTCTCGAACCCGATCCATCAAACAAGAACCCAGATCCAAAGGATCAAAAGAGTGTAACAAATCAAGCTAATTGTGCTTTAAATTCTAATAAACACTTGCTAACTTAATGCTTCACTAGTTCAATGTCCGTACTTTGCTACGAATTAAAAAAAATTATATCTTATCAACCGTCGTCGTGCTCAGCCTACAATGCAAGTGATCCGCCGGTAATCCGTTTTTGGAAAGATCGATGTAATATTTGGGCTTTTTGCGCACCAGTTTGGGCAGTTGGGGTGTGAGGGAAGTGGAGAGGAGGTTATGAGTGACCAACCATGCGCACGAGAGGAACTGAGAAAGAATGAGATCCAACGGCTCACATCTCACGAATAAATTTATATCTAACGGCTCACATCGTATGAAGGAGTACGGATTGTTACCAATTTTTCTTTTAAGTAGTAGAGATTAGTATACAAGTAGCGACAAATAAAATGAGAGATCACTTTGAAAGGGCCATAGCCCCACTTGGCCGGCTCCGCCCCTAGTATGTATAGTATTTTGGGAGGAAGTTTGCCGCTAGAAAGGAAGTGTGTATGAACCTGCATGTGCATTTTTGTGTACCCCTCTGGTATAAAATAGAAGTCGTTTTAGCTCTTGTACGTATATATAGAACAAGATATGGGCTAACGCCTTAATTTTTTTAAACATGGTTTGCCTCTGTTAGCTGTACGGTTTTGCTAATTGACATGCGTATGGTATTTTTTTACAAGCAAGTTAAATTTTCTAACTGTAAATTAATATTCTTGGTTTCTAACTGTAAATTAATATTCTTGGACATGTGTGTGCTTCAATTTACATGCTGAATGTTGATCTGACGAATGAAAATTTGACTTATCCGTAACCAAAAAAAGAAGGTCAAGCACCTGGTGTATAGGCGCTCCTTAATTGTATAACCATATATGTAAATATTACTACTGTTAATAAGCACTTGATAGTTGCATTTAATACGAAATTTTGATTAGAAAAACCAAAGCACGAGTATTTCCGGACCAAAACTAACTTGGTAAAAAAACATCTATTTTGGTGAGTAGTGGCAAATATAGGAGTGTTTTCTTTAAAATATTTTAGTAAAGCATTTGCAAGATTTCCACATTAATTTTGACTTTATTATAAAGGAAATTAGCCAAGTGGTTTAGGCCTTTCTTATTGTGTCGGTCACAGATCCAGTCAGGGGTGTAGCCACCGTCTAGACAAGTAGGGGCTCGAGCACGGGCTCCAGCCGGATGACCCTTGAGATCCTCTAGCACCGGTTGTGGACGCCAGGGATATGCTAACCAACCGATTTTCAGCCGAAAATCGGTCTTACCCCGGGTAGAAATCCAAATTGGATTTGAATTTTTTTAGCCATTTTGAACTCAGCCCGGCCCAAATCAGCCAAGTTGGCCTGCTATCTCTTTGCCCTAGGTCACGCTGACACACTACTACAAAAGAGGCTATAGCAGACGGCCCATCACAGACGGTTCCTTTGGAACCGTGCGTATTAATCTGTCTGGCTATCTTTTGCGCGCGGGCCCATCACGAGCGGTTACGAAATAGAACCGCTGCGTGATGGAAATATCGCGAGCGGTTCTCAAATAGAACCGTGCAGCGATGTTACATGACGGTTCTATTTGAGAACGTGCGCGATATCCGACGAGTTACGGAAATAGAACGCTTTGTGATGTTACCTGAGCAGTTCTATTTTGAGAACCGTGCAGCGATACCTGACGGTTACGAAATATAACCGTGCAGCAACATCCTGACGGTTATATTTTAGAACCGTCTGTGATAATTGCCCATCACAGACGGTTCTGAAATAGAACCGTCTGTGATTTCTGTCTTCATATAAATTGAGTAGAGACATCCCTCTCGCGATCAAGCACTGTGTCTACCACTTCCCTTCCCTGCCCTAGCTCCTCACTGCGCTGTTCAAGGTGGAAAGAGTAATGCTTTCTTTGCGAAGACAATGGATGATAGGTTCATCATAAAGCAAATAAAAAAGACAGAGTTGACACTGTTTACTTGGATCAAAACTATGTTGAGGACATGCGTGTATCTCCAATCTATATTGGTGGAAGAACGAAGCATCTTTTGTAGTGTGCAATATGGAATGACACATCTTTCCTCACTGTACTTATAAAGCAAATCTCTGCTGCACTTACAGGTCATCATGTTTTTCAATTAATATATGTCTTAACAAAATTATTGTACTTGCAGTCAGTTAACGTTATGGACTATTCTCTGCTTGTCGTAGTGGACAAGCAAAAGCATGAACTTGTATTCGGCATCATTGATTATCTGAGGCAATATACTTGGGACAAGCAACAGGAGACATGGGTGAAGACTTCTTTGGTAGTACCAAAGAATATTTCACCAACTGTAATTTCCCTTAGGGAGTGTAAGAAAAGGTTTAGGAAGTTCATGGCCAAGTACTTCCCCGCAGTTCCAGATACTTGGAGCCCTGAGAATTCTTATATTTTAGAACCGTCTGTGATAATTGCCCATCATAGACGGTTCTGAAATAGAACCGTCTGTGATTTCCTGTGCTTCATATAAATTGAGCCGAGACATCCCTCTGCCGCACTGCGCTGTGTCTACCACTTCCCTTCCCTGCCCTAGCTCCTCACTGCGCTGTGTATACCGCTCCAGCGCCACTTCCTGCCTAGCTCCTCCAACTGCGCCACTTCCCTGCCCTAGCTCCTCACTGCGCTGTGTCTACCGCTCCAGGCGCCACTTCCCTGCCCTAGCTCCTCCAACCTGCGCCACTTCCCTGCCCTATATTTGGGTTGCATGATTGTTCAATTGAGATAGATATCGGTGTCGAGAGGTAGGGATCATGGTTGTGGCCGTAGGCATGGCTACGCTATGCCACCGCGTGTGGTACATAACTAGTGAAGAGTTTTCTTTCAATAACCTTAGATACAAATGTTGGAGAATGAGTTTATATTGCACATTTTCGTTTGCTATAAATTAATCGCTAATCAATTTGACACTAATTTGTTACATGCGTATTGTAGATGGATCGAAACTGGATGTACGGTGTGAACCGTGTGAGTCAAGATTACATTAATGGCGTGGTTGCTTTTAGAAGAGCCACCGAGCGGGATATGTTGAAGAAGGGATAAATTTTATGTCTTGTCAGTGCATTGATTGCGTGTAATCAAGATGTTTAACAACGCGCGCAGATCGAAGCGCACTTGATTGAAGGGGTTTCAAAAAGGGTATACATGTTGGACCATCACGGTGAAGAGCGATTATACGAAGTTAATAATGGCGACATCGCCGAGGAAGTCAACGATTTGCGGATGTGGTGTGCTTTTGATGAGGATAGGGGCACGATGACAATCTGGATCGGATGCTACGCGATGCGAAGAGAACTACGATAGAGAGTTTTGTAAATTCGAGGGCTTAAGGGAGGACTCGGTGAGACCTTTGTTCCCTGGCTGCAAGCCGGAATACACAAGGTTGTCAACCGTGCTTGAACTGCTGAAATTGAAGGCAAGCAATAGTTGGTCCGATAAGAGTTTCACGGCGTTGTTAGGTCTCTAGCGGACATCCTTCCGAGGGAAGCGTGTTGCCCACCACCTATCAAGCAAAGAAGGTTATTTGCCCATTGGGAATGGAAGTAGAAAGAATACATGCATGTCCGAACGATTGTATCCTCTACCGTAAAGAGTATGTAGACATGCATTATTGTCCCGTGTGCAAAGCATCCCGATACAAGCGTCAAAATACTGCTAAGGTGAAGCAAGGACCTCCTGCTAAGATGTTGTGGTATCTACCTATAATCCCACGTTTGAAGCGTTTATTTGCGAACCCAAAGGAGGCAAGATTGCTGCGTTGGCACTCAGAGGAGCGTAAGAGAGATGGAAAGCTAAGACACCCTCCGATTACGCGGTGGAGAAACTTCGATCGGAGCTTGAAGAGTTCGGTCTTGAGCAGGAACATAAGGTTAGGGTTGAGTACGGATGGAATGAATCCTTTCGGTAACATGAGCGTGACATAGCTTTGCCCGTGAATCTATGTATGTACAACCTTCCTCCTTGGCTCTGTATGAAGCGGAAGTACATTTTGATGTCACTACTTATCCAAGGGCGAAGCAACACAGGAATGATATTGATGTGTACCTAGCACCATTCTTTGGAAGATCTTGTGACACTGTGGAGCGAAGGGTGCAGTATGGGATGCGTACAAGCGAGAGAACTTCACTTTACGCGCCATGTTGTTCGCACCATCAATGATTTTCCTGCCCTTGGTAACCTGTCGGGCTTCAGTACAAAAGGAGCCAAAGCTCATCCGCCTTTGCTTAGATGCTACGGAGAGTGTATGGTTTGAACAACTCGCGCAAAATCGTGTATATGCGTCACCGTAGGTTCCTTCCGAGGAGTCACCCATACCGCAAGATGAAGAAACAATTCGACGGAAATAAGGAAGGCGGTTCGACTTCAAGGGCTTTTAGTGGGAAAGAGGTCTATGATATGGTTAAGGATATCGATGTTGTGCTTGGGAAGGGCGTAAATTAAGAACCCGTGAGAAGAACATCCGGAAGAAGCGGTCAATTTTTGGGACTTGCCTTATTGGGAGTACTTAGAAGTTCGCCATCGTGCATCGACGTTATGCACGTAGAAGAATGTATGTGATAGCTTGATTGGTCTCTTCTTGAACATTAGTGGCAAAACAAAGGATGGTGTTAACGCATGCGCGTGACTTGGTCGATATGAACATAAGGACCGAGTTAGCACCGAAAGAGACCGTCTGAGACGAACGTACCTTCCCGACTTGCTACACTCTGTCCAAGGCCGAGAGAAATGAAGCGTGCGGAGCTTGCACGGTGTGAAAGTCCGTCTGGTTACTCCGCTAACATTAAGAAACTTGTTTCTATGCAAGATTTGAAATTAATTGGTATGAAGTCGCATGATTGTCGGTGTCTTGATGACACAAATGCTTCTGTTGCAATTAGGAGTATCTTGTCGAACAAGGTCAGTGGCAATCTTGAGGTGTGTTATTTCTTCAACTCAATTGCTCGAGAAGGTCATCGATCCCCAAGGACTAGATGCTCTGCGAGGCCGAGGTAGTGGCGACTCTGTGTCATCTTGAGATGTATTTCCCTCCGTCATTTTTCGATATCATGGTCCATCTCATTGTTCACCTTGTGAAAGAGATAAAGATATGCGACCTGTGTTTCTCGTCATATGTACCCGTTCGAGAGGTACATAGGAATTCTCAAGTCCTACGTGCGGAATCGATCTCGACCGAGGGCGGCATCATCGAAGGTTATGCAACGGAAGAGGTCATTGAGTTCTGCGTCGACTACATGGCTCGGTGGATCCGATTGGTGTGCCTCTATCTCGTCATGAGGGGAGCTGGATGGTATCGGGACCATCGGAAGAAATCAATCACTCCCGATCTGATACGTGCGCTCAAGCCCATTTCACGGTCTTGCAACACATGACCCAAGTGTCCCCGTACATCGACGAGCACAAAGACATGGTGCATGCCAATGTAATCCGACCGGTCGGAGGTTTGGATCACGAGAGCACAACCGTCGGTTCAACGAATGGTTAAAGGTGCGAATCACTCGGAGGTCATCAAGTGATGATCTGTGCTATGGTTGGCAAGAGGGCCATATTTTACAATTGTCACATGGCAAGGATACGACATAAATGGGTACACATTTTATCGGCACTCGGGATAGGAAGAGCACGATCGAATGAGTGTCGCATAGATGCATTCGATGCCGATGGGTGAGGAGCTCGTACTATGGGCAAATAGAGGAGATATGGGAGATCGACTACGTGCTTTTCAAGATCCCCTATTTCGGTGCCGTTGGGTCCATCTCCCACAGGTGAAGGTCGACAAGTACGGCGTCACTACCGTGGACCTCGAACGTGTCGGATACAAAGACGAACCATTCGTACTGGCTAACCAAGTTGTTCAAGTCTTCTATGTAACCGACCCGGCAAATAAGAAGCGCCACGTAGTTCTTCATGGAAAAAGGAGGATTGTCGGAGTTGAGAATGTAGTGGACGAGGAAGAATACAATCAATTTGACGAGTTGCCACCTTTCGGAGACGGCATCAAGCTCGAGGAAGAACCAGTGAGGAAGCTAGCTATATGCGCGTCGATCATCATGAAGGGCTGTATTTTAATTAAGAATTTAATTACTCCATTGTAATTAATTTATTTATTCCATTGTCATGTGTTGTGTTATGGACTTGTGATCATCATGCGCTGAAATATCCACATTTTTTGGGTATAATATGCTCACTAAAGCATTAGTGAAGTGCCCAAGGTTTATTCATGTGACCCCTTAACTAAAAATGATGACATATAACTTAGCACTATTTCATTTGAGTTTTCAACGATTGAAATCTATGAAAGAAAGACATATCCATTTGAGTTTTCAACGATTGAAATCTAAAGCATTAGTGAAGTGCCCAAGGTCTTTTTGTCTATGTAGTGCGTGAATTAGATGTTCTGGCGAAATCTATGAAAGAAAGACATATCCATTTGAGTTTTCAACGGTTGAAATGCCATACGAGTCATATAATGGAACAAATGTCGATTGAGGTAAAACGACATTTTACAATGCTTTGCGATTCATAACAAGAATAGCTTGCATGATGTGCAAAGCATCAACAAATAAATTAAACATCACAGAGCGGTTCTAGAGGGAACCGTGCGCGATGCGTAACATCATCACGGCAGCGGTTCTTGGGAAACCGTGCGTGATGTTTACGCATCACGACGATTAAGGTTGAGACGATAGGGTTTTGATCTAACCCTATCGTCTCGAACGCGTCCTCTGCGCCGCCTCCCGACCCGGCGCCCCTCCTCCGACCCGGCGCCTCCTCCCCGACCCGGCGCCTCCCGGCCGCCTCGTCTCCGAACGCCTCCCAGACCGGCGCCTCCTCCCAGACCAGCGCCCGCCACCTCGCCACCGCCACTGCTGGGTAATCTACTTGGAAGTTTTCTATGTGCAGGAATACCAAAGTCCAAAACTGCTACTGTGCATGTTTTTTTTTTCCGACCGACATATCATGAAATCTTGTAGAGTTGTATATCACTTTTCTCCATATTGTATCTAGTTAAGTTTAGTTCCTAAGTTGATCTCGCACTGCTTCCTATTGATATTTTCGCTCATAGGGTAGTTACTACTTACTACCGTGCAGGCAACCTTTGCCTAGGTCATATGTTATCACTTGTTAACCATAAAATGGTATGCTCCAAAGACATATATTACGATCGGATGGATTAGATCAAATTCCATGATTGGCTTTCATTCATCCATGGCAAATCAAACAATATCGCACATGCTACTATCCGTATGCTTTTGTGCTTCAAATCTTCATTCTTGCACTCTCTGTCTATGTGCATGCCCACCGGACTTGTGCTTCGCTACCGTGTTGTGTCTTTTCTATGAACTCGCATTTATGTTTTGTGCTTTTTCGGATAATCGATGCAGAATCTCTAAAGGATCGATAAATGATGACACATTTGTCTTCTGCTTTGCTTTACAAAATGTTGGATGCATTTGCGATTATGTAGCTTCTTAGTTTGCTATTGCACGCTATGTTCCAACCACGGAGGAAGATTTGTAGTGTAAAGCATGACATGCATTTCCTCAATTTACTATTCTTCTTGGTGTGGTGTCTTTTGAACTTATAAGTAGAATTGTAGCATATCGATTGTTAAGGTCTAGTTTTGGAGAGCATACTTATTCGAAATTTAATTTTACTTAAAAGCTAAAACTATGCTAGTTTAGTGGCCATTTGATATTTGGAAGGTCAATTTATGTTCAACTTTTAATTATCTCGCAAATTTTGTGTAATAACACATATTGTTTGGTTAGGCAATATGCACCTAAATAAAAGCGGGATGTTGTTCTCTCAATTGGCGATATCCTCGTAAACTTTAGGAACATCGTATTCATTGTTATTGGGTGAACTGGTGGACACAGCTTGATGTCGATTGGTTCAGTAAATGATGGCACATTTGTGTTCTGTTTTGCTTTACAAAATGTTGGATGCATTTGCAGTTATATAGCTTCTTAGTTTGCTATTGCACGCTGTGTTCCAACCAAGGAGGAAGATTTGTAGTGTAAAGTATGACTTGGTGTCTTTGTCTTTTGAACCTATAAGTAGAATTGTAGCATATCGCTTGTTAAGGTCTATGGTTTTGGAGAGCATACTTGTTGGAAATTTAATTCTACGTAAAAGCTAAAGCTATGCTAGTTTAGCAGCCATTTGATATTTGGTTAGGCAATATGCACCTAAAGAAAAAAAAGCAGGATGTTGTTCTCTATAAGCAGTATCCTCCTAAACTTTAGGAACATCACATTCATTGTTATTGGGTGAACCGGTGGACACGATTTCACACATTATAGCTTAATACACCTTATACAAATGACAGTTGATTATATTTGTTTATATTTTTTGTGCAATTTCCCATATATTATATACTATGTAATAATTGCGTGCGTAACTTATATAGATAGGAAGTAAGCGAGATGGCGGAGGCACCGTCTTCGCCGCCCGTCACCGCCGGACATGGCGAGGCGCCGTCTTCGCCGCCGTCACCGACGCCGAGATACATAAGAGAGATGGTAGAGGAATATCGAAATTGCTGTGGCCGGTGACCATCACGGAGTCGGTGGCGTTAGGGTCCCTATGAGTCCCCGGCATCGTGGCGAGATTCGGACCATCTGCGGGATACTTGCAAGGAAAAGGTCCCTATCACCATACCAAAGTGGAAGTCTCGACAAAAGATCGAGACGCGTCTTTGTGGGAAGACCTTTCAAGCGGGTTCACTATCCCGAAGCAGACATGAAGCGCGTCGAGCGGCATGCCTTGCTCTCCATGTGTCACGCGTGGAGGACCTTCAAGAGCGTTCTTGTCACGCGATGACGTGAACAAGAGTGAGGCGCCCTTCACGAAGTTTCCATTCTTGACGCGGAAACATGGAACGCCTTTGTGGCTATGAAGGCGACGGATGAATTTAAGGAGCAAAGTGCGGCGCACAAAGCAATCCAGCACGAAACACTCACCCCACGGACTCGGCACACTGGTACGCGGCTAAATCCGCGCAATGGGAGGCGGAGGAGGAGAATCTATTTTCGATATCACACACCCGCGTTCCGTGCACGGTTAAAAGCGAGGGCAAAGTCTCGTCTCGATGGCGCGTCTTTCCCAAACCCGGCGGACGGGAAGTGTCCCAGCGTGTGGTAAATATGTCGAACTACCTACTTGTTTATAAGTCCATAACTTCATAGTGACTATAATAACATGATGACCTCTTGCGGCGTGAATTGATTGCCCAAACTTCCAAGGCTCCTTCCAAGAACACAGGGAGAAGGATATACTATCTACGGCCCTAGGAAACAAGGAGCACCGGGTCGCACGCGAGCAAGGGGTTAACGTACCTTGGGTACATGGATTCATGACGACTACTTCATGTATAGAAGTAGGAAGAGATCCAAGGCCGAATCGACAATCGCTTGGAACCGCTTAGGCGAAATTTCAGGGACGATAGCAAGTTTGCGGGATCAATTGAATCAAGTACTCGCAACCGATGCGCAAGCGCCCCTCGTTATTGCGGAACAAGTCCTCGACATCGGAGTAGTGTCGCGCCCACACATAATTTTGAACATGACGACGACCAATTACCGATAGACCGCATCAAGGTAATGTACATCTATGGAATGCACCAAAGATAGACCTATAGGGCGCCTTAGCTAATTGCGTGTCGTTTTGTAGGGCCGACGGCTGCAAGCTCAAGCGAGGTTAGTTGGGTCCATTCCTATTGAGGTGGGCGGGGATGGTGCATCCATACCGGGAAGGAGCGATGCGACGGTGTCGGTGGCGCATGGTTACGCAAGGGTGGAGGTGGACATGGCACATCAACATTTCATGGCCGTCCCGCCGGACATTCGCCCGAACGAAGAGATCACAACACTAGGGGATGCCGTGCACGCTTTTATCCGGTGGCCCAAGACGGACATCGTCCCGGACCAGCCGATGCCGCAATCTCGCGGGACCATTCCTCTCCAACGGAACCCTCCATGACTCCACCTCATATTTCGCCTCGTAAGGCCACCTCGCCGGTTCCGTGGAGAAGACGCCAAGGAACAACAAAAGCGTGCTCAGTATCGGTTCCGAGTCGTCTCGCAGAAGACACCGCCAATCGTTAAGGCCAAATCGAAATCGGCGAACATTAAGCCGCCTCCCAAGTTCCGAAGCACGGAAGTACTCCATCGGAAACCGTTGTGCTCTAACGCACAATTAGCCCACCTGGATTTGCTTGTCGCTTTGCATGCACGGTACTTGCGAATACCGCAAAGAAGGGGTGCGATCTTCGAATCACCGTCGCATACAAGGATGAGCATTTCTTCAACGGGCCGCAACCGTGGTGGGGTTCAACGACTTATTCAACCTATTCAATCTCGAAGCCCTCGACGCCTCGCTTCTACGATGTTGGACCTTTGTAAGTGTGTACAATCAAGTTCTACATTCATGTAATACCGATAAATATCGCAACTCATTGCTTATGTATAGATACATGATGAAAAATGCGGGAAGGGCGAGAACCGTGGGTTTCCTCGACCCACACGTGGTATCTATGCAAACCATCCAAGCAGACGCGACCTTCGTCGAGAACTATATAACGACGTCATTGCTTCTTCAGAATCGCAAGGACTACATACTGGTGCCCTACAACCAGGGGTAAGTGCTTCACTATTTGCTATTCAAATTTCATTTGTACTTAGGTTTAATAGTTATAGCGACATACATGAGTAGGTACCATTTGGATCCTTTTAGTCATTATACCCAAGAGGAACAACGTGATATATCTTGATTCCTAGTCGAAGCGATCACGACTTGACGTGCGCAAGGAATACTCGACAAGTATGATCATTTCCTCTATACATAACTCTATTGTAGTCTTCCTTCGTTTGAAATGCCCGAGGATAACTTTTTTCAATTATGTAGTTCGTTCATCTCCTATGTTAGCCAACAAGGAAGATACAGTGGATCCAGCGCCCAACTAACACACAGGGACGAAATTTCCAGACTGCGCTACAACACAATAATCCTATATATATCATACTTCATAAAAATTTGTCTTCAACTGACTATACGTACATATGTAATTCTATTTTTGCAGTGCCGCCAGCAAAAAAAATGATGAGCTATGTGCATTCTACGTTTGCCATCATATGCAGCAAATCATTAGTGCTAAGATGAAGAATCCGGAGGTTTGTCAATCTCGAAATAATTTTTTTGTAATTGTAAATTCAAATATATATCCTTACCATTTTTTCTTGACCTAGCGGCAGGGTTTGATAATAGATTTATATGGACTCGTTGCGCAAGAGCTCGTGGAAGTTCGAGGGCAGCTATGCACCTTTATCATGACAGAAATAGTTAACAAAGGAGAGTTTCACTCCATCGCCGACCCAGAGATTCACGCAAACAATTGATTTAATTGTAATCCAATTGTACAACTATAGCAAAAATACTTCAACAAATTCGATCTTTATTAATTTATTTTGAGTAATGGTAAATTTGAGTTGTCAACAATTGATTCTCTGCGATGTATCTGTTTTTTGTACATGCTTGTTTTCAGAGGGCATGGCTAGCAATTCTGGGTGGCCAAAAAGCGACAAACAATGTAGCTAGGGTCGCTCGAGACCACGAGCGGTTTTATGTTGAAACCGTCAGTGAAGGCTATACCACAGACGGTTTCAACATAAAACCGTGCGTGGTAATAGCTTTCACTGACGATTTTAAAGAAACCGTCGTGATACTAGACATATCACGAGCGGTTTTCTTTAAAAGCATGCGTGATAACCACTTATCACAGACGGTTTTTAAAGTAAACCGTCTGTGATAAGTGATTATCACAGACGGTTTTGAACCGTCTGTGGTAACTGCTTGTTATCACAGACGTATAAATATAGACGGTTCGGAAACCGTCTGTGATGACGGTTCCGAACCGTCTGTGATGACGTGTTCTGTAGTAGTGACAGCGAGCGAACTACTCCATCCCCTTCGCCCCACACTCGCATTGGCGGCCCTCTGTTCCTGCTTTGCTCCTCCCCGTCTTCTTCTTCGGCGCTTATGGCGGCTAGTGGCGAGTAGGCGACACATCCCAGTCATCTTCGTTGACTCTCCCCACAGACCCAAGCTCTCATGGTCCTCCTCGGCACCTGCCTCCTTAGAGCGACGCATGGAGGGTGGCGGAGGCGTAGTGGCGGGGAGCGGCATCGGGCACAGTGGTGGTACAGCTACGAAGGGTCAGCATCCTCACAACGGCGCATGGAGGGCGATGGAGGCGCAGTGGTGGGGAGCAACGGCAGGCGCGGCGTTGCTACATCCACGGGAGGTGGGTTGGCATCAGCGACATGTAAGAAAATTGTGCATGATTTAGCTCGGATTCGATGTCCAAGTGTGTGCCTTCCCTTAGTGTTTCACTGTAGGATCAGATACGACAATTAGAGGGGGGGGTGAATGATTGTAGTGTCTTCTTTTGTAACTTATCGAAGAGTATCTGCTATGAATTCAACCGACAACCAAATACAACATACTTATACGAGTGTGACACTTAGTCATAGTGGTCGAAACAACTCTGATCTGTTTAGCCAGTCACAGCTATTGTCGACAACTGGGTGAACAACACAACACGTGATCGAAGAAGGTGAAGTCGACCTGGTCGAAGAAGTTGCGATCACCTACTCGAAAGGATTTGACTATCAGATTTCTTTCGTCCTACGACTTCAGAATGTCTCGCACTGCTTGGAACGAAAACAAGTCGAAGACCGTTCTGAACAAGAACTAGTCGAAGACATATCACCACAAGAGCCGGTCGAAGACAGAATAACACGAGAGCTGGTCGAAGATAGAAGAACAAGCCATCGGCGATGACTAATCTTTCTTGGAATAGGTCTGATCTTATTATTACACAGTCATGTTATGTGGCTACAAACTGCACTCACGGCAACCCTTAAACCCTAGCATGAAAACACCAAAAAATTCTCTGCCGAAAGCCGCCGCAAAAAGCCTCTCCAAGCTCCGTCTTACTCTTAACCTCTTCGGCTTTATATGCTAGGGCCCTATACCGTGTCTTTATCAACACAGACACATAATCATATTTCTTCCGAAAATCAGGGGACCCGAAACCACTCAAATCCTAGGTTTTCCAATATCTCTAAACCTTCAGGTTCTGAACACCTTTCATAAATCTTCACGCGTCGAAGCCTCCAGGACGTCACCTCCTGTAGCTTCGACCACGCATTATGCATTCACCTTTGATCTCCATGTACCCCAGCGTGAGCACGACCACCTCGTGACATCCACTACCACCTGAATCTTGGATTTCCCCCTCCTAGTTCCGGTCTTCCTCGTCATCGACTATGACCGTCTCCACACTCAACCTGCACATGAAAAGATCAAAGAACGTTTTCCTGGCACAAGTTCTCCAACTTGACTAATATCAGTTTACACACACATATCACACTCTCATTTATCAATAAACACGAATCAGATCATCCACGGCCTTAGATTTCATCTTTTAGAAAAACAACTCGAGATCACTTTATAAAATCGGTCTTATCGCTGTGTATACGCCGGTCATACTGCTAACCTACCAGACTCAAGTACACAAGGTACTAAAATAATACAAGAATTGAAGCACTCGTAGCCTGCGACTACTTACTATAAGCGTACGCCCACTTACTATAAGCTTACGACCACCTACTATAAGTGTACGACCACTTACTATAAGCGTACAACTACTTACCAGAATCCTACGATCACTGAGCACGAAGCCCACGACTATTGATCACGAAGCCTACGACTATCGACCACGAAGCCCACGACTACCGATCATGAAGCCTATGACTACCGACCACGAAGCCCACAACTATCGACCAATCACTGTAGTTTCGACCATCGACCATGTACTATAGCTTCGACCATGCATTGTAGCTTTCTGACCTTCGACCATGTAACTATAACTGTCCTTCGTACTCGTTACACATCTCGACTTACAACTGACGGTTTGTATTGAAATCCGTCTGTGATAAGTATCTCTGATTTTATCATGGCTTGAAATCAGAGTCTGTGATAGGTATCTCTCGATTTTACTATAGCTTAAAATAACCAACACTCTGATTTTATCATGACTACTTGAAATTAATAACTCTTTGATTTTACCATAACTACTTGAAATCACTAACTCTCTGATTTTATCATTACTTGAAATCACTGTCCAACGTTGTGAAACCTTTTTGTTTCCCTTTTGCTAGATAGGTCTCCTCTGCAATGTGTTTGCCATCATAATTTTAATTGGATTTTAGTTGTCTTGCTAGAGGTTCCATATGGAAACTACTGTCCAACAATTGATTGGTTTGGCTCAAAATTTATTTATTTTTACAATAGAAAAAAACTATCATAGACGGTTCTGAACAGGAACCGTCTGTGATAATCAGAACCGTCTGTGATAGTTTTTTTCATAGACGGTAAACGTCCGTGATGATCTCATCTCATTTCTGACCCATAAAGTCAGAGGGCTCATGAAACCGTCTGTGATGACGTTTTTGAACCATCTGTGATGACCTTTTCTGTAGTAGTGATTGACAAAACTGTATCTATCAGTACCCTGATAAAAAACCCCAAACAGTTACCAAAACCCAGGTGGATGCTGATACATATGTATGGCTATTTGGGATGTACTATTCATTGTTGAGGTGTTATATTTATTGTATTTCACATTTCTGCCTTGTTTTCTTATTTATATTTCTATCTTGTTTTCTTATTTATGTATGAATTCAAGTTGTACAAGACTGTTAGATGTATCTTTAGTACACTTATGTTAATTTTGACCCAACAACACACTTTCTATTCTGGTCGTGGCACCACCACTGGATCCGTTGACCAAAAGAATGAGTTGTTAGGTTAATTAAGCTCAATGCAAGTGGCTAGCGGTTTGTATAGGATTGGATCAAGCAAAGGTTATCTTGTTCTGACAATGATTAATTACTTGGATTTGCCAAGGATTAGTAATTTTCGCTATCGAGGCATGATCTCTATATGCGTGCAGATTCCACAGGGGATGATTAATGGTGGAGGTATTCGATGCTCTTGGCCAACCGTTTGTAAATTTCCAAGGACACTGCCCAATAGGGGCATGTACAACAGTTTATCTCTTAAGATTATCTATAAAGGTTCTAGCTTATTTACAGACAACTTTAGAGATAACATCTTCAACAATTCATTTATAAAATCATTCATTTTCAACACAACTTCTCTCCTTAGGGCATCTCTAATAGTGTCACATTTAATTTTGCTATATCAACTCTACGTCACTGAAAGACAGATTTAGAGACAACACATCTAATAAGTTGTTTATAGCAAGTTGTCTAACATTCATGCCAAACTTATAATATTCCCACTCCTTCACCCTTCTTTCATATGCACTGGTTGTTTTGTCTTAGTTCGTATGTAAAGATGTTTGTTTGAGAAAAAGACGGCTTCCCTTCTCTCTATTCCATCTAGGATTTTACTGATATGGAATGGCTAACTGACGGCTGACATGATACTATTGAAGATGCCCTTACTTACTATTTACGATGATTTGCGTGCCCAGTTTGTCTTTTATAGAAGAGATGACGTATTCCCTCTTTTCATATTCTTTCTCCTCCAACTAGGAGTTTGGGTGACATGATAGGTAAGAGACGATTAAGATGACCACTACTTGAGATTGCCACTATTGGAGATGGGCCGAGAATGAATAATATGTCTTGACCTCAACAATGGGAGTGCTTACATGTTACAGCTACATACAGTATACCCTAGAGAGAGTGCGTATGTATGTGTATGCACTGCCCAGCCGGCCCACTCCATTAATCAAGAAAGATAAATGTGTCTTGACCTCAAAATTGCTGTCCATCTTATGTGTTCCAGAGAGGGGGGGGGGCTAGTACTGTGCTACTGTGGGGTGAGGAGTGCGTATTTTTTTACCTACAACACATTGAAATTTATATGTTGTTAATTATTGTATAGGGCGGGATAATTCACGATGTTGTTGTACTAGTAGTACTACTAGAGCCATCTTCACCGGTTCTTGTGTGCATATTACTGATAAATCAAAGTAGGAGTAGCATTCATTCAGTCAGTCAGTCAGTCATCCATCCATGGCCGGTATTGAATTCACAACCACGTGGTAGACCAGCAGATGAAACGCAACAGTTTGTCTGAACCGAGCGAGCGTAGCATATGTGTAGGCAGAGATAGATAGCTAGGGTTTGTGATGTTCATGAGCATGGACCAGAAGCAAAGTGAATGAATGAATGGCTCTGGCCATCATCCATAAATAAATTTTGGTTGCATGTTGAGAGGGGAGGATATGGCGGCCTTGCCGGAGTTAAGTGATGACTGCCACCGGCTGCCTGCCTGCCTGCCTGCCGCCATTTATGGATATCATCCACTGTTCATCCTTTTCCACCACTCCCCACCCCCTGTACGCTGGCTTTATGGCTTCTTTATGGATGTGGTCACTCCTCTCGATTGCACACCGAGCATCATTCTATGATTCCATACCTTAATTTTCTGTTTGAAAATTGGGGGATTCTGAATATCATATAATTAAGATCTTTCTTCGAGAGGGGTGATTGTTGGTTTTTTTCCTTCAAAATTTGTAAATCTTTGTGATGGTACTGGTGAGCTAATTTTCTCTGATATAAAAACGACAGTGATTTTACAAGACTGAGGTGCTGTTTCGTAAAACTGCTGCAAAAATTGTCATGTATATATCAGATGCTTGATGCATCGTAGCCACTAAATGTGCAAGTAGATCAGGTGGTGATGGGTCCAGAGGCACAAATTAAATCAAACTAATTCAGATAGCTTTCAATTACTCCCCTTATTTTGCTAGAACTCTTATCTACTAGTAAGAAATCATAGATCGTTGCCACTAGATGCGCAGTCCAGCGAAAGTAGAGTTGAAGTGACCGGTTCAACATAGCGCACGTCAGTGTAGTGGAAGTACTCGATCGTCCTCTGGTCAACCGTCTCCTCCTTGCGATCGACCTGATCAGCGCCGCAGCTACAACAGCGCCTATAACGAAGTCCACAGTCTAGGGATGGAACGCCGTGCGTCGATGTGCTAGCACCAGCGCACACGACAAGGGCTTTAAGAGGTGGCGGCTAGGGTTTCGATGGATGTGTCTCGGGATCCCACCTTCAGCCCCATGTCTCTCTTTATATAGCCTCCAATAGGATCCTTATCGGATACGAGTAGAGATCTAATCTCACTCGGAGATTATCATCCGAACCCTTATCGTTTCAACCCGTTAAGTGTGTGACCCTGTAAGTTCATGTAAATTTGATCATAGGTTGAAAACTCCTTTCTGGTCCATAAGTCGGTAGCGGTCCCTAGCAGGACATAGCGACTCCTGAATATGCATAAAGATTATATCGGAGGAACCTATATAGTGCTTATGTACTGATCCTTTTGACTCACGATACCAAATCGAACTCAAGACGAGAAGTGTGCCATCCTTTGATAGCTCGATCCTTCACTCAAACTTGTAGTGGATTACTTAGTTGTGTTTGACTCCTCAAACACATTCGGCGTGGTCATTCACTTCCTTAATCCAACCATATCGAGGGGTCCATATATATCTCTCCCGTTATATAGGACTAAATTCAATCTTGATTGCTTACATTCCTTCACATGTTTTATAGTAAACCCAAAAGCTACATTTATGATCACCCAGTTACGGAGTGGTGCTTGGCAACCCCTAAGTAACCTATTATACATGTAGAAAACTATGACAATCTCAAATCTAAGGATCCTATATACACTATGTATGAGACCAACTGATGGTACGTAGGAATATAACAATTCACGTAATGTCTCATGGTAGGTCAATCCAATACTATGTTCTCTAACATGTGTTCACATTATTAATTTGATATCTCTATATTCATGATCCATGGAATATGATCATCAATCAATACATGTGCTGATCTATAAATCATAATTGTCCCACATAATGATATAAGATCAGTGATAATTTAGAATAACATCAAAACATGAATATAGAATTCCACGAACAAGTCATATACTTGTTGATCAATATGAAAGATATTTATTCAGGGGACAAAATAACAAATTATTCAAAAGATCATAAAAATAGAAGTGATACTATCATCTCAATGATCATCTTTAGGGTATATCACTAATAATCGTCACCGCCCTTACCCTTCCCCAGCTCCACCCGCCCGCCCCCTCAATTACTCCCCCACCACACCTCCCTCCTCGTCCCACACAAACCCACCCCGCCAAAAACCCCGCCATCCCAAACCCCCCACCAGATCTAGATCTACCCCCATCTGGTGGAGGCTCGACGCTGGCCACCTCGACGATGGCAATCACCCACCCGAGGTAGAGAAGGTACCTGAGACGCCGCTTAACCGCCAGGGGAAACCCTTGCCCCCCCCACCCCCACCCCCCGGCTGCAACAGGTCACACTTTCCTCGTCTCTGCGTCGGCCGGCCCCCTCGACGACTGCGGCCTCCACCACAGGGAAGAGGTTATCACTGATCCACCTACAAGTCACTAGGGGCTCGCAGATCCTCGTCTGGGCTCGCCTCCACCGCCCATGCCCTACAAATCTTCTGCCCCGGCCTGACGTCCCCACCCAAGAGGCCCCAACTACCAGCTTTCAAGTCAGCCTTACCCCCACATCCTACAACGCCCAACCACCACCCCTTCAATGCGGATGCCACACCCTGCCCTGTCTCAAATCATCTGTCACCATGTCGCGTACCTTCGTTGACGTCACCAAAAGGGGACTAGGCACCCTACTGCCTGCCGTCCTCTCGCACGTACACTCCATTGCTCGGCGCCCGTCACTTCACCATGCTGCCGAGTCCCCCGCCATGGCTACGACAAGATGGCAGCAGAAGACTATTGAGTATGGAGAAGGGGCTGGGTGGCTGGACACCAGTCAAGAGGGGCCACTAGTGGCGTCAGGAAGGGCGTCGCACCACACCTTCATCAACACCGCGTCAGGCACTGAAGACCTCCACCCACCCCTTGCTACTCTCCAAACGAAGGGGAAGTGTTTCAATTGACTCACCAGGGACCACCGCGCCTTCCAGTGTCGTGACCCAATGAGGTGCCTCTTCTATCTCAAGAGTGGCCATTGGGCCAACTCACGTAAGAGCTCGCCCCCACCCCCGCCACACTACAGCAGGAAGTCGGCCACTGAAGCGTCCTCTTAAGTCCACGGGCCTTGTCGCCACCCCTCCCTCGGTCATGGCCTTCCTCGGCGCGCCTGACACTCGATCGGAAGAGGACTACTGCATCGTCAACAACTCCTTCCGTCTCGACCATGACCGCGACGACTGGGAGGCAACCGCCCTGGTGGCGTAGGTTTTGGAAGGCGGGGCTGATGCCAATGACAAAGTCGTCGCCGGTGCGTTTTGTTGACATTTCAAATTTTGGCGCACTGAGATGTATGCGTCCCATCATCATCCGGAGGAGTTCCTCATCAAATTTGACCACAGGACACACCGCAACAGAGTCCTGGAGGATCAGAAGTTGCACCACGATGGCCTAGAGCTCCATGTCCACTCGTGGCACTCCATCAACCACACATTCGGGCGGCCATGTTTTCAGGGCTCAGCTTTGCCTTGAAGGTGTTTTGGTGCATGCTTGGCCCTGGACCTCGCCGAGCGCATCATCGACCTGAAGTACTCCATGCAGTGTCCCTAAGGATCTTCCACAAGCAGGGAGGATACCAGAATGCTCAACCTCTGGGCATGGATGGCATACCCGAGCATCATTGCCAAGGTGCTCTGGATCACCCTCGCAAACCGCGCGGATGATGCCCGACCCCCTGCCAGAGGTTAGCTCCTGTCTCCTAGACAAATGGAAGTGGGGGTCTCACCTACAGGGTAATCATCCACTTGGATTATATTGAAGACCACACGACGGCCCCCCTCGACGAATTCGTCGCGACGGTCGACACAGTGCCTTACGAGCCCATCACCACCAGCCTCCCTTGGAGCTTGGGGACGGTCGACGACATCCCTGAGTCAAAAAAGGGACGATGCACATGCCACACCCCCATCGTGAGAGCAAAGGCTGAGAAGAAGCTGACAAGCGCACGGAAGAAGATCGCGTCGCCGAACGCATGCGCCGCCAACCTCGACGACGCCCGGCAGATGATGACCACCCATCGAGCTTCATCTACAAGCGCAAAGACGACGGAGATGACGATGAAGGCAGACATTGAACCAAGAGAGCCATCCAAGGTAGTTGGAGTTGAGATCCAAAGTTGGATCGATTTGCCTCCTGTAGGATCGAATCGTAGAATCAAATCGTAGAATCAGCGATTCTACAGAATTGTAAAAATACACATATTTAACATATATACTACAAGTTTGTATGATTCTTATATGGTTTACCACTTACTTATAACTGAAAAAGGACAAAGTATTTCTTATCGCACAACATGAAAGCATAATGATACTGACATGATAGGTGATATAGTTATGAACTACAAGAGAACAACCAATGACCATAACTAGTTTACTACAATTATATGAGAAATGTTCACAACTTTTGTAAATCAATATCTAATTGCAACACTTGCATGTTCCTTAAAAGCAGCTAGACATACTCTAGGAATAAAAATAGCTTATCATTATCAAGCTCAAGATTGCTCATGTCATAATATAGATATTTGTACTAGCATTACCATACTGATATAATATTTTGCATGCTCTTTGTTTATTTATAGTTTCATTCTCAGAAATTAATATCAATAAATTTTTCTCTAAAACAAAATATCAACAAACCCTGGCCTCTAAAAAAATAAAAAAGCCAAAAAAATGATTTTTTTTGCCCAAACGACTCTACCACGACTCTACTCTGTGATTCTACACGATTCTACTCTTTGGATCGCGACTCTACCACGATTCCACCTGATTCCGATTCACAGTGCGATTTGGATCGACAGGCTGTCGTGGGTTCATAGAATCATAAGACTATAAGAGTAGGATTGCGATTCTAACTATCTTGGAGCCATCAAGGAAATAGGAGGCTTGACGCCAACATGCCTCGGCTGGGCTTGGTCCGCGAGCGCTCACCCCGTCGGGTCCACAACGATAGCTACTACATAGCTGATAGCCACCGACGCGTGGCTCCGACGGGAAGTGCCACCACACCCCCGAAACACTGCGGGCTTCACCCCAATGGGCCAGAGTGCCCCCCAAAACCAACATTGAAAGAATTAAAGCTCAAGACCGACAAAGCCCTGTAAGAGCTCTTCACCCCTTATGCAAAAAAACTCAGAGAGGCTGTAATATCCCAACTTTTGGTCTTTGAAAATTTTCTAATTAGTTGCCAGTTGGAAATCTCACCATTTGCATTTATTTGAATTTAAATTTAAAAGCTTATTATAGACTTTCATGACAAAATAATGTAATGTGCTTAATCCCGACATCAACAATGGCCAAACTTATTTTATTTGGATTCTATTTGCTTGGATATATTTTCTAGTATTTTCTGGAATTTTTCCAAGGTCATTTCCTATTTTCTATTTGCTAATTGTATTTTCTGCATTTTCTAAAAATAAAAATCAAGTTTAAACTTTCGGAACAGTGTTGGGCCGAAGCCCAACAGTATTCCGGCGCACTAGCCCATCTCCCCGCTTGCCCGCGCCTTCGTCTGTTGGATGCACGATGCGTGCCCCTTATTTCGATCGAACGCCGCGCTCAACCCCGCCTTCCTCGCTTGATAGCCGCGCGTGGCTCGCCACGATCTCGCCGCCGCTCGCCCGCGCCTTGGCTACTTTGCTGTCGGTGGGACCGCCACCGAGTCGTTGTCTCAGCGACCTTTCTTCCTCATCGCGCCCGCGCCTTCGCCACCATTGCCGCTGCTCAAAGCTTCGTCCTACAAAATCGCAACGGTCGCTGATTCTTCGCACCGACCCCACCAATTTGTAGCCGTATCTATCCCATACTCACCCCTAACCAAATCGGCTACCGAATCCCTCCCATTCCCCCGAATCTCAGAAATTCCAATCGCGGCCGTTTCGAACTCGAATTGGGGGTTTCCAATTCCAGCGTCCTCCGGTCCTATAAATACCCCCTAGGATCGCCCAGTCCTCCGCAACCCAGAGCCGCCACCCTCGTCGCCCCGATCGCTCTAGCGCCGCCACATTTTAAGTTCTAGGGTTTTTGACCGAGCTTCTTCTCCGACGAATTGCATCGCCGTCTTATCGCCCTTGCCCCACCGACTGCACCATCGTGCTTAGCAAGGTCCCAACTACCTCGCGCCCCTCCTCATCGCCGAGCACCGCCGGAGCACACTTCCGACAAAACCCGAAGCACCACCACCGCTTCTTCCTCGCCACCGGTCACAGTTGTCATCGCCAGCCACTGGTAAGGGCACCAGCAGGTGCGCAATAACATGGGGGAAGCTTATGGTACCCTCCGCCGCCGGTGACTCGCTGCCGATCGCCGTTGCACTTGGTTTTCGAGCGCCGCCGTCGCCGTCGTCGTCGGCTCGGCCAACCAAGATCGCCTTTGTGCCGGTGTGGCGGCCAGCGTGGTGCCAAATCGGCAAGACACGGTGTCGTGGCCCGATCCACCGCGTCAACTCTCCCGAGGCTCGGTGCACTCAGTCCACTGTGAGCCAGAGATTGACACTGGGACCCACATGTCAGATTTCTTTTAAATCTATTTCTTTTTTCAGAAATTCTCGGCTGACGCAAGCATTGCGCAATAATCCGATTTTCCTTTATAAAAATAATCCAGGAAATTCGTTTAAATCCAAATTAGGGTTTTATTTGTTTTCCAAGCTTCCAAAGCCCATAACTTTTGCATCCGACCTCCGATTGAGCCCATTCAAATTTGTAAATTCATATAAAACCTTGCTCTATTTAATGGTGAATTTTATTTGATTTTTGGAGTTTGTTTTTGACTCTGTTATTTATTTATTTTTGTTTCTTTTGTCTCATTTGCTAGTAGATGTCGATACTTCCGGAAATTTTGGAGTAGAAGGAGCACCTCAAGATCAAGACCTGTACCTAGACCTATTTCAAGGCAAGTTATACCTTTGATCATATTGAACCCAGTTTTCAAAATACTTTGTTTCAATGTATTGCATTCTATTTCAAGTATTTATTTAAATACTTTTGGGATAGTTATTAATCCAATTTGTTATATCCACCTTGTCTATTGTATACCATGATCTTTTGTCACCCTAGGTTGGTTCATTATTACTTGGTATTATCATATCACCAACGTGGGTTGGTTAGATACGAGTAGATTGCGTAGCCATGCCACGAGTCATCATTTCATGTGAAGTGCAATTATAAACCTGACTAAGTGATTATGGAACTGTGTGATGAAACTGTATGTGTTGTGTGCTATTACTCGTTGATGGCATGTGTTGCACTTAATCAACAGGGTGGGAATAGATTTAGATCGAGGCAAGTGGTGGATCTGTGTGATGGTGGAGCTGTGTGCTTTATAAACTTGTGACTTGGGTTAAAACAGGAAGTTTTGCCTTGGTCAATTAAGGACTTAACTTTGTGCGCCATTGAACTGGGCCTTACTGTACGACCACATGCCTAGTATGGGCTGGGCCTAACTTAGTAAGTTATGGAGTCTTGACGTTGACAACTCAGGTTGTATTTAAGCTGTGTGATAGGATGGAGGTGTGATATGTCATGTTGCGGGACGGTTCGCTGCATCCCTGTCCAACGATGTGTGTCGTAACCAAACGCTGTGTGTATCGGTTGGCCGGCAGGAAAGCACATCGGGAGTGTCATTGTTTGAGATGAAGTTTCTGAAAGGTTTTGTTGTGATCAACTCTGATCCGGTTGATTACATCGTGTGGGTAAAGTGTACAACCTCTGCAGAGTGTTAATCAATCTATTCGAATAGTCGCGTCCTCGGACATGGACATGCTTGGGGATTTCACACGAGTGGTAGATTTTCATAAAGACATTTGAGAAGGGTCAGCTGTGTGAGGTAATTTATGCAGCTGTGTGAATAACTTGATTAAACTGTGTGTTGTTTGTTAAATCAAATGTTAAATTAATATTCTTTATTGGTTTTCAATTACGTTTCAATCTATTATCTGTATTCAATTGCAAATGTTGCATTTCTGCAAATTAACCACAGAATCCATTCCTTTGGAATAAGCCATCATGTATAATTGCATTCTGTGGTATGACTTGCGAGTACGGTGTGTACTCACTCTTGCTAAACAATTCAATAGAAGTGGAGGAGCCGTCACCAGCTTTTGAAAAGGAATTCTACGAAGGTTGATCGTTAGGGTCTTGATCCCAGTCAGTTGCCTGTGGTAAATTGATGGGAGCCCGCTGGAGTTTACCTTGTTTTCGTTGCAGTTATTTCATTATTGTCAGCCTTGCATGACTTAATAATTGTAAAACTCGACCTTAAGGTCATAACAGTTATTTGTTATGCAAATTACTCACTTATTTAATATTTCGTTGTATGGAGTTGATATTTCATCGATGTTTATACTGTGTGCACTAGCGTGATCCTGGACTAGTGCGGAATACACAGAGGGTCCAGATTTGCATATTTGGGTCCCGACAGAGGCTCTCCATGAGATGCTTGGCAGTAGCTCCGATCAGGCGCCCAAGGTTCCTCCTCTAGCCATGCTTCCCTTTGAAGAGCCACGTGTCGAATGGTTGCATAAGGCGGAAGCCTACATGCAGGCTGTAGGCGAGGCGTTTGACTCCCTAGGCCTGGCCACGGATGCCAGCCATCTCCCACTGTGCACCCAGCCTAGGCGACAGACGCGGTTGGCCTAGCCATTTCTCGACCATTCCTCATCACACCCACGACGGCCTCAGGCACCAAAGGGAAAGACATCCATCCTGGCGCTGCACACAGTGAGCTCCCCCAAGCCACCAGGGTGGTCGTTGAACTGTCGGACGACCACCTGGCGAAGCAGCTCTGCCCCCCGCGGGGCGGGCCAAGGAAGCGAGCACCCCCCACAAGGCGCGCACGACCCCTGACACAGCCTCTTTTGCTGACTCCATCAGACCCATCTCTAAGCCGGTTGGTTGCGTGGCGGCCACTTCTCCGGCTCAACACCCCCCGATGGACAGCCCGAGCCAACACGCCAAGCAAGGCCACTCAGACATCACCCCTTAACTTGGTTCAGGCCCTTTTCACCGAGCTACCATCGTGTAACGTCCCAAAATTTGGTTTTTAAAAATCTTTTGAGTAGTTTAGGTCACTAGAAAATTTCACCAATTTTATTTGAATTAATAAAGCTTAATTGGAATTTTTATAAATTAAAAATATTTAATTTGACTAATATAAACATCAATTAAATCAAAATTCTTTTTATTTGGCTTCCTGGTGTTCCCAGGAATTTTCTGGTATTTTTGGAGATTTTTCTGGATTTATTTGCTATTTATTGTATCTTATCGATTTGTTACCTTTTAATTAAATTCCGAAAATACTGAATTTTCTCTCTCCTCACTATGTGAACAGTACCATGTGGTACTGTTCATCCCGAAATTCCAGCCGCACGTCCGCTTTCCCTGCCCGAGCCGTGCGCAACCGAACGAACTCTGCGTCGTTTTCGTTTCCAACTCTAATTTTCAAATTTTCATATCTTTTCGCTCGGTGCATATAAATGCGAGCCGTCTGCGTCCACGCGTCCGTCTCGACGTCCTCTTCCAATCCCCTGATTTGGTTTCCTCCGAATCGATCTGTATTCATCGCATTATGCGGAATACAGAGTTCATCCCAAAAATCTTCCGCTGCGAGTTTCTCCTCCATCCGATGTCCGCCGGGCGAACCGTCTATGGCGTTGGGTTCGCGTCGTCATGCTCTACGTCATGGTGCCAGCCCCTTCGCCCGAAGTTTGCCGGGATTTCGCCGTCCGCCGTATCCCAACCGTATTCTTCGCGTATTCCGCTTCCTCGGTGAGTATTTCTCAAATCCGACCACACCATCGCGTCCGGCTCGTCGTTTCCTTTCCGTTTTGACCCTTCGCCGCTGCCGCGTCACCTCCGACCACCGGCCACCCATGCACCATTAATATTCTGTTACTGTGTAATATAGTATACAGGGTTTCGTTAGTTTCGGTTTTTTGTTATCTGTTGTTCGTGTTTACGGTTACGTGCGTTTCGGTCTTCCTTACGCCAAAAGTGCGTCTTCGCCATCTCATCATCATCACGCCACGCCACACTGCACCTCCCTTCGGCTTCTCTTTGGTATCAGTTCCTGCTCTATAGTTGAGTTAATTTGTTCACGACTAATTCTCTTCTCTAATCTTTGTTTCTCGTCTCAAAGAGAAAAATCTATACCATTGGTATGCACTGTTTACATCTAGTGTCCATTACGTGAGTATATGGCTTGTCATTTGATCCCTTCTCTCTTCCATCTATTTCATCTAATCCTTACTTTGTATTTCAGTGCCAAAAGCTTTGCCATTTCCTGCCATTCACACCATTCAAGCTTGTATGTATATATGTATATATATGTATGTAGGCATGCATGTATATATATATATATATATGTACGTACATATGTATACATAAATATATATCTTCTCTCACTTTCATGTTGACCCCACCTGTCATCCACTCAATTAAAACATTAATTGTTTCTCTCTCTTACGTGCGGGTCCCGCATGTCAGTCAACCTTTGGTAAACCCTCCTCCATGAGCTTGGTCCACCGTGGACTAGCGTATGTCCGTGGACCTGGTCCATAGACCAGTGGCCCACATGTCAACCCTAATATTATTTTCGAGAATTAATTTAATTCTTGAAAATCCTTTTATCTTATTGGTCCCACATGTCGTTCTCTATACCTTATTTCTGGAATTATTTTTAATTCTAGAAATCCATAAATATCAGTCGATCTCACATGTCATACACTCAATCATTCTCTAATATTTTCGGAATGGAATATTCTGATAATATTCCACTTGTCAGCTTGTCTCTCTTTTTATTTTCATCATTCCAAAAGCCATATCTTATTCATCCGAATTCCGCTTGAACCCATCCGAATTCCGCTTGAACCCATTCAAAATCCTACATTCATCTAAATTCAATATCTATCTTCCAGTACCATTCAATTTCAATTTGGAGTTTATTTGATTTATCTTTTGAATTGTGTTAGTTTTGCGTTATCTTTATCGTTAGACGTTGAAGCCCAGAATCGTCTGAAGGAGCTGAAGAGCAAGGAAGTAGAAGATTGAAGATAAATAAAGACCATCATTGCTATAGCAAGGCAAGTTATACCTTTGATCATATTGAACCCGCCAAAATACTTTGTTTCAATGTATTGCATTCTATTTCAAGTATTTATTTAAATGCTTTTGGGATAGTTATTAATCCAATTTGTTATATCCACCTTGTCTATTGTATGCCATGATCTTTTGTCACCCTAGGTTGGTTCATTATTAGTTGGTATTATCGTAGCACCAACGTGGGTTGGTTAGATACGATTAGACTGCTTACCCATGCCACGAGTCATCATTTCATCTGAGTCGCAATTATAAACTTGACTAAGTGATTATAGAACTGTGTGATGAAACTGTGTGTCTTTGTGTCTTTGTTACTCGTTGATGGCATGTGTTGCACTTAATCAACAGGGTGGGAAAAGATTTAGACTGAGGCAAGTGGTGGATCTGTGTGAATGGTGGAACTGTGTGCTATAAACTTTGTGATTTGGGTTAAAACTGGAAGTCTTGCCTTGGTCAATTAAGGACTTAACTTTGTGCGCCATTGAACTGGGCCTTACTGTACGCGACCACATGCCTAGTATGGGTGGGCCTAACTTAGTAAGTTATGGAGTCTTGACATTGACAATTAGGGTTGTATTTAAACGGTGTGATGGGTGGAGGTGTGATATGTCACATCGCGGATTTGTTCATTGCATCCTCGCCCAACGGTGTGTGTCGTTCCAAGGCCGTGTGTACAAATTGACTGCAGTAAAGCACATCGAGAGTCATTGTTTGAGATGAAGTCTCGAAAGGTTTTGTTGTGATCAACTCTGATCCGGTTGGTTTCATCGTGTGGGTAAAGTGTACAAACTCTGCAGAGTGTTTAAACTAATCTATTCGAATAGCCGCGTCCTCGGATATGGACATGCTCGGGAATTTCACACGAGGGTTAGATTTTCATAAAACAATTGGGAAGGGTCAGCTGTGTGAGATAACTTGTGCAGCTGTGTGAATAACTTGATTAGACTGTGTGTCCTTTGTGAAATCAATTGTTAACTTATTATTGCCTATTTGTTTTGAATTATGCTTTCAATCTATTATTTGTATTCAATTGCAAATGTTGCATTTCTGCAAAATAACCACAGGAGCCATTCCTTTGGAATAAGCCATCATCTATAAATTGCATTCTGTGGTATGACTTGCGAGTACGGTGTGTACTCACTCTTGCTATAAACAATCAACAGAAGTGGAAGAATCATCAGTCAACAAGGTCTACCTCAAGGATCGTGGAGAACTAGGTCGCGCTACCCCAGTCGATTGCCTGTGGGCATATGGATGGGCTTCACTGAAGTTATTCCATTACGTTCCGCTGCAGCTTTATTGAGCTATTTGTCTTCTGAGATATTAATTGTAAGCTTTGACCTTAAGGTCTTTACTCTGATAATTATTGTTATTTGTCTATTTATTAGTCATCTTTGCATATGGAAATGATATTTCATCGATGTTGCCACTGTGTGCACTAGCGTGATCCTGGATTAGTGCAGAATACACAGAGGGTCCAGATTTGCATATTTGGGTCCCGACAATCGTCAAGCTTTGCCACACCGGTGCCCATCGTCGTGATAAAGCAACACCAGACCAGGCATGCTGACCTCTCAAAGGTTCGCCGTTGTCTACGCCTAGCGTAGAAAAGGCGGACGGGCACTATGGTGCATAGGGCGCAAGAGACACTCGCCCATAAGCTGGGGACACTACTACAAGACCAAACTCTAACGAACGACACCCTCAAGGACTACATCCACGTGTTCGATGGCCCCTTACCACAAGAAGCCATTGCGACACTCTCTCGTCTCCTCAAGCTAGATTGTCAGCTCACAGCATAGGCCGACGGTGTACTCCTAGACATGGTGGGGCATGACGAGCTGGACCTGGTGGACATCACAACAGTGGCCATACCTTTAGCTATTGGCCAGGTGGGAGCATTGGCCCCTGTCGTGGCCGCCTAGCCGGGACACCCTCCTAGGCTAAAGAGGACGACTACCACCTCCACCATGATCAGCATAGTCACCGACATTACCGCTTTTTCCCAATTGTCGTCTTTTCTTCGGTTCCTTACGCTTCCCATCGCATATTCAAAGTTTCAACATTCTACAATCCGAACTGTGCATTTCTACTGCTGCTCAACCCCTGCTTCTCCGCGTCTACACTCCTATCGCTTGCCTACCACTGATGTTTCTTCAGAACACAGGACGGGGCCGCAACCTGGCACACCCGGCTGTCAGTGGTTTAGAATCAGAATAACAAATATCTGGACCTAACTTAAATGTTATCTGATGGAACTTAGAGGCTTGAACTCCCCGGCTCGCAGAATGACGGTGCACAAGACCTTATCGTCCACAACCTATCACATCGCATGTTTGCAAGAAACTAAGCTCGAGTCGGTGGACCAAGCGCTCGCATATTTATTAGGCGATCACAGATTCCATCACTTTGTGCAAAGAATGACAGTCAGCTCTCGGGGCAGCATACTATTCCTGTGGAATGAAGACTGCATCGAAGTCGAAGCCATCCGGGTGGAGGTGTATAACCTGTCAGTGATAATCCCAATAAAGGAATGCCGCATGGTCTGTCTTCTTACGACCATCTATGGTCCGTCTCACGACTAAGACAAAACAACTTTCCTGGAAGAACTAGTCTCCCTCAAGCCACACTCGGTCTCCAAGTGGCTTTATCCTTGTTGATTTCAACCTAATCTACAGGGTGTGCGACAAAAACAACAACTTAAATCGTGCTCAGACGGGACAATTTCGTCGGACTCTAAATGTATTCAAACTAAAAGAGATCCACCTCCAAAATAGAAAGTTCAAGTGGAGCAATGAGCGAGAAAACCCAACACTCGACAGACTAGAGAGAGTGTTCTGCAACGAGGCTGGGTAATACATTTTAAAAGTCATGTCGTGCACACCCTGTCCACTTTGCTTTTTGACCACCGCCCCCTGTTACTCTCTACCAGTAGCACGCCACGCAGACTCAGATCCTTCTGTTTCAAAAACTTATGGACCAGGATGCTCAGATTCACGAATGTCGTCGAAAATGCGTGGCAAAATGCCAACCACGACACGGAACCCTTCCATCGTCTCAACTGCAAGCTCACCACCACGGCCTCGAGGCTCAGGACATGGAGTAATTCATGGAGTAAAATATTATTCTCCCTAAACAAACTTCAACTCCTCATGGCCACAGAACTCATCTTGTGTCTTGACGTGGCTCAGGAAACTAGACAGCTCTCACCTGAGGAGTGCGAGCTCAGAGCCGGCCTCAAAAGAAGAGTTATGGGCCATGCAGTGATTGAGCGCTCTAGAAAAAGACAGAACTCCCACAACATTAACATCAAAGAGAGGGACACCAACACAAAGTTTTTTTTGCCCAAAATTCAATGCTAGGCGCCGCAAAAAATCACATCCTAAGACTACAGACCAAGCAGGGATTGGCTATTTCTCACCATGAGAAGCAAGAGGTGGTTAAACAACACTTTCAGAGCCTAATGGCCTCGCCGAATGCAAGATCTGCGGACCTGAACTGAGAGATATTAAACACCACCCCTCTCAACCTCAACATATTGGAGGAACCTTTCTCGGAGCAGGAAATAGCCGAGGCATTAGCAAAGATGCCAGGGGACAAGGCACCAGGCCCGAACGGGTTCACGATTAATTTTTTCAAGTTCTACTGGACCATCATTAAAGTTGATATCCTGACAGTTTTCCAGAGCTTCCACAGCCTGCGTACGACAAACCTCCACCTCCTTAACACAGCAAGTATTGTGCTCATTCCAAAGAAAGATGGGGTAGATTGAGCTACTAACTACAGACCGATTAGTCTCATCCATGGAGTGGGGAAATGGATCTCCAAGATGCTCGCTCTGAAATTGGCATCGTACTTAAATAACCTAGTGTCGATAAACCAAAGCACTTTTGTCAAGACCAGAAACATCCATGATAATTTATTGTACGTCAAAAACATCACATCATGGCTCCATGGGTCAAAAACCCTAATGCTCCTTCTCAAGTTGGACATAGCAAAAGCTTTCGACGCGGTTCGCTGGGATTACCTCCTGGACCTGCTACAACGACTGGGTCCCCCCTCCCAGATGGAGAGACTGGATACCGGCCCTCCTCTCGATGTCAACCTATAGAGTTCTCCTAAATGGCATCCCTGGTGGTGCTATTGCCCACAGTAGGGGTTTGCAGCAAGGAGACCCGCTATCCACTTTCCTCTTCATTCTGGAGATTGACCCACTCCAATGCCTATTCCAAAGAGCAATTGACCTAGGTCACTTGGAACACCGACACGACCGTTTTGATGGGCTAAGGACTTCCTTGTACGCTGACGATGCGGTCATCTTCATCTCCCTAACAAATACAAATAGTACAACAGCGTCCCAAATTCTCCAAAGTTTTGTAAATGTCTCGGGATCCACACCAATTTTCACAAGAGCACAGTTCTACCTATAAGCTGCGACCAAATCGACCTTCAAGCGGTCCTCCAAGATTTCCCCGCGATAAGATCAAATTTCCCCATCAAATATCTGAGCCTACCGCTAAGCTAGAAAAGACTAAGAAGTGCCCATTTCCAACCGATCCTAGATAATGTGGGCCGCAGAGTCGCCAGTTGGCAAGCCAGACTACTCACGATAATCGGTCGGATGACCCTTGTCAAATCAATGCTGACCTCGATCTCGATCTACTACCTCATAGCCCTTAAAGTCCCAAAATCCATCCTCCATGTGCTAGACCGCTCCAGGCGACCTTTCCTCTGGGGAGATGCGGATGCGTTAACTGGTGGGAAGTGCAAGTCAGCTGGGCAAAGGTATGTCGTCCAACTGACCTGGGTGTTCTCATCATTCTAAGCCTTGAACCATTCGCAAAGGCCCTAAGACTCCGATAGCTATGGAAATAATGGAAGGCTCAAATAAACCTTGGGCTGGAATGGAAATCCCATGTGATGAGGCTAATCGGCGTCTTTTTGTGGCATCTACTAAAATCACTCTGGGTGACGTAAATAGTGCCACCTTTTGGACCTCTTAGTGGCTAGATGGCGCAGCCCTGAGAGAGCTGGCCCCGACAATCTACCATTTGTCCAGAAGGAAAAAACATAATAGCCCACGCCGCGCTTCAGGACAGTCGCTGCATTTAGGACAACAACACTCCAGGGGAAATAACAGCCCAGCTGGTCCATCAGTTCTTGGGTCTATGGGGGAGATTAAACCAAATTACTTTAAACCCAACTGTTACGGATGAGATCACATGGAAGCTCACCCCGCAAGGCAATTACAGGGCAAAAATAGCCTACGAGGTGTAGTTCCTTGGCTCAACAATAACCGATTTTAATAAATTAATATGGAAAACCTCAGATCCCTCAAAATGGAAACTGTTCACCTGGCTAGCCATTTAGAACTACCTTTGGACTTCCGACATATTACAAATGAGGGGCTGGCCAAACCAAGTCATCTGCCCCCTCTGTAGACATGCTCCATAATCGGCCTTGCATCTTTTCGCCCGCTGCCGATACACCCGCAGACCGTGGAACTCAATGGCCGACTGGCCCGGATTCGCACCACTCAGACCAACACACTGGACTAGCAGTTACAACATCGACAACTGGTGGTCTCAAACAAATAGTTCCGCACTGATCCCAAAAAGTGCTACGGCTACGGTGGTCATCCTAACCATCTGAGAGATTTGGAAGGAACACAATGCGATAATTTTCCAACATAGGTCATCCACTCAACTGGGCCTACTCGCAAAGATCAAAGAGGAAGGCAGAGCCTGATCCCTCGTGCGGGGAAAGTGCTTGCAACAATTTATTTCCCTGTAATTTAAAATAAAACCTTCGGGTAGGTCTTCGGTCTCACGTGTTGTTCTATTTCTTCTCTATTAATGCAATAGGCAGTCCTCCTACCTGTTTTCTTTAAAAAAAAAAAAAGAAAAAAGAAAATGGTAAACCAACATAACTGAAAAACAAGCAGACACATCTATCATAAAAAGGCTAAAACAAGGGTACCGAATCTAGTAACTATGTTACAGGAATGGATTTGCCTCTGATCTTACAAACAATCCAACCTGAATTGTATTACTACTAATTTCTCACATTGGAGTACCGGAGGTACACCCGCACATGGCAACCCTTCTCACGAGGGACAAAACATAACCCGCTCAGAAATATGGTGGTTTGAGCTAGCCATCCCTGGAGTCTTTAGTTGATTTGGCCGTTTTTGATTCGTATAGCAAAATTAGCCTTTGTTTGTATAATATTGCAAAAAAAAGGCACCACAGAAGGTTAGATAGGTACCACGTGTCACCTACAGTGCTCCTAAACCGCGGCAGGACGATGGTGCCGCGGCAGCGGATATGCCGCGCTCTCGAACCGCAGCAGGAAACTTGTGAGGTTGCTTGTGCTTGGGCTAGCTACTCCCGCACTTCCCTTACCAAGCGTGGTACATGGCCTCTGTCGACCTGCCGCATTGCCACTATCCTGCTACGGTCTGAGAGCACTACAGGTTACACACGATGCCTGACTAGCTTTTCACGGTGACATTCTTGCAATTTTGTGCGAGTAAAGTTATAGTACCCAAATCAGCCAAAATGGGATGTTTTCCCGGGGCCCACCTTAAGAATGTTAGAGAGAGAGAGAGAGAGCAAGTCAAAGGGAATTGTGCAGAATCTACGGAGCATTCCATTCTCCGAAATGTTCCTGAAAGTATGGTTTTTGTTGGCTGTAAACTGTCATTGACTTCATCATGTTTTGCAAGCATAGGATCCAAGTAAACTCATTGCTTATATTTGTACTCCATCATGGTTACTCTTACCTCGAATCTTCGATCTACTTCTCTCACCCTCTCTTGTTGTTCTTGCATGCATCTCAAAGATATATAGAAGTTCATGGTAGAAAAAAAGGACACTAGCTTTCAATTGACTTGCATATTTACTAGTATGAAAAACACACACAACTCCATTAATTTGGAAATACGCCCTTAAAATGGATTCGTCAAATAAGCCCGTGTCAGCATTCAGGTTTCAGCAGAGTGATTTACAAGCATATGGGCACTGCAGCTATGCTTTTCAGGTGCATTTGTGTATATTTTTGTTTCTTTGTGATGCATATACTCTCTCTGTCTGTTTTGCTATATTTGTCTATAGTTTCGGAGTATCCGTTTTAATATATTTGTCTATTGTGGGAATTTAGAGTGTAATTTTTGTTCTCTCTACCTCTACTTAAATGTTTTAGAAGAAGTTAAGTAGTTGTGATATGCTATTTAATAGGGTATGTATGGTCATTTCTCATTAAGTATTTGTTAGATTTACTGATTTTTTCGTCTGTGCGTATGGTAAATTGTAGACAAATATAACGAAATAGAAGCGGTAGTATATTACAATATCTGCCTCTTGACATTAGCAAACAAGAAGAATATTTTGAGTACTAGTTAAACAACCTTCCCTTGATGCGGCTGAATGCGAATGTCTTGGTCGGATAAAACTAATCGTGAGGTCATAGGGCTGCTAATTAACTAATCCCACCTAATTAATCACAATCCAGTTAATTAATTAACAAGAGCGAGGCTTAGACCAAGTACTACTAAGTACCAGTACAAAGTACTCATATGGTCTCACTTTACTCCGTGAAGCCAGGGTCACGTGACGACTTCTCCCTCTCACGTGAGGCCCCCGGGAATCTTGTTTCCATCCACGCGCATTTCATTCTTCTTCTCCTTCTTCCAAGATAGGATTGTCAGATTTTTTTATTATTTTACTACTCTGTTTGTAGTGGTAACTTCTTCTTTTACCAGATCCCAAGGCTTTGACCTTTTTTATCTCAACAATCACAGCGGCATCATTGCCCAATTATTTACCACCGTGCGTGCGTGCGTGTCGCTGACACACACGTGGCAACATCTCAGTGGTACGTCCCGGTACGGTTTTGGAAGATGCCACACGAATTGCTGCGTCTTCGTTCCCTTCCCAGCTGCTGCATGCGTGCGTAAATGATCTCATCCTCTCACCGTGTGGGGCATTCTACGAATTAATTTAAAAAATAATTTTTTTTAAAATTAATTACAAAAATAAATAGTCGGTCAAAAAAATAACAAAAATAAGATTATGTTGCCAGTTGAACAAGCGACAAGTACTTTCCCCCCATCTGTCGCACGACTGTGAACTGGCGACAGGAATCCAGCTATAAAAACCCTAAAAATGCATTCTAAATCTCATTTTAATTCCAGAAAACAATATAAAGAGAGGGGATAGGGAAAGAAGAAAGGTAGCGAAGCTCTGCCAGTTTGTCGCGGAGGAGGCATTGACAGAGCATCAGATCCGATCAGCCATCTTGCAGGTACATTTTTTTTGGAACCTTGTACATTATGTCAAAATATTGTCGATTAGCAAAAAAAAATAGCGACATATAATTTAGTAGATTAGATAAATGTAGTCCAATCATGTAGTACACCATTTGAGCTGTGTACGAGGTAGGTAGAGCGTAATGTAAATAATACAAGTTTTATTTAGTTCCCCAATTGTGCGCATTAATTATATTGTTAAAACTAGAAATTAATTTTTAAGTAGGAAAATAGCATGACACGTTTTAAAATTGAAAGGAAAATTCGTAACAGCTAATTAGGGTAGGTAGAGCCTAATCGAATTAATCGCAGCTTTATTTAGCTCCCTATTTGTGCGCGGTAATTATATTGTTAATATCGGGAATTAATTTATAACCAGGGAAATAGCATAACACATTTTAAAATTACAAAGAAAACCCGGAGCAGCTAATTAGAGTAGGTAGAGCCTAGTCGAAATAATCCCAGCTTTATTTAGCACCGTAGCGTAGGTAGAGCATAATCACAACTTTATGACCTGTCGCTTAAATTTGGTTTCTATTTGTGGTTGGTAATTATTTTACTAATGTCGCTTCCTATTACCTTATTACATATTTGGTAGTCTTTACAATGTATGCATTGAATTTTTAGGTATGGTGGACTCAGACCACGCTACCGAGTGGCCGTGCGATTTGCTTGACTCGGTGATTGACCTACATCTCCGTAGCCGCCTCAATACCATCTTACCCCAGGATGGCGAGGTGCCGATTAAGCATGGAACGTTGCGGCTACGCACGCCCATCAGGGCATGGAGGTTGCACCCAAGCTAGGTGCTGAGGTACGTGCCATTGCGATCTTCGTATACTCATTTGTGGCCTGACTACTACGTGTGGACTTACATTCGTTTGTAACCTGACCCGACGTAGGATGTTGGTCGACTGGTGGAGGCCGGAGACGCACATGTTTCACCTTCTGTGCGGAGAGATGGCGCCGACGCTGTAGGACATGAGCTTCCTGACTAGGTTGCCCTCCACAGGCTTCCCCATGGCGGCATATGAGATCTCACCCATGTGGCGCACGGAGTTCATGGCGGGGTTCTAGGATGTGCTGCCTCTGGGCAGTGATTACCACGAGTTCAGCAGCCCGCACGGGCCGATGTTGAGGTAGATCTGCCAAATCTACGTAAGTCTTCATAACTATTGTCCTCTCGCATCAATTCATTTGTGAATCTTGCGGACGTGTATATGTCTTCTTACAGTCCGAGCGTATGGCGGAGGATGCACCAGACGAGATGGTGAGGAGGCACATCGAGGCCTTCCTGCTTTGGCTGTTTGGGTGGGTCATATTCCAGGGGTCCCACGGCGACAGCGCCGACAAGCACTACATCTGCTATGCATGTGAACTCGCAGACTGGCCGGTGGAGGAGATCCAACCCTACGCTTGGGGTCCGACAGTGCTATGAGCAACGCACCGCGCACTGTGTGATGCGTGCCACCAGCCCAGGATAGATCTATCCTCTCCGGCTGCCCGCTACTTCTGCAGTTGTGGTCCTTCGAGCGCTTCCAGATCGGACATCCACAGTTAGACTTGGGAGCGTACACGGCCGGCCTGTACACCGTGGACGGCGAAATGGACCGACCGACTATGGGCACGGTGTGGTGCCACCGACGGGTTAGGCTCTTGAATATTTATTATTGTCTTGTAATGCAATCACAATTTCGGGTGCTATGTTTTCCTTTGGTCTGTTCCACATGCGACCTACACACCGATCACCACGCAGGGGTCGTATCCGAACTACGTAGCGATGTTCGATTAGCTCACGGATGACCGCGTCATCTGGAGACCGTACACTCAAGAGAGGGTATCCGCGCACGCGTTCGGAGGACTGTCCATTCTGTGCACGCGAGACTACATGTATTTGTACACGCGGAGGGCTTTGGTGCACGAGGTCTTCATGGAGGCGCACCAAGTGGCGCGGGTCATGCTCCAATTCGGTCTGCGATAGTAAGTGGCTGTCGACTGGCGTCCATGGGTATGTTCACGCTTTAATTCTTTAGTACAGTATGCGTTACATACATACCAAATAGTTGTCTTGCCATCCACAGGTTCACTAGGAAGGGAGTACATGGTACTACCACCTGGGCGGAGAAGATGTTCCCTTGGGTTGAGGGCTGGCTCAGCGCCTACGTTGACGTCATCTTGGAGGATGCTCACTACGATCCCAGGGAGTATGAGGAGTACATGGAGTGATATGCCAGTCGGACGAGGCTTCACTGCGTCTGGGTTGTGGTCGACCCACCATGACACGAGGCTACGATGTTCGACACGTACGTACCCCACACAGTCGGACTCCGCATTCCATCGTGTGGTACGTATTGAACGGTCGGCACTTCATATTTAATTCGCTAGATTTAGGTTTCCAACTTGTTGATTACATGTGCAGGTGGATTGCATTGGCAGATCCTTGAGTTGATAGGCTCCACGCAGCAGTTATTGCTTGGGGGGATATCAGAGGGATCTTACAGTGCATCACTGAGAAGACGAGGTGGGGGATCCAGATCGTGACTTGTCGCACGTCGAGGGACCCGGTGGACCCACCAGTGCGCGGACAAGGGGGCAGCCATGGTGGCTCACAGCCACGGGCTCCTCCCCCGGACGTGGCGAGCGGGTCCTCGTGGTACCGTGGTGGGAGCTCCTCGGGTCAGTTTGCAGGTGAGCATGACACATTCACTCCAGTTCTTTATTTCGAATCCCACTAGTTACTAACGGCAATCTTCTCTTGCATGTCCTCATTTCCACCAATACATGGGGCAGTAGTACGCGGAGTCATCCGCGGCTACCTTCGTGCCCCAGGTATGACTACCTTGCTTGATTTTGTAACATTCTATTTAGTGGTTTTCCCATGATTGCACACGTAACGTAATGTTTCATAGGTCGTGCACCGTGTTGGGATGAAGTGGACTTGTCGTACGACAAGATATTCGCTGAGGACTTCTACTTCCCCCAGGACCAGGTCTTCTTGGGGGCTTCTCAGCTCCCAGGTGCACCGGAGCCGACCCTACCGATGCCAGACCTCGACGTCGCAACACCACCTCTGGCTCCTCGCGCCGGTTGGATACGTCAGTCGCCTGATCCTTTGACGTACTCGCACCAACGCTAGGTGTGGCCGGGGGCGACATGCGGGTAGATGTTTGTTCAGTCATGAGGACCTGCCATGTAAATATTAATGAATTTGCACAGATAATGAAACACCAGTAGATGTTTCTTCAGTCATGTCATGTAAATATTAATTTTTATAATACTTTAGTAATTGTAGTATAGTATTTCATTATCTTTTTGGCGTGCACACCCGGCACCACCCTCTTTCTACACCTTGTGACACGACACAACGAGACAGCTTTACACAGTGACGTGACCCAACGAGTCAGTTTTGCACAGAGATCTGACCCAACGAGTTAGCTTTGCGCAAAGACGTGACCCACCGAGATAGCTTTGATAAGCGACGTGACCCAACGAGTCAGCTTTGCGCAGGGACGTGACCGAACGAGACAACTTTGCACAGTGACGTGACCCAACGAGTCAGCTTTGCATAGACGTGACTTAACGAGTTAGTTTTGTGCAGCAATGTGACCCAACGAGTCAACTTTGCACAGAGACATGACCCAACGAGTCAGCTTTGTGCATCACTGCCTTGTGGACACGAATTTCCATCAACAGAATTATAATTCAGCCGCGTACACAGGGTCGTCTTGACCTATAAGTACTACCCATTCCACGGTGGGTTCTCCTGCATCAACACTTCAACATAATCTCGCTAAGATGGAGTAGCAATGGGAAGAGATCCGCGAACTTGTAAAGCGTGCTCTGGCCCTAGACGAACAGAGGGCGCGTGTCAGGAGGGCACCTCCCCGCAATGACGCTGCCCCCTGTAGCAGCAACCCCATCTAGAACATTCCAACCGAGCCTTCTCCGCAAAACCCACCCGAGGGGGAGCGGCCACCTCTCTGTTGGTGCAGAGACCCATGTAAGTTCTTCAAGTCCAAGCAGCAACTCAGTCTGGGCATGCATTACTGGGGTAGCGCAAACTACTCCTCGGACTATCCCGACCGCTGTTGGACACGAGCAGCTATCGGCAGCTGGTAAGGACCAATTACAGTATGTTCCCCTACCATTACTTTTTCAAAGTACGCACTAACAACCTGTCCTGTCTACCCGTAGTCCCCGGATCCTCTATGTGGTTACCGCAAGTGGATCAACCAAGAGATCCATGTTGGAAATATGCCCTAGAGGTAATCATAAAGATGATTATATTTCATTATGTTCATAACATTGGATAATATATTATCTTGTTCCTAGAATAATATCAATAATATTTATTATCAAGTATGCGACTTGATTGTAAAACTCTATATCTCTGCGATGATTATTCTTTAACGTTCCCTGGTCCGAAACATATGAGAGCACATATAAATAGACTAGCATATGTATTGGTTGATGACTATGTTTCATAGGTCATGGATATGGAGATATCAAACAAATTATATAGACACATACTAGAGAACATGTTGTTGGAAAAGACCCACCTTGAGACATTGTTGAGATCGATTGTTATGATTCTATGTATCATTAGTTGGTCTCAAGCAATGATGATGTATAATCCTTAGACCTAAGATCAGCATGGTTTTCTACATGTGTAGTAGCAGTCTTAGGGGTTGCCAAACGCTACTCGTAACTGGGTACTTATAAAGGTAGCTTTCGGGTATGCTATGAAATATACGGAGGGATATGACTGGTCGGATATGGGATTTGCCTCTCCTAACATAACAAGAGAGATGTCTCTGGGTCCCTCGTTGTGGTCGGATAAAGAAAGTGCATGGCCATGCCACTAGTAGCCGAAGTGTCGACCACATGAAGTTATTCGACACTTGATCGAGAAAGTATTAAACAGTCTATGGATGATACAACATCTCACCTAGAGTTCAACCAGACATCGTGAGGTAAAAGGAGAATAAACGAGAAGGTCTTTTTGTTTGATCAGATACGGACAAGTCGTATGGAGATACGAGCTGGTCGTAGGCTGATCGAACATGGTCACTACGTAGTCGAAACCTGATCGTAAGGAGTCACGAATTGGTCGAGACCAAATATGGACTTGTCGTCTAGAGATACAAGCTGGTTGTTAGTGATATGGACTTGGTCATAGATCATATTGCATTAAGGTTTGTCCGATATATTTTATGTGTGTTTGGGAATCGTATGTGCTGCTAGGTACCGCTAATGACTAGTGGTCGGAAAAGAGTTTCCGAGTTACAACCAATTACACATGAACCTATAGGGTCGCACACTTAAAGGGCTAAGATTTGATTTGGATGGTGATCCGAATTCTTGTAGGCCACGAGTTCCTAATGGACCTCAAGTACGAGACCCATCATGGATGCCTATATATAGAGGGGTGGTGGCATGGGGTGTGGATGATCTTTTGAAGAACTCCTGAAACCCCAACAACCACACCTTCCTCATACCATGTTGCCGGCTCTAGCACTCCAGCGCGTGGTATCCGTGTCTCGTACGTGTAGATACCTTGGAGTTGTTGTTGCTAAGCATCAGCACTAGGACGATCCGAACCTTGTGACGATCACAAGACTCGAAGAAGAAGTTGCGAAACATCAGCACTAGGACGATCCGCAACTTGTGATGATCACAAGACTCGGAGAAGAAGTTGTGAAGCATCAGCACTAGGACGATCGGCAACTCGTGATGATCACAAGACTCAGAGAATATGTCGTGCTGCGAGTACGACTACGATTGCATCAACTCGCTACATCGACTCTACTTTCGCTACGAGTCGGCCTGTCTAGTGGTAATCTCGTGATCTATTACTAGCGGAGGTTCCCTGGTTGCACTGTAAATTTTTGTTTTGTGCCATCGTAGCCTTCCCGCGATCCTTCAATCCACCCACATGACCAGTGGCGTATGGACTACGTGGAGCGGGATGCCAAAAGGGCCCACGAGATCTAGGAGGTGGTGTCGGGACCTAAAAATGTAATTCTGAACCCTCTTTGTATTCTGCACTAGTCCAAGATCACGCTAGTGCACACAGTGTCAATATAGATGAATATCGATCCACACAAGACGATAAACAACTAATTTGAAGAGCAAATAATGGTTTTGACCTAATGGCCGAGTTTACATTTATTAAGCCACGCAGGGCTGATAATAAATAGATAGCACATGCGGAATAGAAATAAACTTCAGCGGAATCCTATCAATTCACCACAGGCAACTGACTGGAATCAATACCCTATCGATCGACACCTTCGTAGAATTCCTCCTCAAATGTAGGCGAAGACTCCTTCACTTCTATTGATTGTTTGAAGCAAGTATGAGTACATAACTGTACTCGCAAGTTATACTACAGAATGCAATTTGTAGATGATGGCTTATTCCAAAAGAATGACTTCTGTGGTTCTTTTGCAGAAATGCAACATTTGCAATTGAATACGAATAATAGATTGAAAACATGATTCAAAACAAATAAATAATATTACTCTATCATTTGATTTCACAAAGAACACACAGTCTAAATAAGTTATTCACACAACCATATGACTTAGATCACACAACTCCCTTCCCAAATATTTTATGAAAATCTACCCCTCGTGTGAAATCCCCGAGCACGTCCATGACCGCGGACGCGGCTATTCGAATAGATTGATTTAACACTATGCAGAGATTGTACACTTTACCCACAAGATACAATCAGTGTAGCTAGCACTGACCAGAACAAAACCTTTAAGAAACTTCATATCAAACATTGACACTTTCGATGTGCTTTACTATCACCCAACTGATACACACAGCATTTGGGACGACACACACCGTTGGACAGGGATGCGGCGAACCGTCCCGCGATGTGACCTATCTCGTAGTCCACACCTCCACCCATCACACAGCCTAACCTAGAACCTGAGTTGTTAATGTCAAGACTCCATAACCTACTAAGTTAGGCCCTCCTATACCAGGCATGTGATTGTACAGTAAGGCTCAGTTCAATAGCGCACAAAGTTAAGTCCTTAATTGACCAATGCAAGACTTCTAATTTTTAACTAAGTCACACAGTTTATCATTCCCAGCACACAGCTCCACCATATCACACAGAATCCACTACTTGCCTCATTCTAAATCTTTTCCCACCCTGTTGATTAAGTGCAACACATGCCATCAACGAGTAATAGCACACAAGACACACAGTTTTCTCACACAGTTCCATAATCACTTAGTCAAGTTTATATTTGCAACTCACATAAAATGATGACTCGTAGCATGGCTAAGCAATTTACTCGTATCTAACCAACCCACGTTGGTGCTACGATAATACGAACTAATAATGAACCAACCTAGGGTGACAAAAGATCATGACATAATAATAGACTTCTAATTTCTAACTAAGTCACACAGATTATTATTTCCAGCACACAACTCCACCATATCACACAATATCCGCCACTTACCTCAGTCTAAATTTTTTCCCACCCTGTTGGTTAAGTGCAACACATGCCATCAAAGTAATAGCACACAACATATACAGTTTTATCACATAGTTCCATAATCACTTAGTCAAGTTTATATTTGTAACTCACATGAAATGATGACTCGTGGCATGGCTAAGAATCTACTCGTATCTAACCAACCCACGTTGGTGCTACGATGTTACCAACTAATAGTGAACCAACCTAGGGTGATAAAAGATCATGGCATAACAATAAGCAAGGCACATATAACAATTTGGATAAATAACTAAACTCAAAAGCATTTAAATAAATACTTGAAATAGAATGCAATACATTGAAATAAAGCATTTTGAAAATTGGCTTCAATAAGATCAAATGTATAACTTGCCTTGAAATAGGTCTAGGTACTGATCTTGATCTTCAGGCACTCCTTCTTTTTCAAAAGTCCCCGAAGAATTAACGTCTACTCGCAAACGAAACAAATTAAGAAAACAAATAAATAATAGAGCCAAAAATTAAAAAAAATCATAAATAAATAGATCTCAAATTTATATGAATTTAGAAATTTGAATGGGCTCAATTGGAGTTGGGATGCAAAAGATATGGGGTTGGGAAGATTGAATCTAAAGAAAACCCTAATTTTGTAATTTCTGGAATTTCCAAATTATTTTTCTAAAGAAAAATCAGATTATTGCACAAGCGTTGACGTCAACGACAAATTTTCACAAAAATAATAAATAAAATAAATTCAGACATGTGGGACTCACATGTTAGTCTCACGGTTCACGGTGGACTGAGTCTACCGAACCGAAGAAAGACTAGGGCGGTGGACCGACACGCGGGCACACACGCGGGTGCTTACTGGATGCCATGCCAATGACACGCATGCACGAGAGCTGATGCTGGTGCTGAGGTTGCGCGTGCGTGGACACGGCGATGAGGGCGGCACTAGGGACCCGATGGTCGCCAGCGAACGGCGGCGATGTACCGGTGGTGAGTAGTACCAGGAGGTAGCTGGCGCTATTGCGCACTCAGGGGTGCTATTACGGGAAGCTGGGAACGATGGTGGTGACCGGCGGCGAGCTCAAGCGGCGGAGGACCTTCGGCTTTTGTTGGACAGAGGCTCAAGTGACGCTCCGGCAGCGGGGAGGGGCGCACGAGGTTGGTCTAGTTACGGCGGACCCAGTGGCGTGCTCAACGACGACGTGGCGGCTACGATTGCGGCCCAATGGAAGAAAAATAGACGGCGGTGACAAAAACCTAAAGCTCAAATTGCGGCGGCGCTAGAGCGATCAGAGTGCAGTGGCTAGGGGCTTTGGGGTCCGGAGACAAGGGCGAGCCCGGGGGTGCCTTGTATAGTGCCGAGGTGTGCCGGATAAAGGAATCCACAAATCAGGATTTTCTTAGTTTCGTTTGAATTACGGGATAGAGTCCGTTTTCGCCCTGATTGCTAGCATATACGGGTATAGAAGAATCAGAGAAAAGATTTGGTAGCAAAATCCAGGAGATTTTAGTTGGAGAATCCGTTTTGTCGGTTTGAGCTCGAGGAGCGGTAATGGTGGACGCGGCATGGCCTTGCATGGAGAAGAAACCGAGTTGGAGACAACGACCCTGTGGTAGAGCCCACTTGGTAGCGGCACGGGGAGATGCGGGCGCGGGAGCGCGTTTGGCTGTTGATCGAGGCCTTGTGTTGGCAGATGCGGGCGGGCGAGAGAGAGACCGACAGGTGGGGACCACCTATCAGCGAGAGGCGGCGCGCGCGCGTGCTGGGCCGTACATTGTTGGGCCGGGATTTTAATAGGGTTGGATTTCGTCCCGACACTGTTCCAGAGGATTTTAAATAGATTTTCTATTTTAGGAAATATAGTAAATCCAAATAGCAATTATAAAATATCAAATGAACTCGGAAAAATTCTTGAAAAATATGAAAAATATATCCAAGCACATAGAACCCAAATAAAATAATTTTGACAATTGTTGATGTTGGGATTAATCATATTAAATTATTTTGATATTAAAAGTATGTATTAAGCTTTTAATAAAATTCAAATAATGTATTTACCAAGAAGTAACTATTCAAAGGATTTTTTTAAAGCTCAGAAAATTGGGATGATACAGGTGGAGTGTCGCAACGATGAGCAAAACGAGTGTAGCCGTCGGGAGACGAAAGCTCATCTCGAGGCGTGCAGCCGCAAGGAGCGCGAGAAAAAGAGAGAAATGTCGGCCAAGGCGTGGGAGGCAGGCGAGGAGTACAATGCCTAACTCGCAAGGTAGGGTAAATAGCCCCAGTTCACATTGTAGGTTGGGCCATTCCGTAGTAGTCCCCCGTCCTACCCGCCATGTTTTTTATTATCTCGTAAGGACATGTATACTTACATGGTCCGGATGCTTATGTCCAAGTGTACCATTGTAGTTGCAAGGATGACCAAAGCAATTAGCCGAACGATCATGCCATATGACCACATGTAAAATTCTTCTGTCTACGGACTCTAATGTATTTCTAGTTCCTTGCCTTGCACTTTACCTTCGGTCCATGTAGTAAATTTCCTAGTAACAAAAAGTCAAGATCGTGTAAATGTGAATAGAAATTAGAGGGGCAAGCACAACCCCAACTCCTCCCACAAGTTGGTAAGGAAGATAAAACCATGTGAATTTGCCATTACTCAAAACTACGACATATCACACTGATATTGCATAGCATGGAGCAAAACGTCATAACTATCCGCACTTTCTGTGGCAGTGGCCTCAACGTCCCCCACGTGGACTGCCACGAGTCGGGCGGCCGGATGAGGTCCCCACGGTGACGTTCGGAGTGCCAGTGTCTCCTTCATCCTAGGGATTTTTTGTTGGGAATTTCTTGAAGGTGTGCCCACACTCCCTATAAATTGAGCACTTCTTCGTACGACGTCCGGCTTCTACTTCATCCATATTGTTCCTGATGCGCTATACTTGTCGCTGGACAACCCTTCCCTTCAGCCTTTCAATGTCCGCGGCCCAGTTAGTTGCTCCCAGGTCGGATGGCCAGTGAAATGGACAACCACGGCGTAACTATATATCTCCGCACTCCTTGTCTGCATCACCGCCTCCTTGTTGAAGTAATTAGGGAGGTACTGCCCAGGATGCTGCGCCACCGTGGAACATGCGGCCATGACATGGGAGCAGGGCCTATGTAGAAGAAGGGCCTTGTTTCAAGTGCATACGCAACTAGCACCGCATAGCGTACACTTGTGGGTAATCCTCTCGTGGTTCATCTAGCGGCATCCTTTATCCCTGCCCATTACCTTGAAGCGAAGCCCCCTTGTGCTCATCCTGATTGCACGGTGCATCTCACCCTTCTTGCTCTTCTCCTCCATGTACTTGGTGATTATGGTGGAGTTGAGTACTCTGTCATTTGCCATAATGAGCGATGCGTTGTTGCTTCTGTCAATGAAGTAGTTTGTCGTACCGCGGAAAATTGCCTCTACAATATCAACCAAAGGGAGACACCTTGCGCCGTGCATGACCCAGTTGTAAACCTCGGCTAGATTAGTTGTCATGACACCATATCGAGCACCACCCCTGTCATGTAGTAGCGACCACTTCTCTTTGGCCTTGTGCTCAATCCAGTTCGAGAAACATTTCACGTGCGCCCCCGTCCTCCTTGTCAGACTAGGACCATCTATGAGTAGCCGTGGCAATGCCTCGAGGGCCTGGTCAGTGCTTGGGGCGGCCCTTTTCGCTGCCTCCTTTCTGTGCGTCCGGGTCCGCCCATCCAGAATATTCCAGAGTGCTTGAACAGGTTCATTAGGTCCTTGTTATGGAACTATTTGTAGAAGTTTTCCCCTAAGTGCCTCATGCACCACCTGCTCTACAGATCCGCCCATGCAAATGGTTTGTTATCTCCTTATTGTAGTTGGGTTATTGCACTGACCAGGACAACATGCCGATCATGAATGATGCATACGTTTGGATGGCCGTGTACGACATAAATCATCACATTCTTCAGGAACCAAAACCAGTTGTCCTTGTTCTCAAATCATCACATTCTTCAGGAACCAAAACCAGTTGTCCTTGTTCTCACTTTCAACGAAAGCGAATGCCACAAGAAAATTTTGATTGTTGCCGTCCGTCGCTATTTCGGTCTGTATTTGGCCCTTGTACTTTCTAGTCAGGAATGTGCTATCTACACATAAGATTGGACAGCAGTGCCGGCATGCATTGATGCACGCACCAAAGGAGAAGAATGCTCACTGCAGTATCCTCTTATCGGCCCACTTCGGATGTGTGGCATCTTGAATGTCGACATGAGTGCCCGGATTCATGTCTTGTATGACTCGGAGTAGCCCGGGTAAGTTGTGGCAGAAATCCTCGAACGTGCTGATCCTTGATTCCACTGCCTTTTGTTATCCACGACCTCACTGTACATGAGGTTAGCGATGAAGCCTGATGACAGGTTCCTGTGGGAGTGCACTGAGTCAGTGACGACGCATGTGTGAGGGACCACTATAGAGCATTTTCGGTAGGTGTCCCACATAGGTTGAAATATGTGCACTCGCCAAGGGCATCCCTCTATTTCGCACTTCACGTCGTAGCATCTTGGGTTAGACTTGACGACTGTGAATGCGCGCCGCACCGACAAGGCCTAGAATTTGACCGCCTCATGCACGGCTTCCTTGTATTTATACACAGCTCTTTGCCTAACCTCACTCGGCGTACTCCCATGACACACGGAAGCCTTCGTCGATGGTGAGGTTGTCGAACTGGTATGTGTTCTACTCGGATGGAACCGCCAGCTGGTCCACATCATCCTCGTCGTCGGATCCTTGATTTGCTTACAATGCATTGTACGCTCGGGATTCCTGTCCATCATTTGCATTGTGGCTTCTAGCTGCTCACCGTCGTCAGCTAGCCCACTGGCCAGCTTGACTGAAGGAGCTACTTCTCCAGAGTCTTCGTCAACAGCATTAGCAACTCTAGGAGTTTCGGACACTATGTGCGCCGCACTGTGGTCGAGTCACCTACTTCTTCGGCATCACCACCCCCTTCTTGTTAGGCTGCGGATGCAGTAGTGGGCTTGGCATATGCCTGAGCCAGAAGGACCAAATCCCACCCTCCCTCCCTTGCCACACGTAGATATGGCTGCCATGACTTTGTTCCCTTTAGCTGCACTAACTCCCACATATGTGGGTTGTGTTGCTCAGGGGGCAAGACAACACAATCTCAGATCATACACATCACGGTCCATTTGGAATGTGTGAAATAACCACCGCATCACAGCGCCCCATGTACGCCCTTCTACTCTTGGCAGGGGCATGGTCGCCGACGGGAAATAATGCAAATCAATCCTCTCGGGACCCTTCAGAATAGTTCTTGGACCGTAGTAATTTTTGAAATTGGTGACGTATAACATAATTGGCGCACTGCACCGTGAAGAACATTTCCACGATTAAGCATATATCTAAAACAAGACAACTCATCGAAAAAATTATGTACAACATACTGCATTACTCAACTGTACATCCAAAACTATGCAATCCATTCGGTTGAAAAAATTACCTCACGGGTGGGCAACCGGACGGTAGCGCTTCGCTAGCTTCTCTCCTCTGCTCTACTCCTCTCCCTTCCCTCTTTCTCTTTTTTCTGAATACAAATGACTCATGTGCCGAATTTTAGGATTTCATGGAGTTTTTATAGGGAAAGAGTTCCTGTCGCGAGATCAAATGGCGACAGGACAGGAGCCTGTCGGCAGTTCAACCGGTGACAGGAACATATTTTTGTTATTTTTTGGGCCAACTATTTATTTTTATAATTTTCTTTTAAAAAATATTATTTTAAAAAAATTAGGCATTCTACCATTACAATTGCATTAATATGTAATGCGATAATGTCTAGGTCAAAAAATCAATTATTAATTAAGTTGTAGATGAAGGAATTCTGGGGAGGAAAGGCTTATTGCTGCTTTCATATTTGTGCTCTCATGCACGGAATGCATGGGCGGATCTAGGCGTCGGGCTAGGTAGGCTATAGCCTGAGGCCTGGGGCCAAAAGTCCATGGAAGCTGCTTTAAGAGATTGCTAAAAATTCGAAGGGGTAGAAGGCTTAGATCAGGGAAAGTCGGCCCAGATCGGGGCATGGCCCATCGCTGGCTCTGCCCATGCAGTGGAAAGTATCCAAATTATGGTACGTTTTGTTTTGGCATCCACTACTACAAAAATTCTAATACTGGATGCGTCATTGTAACACCCTGACTATAAGGAAGTCATGATGTCACCTACATCCACTACTTTTCAAATTGAATAACACCAAAACGCATGATAAGATGAAGCAAGTATTAAGATTATAAGGAAACAAGTATTCATCATCCAGTTTTAATCAACGAAATGGAAGAAAACAATTCAGAAAGATAAGGTAGTCAAGGCCATGATGGCTTATTACAAGGCAACACAAGTCATAATTAACGACAATAAAAGTCCTCAAATGGTTTGATATATGATAGTGAGTGCAACGTGATGATCTACCCTCCACAAGATCATTCTTCCTTGTCATTTACCTAAATAAGACAATAAAGCAAGAATGAGCCAAAGACTCAGCAAGCAACTGTATGTAACAATCAAACATACAATGAGCAATATATCACAAACATAATTTGAACAATTACTGGAAACGAATTTATGAATGGATGAAGTGGAATGGTGCATTGAAGGAAATGGACATATTGTCGCATATATCAGGTATAGCGAGTGAATCACCGTCGGTGTTCACTTAAAGTAATCGTATGAAGAACGTTTCATACGATCATTCAACGTGGCCCACATTGGAATGGTGGACTCACGTAACGTGGCCCACATTGGAATGGTGGACTCACGTACCCATATTGGAATTGATGGGATTTCAAGTGCCCATACTGGAATTGATGGGTCTTACAAAAGTAATGTATGCATGTCATGATATGATCCCATGTCAATATTGAATTGTACTCATAAATGAAAAGAACACATGGCATTCATCTACAAATACGAACAAATGTAATCATGCATTCACACATCATACATGGCATCAATCATAGAATACAAATTACTTGCTCGCCACACAAGAACAGGTTAGGAGGTAATTGGGATACCCTCCACTCACCGCTTCACCGCCTACAATATAACATAATCGAAATAAGGGCAAACGAATATGGCAATGCTACACGAGTCCTCCCTCACTCTCTAATCAAACTAACCAAATAAAAGTTCAATTTGATCAATTTACCCAAACATTTCAATTATCCCTAATCTGGCAGTTTTACTAGAAAATTCACCAATAAAATACCGTAAGCCCAAAAGACCTGAAACTAGTGCTCAAATTTTCTTAACTTAACTGGCTACAAAACTCTAGTTGATGGTAAACTCTAATTCGGCCAATACAGAAGTCTAACCATCCAATGAAAAACATTAACTGCAGTCTGCCCAGAATTCAGAACAGCCCTAAAGAAAAGGCTCTAACTTTTAAACCACTGATCCAAATAAAGTTATTTTTATCAGCCTGGAAAGCTGGTGAAATTATCTTCATAAACCTAGTTGGGTGGCCGACCTGATTATGACTCTAACTAGATCAAAACCTAGGTGCAACCGACTATACCCAACAAATCTGACAGACAGACCAGAACGTAGTAAAACAGTCATAACTTTTAATCTACTGGGTGAAAATTCATGATCCAGGTGCCAAAAGAAAGCTAATTAAACCAGAAACAATTCTCCAGAAGACGTCGACCTGAGATTCGGCCTCTAAAGGCCTTCAATCCCACGCACAAACTACTGCACTAATCTGGACAGATCTGGATTCGCAGACCAAACCCATCCAAATGAACAAAAGTGCAACAAAACTAATACAAACAGCGAATCGGGACTTTCGTTACCCTTGAAGACCCGAAGAAAGACGATGAACTGGTTCCCTAAGGCCTCCCTCCCTTCTCCTCTCCTCCCTCTCCAAAGGGCCGCCACAAAGATGCGAAGGATGGCCGGTGACGACGGCGGGAAAGGAGATGTCGGAGGATCTTGGGAGAAGCACCGGGATCACCGGAGACAACACCACAGCAGCGAGGACACCGGGAGCAGCAAGGAGCCGCCATGGGAGAGGAGAGGTGGCGGCTCAAGGGTGGGAGGGAGAGGAGGGAATGGGGGAGGCGGCTAGGGTTGGGGGCGCCTCCCCCCTTCCCTTGGCCGGCCCCCCTTGGGCCGGCCTCCCCCTCTTGGGCCTCCTGGGTGGCAGCCCGCGGCCCACGTTGGCGAATAAAAATAGAAAACCCCCACGAATCGAAATTCAATTTGTAATTTTCTTTTACCCTCCACTTCATTCTATTAACCGAATTCTATTCCGGAGTATTACATTCTACCCCCCTTAACAGGATTCGACCTCGAATCTAAACACAGATCTATTCAAAATAAAACTGCGACTGGAATTTATTAACGAAAAACACGTACCAAAAACGAACAGGTCTGGATACTTATCGCGCACGAGGGATTCTAGCTCTCAAGCGGCCTCTCTTTCGGACTAGAGAAAACCACAACCCAAAGATCCAAAACGACGTCTGACCTAACACTCAACCTGGAACTTTCTAGGTACCCTCATCGAAGAGGATCGAAGGTAAGACCATACTCGATGGTCAACGTCTTAAACTATAACTCGAACCTTGAATGGTTCAGCTGCCCACTCAAAGACCGAACACACGGACGCTATGCGTGCTTGGCGCATGAATCCGAGACGGTCAAATCGAAATATCAACTTCCTAATTTCTGCAACCTTCTGAAACGAAGATAATCCAACTGGAATATAGAGTCCTCATCGCATCCACGCAATGCTAACTCTCCACCAAAAGGTTAGATTCCAAATTTGACAATCATCTCGAAAACAAATCCATTCTCCAAATAAGTAGTTTACAAAGGAACACCACGACAACCAAAGGAGAAATCACTCGAACGCTCAAACCAAATACTTGCGGTTTGTCTGAATTTGGAAAGAATCAACACGCCAACCCAAATACCAACTCAAAATTGCGAGATACAAGTCAACGACACAAAACTCAAACGAGAATCAAGAAAACACCTCATTATCCGATGAACATTCCTTTCCACAGTTTCTTTCTTCTAGGAATAAAATTTCTCTCGAATCCTTGAAATTTGAATTCATCGCATACCACACGAGCTTAAATCTTTTAGTTAAATATCCTCAAATCATGCTCAAACTGAATTAAATCATCCACACCATTGTGAAGAGACTCTATGAAATCTACTGGATACTCTAGGTAATACAGAATCGATTTGATTGAAAGCATCCATAACACCACAATAGTAGGCACCACGCAATCACATTATCTTCAATTTCCAAAAACAACAATTCAAGATCCTTAGCACGCACGGACATGTACTACATCAGAAGAGTTCTATCAATGACCAATCATTGCTCAGGAAACTCTATTATCCCACTTCCTCTACGCACAATCATCGTGTAACCAATGGTCTAGCATAACAATGCAAACCCAAATTTAACCTCCAAGATCTCTACCACATATTTCGATTATAACAAATAGGGAAATCAATGGATTAACTCTCCAACATTTTCCCCAATTCTAACATACTCACTCAATTGCATACTTAGAAATTTCTCGCCTAATCTCGCATCATTATCCAATTGCGTTGCTTTATAGAAGTAATCAAGGTTTCCATACTTTCGATAATCACCGACCATTCAATCATGAACTGAAGTTATGAAGTTTCACTATACCATAGGTTCTACTCAATAAACACTATTCGGACTTACTTGAAGTCAAACATTTCAGTGAATCAATTTCCCTCCAAGGGATACAGATCAAAACCATTTCACATTCTACTACTCCTCCGATAACTTGGTAGCAAAATATCATCGCTACGATTACTCATCCACCACCAAACAATTGCCAAACTTATCCTTTGCAAACCCTTTGCAACCCAAAACTGTGATCCTTTCTCAAATGGAAGAGGCGAACAGAGATAAGTTTATTCACACAGAAAGACGTTGCTTATCACGGCGAGTAGGAAACCAAAAGAAATATTCTGATAAAGGTGATCTTGGAAAACGAAAGCTGAGTTCATAATTGGAAGCACACATCCCTCAAAAGAGAATAGCAAATAACAGCCGACACGAAAGAAAGATATTACGTTTGAAATTCGCCATCTCTTGAGCGGAAAGAGCAACAAATTTAGGGACGCTTCAAATAACCACAAGATTTAATTAAGAATCGATAAGATCCTTCAATAGGCCAACTTGCTCGAAACAGTTCATCTACTTGGGAAACACGAGATCCAAATGTTCTCAGCCACAAAACTCGAAACATTTTCCTTTACAGGATTTCACGGAAAACAAACGGATTAACTTCGTCTCGAAGGGATCAACGAAAATATTCTTTTATTGCAACCTCACTTTGCGAACTCAAACCAAGGAGTCTTTTAATCACACGAAATCTTTAAGAAACAATAGGTTAATCCAATTCCTCAAGTTACCCAAAACAATTTCAGTTACCAGTTGATTCACGAGCTCCAAGGTACCGTGAAAGCTAAAATTAAAATATTCTTATTTGAACGATGTCACCAAAGGCGATCAATTTACTACAGGTATTAACATCAAGCCCATAACAACACTTAGAAAACATTCCGGAAGACCCACGTGGAAAGAATGGGTTGATTCCTTCTCGAAAGAAGAGGCAAATAGAAACGATCTTCACCAACTGAAAAATCACTTACTACTCGCAAGGAACACAGAACTCAGGGGAAAACCAATTAGGCAACGAACTCAGAAAACATATGGGAAGTCCACAGTTGAAAACATAGGCCTCACAAAAATAGAATATCCGACCTTAACCGTCAGGAACAAACGGGTATTCAAGATCATAACCCCCGCATCATGGAAGAACTATTATAATTTTTCAACATATCACTTTACTCGACAAACTATGTTTACCACAAAGAACTTGAGTTCTTCAAAAGAGCATGAACACAAAACTGGGAATTTGATCATTTTAGAAATATTACGAAAGGCGGACAACTTTCTTTCTTTATAAAGGAATCAACATTGCCATCACATTACTGATCATGTCAATAAACCTTCTAAAGGAACATGGCAAATCGGGTTATAAAAATTTTTCAGCATCAAATGGAATTGTAATAACAACTTGTTCTAGAAAGGAAACTTAGTACGAAAACCACAAAGCTGAAACAAACCTCTCACATAACTCCACCATAACATTAGAAAAGGGTTTCGACAATTTTTTTTTTCTTTTTCAAGAGAGGTTCTAAACTCCAACATTCCAACTACTCCAAAAGAAACGAGTAGAGTCAAGACTTTCTTCGACAAACTTTGTAAAAGCTAATTCCCGTTCCCCAAAATACCAAACGGTTAACCAGGTCCCCTTAATCAACAAGCGAGATAGGACCCTTACAAAAGAATGATCTTGTCAATAATATCGTACAAGTAGCAAAGAGAGCTCAGCAATCAGAAAGACAAGAATTGTTTTGAAAAACATCTAGGGACCAATAGGAACCCGTAGCCAACCCATTTGTTTGATTACCATCTCCGACTTAAACACCACAAGGCACCCCAAAAAGGGTTTTAACACTAATCCTCAGAAAAGAGATGCGTTACTTCAAGACGCGGAATGATCCAAAAGAAATACTTGGAGCCAATGCTTCCTCGTGTTAACGAACTTGCAACAGAAAACTCTCATTATACAAACTATCAAACGAGTAAACGAGTCGCTATTTTCCAATGAGAAGGAAGGAACAAATATGGAAATATCAATATTGCCAACTGTCGAAGATCATTTAAAATAAAAGAAATTCAACAACTGAAAAACAATAATATTTTCAGAGAACCATTAAAGACCTATTGGATCTCATCAACTACCTTGAATCATGAACCTAAGAGAAATTCATCAACTACCACCGGACAAGAATTTGTCAAAATCAGAAATCAAGGAAGAGAACTACTGTCTAAAGCATCCCAAAAAGAAATATGCAAGATCCTTGTGCACTTGATAAAGAACTTACAAAAAAAATCTGCCAATGCCCGAAACCCCAAGCGAACACACGGGTTGAATATTCCAACAGGGGTAAAACAGAACTTCCATGAAATGGTAAATCTTGCAATTTTAACTACGCTCACGTGGAGCAGAAATGTCACAATAGTAGAAAGAACAATAATTGTTTCAAAGAACGTTCAGAAATCTACTAGAGATGGCCCACTTCATTATAACCCTCCATTCAAAAGAAATTCACGAACTATCAGAAACTACAACCAGAAAACCAGATACAAACTTGAGAAGGACAACAATTTCATCAAGGAGCTCAGGCTCAACACAGAACTATGGAACAGGGGTAAGAACTTCTCTACTATTACAACACGAACAGTGGTGTAGCCTGGCAAAACCCAGGACGACAACCACAGACTCAGCTGCTCGACGTCTGCTACCGATACGCATAACTAATGCAATCAATTATGAATATATAGGATCATCTCATGACAATCATAGAATAATTCATAGATATATAGGATATCGCATCACGTCATAGATTAATAACAAGAAAGATAGTACAGAAGCAATTCTATACCATACAACATAATGAACAACATCACTAGAAATGCGGAAACAATGGATTTCCCAAACCCCACCTACTGTGCACAGTGTGTCATTTTAATAACTTAATTACCACGGACCTAAAGCCCGCTCTGATACCAACTGTAACACCCTGACTATAAGGAAGTCATGATGTCACCTACATCCACTACTTTTCAAATTGAATAACACCAAAACGCATGATAAGATGAAGCAAGTATTAAGATTATAAGGAAACAAGTATTCATCATCCAGTTTTAATCAACGAAATGGAAGAAAACAATTCAGAAAGATAAGGTAGTCAAGGCCATGATGGCTTATTACAAGGCAACACAAGTCATAATTAACGACAATAAAAGTCCTCAAATGGTTTGATATATGATAGTGAGTGCAACGTGATGATCTACCCTCCACAAGATCATTCTTCCTTGTCATTTACCTAAATAAGACAATAAAGCAAGAATGAGCCAAAGACTCAAAGAAGCAATCAGTATGTAACAATCAAACATACAATGAGCAATATATCACAAACATAATTTGAACAATTACTGGAAACGAATTTATGAATGGATGAAGTGGAATGGTGCATTGAAGGAAATGGACATATTGCTGCATATACCGGTATAGCGAGTGAATCACCCGTCGGTGTTCACTTAAAGTAATCGTATGAAGAACGTTTCATACGATCATTCAACGTGGCCCACATTGGAATGGTGGACTCACGTAACGTGGCCCACATTGGAATGGTGGACTCACGTACCCATATTGGAATTGATGGGATTTCAAGTGCCCATACTGGAATTGATGGGTCTTACAAAAGTAATGTATGCATGTCATGATATGATCCCATGTCAATATTGAATTGTACTCATAAATGAAAAGAACACATGGCATTCATCTACAAATACGAACAAATGTAATCATGCATTCACACATCATACATGGCATCAATCATAGAATACAAATTACTTGCTCTTGCCATGCACGCAACGGGTTAGGAGGTAATTGGGATACCCCTCCACTCACCGCTTCACCGCCTACAATATAACATAATCGAAATAAGGGCAAACGAATATGGCAATGCTACACGAGTCCTCCCTCACTCTCTAATCAAACTAACCAAATAAAAGTTCAATTTGATCAATTTACCCAAACATTTCAATTATCCCTAATCTGGCAGTTTTACTAGAAAATTCACCAATAAAATACCGTAAGCCCAAAAGACCTGAAACTAGTGCTCAAATTTTCTTAACTTAACTGGCTACAAAACTCTAGTTGATGGTAAACTCTAATTCGGCCAATACAGAAGTCTAACCATCCAATGAAAAACATTAACTGCAGTCTGCCCAGAATTCAGAACAGCCCTAAAGAAAAGGCTCTAACTTTTAAACCACTGATCCAAATAAAGTTATTTTTATCAGCCTGGAAAGCTGGTGAAATTATCTTCATAAACCTAGTTGGGTGGCCGACCTGATTCTGACTCTAACTAGATCAAAACCTAGGTGCAACCGACTATACCCAACAAATCTGACAGACAGACCAGAACGTAGTAAAACAGTCATAACTTTTAATCTACTGGGTGAAAATTCGTGATCCAGGTGCCAAAAGAAAGCTAATTAAACCAGAAACAATTCTCCAGAAGACGTCGACCTGAGATTCGGCCTCTAAAGGCCTTCAATCCCACGCACAAACTACTGCACTAATCTGGACAGATCTGGATTCGCAGACCAAACCCATCCAAATGAACAAAAGTGCAACAAAACTAATACAAACAGCGAATCGGGACTTTCGTTACCCTTGAAGACCCGAAGAAAGACGATGAACTGGTTCCCTAAGGCCTCCCTCCCTTCTCCTCTCCTCCCTCTCCAAAGGGCCGGCCACAAAGATGCGAAGGATGGCCGGTGACGACGGCGGGGAAAGGAGATGTCGGAGGATCTTGGGAGAAGCACCGGGATCACCGGAGACAACACCACAGCAGCGAGGACACCAGGGAGCAGCAAGGAGCCGGCCATGGGAGAGGAGAGGTGGCGGCTCAAGGGTGGGAGGGAGAGGAGGGAATGGGGGAGGCGGCTAGGGTTGGGGGCGCCTCCCCTTCCTTGGCCGCCCCCTGGGCCGGCCTCCCCCTCTTGGGCCTCCTGGGTGGCGGCCCGCGGCCCACGTTGGCGAATAAAAATAGAAAACCCCCCCGCTGAACTGGAAATTCCGAATTTGTAATTGTGTTTTACCCCTCCAGCTTCATTCTATTAACCGAATTCTATTCCGGAGTATTACAGTCATCATACACGTTTTTTCAAAACCGTTAGTGTTAATGGTAATCACAGACAATTTTACCAGCTCGACCGTCTTTATTACTAGATACACTAAGAACCGTTTGTGATGAGCTAATATCATTGACGGTTTGTATCACGAATCGTCTGTGATACTTCACAAACAATTCTTAATAGGAACTGTTTGTGATAAGAATCTCATCACATACGGTTTTTAGTACAAATCGTCTGTGATAAGTATCTCCTGATTTTACCATTGCTTGAATGCGTACCTCCCTGATTTTACCATGACAGGACACACATAAATGTCTATCTCCCTAATTTTATCATGACTTGGATGCCTACCTATGTTACTTACTCTGTGATTTTAACATAAACTCTCTGTGATATTAGCTCATCACAACGCGGGAGGGCAGAAATTTTGGACGCTACATGGGAGGTGAAATATTTTGGTGATATCCTTATATATTATAGCCACCCCCGCCTTGTTTTCCATCAGTCTCTCCCTCTCCCTCTTCCTCTCCCTCTCCCCTTCCCACGCTGAGCCGATGAGGAGGAGGGATGTGCAAGAGCTCCATGTCTACCGCAGGAGGTTGACGCGCGTCCGCTGCCTGCTGTTTCATGGCACCTCCGGTGAGCGAGGCTCTACGGCTCGGCTAGTACCGCTAGATCTGGCCGCCCCCCCCCATCTTGGTCTTAGGTGAGCACGAAGTTTTGCCCCCAAATCCCCAGCCATGTTTCCTTCTCACTCTGATTTCGTCCCCTTTATCCTATCATATTTCGTTCTCAGTGTGCTGGACCCCCATCTGTGATCGACAAGGGAGGCCAATTGGGTTCGAGATGGACGCCTCTACTCGACCTCGTCCTTGTTAGAGAGTGAGCCATTGATTGATTGAGAGAGAGAGAGAGAGAGAGTATCTTTTAATTACCTTCTTACAAACTATCGAAAGAGCACATGGAAACTACTATCCAGTAATTGATTGGTTTGGCTCAAAATTTGATTTTTTTCATTAGAAAAAACTATCACAGATGGTTTTTACTACAAAACCATATGTGATAGTCTATTTTCACAAGCGGTTCTAAATAAGAACCATCTGTGATAATTGACTATCACAGACGGTTATTGTTACAGAATCGTCTATGATAGCTTTTTTCACAGACCTATAGAGTCATGCGGTTTAGAAAACTGTCTGTGATGACGATTATGTACCGTCTGTGATGACTTTTTCCTATAGTAGTGATCAAATTAAAAAAACACACACACAAGGCCATTTGAAAAACATTAGCTTTGTTTTGCAATATTGGAGGGTTGGTATATGTAACTCTAGTCCTTCTGAAATAACTTGGTTATTGCAGCTTAAAGATGCATAAACTTTGATCAGGCCGGTTGCGGGTACCCTAGCTCGCGTACTGATGCTCATCATTCTCATGTAAATCAAAGTATTTTGGTGCATATTGCACCAAAACGATCTTTGGGGGCAAACATGGATGCGATGCATCCTTTAGGGGGCATTCTTAATGACCATCTTGCCGCGAGTGCAAACTTACCAGCAGAGGCGGATCTACTATAGCACACCAGGGTGCACAGGACATCGGGTTCAAAAATTATTTTTCTTTGGATATAACCATATATATGTAATGTGGACATCCCTACCTCAATATGAGAGGACAAGTTCAAAAATTATTTTTCTTTGGATATAACCATATATATATGTAGTGTGGACATCCCTACCTCAATATGAGAGGACACCCTAATCTACAGCCTAGCTGAACGTGACCTATTTTGACTCAGGGACCCCGATCATTTTTATTTTGGATCAGCCATTGCCTGCCAGCCGTCCAAAACAACCATAGATATTGGTCCACTTAGGTTTGTGCTTGTATTCTAGCTAGATCACGCCACTCATGTCTATGGTGTACACACAAAGTGTACTGGTCTCTAAAAAAATTAAGTCTAGAGCTGTCAAAATGTAAAGCACTTTGTATGAAGATAAAAGGGGAATGCATTGTGCAAGTAGCAATTTGGTGTAGGCAGAGTGTACTACAACGACACCGATTCGGGCATCAAATTGGTATGGAAATTTGTGTAGAAAAAATGATGACAGTGTAGGTAGATTTGTGAAATTTCAACACACTCCGATTTGGAAAGTTGTTAATTTTGCTATAACTTCTCATCTCCAGATGATGCAAATCACGTCAATTGTTCTTTAATTTATAAAAGTAGGTTATTCAGAATTGAGCTCCATGAACTCGAAGTACTACTTTTTAGTCACTCAGGATTTTACCAAGGTTTATTTCCTTCTAAAATGCAAGAGGTAGTACGCACACACGTACTTGTGTAGGTATAGCATGTTCTTGTAACAATTTCAACCAAGTTGATGTTTGACAAGGATACATGCATCCATTAGTGTCTATGTATGTAACAGTGTTAATTGCAGTTAGCAACGACTTGTCTAAGGAGTAGAAAGGAATGGGTACTCCTCGTTTTACCAATGTGGTCCTCCAAGGAAGTTTAACCTTGCCTTCAAAGTCTAAAACCCTCTCATGCAGGTACTTTCATGTGTACACTCCCTTCTATTGTGCACGTACGTACGTATGTCTTCCTTTCGTCATGCATGTGATGCTTCATTTCTAATCATTTGACATGAATCAAATGTGAAAACAAGGGGTTCTTTTTAGCTAGCTTGGTACATATATTTAGAGGAGGTGATTATAATTGGTAAATTAAACAAATTATTGTATATATATAAATAGGATAAATGGTTTCAAAGATACTATCGTTCAAAATTAGCAATCAACCCGTTCTTCTATCTCCACTCGCCCCTATGCACGCAGCGTGGCATTAGATATTTGACGAAGACATAGTAAAGTCATCAGGAGTGCAATAATACTAAGTGTAATAAACGAACAAGAAGATCGTGGTAATTTCCTTAAAAAAAAGAAGATCGTGGTAAAGTCACATGGAGGTAGCAGGAAATCTCATTAAGAGATACATTAAATCTCTTTTAGAAAACGTAGGTTTTATTGGCTAGACTTAAATCATTTTGTTACGCTCATCGTCACCAAACTACCGATGAAAACAGTTCATGAATCGGAGCTTCCAATCAAGAGTTATGGCTAAAACAAGAAAAGAAATATTCTAATACTAACAAGGAACTCATGTTTATTAGTTGGTTTGCTAGCGTGTCTATACTAGTTGGCTAAGATGATAGTAAATTTCTCAAAAAAATCGCAGTAAATCACTTGTAGTGCTGCAGTAAAAGCACGAGGAGGTTGCAGTAAATCTATTGTACATGTTTATTAAAGGCACATTGAGGCTATAGTAAATCTTTGTACGGTGCAGTAAACGTATATGGAGGTTGCAGTAAATCACTTTTAGCGATGTAGAAAATCTATTTTAGTAGACACACATAGAGGTTTTATTGGCGAGAATTATATCATTTTATTACTCTCGTCGCCACCAAGCTACTGGTAAAAACCGTTCGTGAATCGGAGCTTCCAAATAAAAGTTATGGCTAAAACAAGAAAAGAAATATTATAGTACTAACAAGGAACTCATGTTTATTAGTTGGTTGGCTACGTGTTTGTACTATTTTGCTAAGATGACAATAAATTCCTCGAAAAAGATCACATTAAATCTCTTGTAGTATTGCAGTAAAAGCACAAGAAGGTTACAGGAAATCTAGTGTACATATTTATTATAGGCACAGTGAGGTCATAGTAAATATTTGTAAGGTGCAGGAAATCTCTTTTAGCGATGCAATAAATCTATTTTAGTAAATACACAAATATGTTTTATTGGCGATAGTTATATTATTGTGTTACTCTTGTCATCACCAAGCTACTAGTAAAAATCGTTCGTGAATCGAGGCTGCTAATCAAAAGTTATTGCTAAACAAGAAAAGAAACATTATAGTACTAACCCATGTCTATTAGTTAGTTAGCTACGTGTATGTACTAGTTGGATAAGATGATAGTAAATTCCTAAAAGAAATCACAGTAAATCTCTTATGGTGCTGCAGTAAAAGCACAAGGAGTGGTAGTAAATCTATTGCACAGGTTTATTAAAGGCACAACGAAGTCGCTGTAAATCTTTTTAAGTTGCAGTAAACGCATATGGAGGTTGCAGTAAATCTCTTTTAGTGATGTTGTAAATCTATTTTAGTAAACGCACAGAGACATTTGATTGGTGAGACTTATATCATTATGTTACTCTCGTTGTCACCAAGCTACTGATAAAAAAACGTTTGTGAATCAGAGCTGTCAATTAAAAGTTATGGCTAAAACAAGAAAATAAACATTCTAGTACTAACAATGAACCCATATTTATTAGTTGGTTGGTCCCGTACGAAGCATGTGCACATTGAGGTTGTAGTAAACCTCTTGTACTGCTATAGTAAAAGGTTGTGTAGGGCATGCGCAGTTTAGAATATATATATATATATATATATATATATATATATATACACACACACACACACACACACACTTGAGAAGGAGCATGCGCAGATTCTCCCTGCCGTTTACTACCATACCCGGCAGAATGGTGGGCACCCCGAGTTCCTCTACGCGGATTGCTATACCTCCGGTAAATGTTGTACCCCTGGCCGTAAGTCAACCCGACAACCAAGATCCTCCCTCCATGCCTCGGTCCTCACACCACCCCGATTGTTTGTCTGAGCGAGATGAGGACACCCGACACTGATCGGACGTACACTCACGTATGTGTGTATTACTATTCTTTGTGCACGTTTTTACTACCAATACGATGTTCCATTTACTTAGTGTACCCTCTTCAATATTGTACTGTCCCATACAATACCATTTACTTGTTTGTTGTTACATTTTATAGTGTTGAATGGTATTTGCTGATGTCAGGATGAGGAAATTCCTAACCATATGGTGCCCTAGGTCTGCAAGAAGTTCAATAATGAGGGTATTGTTTACCAGTTCAACTATCGGTACGCACGACATGCTGGTTTTGTTGTCAGAAAGAATAGGAGCAGGAAGACGATCAAAGGATTATTGTTGCACTATGGAGGGGAAACACAACTTCTACATGCCAGAGAAGGAGTGTGAAGGTTGCAAAACCTCCAAGAGGATTGGGTGCAGAGCGTTCGTGAAGCTGCAGAAGAGCACGAAAGATGGGTCCATGTGCATCAAGCGGGTTTTGTTGGAGCACAAGCATCCCCTCGCTAGGATGCTGTCCATGGTCACGTTCATGTAGTCGCACAAGAACTTAGATCCGTCCTTGATGGAGCTCATCGACACCATGTAGGTCCGTAGGGTGCCCCACAATGCTATGATGAATGTTTTGTCAGAGATGCACGGGGGAGGGGGCAACATACCGTTTACCGTGAGTGACCTAGAAAACAGGTTTTAATATGTCCCATCATTGTCCTTACTGCTCTGCCCGTGTCAATTTACTCTTCGCCCCCTTATTCCCATTTATACTGCTGCGACCGTGTCAATTTACTGTTCTCATCTTATTATCGTTTTTACTTCTACATTCGTGTTGATTTACTACTTTTTACCATCCATCTTACTGTCTACCCTAGGAAGGTTGCAAATACGCGCGCTGATCACCCAAACGATGTGAACAAGCCGATTGCTTTCTTCTGTCGGTCGCAGAATGATAAGTCCTACTACGACATACAGGTGGATGATGACGGTGTTATGAAAAAAAACATCTTTTGGAGCTACGCGAGCTTCCGCGCGAAGTACGCCGCTTTTGGAGATGTCATCACGTTCGACACAACCTATAGAACGAATCGGTACGAGTTGCCTCTGACTATGTTTGTTGGCTGTAACCACCATCTGCAGAACACCATGTTCGTCATCGCGCTGCTCCATGACGAGAAGGCAACATCCTTCGAGTGGTTGTTCAGTACGTTCCAGACTTGCATGGATGGCATGGACCCCATTTGCATGCTAACCGATGATTCTCTTACAGTTCTAATATAACTACTTCCTATGTCGATCAAGTTTACTATCTATCGCACATGTATTTATTGTGTTCTCTGTGTCTAGGCCGAATGTATTGTAAATGGTTGTAATTACTGCGTCTATATTTGAGTTTTACTGCCTAATGCATTTTATTATATTGCAGATTCGGATCCGACCATGGCGTCTGTCATCCCGCGCGTCTTCCCCCACACGCAACACCGGCTGTGTAGGTGGCACGTGCTGGAGAAGTACAAGCAGAATATGAACAAGCTATACGTAGAGCACAACGGGCTGAAGGAGTGTTTGGTTTTCGTCAAAAACCATCATCATACTCCGAGAACAAGAATGTGTGGAGGATCTGATACGTGCTAGCCTCCATTGCTAGCCTCTATGACCTACACGAAAGGTGGATAGCGATGCACTTCAAGAACGTGTACTGCAGTAGGATGACCTCCACGTAGAGAAACGAGAGTATGAACAAGATGGTAAAAGAGAACTTCATCGATAACAGGACTTCGCTCCACCAAATCGTGCGGAAGATGCACCTTGTGCTGTAGAAGAGGAAGCACTCCAAGGCTTAGGAGACACACTGTTCCACGATACGTAGACAAAAAAGCAGGTTTACTGTGACTTCCATACGCATTTACTTCACTTTTTCACATGATTTACTATTGAATGTCATATTTTACTACGTCTTTCACCCCTCCTTGTTTTACTTCTACCCATGTATGTCATTACTTCGTGACGTTTATGTGCCTACTATATAATATATACCGTCTTACATGCTCTCAGAGCCAACCGGTGAGAGCCACTGTGTTCCCGTTAGAGGAGCAGCTGGACAGGGTGTACACGCCTACGGTGTTCAAAGAGTATAAGGAGACCTACTTCTCCAGTACAGCCTTCCGCATAAGGACCGACACAACCCGAGATGGCCTATTCGTCGTGTTTCACGAGAAATAGTCTACGACGTCCGCGTGGTCGCAGTACGATTTCAAGATGGTGGCCAAAGAGGAAACATGTACATACAATTGTGAGTGCAAATGCTGGGAGCACACGGGTACTTTTACTCTCTCGGCTAGTAGCTAATGTTCCAACTATTATACTTTTATTGTCTAGTACATATAGTCATTTTTACTGTCATTGACAGCGTATTTTACTGTTAATCCATCTTTGGTTTACCACTATAGGGCTTTTTTGTGCACACCTGGTGCGGGCGTTCACCCACTTGCAGGTCGAGAGTATCCCCAATTGCTACGTGCTCCATAGGTACACGAGGAATGCTAGGGTGGATGTGTCGCACGACATACACAACCTCATGTAGGTTGGACCAGATGGGACGACTGAGATATATCGACACACCACCTTACTGACAAAGGCTATGACCGTGGTGAGGTCAGGGTGCAGATCCAGTATTGCATATGACAGAGCCATGGAGGTCCTCAAGGCTCTTCGGATGCAACTTGATACCCTACCCAACGACATTAGCCCGATGGCTGACGAGACCGCTGAGCCCAATGAAGCGGATGACGATACGATCAATCCATATGCGCCTCCTCTGTCACAGCCCGAGGGTCGCAAACGAGCCGTTGTTGAACCAGAGCAAAGTTCTGCCCTGGTGGGGAAGAAGATGATGAGGGCGTGCAGCATATGCGGCCTAAAAGCAAGTCACAACAATACTACCTACCAACGCTACCCAAAAACTCTTCATCCAGAGGGCGAGGGGGTGGGAGTGGCAGGCGCAGGGGGAGGGGGAGAGGGAGGAGGGGGTGAGGGGGAGGAAGGTCCGGTACATGCCGCTAACTGATTCACCAGGACGAATTGGAATAGGACAACGCTAACGACACTCTCCGCTCAGGGTCAGATGACAACGATACTTGGTGAATAGCGGTGTTTTTACTTACATTCAAAAAAACCCTTTACTGCATTACTGTATGTGTGCTGCTATGTTGCATCTGCTAATTAAAAAACAGAGTTTGCTATTCGACTCGTGTTCCATGTTTTACTAATATCCAAACTCGCTTACTGTAAAAATCATGTTATATTACTGCTTGCTTTTTACTATGTTAATCGTAGTCTATTACTGACTTCAACGTGTCAATTACTGTTGCTTTTTTTGGGTCGGAGAACATAATGCAACGGCCAATTGCGTCGTCTTTGTTCTACTGATATGTAGTACCTGCTTTACTGTATGGTGACAAATAACATTAATGACTTATGTTTTATTTTAATTATTGTATGAGTAAGAAGACTTTACTTTTAAACCGTACACTATATCGCTCCATCATCTCCTGATGTGTCTCTTCGTGTAGCCCCCCCCCCGGCGACGTATAAATATGTATCGTCAGCTTGCGAGTGGTTGAATACACACAAAGCCCCGTAGTAAAACTCCAAAAATGCAAACAAGCGATCGACCACGCTATTTGACCGAATCACCCTAATATAAGTAAAAACAAGTTTCATCTTTACTTGTTACTATTTTGTATATATAGTTTTACAACAGTGTGTTGCTTTATTTTACTGCTCGAGCAAAACAAAAACCTCTTCATCTATGCTCGCTTTACTGCTTTATGTTGACTATTTACTGCTTTATATGTGCACGATTACTATCTCCTCACATATTGTTGTACTACTGTTTAACATTAGTGGTTCTCGATCTGGTCATAAATCGTGTGTGATACATTTTTTAATGTTAGACGTGACATCTGGCGTCTCCAGCGGGAGGGTATCGAGGGTCCTTGCTACTAACTACACAAAAAGTCTGTTATGCTATGATGATGATGATGCTTGAAAAATGCTCAACAAAATTAATGTAGTATGATCTATGTAAGTTATTGACATCGTGCATGGGTGAGAGTGGAATCGTGTCTCGATAAAAGTAATATAAACTTATGTGTTTCGGCAATAAAAGCACATACAATTTTACTATGATATATGTTCTCTGTTTACTGTCAGACATATTAGCTCGAAAGTCTTATCTTCGAAAACAACAGTAAAAATGTTTCACACAATTACTATCACAATTCATATCAATTACCTTCAAATCGAGATGGCACGCGCAGGTGAGGAAGTTTCTGGCCTGCCAATTGTAGTTGGAGGGCCGGCAGACTGAGGATTGCATGCGTGTGTCACACCTTGCTTAGGATGCGTGCGCTGGGCTGTATTGTTAGAATTAGGCCTATATGTGTAAAGGCTTATTCATTCCTAAAATTCCAAAGTATGCAGGGTTTAGTCCCATATTGCCTAGCCAAGTGGTGGGAGAGCAATTTATAAGGTGAATTCCTTGCCACCTCTTGAAACATGTGTAACATAACATGGGGTGACATGAGGAGGACTATAGCTAAAGTCACACACACGCATGTACGCACCCGTGCTCATATATTCGCGTGACAACCGTGCGACTTACGACGCACGACGCGTGATCGTGATCGTGTTGTCAAACCAATCCATCTTTCTTTCGCTGACAGTGTTTTTCTCCCTAATCTGGTCTAAGCCATAGACCAGTGTGAATGAAATAATCTGGTCAAAGACATAGACCAGTGTGGTTGAAGGCATATACCAGTATGGTTGAAATAATGTGGTAGAAGCCATAGAACAATGTGGTCCTAAAACTATGGTCGAAGGCATCGACCAGTGCGAACGAAACACTGTGGTCGAAATAAGTGGTCGAAACACAGTGGTTAAAAATTAGTGATCAGATCCATAGACCAGGGTGGTCGAAATACACTGGTCAAAACTGTAGACCAGTGTGTAATTAGGATCAATAAACATTGTATAATGACCATTAATTGGTTTTGAATTAAGAGTTACTAGTGGTTTGTTATCACAGTTACTAGAGAGTAATTGTCTAGACCATAAATAGGATCTCGAGACATCCAAACGAGCGTTGACTATTCACAATCCATTTTTCTTTCTACTCCCTCTCTGTTCACTTGTGCTAGAAGTTTGTCTTGTCGAACCAAACCGTCCATCCTCCTCGGTATGCACCGGGAAGGAGGGTGAGCAGGTATCTCTGAATCATTATCGTAGAGTTCACCTGCACGGAGTGGCAATAAGGTTTCTGGGCAGCACATACGCGCGATCGCTCGCTGTGCGGCATCATCAACGACCTGCTCTGCTTCGAGTCTGCACTGTTTCCTGTTCTTCATTGAGCCCTATCGTAAGTTGGTCACACAACCAGATTATTCTGTTATAGTCATAGTATTGAGTACGTTTAGAAGTGCAATAAGTTGCCTGTTGTTGATATCACGTTATGCATCTTTAGTTATTCGTGATCTTTGCCTCATATTAAAATCTGGAATTAAAATATTGTCCACTTTTCCAACAATCCAGAAAACTTATTGTGGATATTTTTGTGATTCAGCAATGGCTATTGCTTCTAATGCTATGAAACCTGAGAGGTTTTCTGGTTAGAACTTTCGTAGATGGAAGATAAGAGTCAAGTTTTGACTTATGTCTTTAGGGCAATGGTGGGTGATCCGACCATATTATCCATTTATGATTGAATAGACCATGCGGTTTGACCCAGATAACAAGACAACCCTTGGATGTTCACTACAATACTAGCTGACCATCTCTATGATGTGTAATGGACTACAAGTCCACCATAGAGTTGTGTGATACACTAGAGTACAAATATGCCAAAGTTGAGGCTGGTCATTGCCTTTACATGTCTGAGCAATTCTACAGCTACAGCATGGATGATGCTAAGTTGATAGTTGCACAGGCTAATGAGTTTCAACTATTGGTCGGAGAGATTGCACATTTGGGTTGTGTTTTGCCTCCTAAGTTGTGGCGAGGGGCATTGTTGCCAAACTTTCTGCTTCATGGCGAGGGGCGCTGTCAGGCTTGATATGTTGTTTGTGCAATATTAGAAATACTGACTTGCAGTTTTGGGTAATCTCCAAAGCTTCTTATAATCAAAAATTAAAAAAATACAAAAATGAAGCCACTCCATTGCACTTCATGCATACTCCTTCTTATGCTTCTTTCTTCATTCTGCATTTGTTATCTCTGGATGAGAGGAAGGCGTGATTCCTTGATGACTCCATTGTCAAAGGGGGAGAAGATGTGTTAAAAAATGTTAATACTGAACAAAGGGGAGAAATTGAAAATTTAACATTTTCTGAAATCTGTGGATCTTAGTAAGGGGGAGTTTTTGATTTGCATTCTTATTGTCTTATTGACTCTTCTGAACTTGAATTGCATTTATTAATTCTCACGATGATCCAAGGTCAATTGAACAATTGTTCTTTCATGTGGACCTTAAGTGAGATTTTTGACCTTTTTCTAGAAATCAAAGTTTTTATGCTTTCTTTTGCCTTATCTCACATTCCTATGCTATTCTGATGCAAGCTTGGTCATTTCCATTGCTTTCTCTTGCTTATGGACCAAGTTGTGCCTTTGTGCGAAAACGAAAGTATTTTACTTTTCAAACCTCCAAATTACATTTTGTGGATTATTGCCAATGTGTTCATCAAGGGGGAGATTGTGGATATCATGGGGATATGCTCTAGATCTTAGGATGATGTGACAATTGGCAATGGCGTTAACGGTTTATCATTTCACGTGTTTTTGGCAAAGTTGGCATGTTTGTCGGGCGAATCGGCCTCGACCGGCCAAGGTGGCGGCCCGACCGATCCATGGCGGCCCGACCGCCTTGGTGGCGCTTGGACCGCGATTCTGAAAAGTAGGAATTGAGCTGGGCCAAAAATAGAAGGTGTAGGCAAGAGAGGGGATTCTATTGCTCTTGGTCCCATAAATTTTAGAGTCTCCAGTCAAAAGTTCTATTGGTTTTAAATTTCCAGTACGTTTGGGTTTTCAGAGGTTGAAAATCGGCTAAGTCATTGCTGGCGGTCTGACCGGCCCATAGGTAGCAGTCAGACCGACCAGGGTGGGTGGTCAGACCGGCCCTGAGGGGCGGTCTGTCCGGTTGTCACTTGATCGTCGCCCGTTGTGGTGGCGATGTTCGGTTGTTAGGTCAAAATCATGAGTTTCAGTGCATATGTGTTGCATGATGCATGTTTTGACTAATGTGGGTCAAGTTGTGAAGAACTTGTTCCCAGATTCGATTTGCTTGTCTATTGTTGTGCAGGTTGCTTGGTGGTCAACGACGGTCAACGGCGAGGATGATCGGGACTAGGCTTGGAGAGCTGAGGTCCAGAACGATCGACAATGCCGGGTGAGGTCAATGAACTCAAGTATGGTGCAGAATGGACAAAGAGGACCGAACGGATAGTTCGGTGTGACTGGTTTGATCAAGCGGCGCGGGAGTCGGTGCAAGTGCTATGGTGATTTCGGTGGGAGCCGGATGGGAGAGACTTGCCGACATGGAGAGAGCCATTGATCAACCTACACGTGGCGGAGCAGGCGAAGTGCTTCGCGCAGATGGACTCGGTCTTCACAGAAGGACCGAGAAGGGGTATTTTGGTAATCTTACCAAATACAACCTTGGTGACCTTTTGCCAACCCGCGGCGCAAGACGACGCAAAGAGAAGCGGTTTAGGTCAAGAGGTGTTGAAGACGGCGCTTTAAAATGCGTGCGTGTGTGACCCGTTTGTGTTGGGCCTTAATGGGAGCCCATTTAAGTTAATCTTCTAGAAGGTCTAAGTCTCCACTATAAATTGAGGAGGGAGGTGGCTGCACCCCCTCAACCCTTTCATTATTGTTGAAACCCTAGTTTTGCTTAGAGAGAGGATTAGTGGAGGTTAGGTTTCTAGAGAGTTTTGATTTGATTTCGTGCTCTTGGATTGAGCTTGTCCTCCATTGATGGAGTGGCTGTAAACTCGAACCCTATCAAATCAATCCAAGGAAAGTTTGCTCAAAGATGTGTCTCTTTGCCTTCCTTCTCTCTATTTGGTGATTTTGAGTATTTCTTTGATTCGTGAGTATTTGATTGATTTCTTCACGTGATCTAGCATGCTGTGACATGTGGGAACATATCTAGGATCATCTTGATCATCAATCACCCACGAGCAAGTTTTTGGATCTAGTTTTCGTTTTGACTCGGTTTTGAACCATCCTCCTCTCAAACGGAAAAAGGTCATAACTTTTCCAAGGATCTTCACGATCTTCGATTGGAATAGGTTTCGAACATCCTAGAGAAGGTGTGTTCCAAGTTTCATCAAGTTTGGAGTTGTAGATCAAAAGTTACATCTATTTGCAACTTCGTTTTTCAGGCTGTTTTTACTATTCATCAGACTGGAGGTCAGACCGCCCAAGGTGACCGGTCCAACTGCCATTAACACAAAGGTCAGACTGCCCAACACTTAGAATTTTAGCCCGTGTTGATTTTTGTTGTTTTGCTTCGGGGTTTAGATTGGATTCAATACTAGTCTTCCGCTGTACTGGTATATTGATCTTCATAGCTTCCATAACTATTAGAGTGAAATTTGTATTGAATCTGATATTGGTTGAAAAAGTGAGCGTGCTCCTATTCACCCCCCTCTAGTCGCCTTTTCGGTCCAACAGGTTGGTACTGGAGCTATTGTTCATGTATTGTTATAATCTGAATGTTGCAAATCGTTTGAATAATATGAGGCCAATATATATATGATATTCTCGCTTTTGTCATATTGGTTTTGATAGTGTTGCTCGAATGTCTAAATTATATTTAATTCTAAAATGTGAAATTGTCAAAGGATCAAAGTGTCAAAGTTGTGTGTGAGCAAAACAACCTCGAAAACACTTTAAGGGGTTACAGGAGGAAAAAAAACTTTGCACTATTAGATCTTGACCATTCTGATCTGTGTGAGATGAATGAATTGTTGACAAAAGGAGGTAAAAGATATTTTTTAACACTTATTGATGATTCACCTCGATATTGCTATGTGTATCTACTGAAAACAAAAGTTGAAGCTTTAAACTATTTTAACATTTATAAGGCCGAGGTCGAGAACCAACTAGAAAAGAAAATTAAAATACTAAGGTCTGATCGTAGAGGAGAGTATATGTCTCATGAATTCTCTCAATTCTGTTCTGAACATGGAATAGTCCGTGAAGTTACACCACCATACTTACCCCAATCAAACGAGGTGGTTGAGAGGAAAAACCGAATACTAACGGACTTGGTGAATGCCATAATGGAGAGTTCTGGTATGACTAAGATATGGTGGGGGTAGCTATTCTGACAACAACTTTTGTCCTAAACAGAGTAATCACTAAAAGATGTGAGATTACTCCGTATGAGGGATGGAAGGGGAGAAAACTCAATGTTAATTTTCTGCGTACTTGGGGATGTTTGGAAAAATGTCAATATACCATTGCAGAAAAAGAGAAAGTTTGGACCTAAAACAGTCGATTGTGTCTTACTGGGATATGCTCATAACAGCACGGTCTATATATTTTTAGTAGTAAAATGAGAAACTCCTGAGATTATTGTTAACACAATAATGGAGTCGAGAGATGCTTCATTTTTTGAGTATATTTATCCTATGAGAACCGCAGGCAGTACTTCTCAAACTAAGTATAATCAAACTATGAATAACAGTAATTTTGAACTTCCCACCATCTCTGAACCCATGACTGATATATCACCAGTTTGTGATATTTCTAAGGAAGATAACAATTTAGTCGAAGAGGATCCTCGATGGAGTAAGCGACAAAAGGGTTTAGAAAACCATTGGTGAAGACTTTATTGTATACCTCATAGATGTTGTGCCAAATACTTTTTCAGAGGCTTATACATTACCATATGCTGAGTATTAGAAAGCGGAAGTTCAGAGCGAGATGGATTCCATCATGGCTAACGGGACTGGGAAAATCACTGATTGTCTTATCGGGTGCAAACTTATTGGATGCAAGTGGATCTTTAAAAAGAAAATAGGGCCTGACGGTACTATTGGTAAGTACAAAGCAAGACTTGTGACCAAGGGTTATACTCAGAAAGAAGGTGAGGATTATTCTTATCCCTACTCTCCTATTGCCAGATTGACCACCATTCGAGTGCTCATTGCATTAGCTACTTCCCACAGTCTACACATCCATCAAATAGATGTAAAGATAGCTTTCCTTAATGGAGAGTTGGAGAAAGAAATCTATATGGAGCAACTAGATAGTTTTGTGATTTCTGGACTGGAAAATAAGGTGTGCAAATTAATCAAATCCTTGTATGACCTAAAGTAAGCACCTAAATAATAACATGAGAAGTTTGATAAAACTTTAACATCTACTTGTTTTACTGTGAATGAGGTAGAAAAATATGTGTATTATCATTAGGGTGGGGGTTAAGGAATGATTTTGTGTTTGTATGTCGATGACATACTTATATTTGGGACAAATACTGTCGTTATTGACGAGATCAAATATTTCTTATCTAGATGCTTTGATATGAAAGGTGTAGGAGAGGCAGATGTTATTCTGAATATTAAATTGATCAAATATGAGGATGTGATCACTTTGAACTAATCCTATTATGTTGAGAAAATGTTGAGTCGGTTCGGTTTTGAGAACTGCAAGATTTCTCTAACTCCTTATGATGCTAGTGTTAAGCTTCGAAAGAATGGGGGATTAGGCAAAGATCATTTGAGATTTTCATAAATTATTGGGTCTCTTATGTATTAATCTAGTGCCACAAGACCTGACATATCATTTGCTGTCAGCAAATTAAGTCAGTTTACATCTAACCTAGGAGATGATCACTAGGAGGCACTTGGGAGAGTGTTGCGCTACTTGAGAGGCACAACCTCATATGAAATTTACTATTCTGGGTATCCATCTGTATTAAAAGGATATAGTGATTCAAATTGGATCTCAGATGCAGATGAGATCAAAGCTACAAGTTGTTATGTCTTTATCCTAGGAGGGGTTGCAGTCTCATGGATGTCGTGTAAACAGACCATATTGACGAGGTCAACTAAGGAAGCGGAACTTGTAATAGTAAACACAAGCACTGTTGAGGCTGAACGGCTTAGAGAGCTTTTGTTGGACTTGCCACTGGTTGAGAAACCAATACAAACAATCCTAATGTACTATGAAAACCAAACAGTGTTAATTAAGGTTACAAGTACGAAGGATAACATGAAGTCCTCCAGACACGTGTAGCGTAGACTTAAATCTGTCAAAAAACTGAGGAACTCCAGAGTGATTACCGTGGAGTATATACGCATTGAGAATATCTGGCAGATGCTTTCACAAAGGGGCTAGCACGGAAGACGATTTTCGTTGCGTCTATAGACATGGGAATGAGGCCTATTGGAGTTACAACTCAACAATAACCCATACCTTTTTGATAGGAGATACCGTGACTTAGGCAATGGGAAAAACAAGTTGATGTTTGAACAAGAGAGTACATTTTAATAAAATATGTACCCGTGTCCTAATAGACAAAGCACTCTCAACTATATGGAAGGATAGCTTAAAACCTTAATGTATTCTAGTGTCCAATGAGGGGAAAGAGTATTAGCCTACAGGATACCTAAAATGAATACACCTACTTGAGCTTAACTATGAGGTCGCAGTTCATGAGAATGAGCATTCTCTAGAAAGCTCATGAGCAGATAAGGGAGCATGACCAAATAATGCTCTGCTTAGGTGTGGTTCTTTGACAGCCTAGTATCAGTTGAGATTTCAAGAGACATCTAATCACGAAAAGCTGTGAATTCAAGGCATAGTCCATTCATCAGTTGTGAGAAGATGAATCTTGTTATTCTAGGTGCGGGTTCAACCCGTACGGGACTTACATTGAAAGACTGGTATATTAACTACGAGACTTACACTGAAAGACTGGTATATTAACAACTCTTCAGCACAATAGTCCATTCATTTGCTGCTTGCGTTGGAATTGGTGGGGGATTGTTAAAATTTGGCCTATATGTGTAAAAACTCATTCATTCCTAAAATTCCAAAGTATGCATGGTTTAGTACTATATTGCCGAGCCAAGTGGTGGGAGAGAAAATTATAAGGTGGAGTCCTTGCTACCTCTTGAAACATGTGTCACATGACATGTGGTGACATGAGGAGGACTATGCTAAAGTCACACACACACATGTACACACATGCATGCGTATATTCACGTGGCAATCGTGTGACTTGTGACTCGCGACCGTGATCGTGTCGTGAACCCAATCCATCTTTCTTTTCATAACCGTGCTTCTCTCTAATCTAGTCGAACCTATAAACCAGTGTGTTCGAATGCATAGACTAGTATGGTCAAAATAATCTGGTCGAAACCATAGACCAGTGTGGCTGAAGGCATATACTAGTGTGGTCAAAATAATATGGTCGAAACCATAGACTAGTGCAGTCGTAACACTATGATCGAAGGCATAAACTAGTGAAGTCGAAACACTGTGGTCGAAATAAGTGGTCGAATGGTCAAAAATTAGTAGTCAGATCCATTGGCCAGGGTGGTTGGAATACACTGGTTGAAGTTGTAGACCAGTGTGTAATCAGGATCAATAAACAATGCTTAATGACCATTAATTGGTTTTGAATTAACAGTTACCAGTGGTTTATTAGACAGTTACTAGAGAGTAATTGTCTCGACCATAAATAGAATCTAGAAACGTCCAGAGGATGGTTGACAATTCACAATACATTTTTCTTTCTACTCCCACTCTGTTCTCTTGTGCTGGAGGTTTGTGTTGTCGAATCAAGCCGCCCCTTCTCCTTGGCGTGCAGCGGGGAGCACTACTACAGAAAAGGTCATCACAGACGGTTCGTAACAGTCATCACAGACGGTTTTTGAACCGTCTGAAATGTTATGTCGAGATAATAGTGGTTATCACGCACGGTTGAAAACCGTCTGTGATAACTCTTATCACGACAGTTCCCACCACGAACCGCTGCGTGATTCTTAGTATCACAGAGCGGTTCGTCGTTGGAACCGCTCGTGATAAGAGATATCACGCACGGTTTCAACTACAAACCGCTCGTGGTTATTCAAGATCACGCATTTCGTTCGTTGTTAGAACCGCTTGTGATAAGTCCTTTAACCTAATTAAATTTTTTTGTATTTTCAGCTAGCCTCGTGAATTGCTAGCCATGCCCTCTGAAAACTAGCAAGTAGAAACATGTCACGATAATTGCCGACAACTCAAAGTGATCATTTAAGTCAAAATCAATTACAAAAGAATGTTTCAAGTATATATTGTCGCTAGAGTTACAAATTGAATTACAACCACCAAAGTGAATTACAATATTGAATCAATTGTTTCGAGGTCGTTCATCGGTGTCGACGGCGTGAAACTCTCCGTTGGTGTTAACTATGTTCCGCTTTGATGAAGCCACGAGCTCCCTCGAATGTGCGTAACTGCTCCATCTCGAGTGCATTTAACTCTATGTTCAAGCCACGTCGCTAGCGTGAGTAAAGTAGTAAGCATATATATTTAAATTTATAATTAGGAGATAATTATTACGAGATTGACAAACACGGGATCGTTCGTCCTAGAAGCAATCAATAGTCGCATATGATGGCATACGAGAATGCGTAGGTGATCTCGTTTTCTTGGCAAGATTTGCAAAAATAGAATTACATATATATGTACAATCGATTCGAGACGCAATATTACGGAGTATGATATATGATTATTGTGTTGTAGCGCAGATCGGAAATCACATCCCGTGAGTCGATGTGGCGCTGTTCCTTTGTATAAACCTCCCTCGGCAACATAGCCGATGAACGCCTACATGATTCAAAAAGTTATCCTTGTCCATTTAAAACGAAGGAAGACTACAATAGAGTTATGTGCGGAGGAAATGAACATACCTGTCGAGTATTCCTTTAAGAATGGTGAAGTCGTGATGTTTGTTGAGTAGAGAATCAAGGTACAATACCATGTTCCTCTTTGGCACAAGAATCAGAAGAATCCATGGAACCTACTCGTGTATGTCGCTATAGTCATAAACCTATGTTGAAACGTAATTTGTATAGCAAATATTGAAGCACTTACTTACGGTTGTAGGGTACCATTATGTACTCCCGTCGCTCGAGCAAGCAATCCCATTTTATGTAATTCTCGACGTAGGATGCGTCTTGGTTGATTGTTTGCTCAGAGACCACGTGTGGGTCGAGGAAACCCACCGGTTCTTTGATTCGACGGGCACATTTCATAATGTATCTGTACATAAGCAATGAGTTATGATATTTATCGGTATCACGTGAGTGTAGAAATTGATTGCACACACTTACGAAGTCCAAAGATCGTAGAAGTGAGGCGTCGAGGCGCTTAGGTTGTATAAGTCAAATAAGTCTTCAAGCCCACGGCGAAGTGGCTGTGCTCGTGGAGAAAATGCTCCCTCCCGTGATCGACGGTGATTCCAATGACCCCTTCGCTCCGGTCTTGCGCAAGTACCAATCATGCAAAGCTTGACAAGCTACTCCTGAGCTCTTTATTTCTGCGCCAGAGACAAACGGACTTCCGAGGGAGTATTTCACGGGTTTGGGATAAGAGGCAGAGAATGTAGGCAAAAGGGAAGATTGCGTGGCGGGAGGAAAAAATGAGATGGTAGTATCAGTCCACCCAGCCACCCATTCCAAGTAAGGTGTAGAAAGTCTCACTCCCTAAACGAATTTTTTTTTAAAAAAAAGAAGGGAAAAGGTCATTGATCCTAAACCTCAAATATAATAGTTGACAATTACATTCAACAATGTAAACCTCATCAATGTCATCAAACTATATGCACGAACAAGGAAAGAAGCATAATAAGAAGAGTACAAGACACATTAATCATTTGGATATTTTCTTGTGCTTAGCTATAACATGCGTAACTTTGGGCTATTCTAAAATCAAAGATCCCCAAATATTTTCTTCATCAAGCTAAAAAATCTACCACTATAACAATCGTAAGCATAGCTAAACAACTTAAAAGGACTCACCAGTTAAAACAATAAGGAAAATAATAGAGCTAACGGCAATTCTTTGCCCCACAATAACAATGACCCCAACAACAAAACAATACATGCAGAGAAAACTAACCATTAACAAATTCATCTCAACGCCTAGAGCCTCACCACCGATCAAGCCCAATGCAAGACCAAGGTAACAAACAAAGCGTTGATACAAGATAAGCAATTGGACATTCAATTGCACCAACTAGCTAAAGCAAGAAAAATTTCAAGCTAGACAAACATCAAACAACTTCGTCGAGCCACCGACAAATCGCCACCCACTACAAACCTGAATCCCACCAATACAAGATAGGCAGAACTCAAGCGCTAACAAATTGTCAAATGAAAAGGATATAGCCAATGCACAATAAAAATATCTTAATCTATCGTCGCAATTCTCAAATCCATCAAGCCCAAACAGAGCAAATGAGAACTAGATTACGCCACAAAGTTGACCACCTTCAAAAGATGAAGTTTACATCAAAACCACCATCTACTCACCACTAGAATCCAACGAACATCGAATCTAACCATACAAACCAAAGAAGCGGATTATCCTAAAAAACACCGCAATGATGTCACAGATTCTACCCATTCCCACCCGATCCCTAAACCTCCACCAACCAAGACACCCATCAACCTCGCCCCAAGACATAGATTAGACGGAAAGAATGGGAGTACACATGGGGCTGGGGAGCAAACCAGCATATTTAACAGCCCATTGGTTATTCCACCTTAGGTAAGAAGACCTAACCCTACTAATTCTACTAAAGACAATAATAACACGATGATTTGGATTTATATCTTCGTGACTAGAGCTAAGACATAGGCGAACCTGGGGTTGGAGCGGCGAGGGTTCGGGGACCGAGGGGCGCTGGGTTCGGGGAGGCGGCGCAGATCGTGCCTGGGGCGGATTCGGTGGAGGAGGGGCGCCGGGTTCGGGGAGGCGGCGCAGATCAGGTCGGGGACTGATAGGGTTATAAGAGCAAAACTGATCGGTTCTTTAACAACATCACAGACATCGCAGACGGTTCTTGAGAGAACCGTCTTTGATATTGAAATCACAGATTTGTTTGCTTTTGATTTGATTTGACTTTATTTTAGATGTTCAAGATCTTTTAACCCTCTAACAACCATTCCAATATAATGGTCATAAGGCAGAGAGTTCTCTATCTTTTTATGTCAAAAAAAGCTAGCTAGAGAAAAGAATAATGGAAAATAGAGTTTCCCTAGTCATGGATGAAAAAACTGGGCCACGTCTTCAGTGAAAGCAATGGCTCGTCCACTTGAGTAATGAGAATTCATGCACCATTCTAATGTTTACCATATTTACTGCAGATGACGACAAACAAGAATGACAAATACAAACTAAATTGTGATCAGCTATATGCAGGTTTTAAACAGAAAAGGGATACTAACAATAGCTTGACATCTGGGGAGAACTACATACATACAGTAGATTCTATACATTATACTCTTATGGACAACAACGAAGAGATTAAGCAAACTTTCAATCTCAAAAATTGGAAAAGCAAACTTTCAATCTCAAAAATCTATAGACTCTGCTACGTAGGATTTAAACTGACGTGGATGAAAAAGAATAAAAAGAAAGAAATGTGATATCTACAATTCTGTAGTCGACTGTATCACTCGAACCAAGGAACATCCACATTGTCATCAATTTAAAGATCATAAGTCCATAACGCATTAACACATGACAATGGAATAAATTAGTTAATTACAATGGAGTAAATTCTTAATTAAAATATAGCCCTTCATGATGATGATCGACGCGCATATAGCTAGCTTCCTCACTGGGTTCTTCCTCGAGCCTGATGCCGTCTTCGAAAGGTGGCAACTCGTCAAATTGATTGTATTCTTCCTCGTCCACTACATTCTCAACTCCGACAATCCTCCTTTTTCCATGAAGAACTACGTGACACTTCTTATTTGCCGGGTCGGTTACATAGAAGACTTGAACAACTTGGTTAGCCAGTACGAATGGTTCGTCTTTGTATCCGACACGTTCGAGGTCCACGGTAGTGACGCCGTACTTGTCGACCTTCACCTGTGGGAGATGGACCCAACGACACCGAAATAGGGGGATCTTGAAAAGCACGTAGTCGATCTCCCATATCTCCTCTATTTGCCCATAGTACGAGCTCCTCAGCCCATCGGTACTGAATGCATCTATGCGGACACCGCTGTTCTGCACTGTGCTCTTCCTATCCTGAGCTGCCGTATAAAATGTGTACCCATTTATGTCGTATCCTTGCCATGTGACAATTGTAAATCAGGGCCTCTTGCCAACCATAGCAACAGTATCATCACTTGATGACCTCCGAGTGATTCGCGCCTTTAACCATTCGTTGAACCGACGGTTGTGCTCTCTGGTGATCCAAACCTCCGACCGGTCTGGATTCTGTTGGCGTACCATGTCTTTGTGCTCGTCGATGTACGGGGACACTTGGGTCATGTGTTGCAAGACCGTGAAATGGGCTTGAGCGTACGTATCCAGATCGGGGTGATTGATTTCCTTCCGATGGTCCCGATACCATCCAGTCTCCCCTCATGACGAGATAGAGGCACACCAATCGGATCCACCTGAGCCATGTAGTCGACGCAGAACTCAATGACCTCTTCCGTTGCATAACCTTCGATGATGCTGCCCTCCGGTCGAGATCGATTCCGTACGTAGGACTTGAGAATTCCCATGTACCTCTCGAACGGGTACATATGACGTAGAAACACAGGCGCATATCTTTATCTCTTTCACAAGGTGAACAATGAGATGGACCATGATATCGAAAAATGACGGAGGAAATACATCTCAAGATGACACGAGTCGTCACTACCTCGGCTGCAGAGCATCTAGTCCTTGGGGATCGATGACCTTACGAGCAATTGAGTTGAAGAAATAACACACCTCAAGATTGCCACTCGGACCTTGTTCTAAGAAGATACTCCTAATTGCAACAGAAGCATTTGTGTCATCGAGATACGATAATCATGCGACTTCATACCAATTAATTTCAAATCTTGCATAGAAACAAGTTTCTTAATGTTAGCGGAGTAACCAGACGGGACTTTCACACCGTGCAAGCTCTGGCACAGTTCATTTCTCTCGGCCTTGGACTGAGTGTAGCAAGCTGGGGGAAGGTACGTTCGTCCTGTATTGGTCTCTTTCGGTACTATGTTCATATCGACCAAGTCACGCCGTGCGTTAACACCATCCTTTTGAACCGTCTGTGATGGGGTGTCTAGTATAGCATGTTCTGTAGTAGTGGAGGAGGGTGAGCGGATATCTCCGAACTATTGTCGCAGAGTTCACCTGCATGAGGTGGCAATAAGGTTTCTGGGCAGCGCATCTACGCGACCGCTTGCTGCGTTGTATCATCAACGACCTGCTCTGCTTCGACTCTGCAATGTTTCCTATTCTTCATCAAGCCCTATCGTAAGTTGGTCGTACAACTTGATTATTCTGTTATAATCATGTTATTGAGTACGTTTAGATGTGCAATAAGCTGTCTGTTGTTGGTATTACTTTATGCATCTTTAGTTATTCGTGATCTTCACCTTATATTAAAATCTGGAATTAAAATATTGTTAACTTTTCCAAACGCTTGACTTGGGTTCAAAGATCGGGTAAATACGGTTAAAAAAACATCCGTTGAAAAAAGAATTGACGAAGATTCTTGAACAGATTTCTTGAATAAAAGGCCATGTTTCCTGCACGACTGATTCTGGTTAATTCCATGGCAAAAATGTCATGAGCGTACTGGTTTGATGGATCTTGTGATGAAAGAGACAATCAAGCAGAATGGCTCCATCGTCCTTTCCAGCTAATGTCGATGAGTCCATGTCAACAGCTTGATCACACTAGTACTGCATCGTCAAATCAGATGGAGCTAGCAGAGGCTCGATAGTACGGGGTCATGAACAGTTGAGACTTAAAAGGCTAATATTGCCTTGAGTAAGACCAAATGAACCTGTCAATACCTCATGAATTTAAGGAAGGTCGTCGCGGCAACGTGTTTCTTGTTTTGCTATGGATCAACTGGCCGATTTGACTATTCCCTACCGTCTCCTTCACTCGTGAAAGCTATGTGTCCTTAATCCAGAAAAATGTACAGGCATTTATAGATGCACAAGAGCATTTTTTTTTAAAAAAAAATGATAATTAAAATTTGTAAAACTAACTCACAGGAAAGTCAATTGCACAAATTATGAAATTTCGTAAAATTAACTTTCGTAACTCGTAGGATATAGGGCTCAACATAACTGATAATTGAAAAGTTCTCCGCGTTAATATCTCAAACGATGTTTCCGTACGGTTGCCTCGACTAAACCATAATTACTATGACTATATATTATTTTATTGCACATGTAGGCGTCGGTTCATTCGCGCCTAATCCGAGCCATTGATACTTCCATTGGTTTCTTATTGTTACATATATTTATCCCGTATCTTTCTCTCTTTTTTCTCTTTTCCTTTTTTTACCTTACTGTATCTCATAGGCAAGGACAACTAATTTGGCTATGGTTTCTCAAATATTTACTTGTTGGCGGGTGATGATGTATACATGCATGCATGGCAAAAATAAAATAAAAAATAGGATGAATCCACAAAATCATTAGCTCCTTTTATCTAGTAATCCTAATGTTTCATAAATTATTTAGATATTTATATTTCTGAGTTTCCGACTCCGAGACTGATCAAATTATAACCTATGTATGTTGGATCGGTGGGTGAACAATCAGCTTCAAAAGAAGTTCAGAGTGTACTGCAATGGTCATCTCCATTCAGTTTGGTTCAAATGAAGACTTTCTGCTTGCAAGCATTGGGAATGTCCGGACATCCATGATGGGCAAACTGGAACCACCCTTGTTACGGATCAAGGCTCCTTTTGGTCTTTCAGCCGTCGGTTACAAAATGAACGGTCCAGATAAACTCAGGATCCTCTGCTACTCCATTCAACCAAACCAAGATTCCTGGGATCCAGGCTTTGCTCTAGCTCAACAATGGCAAAAAAACAACAACAAAAAACAGAAGAGAAATTTGCACTTGGGACTTTAGAAACAAGGTGTTATATTCCCAATGTATGTGCAATGCATGGAAAAGGAATTATAGGCTTTGGCCGACGATGAAGCTTTGAAATTTGTGGCCATATGCATGCTCATGTGGTTAGCATAGGGTATTACTACTAGTGTAGGATCAGAGTCAACCTGGGCTGCGTATTTGCAACACCTTTATGCCGGCCTAAAATTCGAACAACACCTTTACTCTCGTGGAAAAGGATTGTGATTTGGTCTGGGCTAAAATTTGAATAACACCTTTATGGCCGGTCAAACTGTCGTCCACGATCGGTCTGACAGCCAGCCACTTGGCCTGCCCAACGGTCGGTCTGACCGCCAAAGATGGCCGGTCAAACTGCCACCAAGGCTGGTTTGATCGTCGCTCTGGCCGGTCTGACCGCCTACTGCCTGACAGCATCCAAAATTTACTGAAAATAAGTGTTTCGACAAACCCTCTCTGTCATTGTCAATTGGATCGTAAGTATATCCTCATGATATGCACGGTTGCCACATGCATGCTGATGTAGTTAGCATATGGGTATTATTACTAGTATAGGATGATAGTCAACTTGGCCTGCATGCATGCGTGTTTGTCTGTGATTTGGGCATGTGGAGATGACATAATAATCCTGGACAAGGTTGTCGCTGGATTGGATGGAATATCTCGGGGAGAGCGTGCAAAGGGGCACTAGAAGATTTGAGGAGGGGTTTTGGCTTTTAGTGAGTACCTTCTTATTCTAATAATTGTGATTTGTTAGTGTAATCAACTGGCTATATAAGGGTACACTTGTAAGGCATAGGGAAAAAAAATGTTTTAGTAACTCTGAGCTTTTCAGTACGCTTGGGGGGGGGGATAAAAGTGCATGTGTCGTTGCCCGTGTTTCAGATAAACAAGCAGGCACATTTTGAATGTGAACCACACTCAATTTTAAGCTTTCTATCAAAACAACAAATACAAGAAATGGTATTCCTAGTGATGAAACTACCCGAGCGAACACTAAGAGTGCGGGTTGAACGGCTCAATTTGGTGTACATAGATTAATTTGTGGACATATGCACATCAAACATCTCGACCATCCGATCCGAAATGTGTTGTTCAGATGGAGGTGGGCGCTCCCACCTCTCCACTTTCGCACTTTTTGCGTAACCCCCCCTGCGCGCACCCAAATCTTTGCAAAAACCCAATCTTGCTCGCTCATTTCGAAGTCTTGAACCCATGGCCAGCACCGCCGCTGTGGCGACACCCCTGCCCATACCGCCGCGAGCCGCCCCTGGCTATCCCACTACCTCCCCTATGGACATCCCCGGCGAATACGATCGGAGAAGAAGAAGCCACACGCAGAGGTGCACTCGGAGTCGTCGACGTGTGCTTCATGTGGGCTACCACTTGCTCCATGCCAAAGATTTGGGCAATTTTTTTTGTTTTGATTAATTTGAGCGATTTCTTAAAGCAAGATTGGTCAGTTCCCCTGTATTAGTGAAGATTAATATTCATGTTAGTTCCATCGAGGGTGTATTACCACTGTGTTGTAAAAATTCTTGCTTTTGTGTTGTCCTAATGGAAGCATGTACCTCAAACCTTATGCCTTTTGCTTTTATGTATGGATGAATGGAAGCATATACTTGAAGCATGCATTTTTTTTTTGTGAAATTTTGTACAAAATTTCTGTTCATGAGAATTGGAAAGTGGTTGTGTGCTGCATCTTTAGTCAGTAATGTCCAGTATGGGTTGTAATTTCTGATTTTTGTGGAACCAACTCAGAGTCTTGATATGGGCTCCAATCACAGAAAGCAGCTGCAAGCAATAGTATCAGGATGGACAATAAAACTTTTGCAAACACTAATGAACAGTATCACCTTCACTGCTATCAAGAAGAACATTTTAGCAGAATGACCTCAAATAATGGATGGGGAAACTATGCAAACACTGATGAACAATATCAGATTCATTGATACCAAGAAGAAAATTTTGGCAGCATGACCTCAAGTAATGCACACACAATGCATCTGGCTATTTTCCTTTTTTATGCATGCACTTGTTCAACAAAACCAATGGTCTCTTGCAATCATGTAGAGTCAAAATGGAATATTACCCAACATGGCTTGTAGTATACAATTTCATTAGAAGGTGTGTACTACAAGCATAAGATCACTAGAGTTGTCATGAATGGTATTGTTCATTGACTCAACAACACAATTTCATTAGAAGGTACTTGGTTATCCCTCAAATCTGGCCTAATTTTTGTTGGAGTTTGTTCAATATGTGCCACATGCATAACCTATGTGTGACATGTTTAATTGTCTTCTTCATGGCCGCATCTTCATCAGTTATTATAAGCTTACGTGCAACACCTCCTATACATCTTATGAAAGTACGGAACAACCATTTGAATATTTCAATCGTCTGATCGAGCAATAATACAACCCTAAATAGAACACATCCCTCATGGTTATTCACTCCCATGAATGGTGCAAATATCATGTCATATTGGTTTGTATTATATGTCGTATCGAATGAGTGCAACTCCCCAAAATGAACATAATTCTTCCTGCAGGTTGCATCCGGCCAAAACACATGTGCCAACCTACCCTTGCCGCCAATAATATAGTCAAAATAAAATGTAGCATTGTTCTTGTTTTTCTAGCTAGATTATCAAGGAACATCTGAGCGTCCGATGACTTTATACTTTCTCTCAATGTGGTTGTCAATGGGAAATTGTGTTGTTGAGTCAATGAACAGTACCATATTCATGGCAAATCTGGCAATCTTATGCTTGTAGTAGGCGCCTTCTAATGAAAATGTATACTACAAGCCATCTTGGGTAATATCCCATTTTGATTCTTACATTATTGTAAGAGGCCATTGGTTTTGTTGAACAAGTGCATGCATGAAAAAAGAAAAATCGCCAGATGCATTGTGTGTGCTTTACTTGAGGTCATGCTACCAAAATTTTCTTCTTGGTATCAATGAATCTGATATTGTTCATCAGTGTTTGCATAGTTTCCCCATCCATTATTTGAGGTCATTCTGCTAAAATGTTCTTCTTGATAGCAGTGAAGGTGATAATGTTCATTAGTGTTTGCAAAAGTTTTATTGTCCATCCTGATACTATTGCTTGCAGCTGCTTTCTGTGATTGGAGCCCATATCAAGACTCTAAGTTGGTTCCACAAAAATCAGAAATTACAGCCCATACTGGACATTACTGACTAAAGAGGCAGCACACAACCACTTTCCAATTCTCATGAACAGAAATTTTGTACAAAATTTCACAAAAAATATGCATGCTTCAAGTATATGCTTCCATTCATCCATTCATAAAAGCAAAAGGCATAAGGTTTGAGGTACATGCTTCCATTAGGACAACACAAAAGCAAGAATTTTTACAACACAGTGGTAATACACCCTCGATGGAACTAACATGAATATTAATCTTCATTAATACAGGGAACCCGCCAATCTTCGTGCTTCCAGAAACCGCTTAAATCAATCAAAACAAAAATAAATTGCCCAAATATTTGGCATGGAGCATGTGGTAGCCCACATGAAGCACACGTTGACAGCTCGGAGTGTAGCTCTGCGTGTGGCTTCTTCTTTTCCAATCGTGTTCGCTGGGGATGGCCATAGGGGAGGCGGCGGGATGGCTAGGGGCAGCTCGCGGTGGAATGGGCAGGGGCGTTGCCATAGCGGCAGTGTTGGCCATGGGCGGCTCGCCTCTCTCCCTAACCCTAACCCTGCCTTAGATTTGGGAATGGGCAGGAGTCGATGGGTTCGAGACTTCGAAATGAGCGAGCAAGAGGGTGTTTTCGCAAAGAATTGGGTGCGCGCAAGGGGGTTTCGCACAAGGCGCGAAAGTGGAGAGGTGGGAGCGCCCACCTCCATCTAAACGGCGTGTTTCGGATAGGATGGTCTAGATGTCTCATGTGCATATGTCCACAAATTGATCTATGTACACCAGATATGCCGCCCTCAACAAGGGAGTGACAAAAGGCAAGAATACAAGCTATAAGTTTCAATTTTGAAAAGGGATACTCTTTCCAATGTGGTATGGCATTTTCTAATCAAATCCAAGAAACATTTTAAGTTCAATACTAAAATAACCAAACACAACATCTACTAATTAAAGTTTGAATGAGTAGTAACATAAACACATTTTTCTGCAACTACCACAATGTTCTTGAAAAATAACTTACAACAACATTACATCTCAAGGGTTTAACCTCAAACACAAAATTAAGAACAAACTGTTTTTATGATAAAAAATCGCATATGAACAAACCATCACATTTTGAATGCAAGGCACTTAAGTTCTAAGATTTTTGTCAAACAATAAAAACAAAAGTAGTATGCCTAGTGCTGATATTTAACCAAGCATACAAAAACAGGGTGGGTCTGCTCGAAGAGGATGTGAGAAAAGAGAAGAATACAAACTATAGGTTTCTAACTGTAAAAAAGGCTATTATTTTCGAGGCGTTATGTCATTTCTATTCAAACCTATTTCGATCCATAAAAAAGGCAATTCTTTCTAAGGGATCAACCTATTTTTGTTCAAACCCAAGAAACTTTTTAAGTGGAATACTCCTAAATGGCATACACAACACTTAGTGCAATTTTAATAAGTAGTATGGAAAAAAATTGCAGCTACCCCAATGTTCCCAAGAGTCAATAATACCCTGTGTAGCGCTAAAAGAAAAAACATAAAATATGTAACACCGCTATTCGGAAGCCAAAATGTCACGCAAACCTATCAAACTACTAAGCATAGCATTAAAACTAGATTATCCAGATTCAATCAACATAAATTCCTAAGGAAAGACAATGAACGATCACTAGAATCATGGTAAAGAATGGATAAACGGTCATAATACCACGAACAGTCAAACGATACTAACATAGGATTATTACAATCTGGAACTTATTTCAACAATTTGACTTGACTGAATGGCAAGAATAATTGTTCTGATTGGATAAAAGTGAAGTGTAGTGTGCCGAACTACCCCACCAAATCATCTTGTCGTCTTCCTCAATTACCTAATTAAAACATACAAAGCAAGGGTGAGTCGAAGACTCAGCAAGTACTAAACAAGAATAATCAAGCATGGAGTGGACAACACAATTCAGTTGAATTACGAACAATTATTGGAACACATACATGTACGTATGGAATGAATACATGAATGGATGAAATGTAAGAATGCATTGAAGGTATGGACTTATCGATTGCATATGCCGGTATAGCGAGTGATAGACCCGTCGGTGTTCACTTAAGCCCGTACTTCACAAAGTACGGGGACTCAATCACCGTATGAAGAACATTTCATACGGGTGTCCAAGTTGCCACATTGGAATGGTGGTCAACACTACCCACATTGGAATGGTGGGTTTTCAAATGCCCATGCTGGAATTGATGGGTCTTTCAAATGCCCATACTGGAATTGATGGGACTTACCAAAAGAATCCACTTCCGTGGTCATAATGAATTTTATGAATGAACATGATGATTTCTCATGGTATGAATGAATAACACACATTAGTGGAAAAGACGACACATGGCATTCAACAACATGTGTAAACAAGTATAAGTATGTATTCACACTCAACATAATGTACCAATAAGGCCACACTAGTCACTTGCAGTATATCAACACCATGAACAAAGCACAAGAACATTCATGTAAACAACATATCATTATGCATTCCTTTGAATTCAACACCAGTTAACATACAGTACTTGTCTTTCGCGTTGTGACTCGTTAGTAGGCAACGGAGGTGTTCCCACACATTATGCCTCGCCGCCTACACAAGCATGTTCCCAAAATAAGAACAACGATATAACACTACTACGGTGTTCTACAATAACCCCTGACTATCCAATATACCGCATAGACCCAAAATGAAAATAAACTATTCAGCCAGATTTTAGCCCTTCTGAGCAGCGGTACGAGAAAATTCACCATTAATTATCTGTAACTCTAAAAGACCTGAAACTAGTGCTCACTGAATCTTAACAGATCAGGCTACAAAACATTAGTTGGCGGAATCCCCTGATTCGGCCAAAACAGAGGGCTAATTATCAGCTAAACACAACCCATCTACGTCTATCCAGAATACAGATCAGAGATAAAGAAAATGGCGTAACTTTCAACCTATTGATCCAATGAGAATGATTCTTATCAGCTTGGAAATATAATTTTAAGGGCTAAAATAACTTAGTTGGGTGAAGGTTCTGATTCGGCCCTTAATTTGAACAAAACCGAGGGACAAACCTACTGACCTCAGTTTTCAGACAGACCGGACAGTTCGTAATCAAAAATTCATATCTCCCAAACTACAGATCGGATTTTCCTGATCTCGGTGCCAAAAGAAAGCTAACGTTCCCAGGAATAAAACTCTAGAAGGGAAAAACCCCAGATTCGGCCTATACAGTAGTCTAAACAATAGATGAAAACACTAACATTTATCTACCCAGAATTCAGAACAGTGGTAAAGCAAATATCATAACTTTCATTATACAGATCCAATGGAGATGATCTTTATCAGCTTTGAAAGATAATTTAAAGGGATACAATAACTTAGTTGGGTGGAGGTTCTGGAAATGCCTCTAACTAAATCAAAACCTATGATCAAGCCGACAGATCCTTCTCGTCAGACAGACAGAGCAGCACGCACTAAAAAAATCATATCTCCTAAACCGTAAGGTGGAATCACGTGATCTCGGTGGCTATGGAAAGTTAAGAACAATACCTACAACTTTCTAAGAGATGGACAGGACAGAAAATGAACGCATCTTATCCAAAATCGACGCACAATGCGGTGCACAGGAAGGGGGAAGGGGGGCGGCGGCTCCAAAAGGGGGAGGGGGAGAGAAATGTGGAGTTTAGGGTTTGGGGGTGGGAACCCCCTTATGGCCGGCCACCACATGGGCCCCTCCTGGGCCGTGACCCAGACCCAGGTTGTCGAGAGTTTATGGAAAACCCCTTCTATTTTTCAGGAATTTCTACTCCTTTAATTGTCTTTTCTTTCCCCGGCTTCCATTCAAATTACTCGATTCGATTCTTTACTCTTTTCATTTCCGGGGTATTACATTCTACCCCCCTTAATAGGATTCGACCTCGAATCTACAGGCCAATCCACTCGAACAAAAACTACGCCTGGAAATTATCAAGGATAAACACGCACGTAAACAAACAGTGCGATATCTTGCTCGCGCATGCGAGACTCTATCTCCCAAGTGGCCTCTCTCTCGGAATAGAGAAACCACAAAGCAAAGATGTGAAGCGATGTCTGACCTAACAATCAACTTGAACTTTCTAGGTACACTCATCAGAAGAGGATCGAAGGTAAGAACTTACTCGATGGTCAACGTTTTTAACTTAATCTCCAACGTTGAATAGTCCTGCTGCTCACTCAAGACCAAAGACGCACCTTACGCTATGCGTGCGGCGTATGTACCCATGACGGTCAAAGCGATAAGCCGACTTCCTAATTTCTTCTCTGCGGAAATGAAGAGAATCCAATCGAAAAAATAGAGAGTTCTCATCGCAACCACGCACTGTTAACTCTTCACCAAAAAAGGTTAAATCCCAAATGTGACAAGTCATCAGTAAAGCAATTCCACTTCCAATGAATCAATTTGCGAAAGAACACCACGGAAACCAAAAGAGAAATTTGCTTGAATACTCAAATCAAATATTTTTTTACTCATTCGAACTGAAAGATTCACCATGCCAACACGGCCCCAACTCAAAGTGCAGAAAACACTTATCAACAGCACAAAACCCAAACGAGAAGCAAGGAAACGCATCATTTTCCAAGAAAACATCCTTTCTTCCGCTTCTCTCTTCGAGGAGTAAAACTTCTCTCCAATATTGGAATTCGAATTCATCGCATATCTCAAGAGATTAAACCTCTTAATTGAACATTATCAAATTATGCTCAAACTGAAATACATCATCCACACCATCTCGCAATGCTATCCAATTGCGTTACTCTAAAAATTCAATGAAGGTTTCCATACCTCCGATAATCACCAACCTTTTAAATCCTGAATTGAAGTTCTAGAATTTCACTATACCAGGTGTTAATCAGCCGTAACACTTTTCAGACTTACTTCGAAGTCAAACATCTCAGGTGAATCAATTTCCCTCCAAGGGATACAGATCAAAACCATTTCACATTCTACTACTCCTCCGCTAACTTGGTAGCAAAATATCATTGCTACGATTACTCATCCACCACCAAACAGTTGCCAAACTTTCACCTTGCAAACACTTCGCAACATAAAACTGTGATCCTTTCTCAAAAGGAAGAGGCGAACAAAAACAAGTTCATTCATACAGGAAAGCGTTGCTCGCCACAGCGGCCAAGAAATCAAAAGAAATATTCTGCTAAAGGTGATCTTGGAAAACGAAAACTAAGTTCGCAGTTGAGGGCACACATCCCTCAAGAGAGAATAGCAAATAACATCCGATACGAAAGAAAGACATTGCGATTGAAACTCGACATCTCTTGAGCGGAAAGAGTAAGAGGTTTAGGAACGATTCAAATAATCACAAGTTACAAAACTTGACTCAAATTATCAAATACTCTACTGCACTCTTTCCTTTAACACAACAATTAGTTCTTGAACTAATAACACCTTGCCACACGAACAAAGTAAGTTCTTCAGTTCAACCCACGGAACTACTTAAGAACAAATAAAATTTTTCAACACGCTAAATTTGTTCGAAACAGTTCATCTACTCATGAAACATGTAATCCAAATGACCTCAGCCACAAAACAAGCATTTTCCTTTACAGGACTTCACGAAAAGCAAACGGATTCTCAACGAAAGCAACGAAAATTTCTTTTGATTGCAACCTCACTTTGCGAACTCAAACCAAGGAGCCTTTAGGACTAAATCACACGAAACTCTTAAGAAGCAATAGGATATCTCCATGCACCATTTTACTTAAAACAATCTCAGTTACCAGAATATTCACGAACTCCAAAAGGTCACGGAAACTAAACTTGAAGTATTCTCATTTAGACGGTATCACAGAGGAGATTATTTTTTACTACAAGTTTCAACATCAATCTCACAACGTCAATTAGAAAACACCTCGAAAAACTCATGCGAAAATAATGGGTCGAATATTTCTCAAAAGAAGAGGCACATGAAAACGATTTTCACCAACTAGAAAATCATTTACCACTCGCCACAAACACCGGACCAAGGAGAAAACCAATTAAGCAATGAACTCATTGAACATAAGGGGAGTCCACAGTTGAAAGCATAAGCCTCAAAAGAAGAGAATGTGTGACCTTAGCAGATTAGAACACCGAGCATTCAATATCAAAGCGCTCGCATCACTGAAGAACTATTATAACTTTACAACAAATTGTTTTACGCGACAGACTTCGTTTACCAAAATAAACTTGAACCCCCAAAAAGTCATGAACACAAAACTTGAAATTGGATCATTTTAGAAACAACAAGAGGGGTGGTCAAACTTCTTTCTCTATAACATAATCAACCTTACTCTCACATTACTGATCGTGTCAATAAACCTTCTAAAGGGAACATGACAAATTGGGTCATAAAAATTTTCAGCATCAAATGGAATTGTAATAACAACTTATTCTAGAAAAAGAATTCTGGTACGAAAACCACAAAGTTGAACAAGCGTCACACCCAGCACTACAAAACTCTAGAGAAAGGGGATTTCGACACTTTTCTTTTCAAAGGGAGGTTCTAAACTCCAACACTCCAAATATTCCAAAGAAATGAACATAGTCGAAATTTTCTTCAATGAACTTTGTGAAAGGAAATTTTCATTCTCCGAACTGTCAAACGGATAACCGAGTTACCCTTATCAACAAGAGAGATAGGGCTAACATAAAGAGAACGATCTTGTCAAGAATAACGTTCACAAACCGCAATGAGAGCTCCGCAGCCAGAAAGGCAAGTAACTATTTTGAAAAAACAAATAGGGTCTAATAGAAACCCGTAGCCCATAATCTTTGTTTGGGTGCAACCCCCAACTTAAGCATAACCAAGCACTCCAAAAGGGTTTTAACGCTTTTCTTCAGAAAAGAGATGCATCAAATTTCAACAAGCAGAGGGTTCCAAAACGAATACATTGAGCCAATGCTTTCTCGTGTTAACGATCTTGCAACAAGAATTCTCATTAGGCAAACCATCAAACGAGTAAATAAGTCGCTCTTTTCCAATGACAAAGAAAGAACAACTATGAAAATATCAACGTTGCTAATTTACAAAGATCATTCGTAGTAAAAACAATTCGACAATCGAAAAATAATAATGTTTTCGGAGTACCATTAAAGGCCTATTTAAACTCGTCTACCAACATCATGAACCCAAGAGAAATTCATCAATCGCCACCGGACAAGAATTTGTCAAATTCGAAAATCAAGGAAGAGAACGACGTACTAAAGCAGCCCAAGAGAAATATGCAAGATCAATACACACTTGATAAAGAACTTGCAAAAGAAGTCTTCCAATACCGAAATTCCAAACGAACGAATGAGGTAAATTTCCCCAACAGGGGTAAAACAAGTCTTTTGTGAAAAGAGGAATCTTGCATTTGAACTATGCTCACGTGGAGCAGAAATATCACAATAGTCGAAAGGGCAATATTTGTTTCAAAGAACGAATCAGAGAACTGCTGGAGCTTGCCTTCTTCATTAAAACCCCAATTTCAAAAGAATTCACGAACTGCCAGGAACCACAACCAGGAAACCAGATATCAGTTCGAGAAAGGCAACAAGTTCATCAATGAGCTCATGCTCAATACAGAGCTTATGGAACAGAGGTAAGAAGTTCTCTAATATCATACTACAAACAGTGGTGTAGCCTGGCAAAACCTAGGACATCAACCACGAACTCAACTGATCAACGCCCGCTAGCGAAACGCATAACTAATGCAATCAATTATGAATATATATATTTATATCGGATCATCTCATGACGATCATAGAATAATTTCATAGATAGAGGTTATCACATCATATCATGGATTAACACATCATAGCACAACACAATTTAACAACGACTCAATACTCGAGTCACCACAATTGAAATGCGGAAGCAACAGTTTACCCAACCCCTCCTAATGTGCACAATGTGTCAATTTAATATGTTTGAATGAACCACGGACCTAAAGCCCGCTCTGATACCAACTGTAACACCCTGGCTATTCGGAAGCCAAAATGTCACGCAAACCTATCAAACTACTAAGCATAGCATTAAAACTAGATTATCCAGATTCAATCAACATAAATTCCTAAGGAAAGACAATGAACGATCACTAGAATCATGGTAAAGAATGGATAAACGGTCATAATACCACGAACAGTCAAACGATACTAACATAGGATTATTACAATCTGGAACTTATTTCAACAATTTGACTTGACTGAATGGTAAGAATAATTGTTCTGATTGGATAAAAGTGAAGTGTAGTGTGCCGAACTACCCCACCAAATCATCTTGTCGTATTCCTCAATTACCTAATTAAAACATACAAAGCAAGGGTGAGTCGAAGACTCAGCAAGTACTAAACAAGAATAATCAAGCATGGAGTGGACAACACAATTCAGTTGAATTACGAACAATTATTGGAACACATACATGTACGTATGGAATGAATACATGAATGGATGAAATGTAAGAATGCATTGAAGGTATGGACTTATCGATTTGATATACGGTATAGCGAGTGATACACCCATCGGTGTTCACTTAAGCCCGTACTTCACAAAGTACGGGACCCAATCACCGTATGAAGAACGTTTCATACGGTGTCCAAGTTGCCACATTGGAATGGTGGTCAACACTACCCACATTGGAATGGTGGGTTTTCAAATGCCCATGCTGGAATTGATGGGTCTTTCAAATGCCCATACTGGAATTGATGGGACTTACCAAAAGAATCCACTTCCGTGGTCATAATGAATTTTATGAATGAACATGATGATTTCTCATGGTATGAATGAATAACACACATTAGTGGAAAAGACACATGGCATTCAACAACATGTGTAAACAAGTATAAGTATGTATTCACACTCAACATAATGTACCAATAAGGCCACACTAGTCACTTGCAGTATATCAACACCATGAACAAAGCACAAGAACATTCATGTAAACAACATATCATTATGCATTCCTTTGAATTCAACACCGCTAACATACAAGATTTGCCTTTCGCGTTGTGACTCGTTAGTAGGCGACGGAGGTGTTCCCACACATGATGCCTCGCCGCCTACACAAGCATGTTCCCAAAATAAGAACAACGATATAACACTGCTACCGGTGTTCTACAATAACCCCTTACTATCCAATATACCGCATAGACCCAAAATGAAAATAAACTATTCAGCCAGATTTCAGCCCTTCTGAGCAGCGGTACGAGAAACTTCACCATTAATTATCTGTAACTCTAAAAGACCTGAAACCAGTGCTCACTGAATCTTAACAGATCAGGCTACAAAACATTAGTTGGCGGAATCCCCTGATTCGGCAAAAACAGAGGGCTAATTATCAGCTAAACACAACCCATCTACGTCTGTCCAGAATACAGATCAAAGATAAAGAAAACGGCGTAACTTTCAACCTATTGATCCAATGAGAATGATTCTTATCATCTTGGAAAGATAATTTTAAGGGCTAAAATAATTTAGTTGGGTGAAGGTTCTGATTCGGCCCCTAATTTGAACAAAACCGAGGGACAAACCTACTGACCTCAGTTTTAAGACAGACCGGATAGTTCGTAATCAAAAATTCATATCTCCCAAACTAAAGATCGGATTTACTGATCTCGGTGCCAAAAGAAAGCTAACGTTCCCAGAAATAAAACTCTAGAAGGGCAAAACCCCAGATTCGGCCTATACAGTAGTCTAAACAATAGATTAAAACACTAATATTTATCTACCCAGAATTCAGAACAGTGGTAAAGAAAATATCATAACTTTCATTATACAGATCCAATGGAGATGATCTTTATCAGCTTTGAAAGATAATTTAAAGGGCTACAATAACTTATTTGGGTGGAGGTTCTGGAAATGCCTCTAACTAAATCAAAACCTAGGATAAAGCCGACAGATCCTTCTCGTCAGACAGACAGAGCAGCACGCACTAAAAAAATCATATCTCCTAAACCATAAGGCGGAATCACGTGGTCTCGGTGGCTATGGAAAGCTAAGAACAATACCTACAACTTTGTAAGAGATGGACAGGACAGAAAAAGAACGCATCTTACCCAAAATCGATGCACAATGCGGTGCACAGGAAGGGGGAAGGGGGGGCGGCGGCTCCAAAGGGGGGGGAGAGAAATGTGGAGTTTAGGGTTTGGGGGGTGGGAACCCCCCCCCCTTATGGCCGGCCACCACATGGGCCCCTCTGGCCGTGGCCTGCACCAGTTTGTCGAGAGTTTATGGAAAACCTCTTCTATTTTTCAGGAATTTCTACTCCTTTAATTGTCTTTTCTTTCCCCGGCTTCCATTCAAATTACTCGATTCGATTCTTTACTCTTTTCGTTTTCGGAGTATTACAAAATATATATAAGCAGATGTGACAAAAGGCAAGAATACAAACTATAAGTTTCTAATAGTAAAAAAAGATTATTCTTTCCGAGGTGTTATATTATTTCTATTCAAACCCAATAAACATTTTAAGTGCAATACTACGAAAAGGCCTAGACAACATGTACTACAATTTTAATGAGTGGTAACAGAAAATCATATTTCTGCAACTACCACGATGTTCTCAAGAGTCAAGAATACCCTACTTGACTCAGAGAGGATGCAATAAAAGGCAAAAAAAATACAGGATATACATTTCTATCTGTAAAAAGGGCCATTCTTTCTAAGGCATCAACCTATTTCTGTTCAAACCCAAGAAACTTTTTAAGTGGAATACTCCAAAATGGCATACACAACACTTACTGTAATTTTATTAAGTAGTAACGAAAAGAACATATTTTTGCAACTATCCCAATGTTCCCAAGAGTCAAGAATACCCTATGTAGCTCAAAGAGGATACAACAAAATGCAAAAACATAATATATAAGAGGTTGTGACAAAAGGCAAGAATACAAACTATATGTTTCTAACAAGAAAAAACTATTCTGTCGAACCCCGAGCTTTGAATACCCGAAGCCCTTATGTGTGTACCGTACTAGTCCCATGATTAGTAGCTAGTACACACATTCACAACATTGATATTCACATCTCTATATTCATACATACAAAATAAAACAAATTATGGTGCATAACTTAAGCAGTTACATTATTTACAACATAAGGACTGACCGGTCAAATAAAAGCTTCAATATCAGAAGTAGCAAAAGTAACAGTGGAAGCAAAATATGTAATAAGCCCAAAATTCCAGCAACATGTCCATCCGAACCCTTAGGAAACCGATTAGAGACAAGTCCTAGAAACACTGTCAACGAACCCGCCGGTTCCGGGCGCGAAGAAAGCATCGTCTAGCGTAGGCTCATTCTCCAAGTCTGAACAACAAATTAAACAAGATTGAGTATATTGCATACTCAGCAAGACTTGTAGTTTATCGCAAAGTTTATATACATGCATGGTTGACAAAGGATGAGGCTCTATGCTACAAGTTATTTTCAGTATCAACCAAGTTTTATTTGCAATATCGATATGTAGTATTTTGCGATGGATATTTTAGGAGCAGTTAAATAGATAAAGGACAACCATTAAGTAATAGAATAAGTAACAACTCGCAACCCTCCTCGGCTGGAAGCAACATTTTATTTTCAACCAAAAACATGGCACTCAACTCAAATATAAACCAACAAACCATTTCCCAACGAAACTATTTTTATAAAAACCAAGACTATACCCGATGGACCGCACCAAGCGCGCTCATGAATGGGAACATGACTATTTAAATAGATTTAAACTCTACAGAGGGGGTACAACTTTACCCATAGCACACGAATTCTGTAGTTTGTTTAGCATCCGTCGATGCCACCGCTCACTACATTCGATAAGCGGTCTAGAGCACATGTTGAAGCCTTTACATCATCTAGTTCTATCCTTGCACTAGCCCGGCGAATGAACACCCTCACTTCTCTCGGGTATACCTCCGTCAAGTGAGGCATTCGCCGTTGTGTCGGCAAGCTTTGTACCCAACACCGTGGTGAAGGGAGGCCCCTCGAACATGCTTACACCGGTCATGCTCGCACTACTACGGCCTACCAACGTGCAAGGCTAGTTTTCAATGACATAATTAGCTAAGGATGTCTCATACTGGCACATGTGGTTGTACGATTAGGCTTTAGACTGGGGGCACCAACGTTCGGTCCTTAATTGACCGGCGAGGATCTCCCCATGTCTACTTATGAGATACACCTCTCACACTTCTCATAAAATAATATAACTCGCCATCGTCACAAACTAAAATTTTCATTTTTTATACAAAATAACAGAGGTAAACCCCTTTGGATCATCATTTCAAAAATTCCCAAATCCGTGTTCATCATGTCATCCTTTTAGAAAATTTTAGTATAGACTATGGCTTGACTAAGCAATTGTGTGATACTCGCACTCGAAATTTCCAATTTAACATCATCTATTGTCTACACCATAATCTAATGGCTACAATAGTAAGGGCATCAATATTTCAAGGAGATTCATGCATCGAATAGGATTACGACTGCCATTATCCCCAAATTTATCAATTTTAGTCAAACATACACGCATGCATAATAGATTTTGCAAAAAAAGTACAATAATTAAAATAGTAGGATCAACATGATCAAAGGGGGTTCTTGCCTTGCTTTGGTCACTCTGATTGTGAGGATGGAGTATCGTCGTAAAAATTGTTCGAACAGTTCGCGTCTAATCAAAAGAACTGGAAGCAAATTAAATATAGCAAAAAAATTCAACAGAAACAAAATACAAATATTTTTTAGTAAATTTTAGAAAACCCCATGTATTGAGGCATTGGTAACATAAAATCACAAGTTTTGCAAAAAAATATCACAAAACCAGAGGCTTCGAGGCACACGGTTACATTGAACCCAATTTCATCCATATCCCTCATATCCCACGTGTCCTACATGTTGGGCCCACAAATAAGTATTGAGCTAGCAGTCGAAGAGGGATGTGGAGGCCATGTGTTCGCCTGGTGCCACAACTGCACCCCAACAACATGGCGAGGAGACCTGAGCTTGGGACCTTAAGGAGCAAAGCGATGGCTTTCCTCACACTGCTTGCGTGCACAAGCGGGTCTTTGCGGTGCAACCAAGGCTGGATGACCACAATTGGGTAGCAATCGACATTTATTTCTTTGTGAGCCTAACATGTCAAACGAGTAGGATATGAAGAGATACTTGGTTGAGTGTAACCAAGTGCCTTCAAACTCATGATTTTGAGAATTTTTTGCAAAATATGTTGTTTTGTGCTACCAATGTCCCAATACCTAGGGTTTTCTAAAATTTACTGAATATTTTTTGCATATTCAGGTAGATCATGTTCCATAAAATAGAAAAATATTGATGTTGGCAGCGTATTTCATGAAGTTTACGCTTTCCAGTAGAGAAAACATACTCTTCTTTGTGTTCTATTGAAGTTTACACTTTCTAGTAGAGAAGGAATATTTTCCTCAAAACTAAAGGCGGCTTTTCTCTTTTTCTCTGATTTTTACAAACTTACATGTGGGGCCTACTTGTCAGTGACTCATAGGCTACTTGTCAGTGACTCATAGGTTTCTTTTTTAGATTTTTATTTATAAAGCTGGGGTGGTCACACATGTCATAGACTCATTTATTAACAACATTTGAAATTAGATTCTCTTTAACCTTTTCGGCTGGTCTCATGTGTCATACTCTTGTTACATTTAACCTATGTTACTTAGAGTTAATCAACCTTTTAATCACACGGGCTGACTGGTAGTGAGAGAGAAGGGGTTGTGCTCATAGCCGAGCGCCATGGTGAGCTCGTCACCAGCGATTGGGGGGATGGCAAAGCTCGGGGATGGCCAAAATGAGTTCCTCTCTTAACGGCAATGCCACTGACTGGTGGTGGAGGCCGAAGATATGGCCGGAGGTGGCTCTACACCAAAGATGAGCAACGGAGATCCTCTCGCTCAAAGTGGTTTTCACGATTGAGGCAAATCGGTGGCAAAAGAAGGTGCGCATTGGCTCTAGGAGGCTACTACGACGCTACACGCAACAGCTCGGGGACCAATGATCACTGGAACGGCGGTGACAACACTTCTCGTGGCGACGCCATGACCGGCTATGATGAAGTGTATGCTACACTAACAAATCCTTTGATTTAATGCATGCAAAAACTCTAAGGGACTACGAGAAGCTCACCAAGGTCCTTGACGGCGTCGGGGGATGACCAGAGCGGCTTAGTGACATTGAGCAGCGGTGGCGCAAAGGAGGCTCTCGCTGACGGTGTGCTATGAAGATGGAGATGATGCAAGGAGGTGCGCACTAGCTTACATGCACACTGAGGATGGTATGGATAGAAGGAATCAACCAAAGACTCACCGAGGTGGCGGCTAACTGGAAAAGAGTTGTGGCGCCCGAAACTGAGGAAGACGATCGATTCGAGGATTTCCTACATTTGAATCCTCATCAACCGAGGGGGAAGCATCAGTGAGGTATAAGACACGAAATGATATGGTTAGGTGAGGTTCAAGCTCACTAGAACGTCGGGAACACGAAGGTCCAAAGTGGGGTGTGCGCCGGAGGTGAAGAAGATGATGGCTTGTTCACGCAATAGGGTTCCTGGGGCTACACTAAGCAAGGAAGGAGCATTAGTGAGGTAAGGGGAGTGTGATGACGCGGTTGGCGAGGGAAATGGAGCTCACCAGAGAAGATGGCGTTGTGGAGCTTGCTCACCGCCGTCGAGAACGACGCTCTCGTTCCCGATGAACCAAGGAACGAGAAGCTCTGGTTCTTGGTGGGAGGCGAGAATGATGAGCTGGGAATTCTGTGACATGGTCGGAGGCTTAAGTATAGGCAAGTAGAGTGTGAGAAAGGCGGTGAGAACTAATCTCGCGCTCAAGCTTTGGCGTCTCCGCCAACGAGGAGCTGAGCCCCACTAAGGGGGTAGATGGCATGGGCGAAGTTTGGCGGAGGTGTTGGAGGTTGGTGAGCGCGCGAAATGGTGGGCAGCGAGCAAACTACGGGCGAGAGGGCGGAGCGGGCGAAGGTGCGCTGGCGGGCGAGGGCGAGGCGAGGTGGACGAAGGGTGCAGACAGGTAAGGCCCAGACGTCAATGAGGGAGAGCGAGCACGCTGGCGTGGGATGGAGCTGAGCGAGGGAGGTTTGGGCTGACTCAGTTTTGGCACAAGGGCAAGCAGGAAATTTGAATTGGGTTTTGGAATTTTTCTAAAGTGGTTGATTTCTTTAGTCAATTTTTAAACCTATCAAATATGTTCAAAATTTTATGAAAATATTTGTGAGAGTTTATGACAACATCTAATTTTAGATGTAAATTTTCCAGGATTTCATACACTTTGTGATTTTCTCAAAAATTCTTAAAATTTGTTGCTTGTATGAAATTTTAGTATTTGTTGTATACAAAATGTTCAAAAATCATGCATAAACAATTTTCCATACAGAATAAACTCAAAATTACTTTCCAATTTATTTTCACTGTGTCTTCTCAAAAATGAATTTTTTGGGGTGTTACATATTCTTTCCGAGGCATTATGTCATTTACATTCAAACCTAAGAAATATTTAAAGTGCAATACTACAAAAAATTTCTAGACAACATGAACTACAATTTTAATGTGTAGCGACATAAAATCATATTTCTGCAACCCAGACGTTCTCAACATCAAGAATACCCTACGTAACTCGAAGAGGATGCAATAAAAGGAGGAAAATATAATATATATATGTTTCTACCCCATAAAAAGGCTATTCTTTATAAGTCATAAACTTGTTTCTGTTCAAACCCAATAAACTTTTTTAAGTGGAATACTACAAAATAGCATACACAACACTTACTGCAATTTTAAGAAACATATTTTTGCAACTACCCCAATGTTCCCAAGAATCAAGAATACCCTACGTAGCTCAAAGAGGATGCAACAAAAAGCAAAAACGTAATAGACCATGTGTAAAAAAATGCAAGAATACAAACTATATGTTTCTAACAGTAAAAAAAACTCACTACTACAAAAGAGGTTATACGAGATGCATCATCACAGACGGTTCCCTAGAAACCGCCAGTGTTGTAATTATCACATACGGTTTTACAATCGCTATCGTCTATGTTACTAGCAATGGCTAGAACCGTTTGTGATATGTAATTATCACAGATGGTATTTTATAAGAACCATCTGTTATAATTAATCCCATACGGTTCTTAACAAGAACCTTTTATGATTATTTCATACGTCGCAGATGGTTTTTAAATATAACCATCTGTAATAATTCACAGACGGTTCTTAACAAGAACCATGTAGGATAATTTTGTATCGCAGACGGTTTGTTGTTGGAAGTGTTTGTGATATGTTCAATGCCGCTTCAGCTCCCGCGTGATGCGTCTCTTCGTCTCACGCGCCAACGTTTACTCCTTGTTTTATAAGAATGATCGTGGTATTAGATACGTACGCAGCTAGCTAGTACCATCGCGCTCCATGGTGAGCACGCGGAGCATGACAGCAAGGACCAAGGCGTGAGGTCGGCGATCACCATCGCTGTTCCTCACGATATCGTCATTGACATCGTCGGCCTCGTGGCCACGAGCTCTCCTCATCCCATGGCTGACCTCTGCAGCCTACGAGCAACGTACGTATTTATATACCTACAAAAATACATACTACTATTTGTGGCGGCAACCAATCCATGCATGCATACATGTTACTATTTTTTATATTGTTTTTCAGAGAAGCATGTCACTAATCTGGCTAGCAACAATGCCCTTAATTTGGCCTTTTAGTTTTCTCTTAAAGAGTAATTCGTGTATTAAGATTCTGACATCTTGAATTGTGTACGTATATTGGATTTACAAGGCCATGTACAAGGTGTCCAAGGAGCGTGCCGTGGGGAGACGCTGAAGCGGGAGAAGGCAATGAAGTGGCTAGAAAACAAGCGCTTCCTCGCCGTCGTCAACTACCTGGCAGGTGCCAGCAACCCAGAGGTCTGCTTCATCGTCGGCCTCATACTCGTCTTCGCGCACCAGGACATACAACGTGGCCTCATGTATCTCGACCGGGCGGCCTTCGCCGGCCACAAGGCCGCGGCCTACGTGCTCGACCGCCTCCTCTACACAGCCGGTGAGATGTGCGATGTTGGGAAGCACTACATCGGTCGGGTCGAGGGCGAGCCTGCCGGCGGCGGGTGTGAGACGGCCAAGAGGACCAACTGAGAGTGTAGGCGATACCGGAGGCTCGCTGCGGACGTGGTCCAGGAGGCGACATGGAAGTTGGCCGGACCGCAAAGCCGGGTGTTGACGCTGCCAAAGGATGGCCACTAGTGCACGAGTACCAGCTGCGTCGTGACGAAACGGTGGAGAGACTATGTCATCTTCTATAGCGAAGGCTGCTGGATTAGGCATGAGTACGCCAAGTTCTATGCACAGGTATTGAACTACTTGTCATAAAATTAGTGGTTTTAGCAAATATTTCGATATAATTTCAACAGTAATAATCATAGTCAAAGCATATTTTCAGCAACATTTAAATGAAAAAATTAACATATAATCATGTAATTTCTTTGTGTCATGTAAACAAGATAATATGCTCAAAACATAAAACTTGAGAACAACCAAAATCAACATATCTCTCAGATTTTAAAAGTTTGTTTATTGCTCTCAGATGTTCTAGTTAATAATTGTTAGTGAACAACCAAAATATAATTATCACAGATAGTTCATGTTAATAACTGTCTGTGAATCATCACATATGGTTTTAAATACAAACAGTCTGTGATATTCATATAAATCATAGACGATTTTAAATACTAACTGTCTGTGATAATGTTGTATCACACATGGTTTGTGGTTGAAAGTGTCTGTGATATGTATCTCTTAGTAGAATTGCATGTGATATTCCTTTAGAAGTTGGGCCCTGCTAGGGTTTGCGCCCTTACTCCTCACTCCCCCGTCCCTTCCCCTTCTCCCCATCGTCGCGCCTTCTCCCCAACGCCGACGTCGCCCTTCTTCCTGTCGCCGCCGATCCTTGCCGCTCCCGACGCTGCCGGTCCCAGCTACTCCCCGATGCCACTTATGATGTTCTGAGCTTGCGGTGAAGTTTGTGCGGCGACCGACTCAATCTTCCTCCCCTCCCAGATCTGACCCGACTGCTTCTTCCAAACTCAGTCTTCCTCTCATCTCAGTAATCGAAGGTATGGACCCCAAATCCCAAATCTCCCATCTCGGTATGGCGTGGTAATGTAGTTGCTTGCCGTGTTTATTCGATTCAGGCTCGGTTTAATTGCTTAATGAGAATAATTTCCATAATTGAATTGATAAGCAAATTCAGATTTGAGCTCTATATATGTTGCTTGCTATTGCTATTTTATCTCTAGTTTTCTGGCTATATTATCTTTAGAAGGCTTGGATACATTGTGTTTACTAAACTGAGTTGATTCTCTGTGCTATGACCATTTTAGTTCACTATCAATCGGCAGGCTTTCATATTCAGTCTATGACTTTTCAGCATTGTTCGTTGTTTACTTATCTGTTGGCTAAATTACTAAAGTCTTGTTTCTTTGCACTATTAAGCAGAATCATCTCTCTTGTAGCTAAATGATATATTGTTATTTGTGATATCTTAATTTGACATCACTATAAAGCATTGTTAAGAGCTCAAAAATCTAAATTTTTTGATCATATTGAATTAATGAAGAGCATAGACAATCGTGGCGAGGAGGCCAAGATTCATGATGAGCAACTCGACATCTGAGAGCAACAATTAAATAAATCTGAGCATTATGTTGATTTCTATGGTTTGAGTATATTGTCCAGTTTAAATGACTTGGAGGATTTACATGTATTTATGTTAATTCTGTCATTTAAATGCTGATGGAATTATGCTTTAATTATTGTTAATTATGCTAGAATTAATCCTGAAAGGTCTTGTGTTAATTATTTAATTGTGGGGGGCTTGGGGCCAAGGTCTTGTGTTAATTAATTAAACTCACCAAATCAAGACTATCAAATGTTCATCTCTCCTTCATTCATCTTTTGCTAAAACGTTTCCATAGATAGCAAGTAAGCGAGATGGCGTTCGCACAATCTTCGCCTCCGTTATCGATGTCACCGAATGTGTTTGACGCTCTGAAGAAAGGGGCACCTAAGCAAGATGGCAGAAGAATATCGAAAAGGCATGAGGATCGAATGACCATCGTGGAGGTCAATCCCGTTGGGGTCCATCTTTATCCCAAGAAAGCAGTGGTAGCATTCCGGACCACCTGCGGGATAGTTTCAAGGGAACGGGTCCCCATCACCATACCAAGCAAGAAGCTAGTCTCTGACGGAAGTAGAGAAAGAGCAGTTATGGGCTGAAATTTCAAGTTCGTTCGAGATCCCAACATAAGCTCAGGGACTCGTGCGACGGTAGGCGTTCCTCGCGATGGGAAAGGTGTGGAAGACCTTCAAGAGCATGCTTGTCACAGAATACTTGAAAAAGGATCGGACGCTCTTCATGAAGTATCATTTCGTGTCGTCGGATAGATGGGATGCCTTCGTGCGAATGAAGACGATGACCAAATTTCAACAGAAAAGTGTGGCGGACAAGGCTCTCCAGAGACAAAACACTCACCACCACAGACTCGGCACCACTGGGTACGTGGGTAAAATCCCACAATGGATGAGAGAGGATGAGGAGGCAATCTGGTGGGAGGCCTCCTCGCCATTTGCCGGGATCACAGATGAGCACACCCGAAATTGGTTATGAGTAAGGTCATCAACCACGTCTTTGAGCGTAATTTCTTTCACATACCCGGCAGACGAGGGAGTGTCCCAATGACTGGTAAGATATGTCGAACTATCTAGTTGTTAATAAGTCCATAACTTCATAATTATTAAGTCTAAAATAACATGATGGTCTCTTGCAGCAAACATTGAGTACCGAATCTTTCCAAGGCTACTTCGAAGCAGTCAGGGAGAGGGATATGCTATTCATGGCCTTGGGAAACAAGGAGAACCTGGGTCGCACACGACGCCTTGGGGTTTACGTACCTTGAAGGCAGGGATTCCCACACGACTCCGAGGTGTATAGGAGTAGGAAGAGATCCAAGGCCTAGCACGAGGAACGTTTGAAAGAGGATATTCGTGTAGAATTTCAAGAACAGATAACATCATTACGGGAACAAATGAAGCAAGTCTTCAACTAGTCGCAGGCCACCCCCATTATTTTGGGAGCCAGTCCCCCTCAACATCGAAGTAGATGAGCGACGTACAATTACCTATCGAGGATATCCAGGTAATGTACATATTTGGAATGCTACAAAGATAGAACTGTTGCACGCCTTAGCTAATCGTGTCTCGTTATGTACGAGCCCATGCCGTGCAACCTCATTGTCAGGCTTGTTGGCTCCATTCCCCTTGAGGCTGGGCGGGGGATGACGTATCCATGCCTGGCAGGGACGCTGGTACACGGTGCACAGCTAGGGACTGGTTTTGTGAAGGTCTAGGTGGACATGGTACATAACAGTTTCAGGGATGTCCCACCGGAGAAGCCCCCAAATGACGAGATCATGACACTAGGGGATGTCGTCCACACATTCGTCCAGTGGACCAAGAGGGACATCGCCTTGGACCCTTCCGTGCCGGCACCTACCCAGCATGAACAACTGGCCTCCCCACACGACCATCTACAGCATGCGGCCTCTCTGACCCTCCCTTTGATGTCCCCACGTGCAACTGATCCACACGACCATCTACAGTATAAGGCCTCTCCGACCCTCCCTTCGATGTCCCTACGTGAACCTGATACACACGACCATCCACAGCCTAAGGCCTCTCTGACCCTCCCTTCAATATTCCCACGTGCACCTGATCCTCGTTGGCAGGCCACCATATCGGCTCCCATGAAGAACACACCGAGCATATGCGAAGAGCATGCCTATTTGTCTCGCATGAAGAATACATACACATATGTCAGCAAGACCAAATTTAAGAAAAGCAAGGCACCCCAAAAAGTACAGGACATACGAGCAAGGAAAGCCGTTGGTCTTGGATACGCTCTTAGCCAACATTGGAATGGGTGCCATGTCTTTGCATGTGTTGTACATGGGACAGACCAACGCGACGAGGAAAAATGCCCTCATTTTCACCGTCAAGTACACGGCAGAACATTTTCTCCACGAGTCCGGCTTCGTCGTGGTGGGCTTCGACGCCTCACTTTTGAGATGTTGGACACTGTGAGCGTGTACAATTACGGCCTACATTCTTGTAATACCGATAAATGCTATAACTCCTTTCTTATGTATAGACACATGTTCCAAGAAGCCAAACAAAGAAAAGAATCGGTCGGTTTTCTCCACCCACACTTGGTCTCTGAGCAATGCATCAACGACAACACCCTACGTCAAGGATTACGTAACAACGGGACTGCATGCTCACAGTGACAATGAGTATATACTTGTACCCTACAACCAGGGGTAAGTGCTTCACTCATTGATTTGTACTTCATATGCAACATGAACTTAGTTTTAAGGACTATAGCGGTATACATGTGTAGGTGGCACTGGATTCTAATTGTCATTGTACCAAAGTGGAATAAGGTAATATACCTAGATTCCCTAAACAAGAGCAACCACGACTTCACACTTGTGCAACAATTAATAGACAGGTAAACACATGTCATCCATAAATAACTCTATGTAGCCTTCGTGGGCAATGGCTGAGGCTAACCTTTTCGAATCACGTAGGTCGTTCACCGCGTACATTGCCAAAGGAGGGAGACACATGGAAGGGAACGCCACACTAAAACATGTGACACCATTTTTGTACCCGTTAGTACACAATAATTCTATATCACACTTTGTAATGATGCCTCGCAAGCTGAAAAAATCTATGTATGTAATTCTATTTTTTGCAGTGCCACCAGCAGCTACAAGGTAACGTATGTGGATTCTATGTTTGCCGCCATATGCAAGAAATCACGAGTGGTAGCTATAGGACAACCAAGGATCCAGAGGTTTGTCAATTTCATAATAATTATTTCCTACTTATCAATATATATATATATATATATATATATATATATATATATATAAGTACTTACGGTTTTACTCTTACTAGCTATAGGGCCTCAGCATCGGTTCAAGTGCAATCAAAATGAATGAACTCTCCGAAATTTGAGGACGGCTCGCCACCTTCTTAAAGACGGAGGTCATTGACCCAAAAGGAGAGTTTCACTCGACCGGGACTGAATAAAATTCTTAGTGAGAAACAATGTTTTCTTACTATATCTGTAAAGAAACAATGTTTTCTTACTATATCTGTAAACATGTTGTAAAAATATTATGACAATTCATCTATAATCGATCTGTAAATTTGTTTATCTGTGTATGTGTACCTGTTATCGATATATGTGTATCTGTGATATATCTATGTATTTGTGTGTTTGCTTGTATCTGTTATCTGCATATTATTTTCAGATTACATGGCTAGCATTTCCTGAGGCTAAAACAGAAAAAAAATATTTTGGTATAGAACGAACTAGCATAGACTGTTTTGTGGTATAAACCATTTGTGGAGGCCTACTATCGCAGACAACTACCACCAACAACCGTCTGTGATATGTAGGATATCACATATGGTTCTTTTAACTAACCGTCAGTGATATGTCTCCAATCACAGATGGTTGGTCCATATAACCGTCTGTGATGGGTGATGTATCACGGACGGTTTTTTTTAGAAGTCGTCTGTGGTAGTAGGACTTCACAGACGGTTTTGACCAAAAACCGTCTGTGTTGTGACTTATCACAAACGGCTCACAGGCGTTTATCACAGATACATACATTCAGATGGTTCAGAAACCGCTGTGATGACGATTTAGAACTGTTTGTGATGACCTTTTGTGTAGTAGTGGCTATTCTTTCCGATGTGTTATGTCATTTCGATTCAAACCCAAGAAATATTTTACGTGCAATTCTACAAAAAGGCCTAGACAACATGTACTACACTTTTAATGAGTAGTAACAGAAAATCATATTTCTACAACCACCGCGATGTTCTCGAGAGCCAAGAATACCCTACGTGGCTCGAAGAGGATGCAATGAATGGCAAAAATATAAGATATACGTTTCTATCCATAAAAAGGCTATTCTTTCTAAGGAATCACCTGTTTCTATTCAAACCCATAAACGTTATAAGTGGAATACTACAAAATGGCATACACAACACTTACTGTAATTTTAATAAGTAGTAACGAAAAAACATATTTTTGCAACTACCCCAATGTTCCCAAGAGTCAAGAATACCCTACGTAGCTCGAAGAGGATACAACAAAAATAAATAAATAACATAATATATAAGAGGATGGGACAAAAGGCAAGAATACAAACTGTATGTTTTTAACAGTAAAATAATAATAATAATTACGAGGCGTTATGTCATTACTATTCAAACCCAACAAATATTTTGAGTGCGATACTACAAAAAAGCCAAGACAATATGTACCGCAATTTTAATGAGTAGTAACAGAAAATCATATTTCTGCAACCACCGTGATGTTCTCGAGAGTCAAGAATACCCTACGCAACTCGAAGAGGATGCAACAAAAGGCAAAAATACAAGATATACATTTCTATCCATAAAAAAGGCTATTCTTTCTAAGGCATCAACTTGTTTCTATTCAAACCCAGAAACTTCTTAAGTGGAAACTACCAAATGGCATACACAATACTTACTGCAATTTTAATAAGTAGTAATTGAAAAAACATATTTTTGCAACTACCCCAATGTTCCCAAGAGTCAAGAATGCCCTCCGTAGTTCGAAGAGGATGCAACAAAAAGTAAAAACATAATATATAAGAGGATGTGACAAAAGGCAAGAATACAAACTATATGCATGTTTCTAAACGTTAAAAAAAAGCTATTCTTTCCGAGGCAACATGTCATTTCTATTCAACCCCAAGAAACTTTTTAAGTGCAACACAACAAAAGGCTAAACGCAACAATTACTACAGTCTAGTGAGTGTAACGTAGACACATTTTCCCCCAACTACCGTGATGTTCTCGAGTATGTATACCCTACGCAAGCATACACATCCCCAATGGTTATCCATCCTGAAACACAAAAATTAAGAGTCAATTGTTGTTTTTATGGTACACTGAAGTTGGAGAACCTGATGCAAGTATACGGAGTTTTCAGAGATGTGTCAACTGAAAAGATAGGTTGGAACCGGCGTCCACACACACACACACGCAGCTTGAAAGAAACCCCCACTTTGCCGCGAGAAAGAAAGAAAATTAAGGATGAGGCCGCACAAGGGCTTCATTCGTTATCGCCGCATCATTACGACATACTGTAGAATGTCGACCGGTTCAGTATCCATATGGGGCATTGCAACCCCCACACACATCCAATCCGAAAGTGATACGAGAGAAAATTTCTAGAGAGATAAAGGAGGTTGAAGCCTCTCTCTCTCTCTCAAATTTCTAGAGAGATAAAGGAGGTTGAAGCCTCTCTCTCTCTCTCTCTCTCTCTCTCCAGCTAGCTCATGATCTCAGCTCCCCCATAAAAAAAGGGTGCAGTGCTCTGCAGAGGGGGAGAGAGAGAGAGAGACCAAGCCCCGAGGGCATGGGGGAAAAGAATGCCTAGCGCACGAGCTCACAGAGCCTTTTCAGTCGAGCCTCAAACAAACAAAATCAGATCAAACTCTTCCCCTACAATATATCTGCTTCTACCTACATGTACATTTTTTATGTGTGTATTTGTATCTTTTGTGTATGTGTGTGCATATAGTAGTGTGTTTTTTATAGTACTGCTAACATACATGTATAGAAAAAAAATTTCTACACAAATCATATGACACATCATTCTATTCTTAAGGTGATTGAAATTTTCTTAAGCATATGTAATATTTTTTATCTATTAGATTAACATCCAATCACATAACACATCAATCTTTACACAAATTCAATAGTCACAATAATTAATTTAAACATAAAAAATTCAAATGATTTAGAAATAACAAATCCGAAAAACAAAAGCATGTTTCCACTCCACTTGCCTCCTAAGTGTCATTTTCTCATACAACAAGATAACCTCACATTCTCCTCCCTCCTCTCACTCCTACCCCCCCGGGCTCTCTCCCCTTTTTATACTAGTAGCAATAAGGCAGGACAGCACAAGAAACCAATTCACCCTGGTGTCTCTCATGTTAGGAGGACCTTGAGAGAGGAGAGAGAGTGGTAGTAGAAGTAGTAGTAACTCCAGTACTAGAGACAGAGATACACAAGGAGACACTAGCTCCCAGCGAGGCCAAAGCACAAGCACAAACAAGAGGAGAAGAGCCTCCTCTTCTTCCAAGAACACCAAGAACCTTCTCCTCCTTCCTTTCCTGCATATATTTATACATACATCCATCGCACGAACCCTCCAAGATCACCGTACTGCTGCTGCTAGAGAGAGAGACAGGGAGGTGTGGTGGTTGTCGTGCAGTCGTTCTGCTCCCCGGCTGCGCGCGCGCGCGGCCGTACGTGCGATCGAGGTAGCAGACGCGCGCCGGCGGTGGTGGGAGATGGAGGCGAGCTCGGCCGCGTCGCCTGATCTGTCGCTGCACATCAGCCTGCCTAACAGCGGGCCGCCCTCGGGGCCGGGGAGCGCTGTCGGCGGGCGCGGCGCGGTGGGGGGAGTGGCGGCCGCAGGGGGAAGAGACCCGTGGCGGAGGCTGAACGGGTCCACGGCGTCGACGGAGCTGTCTCTATCGCCGCCGCCGCAGGCGGCCGAGCAGGAGGGCGCCGCGCTGCCCTGGCGGCATCGGCCGTCGGTGGTGGTCACGTCCTCGGCGGCCACGACTTCCGCGGGCCAGGCGCTGATGACCATGCCGATGCTGCAACCGCTGGACGCCGGAGGTGGGGGTGTTGTTGGCGCGTCGGTGCCGCCGCCAATCCGGGGGATACCTATCTACAACGGCCCGGGGGGCTTCCCGTTCCTGCCGCCGGGGACCGGGGGAGACGGCCACCACCACCCGAAGGTCGGGTTCTACAGCTCCTACCACCCAGCCACATGGCCCTCCTCCCTGGGCTGTACGTCGCCGTCGCCCCTGGCGCCGGGGGCTGCGCCACCAGCCGCGTCCTTCGACCCCACGGCGACATTCCTCTCCCCCGCCGCGCACCACCGGATGCTGTCGGCCTCGGGCAGGCTCAACGGTATGCTCTCCGACACCCTGCGCGGCTACGGCGCCCCCGGCGGTGGCGTCGGCCTGGGTATCGGCGCGCACCACCACCACCTCCACGGCGGGCAGCCCTTCGGCCTGACCTCCCGGTTCATGCCCAAGCTCCCCGCCAGGCGCAGCATGCGTGCGCCCCGCATGCGGTGGACGAGCACCCTCCACGCCCGCTTCATCCACGCCGTCGAGCTCCTCGGCGGCCACGAGAGTACGTAATCACCTCCTCCCAACAATCCGCCGCCACCATTACCGCAACCTTTTCCGATCAAATCTCTTCTTTCTCCTGCAGGAGCGACGCCCAAGTCGGTGCTGGAGCTCATGGACGTGAAGGATCTGACGCTAGCGCATGTCAAGAGCCATCTCCAGGTACGTACGCACCAACCAATTCCAAATCCGATCGATCTTGCTGGTCTTGCAAACCCACCTGCTTCTTCTTGCTCTCGCTCCTCTTGCTCTTGTTCTTGTTTCGGTCAGACAAGAAAGCCAATGCAGTAACTCCTGAGTTAGTGAAGGAACTGCCATTCTTGGCGTAGAGAGAGAGTGTGTGTGTGTGAGAGAGAGAGGGGAGGAGATGTTTGGGGATGTGTGTGAGAGGAGAAAAAGTTGCCATCATTACACAATAATGCAATGTATGTGCATCTGTGTGCCTACCTAGTTAGCATATGTGTGTCTGTGTGTGTGCACGGCCCAAAGCACTCGCCTCCACAAAGAAAGAACCAGGGCCAAACCAGAGAGAGAGAAAGAAAAATGAGAGAGGAGAGAGAAAGCTAGCTAGGAAGGGCGTGGCATCATAGTATTTCCCGGTGTTTAATTTCCTTGCGCGCTGATCCATCTGCTAATCCATTTGCTTGTCTTTTCCCCTCCTCGCCTATCTCCTAACTGATCGCTGCAACCTTTGCTTTTTTTGGTTTGCTTTCTCTCTTATCAGATGTATAGAACCGTGAAGAGCACTGACAAGCCTGCAGCCTCCTCAGGTAATTTGCATTGCCAACCTCCATTTGGCAACTCCATTGCATTGCCTTGCCTTCCTCTGGCCTCTGCATACTTGCTTACCCTTGGTGGCTGGCCGGCATTGTGTACGTGTCCAGGCCCAACCGACGGCGGCTCCGGCGACGAGGACTTCCCGGGTGCCGGCCAGGCCGCATCGGGCGGCGACAACAACATGTGCCTGAGCCGGCCCTTCGCCGAGCACCGGTCCACCTCCGAGGGCGCGGCGAGCTCGGTGGGCGGCGACATGGACCAGTCCTCGGCCGGCAACACCAGCACCAGGTGGAGCAACTCGTCAAGGTACTACATTACTCAATCATATGACAACAACATGTTAATGTTGTGCACACACCATCATACCCTCCCTTTTGTTTCCCAAGTACTACACAGCTACACCTTTTGCTTTGCCTCATTTCTATGTAGATAATAACATGTCATGAGATAATATCATATAATAGCATGACTCTGCTGTGTTTAATTGTTACCTTAAGCCCAAAGACACCACCAAACTTTGGAATGCCTACACCTAAAGTTGTAAATTAACCAGGCTAACATTTGTAAAGTGCAGATAATGTTGTTGATGGCTAAAGCTTAAAAGAATGTTTTGGGGGCACACACACACACACCTGGAGATGGAGGTACACACAGGGCTGCCTATCTTTAGGTGGCCAATGTTATGTCACAGAAAGGACCAAAAGGCCACACCCCCATGACCTCCCTTGACTTGAGCAGCAAGAGCCAGGCTTCTCCTCTGTGTTTGGTTTATGTGGAACTAAGATTTGAAAAATACACTACTCTATATCACTACATGTTGTGTGTTTTTTTGTGTGTATAGGTTCTTGGGCTCTGGCCATTGTCCTCTTCTCTCTCTCCCTCTAGCTCTCTATCTCACTAGCTCTCTCAAAATCCTAGGGGGCTGGCTGGCTCCATTATCTTTTCTTATCAATGCATGGCTCTGATTCCAGGGGGATGGGGCTTTGACCTGACATGCCCTATTGCCTAGGAATATGTAACCAAGGACTTGCTGCATTCTTGGTTCTTTCCCCCTCCCTCCTCAGTCTCTTGAGTGCCATTTTTTTTATTTCTTGGGCAATTATTAACACGGCACACACTGTTCTCTCTCTAGGTTTCATTAGGTCCTAATGCATGGGGAGATGCTACTATTAGCAGTGCCATTAAGCATTTCTTTCATTAATGTAGATTTGTTGGCATGTGTCTCGATATTATTTTACTCCAGCCATTGGCGTAAAAACTTGATCTTTGGGCAGCTTGGAAGCAAGTACAGTTCAACCTGTCCTTGGCTGCATTCGCTTTTGCTTTCTCCTACGCACTCCATCTTTCTTGTCATCCCTTGTTTTGGACATAGTTGCATTCTTGATTTATTGGTTACTTTCCTCCATCCTCTTATCTCTTCAATCTTCATCGCTTTCATTTTTTTACTTCGTATAGGCAAACATCTCCCATTGCTTTCATTTTGTTGCTTCGTATAGGCAAACATCTCCCCTCCTCTCTCTCTCTCTCTAGATTACTCTCAGGCTTTTCTTTGTTCTTTCTTCTTTCTTCAAGTCCTGCTCTTGTTCAGAACTCCAGCCCATGCATTCCCCAGCAACTACATACAGTTTTGGATGAATCCATGGCTTAAGTACTAGTGACAAACTGTGGCCATGGTATTAAATGGCAACCATCTTGCTTGATTTATCTAATTAGTTATCTGCACACTTATTTTGCTTCCCTGCATGTTTGAGGATTTCAGAAGACTTGTACAGTCAAATGGTCACGAGGAATTATAGATCTCTTTCCTGTCTTCACTTTTGTGTGGTTATGAGTCTATATGACTGTTGTGCATACCCAATGCATGAAAACAAAAGAGGACACCCACAAAACATGCCACAATCTTGTATTTCAACAATGTTGATGATCAAGAGAACATGCCTGGAAAGCTTTTTTTCTTATTGTAAACCAGCTCCTAAATTTGACAAACTTTTGATGTATCCATTTCATTTTAAGTAGTTGCTTGACCAAATGATTGCTTTATTTGTTATGCTAATTTCAATTGTGGAGTGAGGCAAGTAAAAATTTGTAGTATATATATTGATCTGCTCAGAGACAGCGTGAACTAGCAATGACTGATTAGCGAGGTCTAGATTATGGCATGGACTGCCCATCTAGAATTAACAAATTTCAAAACATAGTGCTTATTCAGAAAAGATCCGGATATAAGCAGGTATATAAAGTAGTGTACCTATGGTTGATATTTTGGACATGCAAAGTCTACTGGTCCCTCAATGTTAACAGTATACATTTGTTCCTATCAAGACAAAAGCACTTTACAACGGTTTGGTAGTAAGTTGGTGTTATGTGCGTGTCTATGTTGATAGAGTAGTGGTAAAGGAAGGACACTTTTCTTGATGTGTAAAATCACAGAAAAAAAAATGTCGATTTCATTATCTCCAACATGTGGGGTATGATAAAAAAAATTGTCCTCTCTCTCTCTCTCTCTCTCTCTCTAAACATTGTAGTCTACAAAATACAAAACAACAATGCATACACAAGACTCTTATCTATATCTGTAAATAAAAACGCTAATTAGATATGTACAAGCTATCTGCAACCATTTTAGTATTTAGGAAATGAGAGCAAATTAGGATTGATATCCAAATACTCTTCCTGTGTTACTCATGTAGCATTAGATTCCTTCCTTGTGCCTCTTCTTCACCTTAAATTCTTGACACAGCAGCTTGCTGATAAGCTCCTGTGCCATTGCACTGCACAACTGTACCAAACCGGAACATCTTTTAAGAGCTTGTTGCCTAGAAAGGAGCTATATGTAACGAACTGATCAGGGAGAGCACTGTTGTTACTCACTTTAGCTAGAGCTAACTGGTCATTGTGCATGCATGTCATGTTCCTAGCTGTACACTTGCCATACATATACCCAATTGTAGCATCGCAAGAGACCTACTTTACTGTTTGGTTAGTCTCAACCTGGATATATATATATATATATACTAGCTTAATTTGGAAAGGTGGTAACAGCTTTGCTAAATGGGAAATTCTCCTTCAGGGACCCATGGCTGTCGTCCAATTCTTGCAACATGGACACTCATCGCTCGGTAGGACTGTCTTCTCCGATTGAGGTATGTGTATATGTACAAGCTTCTTTTCTACCTGTATATACAAACTTATATTCATTGCTATATATGTACATGATGCGTCTGTTTCAGAACGTGGAGCCATGCAGATCGAGTAGCTCGCAGGTGTCGAATCACGAGCTGAGCAGCCCGAGCCTCGAGTTCACGCTAGGGAGACCGGATTGGCACGGCGAAGATAATGACTAGCCAGCCATCAAGCTTACAGAACCTAGCATGGCTAATTGTCCATTCGGTTACAACCGGAACCGATCTTGTTTCCTCCCCCAATTCCTCCGACGGCGCGAAGTTTGCAGCGAAGAACCATGAACGGCAACGACATTTTCACCGGGAGGAACACCGGAGCATATATACATTGATCGCTCGGAAATGATATATCGATCGATTCTCTCTTACTTTGGGTTTCTTCTTTTGCCATGTTTGCAGTTTCCTTTTCCTTCTTCTTCCTTCTCTTTAATTTTGTTCCCCTTCTTCTGTGGCGAGATTACAGTAGTGCAGGGGCTAGGGCCTAGCTAGGAGATGCATGAGAGAGAGGCTTAAAGCCGCGTGAGTGTGTGTGAGAGTGTTTGGTGATGAGTTGGTGGTGGAGCGTATCATTAGCACATGGAAAGTTGGAAAGGAGAAAAAGAAAGAAAAGGGAATGAGTTCTGTTGAAGCAATCTAACCAAGATGATGATTTGATGATCCTTTTTGTTTGTGTGCGTGTGCTGCATGTTCTTGCTTAATTTCTTTCTCCCCCACACTTGATCATGTCAGTTATTGGCTAGCTCTTTTCCAGCACCCAAGTGTGAACCGCTTGACCAGAGACTAAGTTAAAGGCCGCACTTTACTCACATATGCATCAAACCAATCAAGACCAAAATGCAAGCACTGAGCATATATGATTGATTATATCTATCTCCCCTTCTTTGCATCCTGCAATCAATAATCGCGCGCCTTCGATTTCCCTTCTCGACCATTCATGGATCGATTGCCCGCTCGTTCGCTCCCCCGATTCCGTGGTGGTCTCCAAGCTAGAACCAGGGCGCGCATTGATCCAAAGTACATTGCCATAAAACCGCCACGCCCGACAGACACAACATATATTCACGCAACCAACAATAACAATGCATCTGCTGAGATCTCTCCCCTTCAAGCCACACTCCTCTCCACCACTGGTCCTGGCTAGCGGCCTGCCGGTACCTATCTCCAAATGTGCATCATCTGCCAATAGCCAGCCAGCATTGATGGTGAGCATTTGGTCACAGGTGTGTGTGACACCATGACAGCAACCGATATGAATGTGCAGAAAGCATCAGCCACAATTCAGCGAGAACTAATTGATCAATGGACGGAGTGAGTACGTTTGGTGCCAACTCGGATAGAGCTCATGTATGAATGTATACAGCAGTCCGATGCTTGATTGATGAGGATAGATATCTTTGAAAGGTGCCTGTGGAAGGATGAAGCATTGATGCTGATTGACCCACACCTGCCGTGAAGGGCGGCCTAGCAACGACATCCCCTGAGACTAGAGGCGTCCTGGAGATCCATCCGTCCATGCTACCGACATTACATTCCAACAGATGCAGAGGTAGCTAATAAGCTACCCAGCTTCCAGTTAATTTGATGGTTGTTCCTAACTGACCTAGTAATGTTGTTATATACCCTATATGCATTCCCAGGCGGTGTAGCTGGTGTGACAAGAAGGGGGGAAAAAAAGAACGCCGGCATACTCCTTTGTTCTTCTACGTGCGCAGAGCTAAAATCGTCGCACAGATATTCGCCGAGACAGGACATCTAAATCAGAGAAGATGGAGTACACTTTCCTGTCAACTTGTTTTGGAGTAATAATGTTCACTAACAAGTAGGGCAGGGCAATGTGCACCTGATTTTGCATGGTTACAAATTTTCTTTTTTTAAAAAAAGTTGGGGTTCATATGTGAGCATGCAGTATAGGGGAACTAATTAATCTGGGAGAAAGTTGCCACCAGGCAGGAGTACTACTAAACTCTGTGTGGTTCCTGTGATGTGAGGCACTTTTGATTTGACAACCATAGGACTGATTAACCCAATAATTTAATGTAGTACCGGTACTAGTAAACCTCAAGCCATTGCAGTAGTACAGTGATGCAATCTTCACCCACACAGCTGGCTACCAGTTGCAAGAAAGAAGGCAGTTCTTTGTTTTTTGGGTAAACTAAAGCAATTCTTTTCAGCTATCGAAAGATCAAAGGGGGAGACCCCATTCCCAACCCAAACCAAGAAGAAGAGAGGAAAAGAAAAGAAATGGAAAAGAAACAGCCCAATCATAAAGCAATGGATTGCAAAATCATTTTTCCAGTCCCCCCATGTTTCTCTGTCCCCTCATTGAAGTCATTCTATTGTTCCCTCTTCTTTTGTCGGTCCTTTTGCTCAGTGTCTGACGAGAGAGAGAGAGAGAGAGGAGGAAAAGAATTAAAAGGGCCAGGAATGAAAAAGGGGAAGCAAGCAAGCTGCAACACAAAGGAAAAATAAAGAGCGACTCTGTGCAACATCTGTGTCCATTTAAATGCCTTGTCCTCTCTCTCTCTCTCTCTCTCTCTCTCTGAAACTTTCTTTTCTCTCTAAGACTGTAGTGGGGGCCTGGGGGAGACGTGGCCTAGTTCCTGTTGCGCTGTGGCTAACGAGAGAGAGAGAGAGAGGCACTGCCACTTCGAACTGCTCATTTATTTGCATGGGGCCGAGAGGCTGATGGGAGGTTGCACAACCCGGCCTTGGACCACCGCGTACAGTGCCTCATTCATCACCGTATGACCTGCATGTGTGGAGTGGACTTCCTTCCATTAGAGTAGTACTCGGCATCTTGTTAGACAGGGACTCTTTTTTATTTGTTTTTTTATTTTTTATCTGTATAAGGTATACCTTTTTGTACATCTTATGTATATTGCTTATTGAGTTTCTGAATATATACACACAATATTTATAACATGGTATGAGAGCCAAGCTTAGGGTTAGAGTTTTTACCTGCGCCACCTCCTAGCCTCTACCCATTCTCCGTTGCAGCCGCCCTCGGGAGGACTGATCTTTGCTACCAGGGGCGGCCACTCGTCGTCGCTGCTAGATCATCCTCTCTAGCCGTCGTCGTCGCTCTCCAGCCGAGGCCGCATCCGCCTTGTCTGCTCGTCTTAGCACGTGTGTGCGCGGGCTTCGTTCCTGGCCGAAGAGCACCTCTGCTTCATGCGCCTCCAACGCAGCCACCGCTGCACCCCTGGATCGAGCCACCTCGGGTTGCCGCCGCCGCTTGTCTCATCTCGGCTGCTACCGATCCAATCGCAGGCGTCGGGTCTTCTTCGGCATCTTCACCCGGCTCCAGATCGTATCCTCTGCTCGACCTCCTCCCATGGCACCTCCGCTCCAGATCGCCTCGAGCTACACCGCCTAGATCCACGCCGACTCCGGTGTCGCCCGGTCCTCCCACTACTACGAAACACGCCATCACGCATTTTGCCGAATCGTCATCACGCAGCGGTTTCCGAACCGCCTATATTTGTTCGTGTTATCACGACGGTTCAAAACCGCTCAGGAGACTATTATCACGAGCGGTTTGATTTACAAACCGTCTGTGATAAGTGGTTATCACAGACGGTTTTTAAAGTAAACCGTCTGTGATAAGTAGTTATCACAGACGGTTTACTTAAAAACCGTCTGTGATAAGCACTTATCATAGACGGTTTTATGTTGAAATCGTCTGTGGTAATAGCCTTCACAGACGGTTTCAACATAAAATCGTCTGTGGTAGTGAGCGATCCTAGCTACATTGTTTGTTTGCTTTTTGGCCACCTCGTGAATTGCTAGCCATGCCCTCTGAAAACAAGCATGTACAAAAAACAGATACATCGCAGATAATCAATTGTTGACAACTCAAATTGATCATTACTCAAAATAAATTAATAAAGATCGAATTTGTTGAAGTATTTTCGCTATAGTTGTACAATTGGATTACAATTAAGTCAATTGTTTGCGTGAATCTGGGTCGCGATGGAGTGAAACTCTCCTTTGTCAACTATTTCGTCATGATAAAGGTGCATAGTCGCCTCGAACTTCCACGAGCTCTTACGCAACGAGTCCATGTAAATCTATTATCAAACCCCGCCGCTAGGTCAAGAAAAATGGTAAGGATATATATTTGAATTTACAATTACAAAAAATTATTTCGAGATTGACAAACCTCCTGATTCTTCATCTTAGCACTAATGATTTGTCGATATGATGGCAAACGAGAATGCACATAGCTCATCATTTTTTTGTCAAGCACTGACCGCAAAAATAGAATTACATATATACGTATAGTCACTTGAAGACACATTTTTATGAAGTATGATATATATAGGATTATTGTGTTGTAGCGCATACCGAAATTTCGTCCGTGTGTTAGTTGGTATTGGAACCATCAGATCTTCCTTGTTGGCTAACATAGGAGATGAACGAACTACATAATTGAAAAAGTTATCCTCGGGCATTTCAAACGAAGGAAGACTACAATAGAGTTATGTATGGAGGAAATGATCATACTTGTCGAGTATTCCTTGCGAATCGTCAAGTCGTGATCGCTTTCGACTAGGGAATCAAGATATATCACGTTGTTCCTCCCGGTATAATGCCTAAAAGGATCCAGTGGTACCTACTCATGTATGTCGCTATAACTATTAAACCTAAGTACAAATGAAATTTGAATAGCAAATAGTGAAGCACTTACCCCGGTTGTAGGGCACCGATGTAGTCCTTGCGAGTCCAAGAAGCAATGCCGCCGTTATGTAGTTCTCGGCGAAGGTCGCGTCGCTTCGATGGTTTGCATAGATACCACGTGTGGGTCGAGGAAACCCACGGTTCTCGCCTTCCCGCATATTTCATCATGTATCTATACATAAGCAATGAGTTGCGATATTTATCGGTATTACATGAATGTAGAACTTGATTGTACACACTTACAGTGTCCAACATCGTAGCCGTCGAGGGCTTCGAGATTGAATAGGTTGAATAAGTCGTTGAAGCCCACCACGAAGTTGCCCGGCCCGTTGAAGAAATGCTCATCCTTGTATGCGACGGTGATTCCAGTATCGCACCCCTTCTTTGCGGTATTCCGCAGGTACCAGGCATGCAAAGCCTGACAAGCAAATCCAGCGCGGGCTAATTGTGCGTTAGGGCACAACGGTTTTCCGATAGAGTACTTCCCGTGCTTCTGGGACTTGGGAGGCGGCTTAATGTTCGTCGACTTCGATTTGGTCTTAACGATTGGCAGCGTCTTCCTGCGAGACGACTCGGGAACCGATACGGTAGCACGCTTTTCTTGTTCCTTCGGCGTCTTCTCCACGGGAACCGATGAGGTGGCCTTCTGAGGCGAAATATGAGGTGGAGTCATGGAGGGTCCCATTGGAGAGGAATGGTCCTGTCGAGATTGCGGCACTGCTGGGTCCAGGACGATGTCCGTCTTGGGCCACTGGATAAAACTGTGCACGGCATCCCCTAGTGTTGTGATCTCTTCGTTCGGGCGAATGTCCAGCGGGACGGCCATGAAATGTTGATGTACCATGTCCACCTCCACCCTTGCGTAACCATGCGCCACCGACACCGTCTTTGCATCGCTCCTTCCTCGGTATGGATGCACCATCCCCGCCACCTCAATAGGAATGGACCCAACTAACCTCGCTTGAGCTTGCAGCCGTCGGTTCCTACAAAACGATACGCAATTAGCTAAGGTGTCCTATAGGTCTATCTTTGGTGCATTCCATAGATGTACATTACCTTGATGCGGTCTATCGGTAATTGGTCGTCGTCATGTTCAAAATTATGCGTGGACGCGACACTACTCCGATGTCGAGGACTTGTTCCCGCAATAACGAGGCGGCTTATGCATCGGTTGCGAGTACTTGATTCGCTTGATCCCGCAAACTTGCTATCCGCCCTGAAATTTCGCCATAAGCGCTCCAAGCGATTGTCGTGACTCGCCTTGGATCTCTTCCTACTTCTATACATGAAGTAGTCGTCATAATCCATGTACCCAAGGTACGTTAACCCCTTGCCTCACGTGCGATTCGGTGCTCATTGTTTCCTAGGGCCGTAGATAGTATATCCTTCTCCCCGTGTTCTTGGAAGGAGCCTTCAAGTTTGGGCAATCAATTCACGCCGCAAGAGGTCATCATGTTATTATAGTCACTATGAAGTTATGGACTTATAAACAAGTAGGTAGTTAGACATATTTACCACACGCTGGGACACTTCCGGTCCACCGGTTTGGGAAAGTGACGCCCATCGACGAGACTTTTGCCCTCGCTTAACCGTGTTAGGGAACGCGGGTGTGTGATATCGTGAAATAGATTCTCCTCCTCCGCCTCCCATTGCACGGATTTAGCCGCTGCACTGCCGTGCCGAGTCCGTGGGGTGAGTGTTTCGTGCTGGATTGCTTTGTGCGCCGCACTTTGCTCCTTAAATTCATCCGTCGCCTTCATAGCCACAAAGGCGCTCCATGTTTCAGCGTCAAGAATGGAAACTTCGTGAAGGGCGCCTCACTCTTGTTCACGCATCGCGTGACAAGAACGCTCTTGAAGGTCCTCCACGCGTGACACATGGAGAGCAAGGCATGCCGCTCGATGCGCTTCATGTGTATTTCGATAGTGAACTCGCTGAAAGGTCTTCCCACAAAGACGCGTCTCGATCTTTTGTCGAGACTTCCACTTTGGTGTGGTGATAGGGACCTTTTCCCTTGCAAGTATCCCGCAGATGGTCCGGAATCTCGCCGCTGATGCCGGGGGACTCAGAGGGACCCCAACGTCACTGACCTCCGTGATGGTCAGTCGGCCAGCAGGCAATTTCGATATTCCTCTGCCATCTCGCTTACGTATCTGCGGCGTCGGTGACGGCGGCGAAGACGGCGCCTCTGCCATGTGCGGCGTCGGTGACGGCGGCGAAGACGGCGCCTCTGCCATCTCGCTTACTTGCTATCTATGTAAGTTACAGAATTAAGCATTAATCCTATTGTAATTAGCACAGATTTGCAAAAGATTGATGATAGTTTGTGCTCTCAGAAGGAGAGTTGCAAAAGAACAAGTCTTTGCCATCTCAATCCTATTGTCTATACACTTCATGAAATGAATATGATAATATAAACTCAAGTATGCAATATATCGATCAATTTCAAACTCTAGTAAGACAATATTTCAAAGAAGGTCACATTAATGATGCGAATGTTGTGCAAGCAGGATGGATTGTAAGTCAATATAATGCCATGCTTGAGTACAGAAACACCAGTTGTTTCTTACTTGACTGTGGGGCTGAAATAATGTTTGTATGGGTTGGTCGGATAACACAAATGGAGGATAGAAAAGCTGCCAGTAAAGCAGTTGAGGTAAGCTCTCAAACAGTCTTGCCTTTCCTTTTATATTTTTTGTTGCCATTTCAGATATGCAACACTGTCATGTTTTTTTTTGTTTGTCTCTTGTAGGAATTCATCATTAATAAAAAAAAGCCAAAGACAACAAGAGTGACTCAAGTGATTCAAGGTTATGAGAGTCATGCACTGTTTAAAATAAGTAATCACAAAAGGCATAAATGGAATTGTCCTACCAAAAGAGGACATGTGTGAGTTAGCCACTGGTTATGGGACTAGTTCAGAAATACACAAAAGATTTGGAGTGTTAATCCCGGATCCTGACAGCTTTACTACGACTTGGTCAACTACAACCACTGTATAGTCAACAAAGCCTACAAACATGCATGTGGTCCCAATCTACTAGGGATATTTATGTGTTGTGTTTAATACACAACGTAGTTAATATGTGTTGTTATTCTCTGGGATAATTGCACGTATTAAGCCTATGTCTCTCACAATAACCATCACAGAACATGCACATTTAATCAAATGGTCAGACGCCTCTTGATACGGGATAAAAGGAATGTTATAAAGATGCACTTGTGTAAGCATGGGTTTAGGGATAAATATAGATATGGACAACACATGGAGAGAGGCTTGTTGGGCAAGATGAACCTGGCCCTTCAATGGCTCATGAGAGATCTGATGAAACTGGTCGCATAGATAATATGTTAGTTGACCTAGGTGGTGAACAACCACCAACAATTGATGAGGAGCCAACACCCTCTGCTAGGGCTTTCTATAGGATGGTTGCTAGTGCAGATGAATTGGTCCATGACAAAGACTACACACTCAACTCGTGCATTGTAGCCCATTTGCTAGCTCTAAAGTCATGATACAAGATGTCAATTGCACACTATGACGATACATTGCAATTAATCCATGATTTACTTCCTGCGGAGTCTAAGTTGGCTGCAGACTTCTACCGTTCTAAGAAAATGTTAGAGGGCCTTGATATGCCATATGTTAAAATTGATGGCAATATAACTTTGTTTGGTACTCCTCATGTCATGAATTTGTCTTAATTACTAGTAATTGTGTCCTATAGGACAACAAACTTGAACCGAATTAGAGCTTTTGCCATATGCACTTAATTATGAACTTATGCCAAATTAGAACTTATTAGTGTTACGTATGCAAAGTTATAGTCTCAATTTTGTCCTTAATATACAAATCAATTAACTTATATTTTGCTATTAGACTTGAGAAATTATTATTTCTTCTTCTTGTCATTCGAAAATGGCGCTTGGTATAGCTAAACCATTAAATTCATGTTCTTTGCTTTATGTTGAATGTTATTAATTTATTTTTGCTCACATACATGTAGGGACTAGTTCTTCACATGTGGGTGCACAAATGACCATGAAATTGCTGAGAACGTACATGGCAATAGCGATCATGAAGGTAATTGCAATAGCAAAGAATGACAGGGCCGAGAATGGGGCAATGAGGACGAGGGATGTATGGGGCACGCATCACCGGGAGATGGCTTTGGGGAAGAGGTGGTGGTGTCGGCCCGGCGGGGGCGGCGCGGGAGCGCGAACGAGCGCCGGGCCGGGAGGAGGAGGCGCGGGGTCGGGGAGGAGGGGCGCCGGTCGGGAGGTGCCGGGTCTGGGAGGAGGGCGCGGGTCGGGAAGGAGTTCGGAGAGGAGGCACGCGGATTCGGTGGAGGAGGCGCGCGGGTTCGGGAGGCGCGCAGAGGTCGGGGACCGATAGGGTTAAGAGCAAAACCCTATCGGTTCTTTGAACCTATAAAAACAACATCACAGACGGTTCTTTGAGGGAACCGCTCGATTCGTTTCTTCAAAGAACCGCTCGTGATGTTTGATTATCACAGACGGTTCCTCAAAGAACCGTCAGTGATATTCACATCACGATCGGTTATTTGAAGGAACCGTCGTGATGTTTCCATCACGACGCGGTTTATCACTTGAGGGAACCGTCTCGTGATATGTAATCACAGACGGTTCCTTCAAAGAACCGTCTGTGATGTGGAAACATCACAGACGGTTCCTTCAAATAACCGTCTGTGATGTTTGATTATCACAGACGGTTCCTTCAAATAACCGGCACTCCAGGTCCGGAACGTCCGATTTCTGGAACTTCCGCCATTGAATCTGCGGAACTTCCGATTTCTCTGACAAGTCAGCCATCTCTCTTCATTCAATTCTAAATCTTTTGTGGCCACTTCCAGTGATCAAGTTGATCCTCTATATCCTTGCTAGCTACCCATTACTGCTATTCCCTGATTGCAAATTCAAATTGCATCTATCAAGCGGTATTCTTTTCAAAAATGGTAGCTTCTTCTTTTGATCATCTTGATCTTGGCATGAGTCTCATCTTTTCAAGTGATATCATCTTATTCGTTAAAATGGTATCCACAATTCTCTCATGTCAATCAAAATTCTCTCTTCTCTTTGGAATGCTTTCATGGAAGATCAATAGAAGAGAAGTTCGAGCACCTTGCAAAATTCAATTTCAGAGTGATGAAAAGAATAAAAAGAAAGAAATGTGATATCTACAACTCGTAGTCGATCAGATCACTTGAACCAAGGAACATCCACATTGTCATCAATTTAAAGATCATAAGTTCATAACACATTAACACATGACAATAGAATAAATTAGTTAATTACAATGGAGTAAATTCTTAATTAAAATATAGCCCTTCATGATGATCGACGCGCATATAGCTAGCTTCCTCACTGGGTTCTTCCTCGAGCCTGATGCCGTCTCCGAAAGGTGGCAACTCGTCAAATTGATTGTATTCTTCCTCGTCCACTACATTCTCAACTCCGACAATCCTCCTTTTTCCATGAGGAACTACGTGACGCTTCTTATTTGCCGGGTCGGTTACATAGAAGACTTGAACAACTTGGTTAGCCAGTACGAATGGTTCGTCTTTGTATCCGACAAGTTCGAGGTCCACGGTAGTGACGCCGCATTTGTCGACCTTCACCTGGGAGATGGACCCAACGGCACCAAATAGGGGATCTTGAAAAGCACGTAGTCGATCTCCCATATCTCCTCTATTTGCCCATAGTACGAGCTCCTCACCCATCGGCATCGAATGCATCTATGCGACACCGCCGCTCGCCTTTGTGCTCTTCCTATCCCGAGTGCCAGATAAAATGTGTACCCATTTATGTCGTATCCTTGCCATGTGACAATTGTAAAATGTGGCCCTCTTGCCAACCATAGCAACAGATCATCACTTGATGACCTCCGAGTGATTCGCACCTTTAACCATTCGTGGAACCGACGGTTGTGCTTTCTCGTGATCCAAACCTTCGACCGGTCCGGATTCGCATTGGCATACCATGTCTTTGTGCTCGTCGATGTACGGGACACTTGGGTCATGTGTTGCAAGACCGTGAAATGGGCTTGAGCGTGCGTATCAGATCGGGAGTGATTGATTTCCTTCCGATGGTCCCGATACCATCTAGTCTCCCTCATGACGAGATAGAGGCACACCAATCGGATCCATCTGAGCCATGTAGTCGACGCAAAACTCAATGACCTCTTCCGTTGCATAACCTTCGATGATGCTGCCCTCCGGTCGAGATCGATTCCGTACATAGGACTTGAGAATTCCCATGTACCTCTCGAACGGGTACATATGACGAGAAACACAGGCCGCATATCTTTATCTCTTTCACAAGGTGAACAATGAGATGGACCATGATATCGAAAAATGACGGAGGGAAATACATCTCAAGATGACACGAGTCGCCACTACCTCTACCGCAGAGCATCTAGTCCTTGGGGATCGATGACCTTCGAGCAATTGAGTTGAAAAAATAACACACCTCAAGATTGCCACTCGACCTTGTTCTGCAAGATACTCCTAATTGCAACAGAAGCATTTGTGTCATCAAGACACGACAATCATGCGACTTCATACCAATTAATTTCAAATATTGCATAGAAACAAGTTTCTTAATGTTAGCGGAGTAACCAGACGGACTTTCACACCGCAAGCTCGCACGCTTCATTTCTCTCGGCCTTGGACAGAGTGTAGCAAGTCGGGAAGGTACGTCGTCTCTGATCGGTCTCTTTCGGTGCTAACTCGGTCCTTATGTTCATATCGACCAAGTCACGCCGCATGTTAACACCATCCTTTGTTTTGCCACTAATGTTCAAAGAAGAGACCAATCAAGCTATCACATACATTCTTCTCTATGTGCACAACGTCGATGCAATGGTGAACTTCTAAGTACTCCCAATAAGGCAAGTCCCAAAAATTGACCGCTTCTTCCAGATGTTCTTCTCACGGATTCTTAATTTACGCCCCTTCCCAAGCACAACATCGATATCCTTAACCATATCATAGACCTCTTTCCCACTAAAAGCCCTTGAAGTGAACCGCCTTCCTTATTTCCGTCGAATTGTTTCTTCATCTTGCGGTATGGGTGACTCTCGGAAGGAACCTACGGTGAATACGATTTTTTGCGAGTTGTTCCTACGGCTCCTTTTGTCTGATGGTGCGAACAACATGGCACGTAAAGTGAAGTTCTCTCGCTTGTACGCATCCCATACCTGCACCCCTTCGCTCCACAAAGTCACAAGATCTTCCAAAGAATGGTGCTAGGTACACATCAATATCATTCCCGTGTTGCTTCGCCCTTGGATAATTAGTGACATCAAAATGTACTTCCGCTTCATACACGCCAAGGAGGAAGGTTGTACATACATAGATTCACGGCCAAAGCTATGTCGGCTACTCATGTTACCGAAAGGATTCATTCCATCCGTACTCAACCCTAACCTTATCTTCCTCGCTTCCGACCGAAATCTTCAAGTCCGATCAAGTTTCTCCACCGCGTAATCGCAGGTGTCTTAGCTTTCCATCTCTCTTACGCCCTCCGAGTGCCAACGCAGCAATCTTGCCTCCTTTGGGTTCGCAAATAAACGCTTCAAACGTGGGATTACAGTGCGATACCACAACATCTTAGCAGGAGGTCCTTGCTTCACCTTAGCAAAGATTTTGACGCTTGTATCGGATGCTTTGCACACGGACATACATGCATGTCCGCATACTCTTTACGGTAGAGGATACAATCGTTCGGACATGGATGTATTCTTTCTACTTCCATTCCCAATGGGCAAATAACCTTCTTTGCTTGATAGGTGGCGCTGGCAACACGCTTCTCCTAAGGATGTCCGCTAGAGACCTAACAACGCCGTGAAACTCTTATCGGACCAACTATTGCTTGCCTTCAATTTCAGCGGTTCAAGCACGGCTGACAACCTTGTGTATTCCGGCATGCGGCAGGAACAAAGGTCTCACCGAGTCCTCCCTTAAGCCCTCGAATTTACAAAACTCTCTCTCATCGTAGTTTTCTTACGCATCGCGTAGCATCCGATCCAGATTGTCATCGTGCCCCTATCCTCATCAAAAGCACACCACATCCGCAAATCGTTGACTTCCTCGGCGATGTCGCCATTATTAACTTCGTATAACTGCTCTTCACCGTGACTAGTCCAACATGTATACCCTTTTTGAAACCCTTCAATCAAGTGCGCTCGATCTGCGTTGCGTTGTTAAACATCTTCATTACGCAATCAATGCACTGACAAGACATAAAATTTATCCCTTCTTCAACATATTCTGCTCAATGGCTCTTCTAAAAGCAACCACGCAATTAATGTAATCTTGACTCACACGGTTCACACCGTACATCCAGTTTCGATCCATCTACACTACGCATGTAACAAATTAGTGTCAAATTGATTAGCGATTAATTTATAGCAAACATAAAGGGTTATAGATCGTTACCCTCGAGCTCACGAAGAAAATATCTAATATCTCTCGATAATCCCTACATCTCGACACCGATATCTATCTCAATTGAACAATCATGCAACCCAAATATAGGCATCATCTCATACAACACTTATTAACCTAAAATACCGGAGTCAGTAAATGCAATATTGCTTGACCCAAACCCCACCGCATCAGGAACCTGTGTAAATTTTATTTTTTAAGCCAATTAATTATCCTAACTCAAATTTTAGTGATTATTAGACCTAATTCAATTTTATTAAGTTACCACTCCTAAGTCAAATTTTAGTTCATTAGTTATAAGGGAAACCATTATTCAAAACTAAGATTTGCAGGGGCTAATATTATTTATTCCAACATTGACGGTGCAAGATCGATCATGTGCTAAATCTTTGTGTCATCCTCAAAGATCACCTAGAAATAGCAACAAAAAAAACAAGGGTGCATAAGTCCAAGACTCAAGAAGTATGTAATAAATCAATAGTAACAACACCATTCTCAATATTCACAGTTAGCATCTACACTATCTTTTCTCCTTTCTTTTAGTCAATGCATTAACACACAATACAATGCCAAGTCCACAAGCATCTCCAAGCTCATACCAGTATTAGAGGAGGAGCCACAGGTTGGAGGAGCTAGGGCGGGGAAGTGGCGCTGAGCGGTAGACACAATGCAAGGCGGTCGAGAGGATGTCTCGGCTCAATTTATATGAAGCACAGAAATCACTGAGCGGTTCTATTTCGTAACTGTCTGTGATAATTTACTATCACAGACGGTTCTGAAATATAACCGTCTGTGATAGGCTCGCTGCGCCAAAACAAAGCCCAGACAAACCCAACACAGTGATGGGCCGTCTGCTATAGCCTCTTTTGTAGTAGTGTCCCCATCGCCGTCGGCTTGTCTCTTCCCGTCCATGGTGTTGTCTCTTCCCGATGTCGCCTGGCGCTCCACTCGCTGGTGCGGCCCTCTGCTCGACGGCGCGGCCCTCTATGGGCCGAGCTTTTCAGATCTGACATTTCTCGACGCGGTCTCTTCCAGATGTCGCCCAGCGCTCCGGATCCGAAGATGCTTCGGCTCTTTGCTCTGCCACCGCTGCCTCGGGATTGAGCTTCTCCGCCCGAACTCGCCTCGGCGATCCGGCGCCTGTTCGCCTCTGCTCGGCCTCTCCTCTTCACGCTTATCGCCGCCTCAAGCTCGAGCATCTCTGCCCGAGCTAGTTCCGCCCGAATCCCAGCCTTCCTCTTTTGTCGGGACTCAAAAATATAATTCTGGACTCTCTGTGTATTCTGCACTAGTTCAGGATCACGCTAGTGCACACAGTGTCAACATAGATGAATATCGATCCACACAAGACGATTAATAGAATAAACGACTAATTTGATTAGCAGATAATAGTTTTGACCTTATGGTCGAGTTTACATTTATTAAGCCACGCAGGGCTGACAATAAATAAAATAGCAGCAGCGGAATAGAAATAGACTTCAGCGGAATCCCATCAATTCACCACAAGCAACTGACTGGGATCAAGACCCTAACGGTCGACACCTTCGTAGAACTCCTCTTCAAAAGCAGACGACAACTCCTCCACTTCTGTTGATTGGTTATAGCAAGTATGAGTACACAACAGTACTCACAAGTCATACCACATAATGCAATTTATAGATGATGGCTTATTCCAAATGAATGGCTTCTTGGTTCTTTTGCAGAAATGCAATATTTGCAATTGAATACAAATAATAGATTGAAAGTATAATTCAAAACAAATAAGATAATATTAATTTACCATTTGATTTCACAAAGACACACAGTCTAACAGGTTATTCACACAACCATATGACTTCAATCACACAGCTCGTGTGAAATCCCTCGTGTGAAATCCCCGAGCATGTCCATGACCGCGGACGCGGCTATTCGAATAGATTGATTAAACACTCTGCAGATGTTGTACACTTTACCCACAAGATACAATCAATGTAGCTAGCACTGACCATAATAAAACCTTTCAGAAACTTTCTCAACATTGACACTCCCAGTGTGCTTTACTGTCGTTCAACCGATACACACAGCGTTTGGGTACGACACAAACCGTTGGATAGGGATGCGACGAACCATCCCGCGATGTGATAAACACACCTCCAACGGCGAGGAGGGGCGCACGAGGTTGCTCTGGTGACGGCGGACCCAGTGGCGTGCTCGACGGCGACGAGGCGGCTACGGTGGCGGTGCAATCAAAGAAAAACCTGCGGCTGCGATAAAAACCTAAACCTTGAATTGCGACGGCGCTAGAGCGATCGGGGTGTGGCGGTTAGGGGTTTTGGGGTGCGGACACAAGGGCGAGCCCGGGGGTGCCTTATATAGGGCCGAGGCGTGCCGGATTAGGGAATCCCCAAATCGGGATTTTCTCGGTTTCATTTGAGTTACGGGATAGAGTCCGTTTTCGCCCCAATTGCTAGCAGATACGGGTACGGGAGAATCGGAGAAAAGATTTGGTCGCGAAATCTGGGAGATTTTAGTTGGAGAATCTGTTTTGTCGGTTTCAGCTCGAGGAGCGGTGATGGCGGACGCAGTGCGGCCTTGCGTGGAGAAGAAACTGAGTCAGAGACGACGACCCTGTGGTGGGGCCCACTTGGTAGTGGCACAGGAAGACAGGCACGGGAGCGCGTTCGGCCGTTGATCGAGGCCACGGCGGGAGCGCTCGGCGAGAGGGAGAGACTGACAGGTGGGGACCACCTATCAGCGAGAGGCGGGGCACGCGTGTGAGCGAGCTGGGCCGCACAGGACTAGCCTGGGAAGGGAATAGAAGTTGGGTTTCGGCCCGCTATTGTTCCGAGGATTTTAAATAGATTTCTCTTTTAGCAAAATGCAGAAAATCCAAATAGCACTTAGAAAATAGCAAATGAAGCTGGGAAAATTCTATAAAATATATCTAAGCACATAGAATCCAAATAAAATAGTTTTGGCAGTTGTTGATATTGGGATTAATCATATTAAATCATTTTGAAATTAAAAGTCCATTTTAGGCTTTAACAAAAATCAATAAAAATTCAAATGGTGAATTTTCCAACTAGTAACTATTCAAAAGATTTTTAGAGTTCAGAAAATTGGGATGTTGCGTCTTTGTGCCTCCCTCACGCGCGCACTCGCGTTCACGTGGATGGCTCGGTTGTGATTAGTTTGGCTTCTCCATTTCTTTTTGGAGTAAGGAGTTTGTTGTTTTGTTAGGCTGAGAGGACCAGAGAAACGTGGGAGGGAGCAGGAGAATCAGAAACATACATAGGGAGGGAGATGGTTGAAGACTTGAAGAGAGTTGATGATGGCTCGGCTGTGACTACATAGTCTTTCTGCTAGCTATTCTTGCTGCTACCGCTAGCTATTCCTTGTTTTTGTTGCTGCTGCTAGCTATCCTTTGTGTCGTTTTCTTCCGCTGCGTACATCAAGTCCGTAACTCTTTATCTGTGAGTTCGTTTAAGCCATGCGAGTCCACAAATTTATTGTCAGTCACAGAAGCATATGAATTTCTTTTGCATGACAGCAGCTACCGTTCTTTTCTTCGAGCCAGCTGTAGATTGTAGAAATATTTATGATGCCGCTGCTTCTCTCTGAGCTGTCGCCCCAAGCTTTTAAAGCCGTCGTGCTTCTTCCGTAATGTGCCTCTGTTGCGCTTTTTGTGCACTGCGCCGCCGCCGTCTTGGGCTACATCTGCGCTACCGCCGTCTTGGGCTACGATCTGCGCCACCATACTTCTATCTATTCCTATTCAGCTTGATTTGATAGCTTTCTCTATTTTTATCGGTTTCATAATCTTCTTCGTCATGTTGTCGTGGTCGACTTTGCTCCTGCACCTTGTGATTTACAGGCTATCGCATAACCCCGGATGGGAGGAGATCTTTTATCGATATATTTTCCAAGAGCTGCATGCTACGGCTTGGATTTTCTTTATTTTTTGTTTCAACCCTTTTCAAATGCAATGTTATTGCATATGCCTTGCATTTGAATGGGGGTGTTAGAGATATGTTAGAGATAGGGTCTCTTTTGTATTCTTTATCTGCCTTTTGTATTTCCTTTTCTGTATAGGGTATACCTCCTTGTACACCCTATATATATTGCTCCTTAAACCTCTGATATACATACACACAATATTGTTAACATAAATCATACTGCGAATTTCCCATTCCCTGTTGGCAAATATGCTTGTATTTTTATTTTTGGTAGGAAGCATACATGTCTGCCGTTTGACTAAATGTTAAGTACTATGAGCTTAATTCTATGTACAGGGCCTTCCAATGAACAGAAAATGCGAAGGTCTGACAATTTTTTGAGTTGATTTGACGGCCGAATTCCTAAACCAACCTAAATTCTATATATCTCAGAGGAGCTGGTGGTTAATTTGTTGTGGACATACTGGCCCCTTCGCATGTATAATAACCATGTAGCACAAGTACATTGACGTGTTAGACCCAACCAATTTAGCTCATCTCTATTCACACTCACTTCTACAAAGAGGGTCATCACAGATGGCTTCAAACCGTCATCATAGACGGTTTTTGAACCGTCTGAATCTATGTGTCTGTGATAACAGGCGGTTATCACAAACGGTTTGTGGGTCGTCTATGAAAAGTCATATCACAGACGGTTTTTGGTGGAAATCGTCTGTGATAGTTGGACTTCATAGACGGTTTCAACAAAAAAAACCTGTTGGACCATAAAGGCGACTAGAGGGGGGGGTGAATAGGAGCACGCTCACTTTTTCACAAATTATGAACTCAATACAATTTCACTCCAGTAGCTATTAGAAAGCTATGAAGATCAATATACCAAGACAAATAAGACTAGTATTGAATCCAATTAAACCCCTAAGCAATGCTACAAAAATCAACTAAGATTGCAAAGACTCACAAAGACGGGCGGTCGACTGGCTGGACCCAATCGGTCGGACCGATTGCGGCGGTCCGACCGGCGTTAGTCTTGGCGGTCGGACCGCTCCAAAATCGGTCGACCGTGATGACGCGTCGCGATCGACCGCCGACTCGAACCGATCTGCAAATAAAAAATCACCCGATGACGAAGTTGCAATTAGGTGAAACTTTTGATTCTCAACTCTAATCTTTATGAAACTTTGCACACACCTTCTATATGCTATTGAGGACCTATTCCAATTGAATATTATGATAATTCTTGGAACGATCTTGAGCAATTGCCAATTGATTAACGAAAGGTCTAAAACCGCAAGAGCGAAAACTTGATCCTAAAGCTTGTTCGTGAGGATTGATGATCAAGATGATGCTAGATAGATTCACACATATCACAGCAAGCTAATTCACGTGAAAGAATCAATCACAAACTCGCGGATCAAAGAAAGCCCTAAAAACACGAAATTGAAAGCAAGAACGAAAAGAGACTTATCTCAAGCAAACCTTGCATAGATTGATTTCGTGATTGTTGCTTTGGATTACATCCACACCATCATGGATCGCTGGACAATCAAAGATCACGAAATTCACCACAAACCATCAAGAGCCCTTGCCTCCACCTCAACTCCCTAAAGACAATTAGGGTTTTGAAACATAAAAGGCGAGAGGGAGAGAGTGCGCCACCATCTCCTCCTATTTATAGTGGAGGCCTAAAACTCTTAGGGTTTGACTCTCTTGGGCTCCCGTTAAGGCCCACTAACAAACGGGTCACACACGCACGCTTCACGAAGCGCCGTCTTTAACCTTTTGACCTAAACCGCTTCACCATGCGTCATGGATTTGCCAATAGGTCACCATTGTCCGCCTTGTGTCACACTTGAGTCGTTGACCTCACCCGCATCGCCAATCGTTCGACCTCAACTCTTCGAGTCTAGTCCCGATCCTCCTCGCCGCTGACCGTCGTTGACCACCAAGCAACTTTGCACAACCACGCATAAGCAAACACGAATTCGGAACAAGTTCTTCACAACTTGACCCATGTTAGTCAAAACATGCATCATGCAAATCATATGCCATGAAACCAATGACTTTGACCTAACAAATCAACATCGCCACGGTTGGCCGACGTTCAAGTAGAAACCGGTCCGACCGCTTCAGTGAGCGGGTCGGATCGCTTCTTGGCGGCCGGACCGCTCCTCAGTGAGCGGCTCGGACCGCCTTGGGACTTAGCCGAAATTCATACTCCCAAATTCAAACCTTCGGAAATTAAAACGAATAGAACTTCTTCGAGACTCCAAAAATTATGAGACCAAGTGCATAGGGATCCCCTCACTTGCCTACAACACCTATTTTTGGCCCACTGTTTTGAACACTTTTAGGTCACCACCGTCCGATCGCCCACATGGCCGGTCCGACCGATTTGGGACCGGCGGATCATTGCGTGCAAGGACCGGTCGGACCGCCCGCCCGTAATACCTGTAGCTTTGTCGAAAACACGTGAAACTACAAACCGTAAACGCCATTGCCAATTGTCACATCATCCTAAGATCTGGGACATATTCCCATGAAATCCACAAAACCTTCTATGATATCCTACAATCACAGATGGTTTTCACCAAAAACTGTCTGTGCTATTTGGGATATCACATACGGATTTGTGTGGAAACCGTCTGTAAAGGTCCACTATCATAGACGATTTATACCAAAAACCGTTTGTGATAGTAGGCCTTCCCAAATAGTTTTTATAGTGGCCGTATGTGATATTCGACATATCACAGAAGGTTGTTGGTGGTAGCCGTCTGTGATCGGATATATATCATAGACGGGTGTGAGTAGTAGCCGTCTGTGATTGTATACATATCACAAATGATTATTAGTAGTAGCCATCTGTGAGTATCATTCACAGACGGTTTATTTCACAAAATCGTTTGTGATAATTCGTTCTATACCTAAATATATTTTGACTTTTTGGCTAATATCAGGTAATGCTAGCCATGCCCTCTGAAAACAAGTAAGTAGAAAACAGTTATATCACATTTGATTTGATATAGAACAACTCAAAGTGATTTACAAACTCAATATCAATTACAAAGTCACTTTAATGATCTAATTACTAAGTGATTTGATTATATCTCAAAGAGAATTACAATAAATCAGAGTCACCGGGGTGAAACTCTCCACTCTCGTTAATGATCTCCCCGGTTATGAAGGTGGTGAGCCGTCCTCAAACTTCCACGAGTAAGTCCAGATCGAAGCGACTTTCTGGTATTTTCATGCCCTATCGCTAGCAAGAGTAAAGTAGTAAGCATATATATGTAAATTAATAATTACGAAACAATTATTAAGAGATAGACCTCTGGATCCTTCAGCTTAGCATTTGTGATTTCCAGCATATGATGACAAACATAGAATGTACATATATTGCCTTGACATAGTTGCTAGTGGCTATAACATCCCAATTTTCTGAGCTTTAAAAAATCCTTTGAATAGTTACTAGTTGGAAAAATGCACCATTTGAATTTTTATTAAATTTATTTAAAGCTTAATATGGACTTTTACAATCAAAACAATTTAATGTGATTAATCCCAACATCAACAATTGTCAAAACTATTTTATTTGGATTCTATGTGCTTGGATATATTTTCTAGAATTTTATAGAATTTTTCTGAGTTTATTTGCTATTTTCTAATTGCTATTTGAATTTTTTGAATTTTCTAACATAGAAAACCTATTAAAAAGTCCTCCGGAACAGTGTCGGGCCGAAATCCAACACTATTCCCACATGGCCCAGCACTGTGCGGCCCGACTCGCCCGCGCGCACCGCCTCTCACTGACAGGTGGTCCCCACCTGTCGGTCTCTCTCTCTCCTGCGTCGTGCACTCCCGCCCGCATCTGCCGACACGTGGCTCCGAGCGCTGATCAAATGCCTTCCCGTGCCGTTGCCAAGTGGGTCCCGCCGAGTCGTCGTCCTCCTCGCGTCGCCTTCCTCCTCGCACGCGCCTGCTCTCGCCGCTATTGCTAGAGCTCGAGCTCAAAACGACAACACGTTTTTCCAATAGAATCATCTCGGATTTCTGCACCAATCTTTTGCCCTTATCTCCCCGCACCCGTTTCGGTTGAAATCAAGTCCCGAATCGGCCTCTATCTCCCTAGAATCTTAGATTTTGTTTTCGTACCCAAATCGGACTCAATTTGGGATCTTCCAAATCCGGCACGCCCGAGCCCTATAAATAGCCACCACCCTTGTCACCCCAAGAGTCCTAGCACCGCCGCAATCCGAATATTAGTGTTTTCGACCGAGCTTCTTCTCCAACAAATTGCACGGACGTCGTTACCGCCTTTCCTTCGCCGACTGCGCCATTGTGTTCTGCATCGCTCGGGCTCCCCCGTGCATCCTTCCTCATTGCCGGAGTGTCACCGGAGCCTCCGTCCGACAAAAGCTGAAGGTCCTCCGCAGCTTCGAGCTCGCTGTCGGCCGCTGCTGTGGTTCCCGAGAGTCGGTAAGGGTGTCACCAGATGCACAATAACCCCAGCTCACTACTGCAAAACAAGTAATACTAGACTCTGCATCACAGACGGTTCGTCTGTGTTATAGTTATCACAGACGGTTCCGATACAAAATTATCACAAACGGATTGTAAATAGAACCATCTGTGATAATTCACAGACAGTTCTTAAGAAGAACTGTATGTGATAATCTAAGTCATCACAGACGGTACTTATTAGGAACCGTCTGTGATAAGAACCGTCTGTGATACTAAGAACCGTCTGTGATAAGTATCTCACCACAGACAGTTTGTATTATGAACCGTCTGTAATGAGATGCTTATCACAGACGGTTCATGATACAAATCATCTGTGATATGTCATCACAGATGGTTTTTGTATGAAACTGTGTGATTCGCAGCGCGCGGGTTTGAAAAATTTTGAATGCGTGCGCGGGAGGCAAAATATTTTGGCGCTATCCTTATAAATAATAGCCGAGTCGAGGCGGGATGTGCTGGAGAGGGTGTCGAACCTACGGGACGCCGATGTGCTGCTGGACTTCGTCTCCGTTGACGTGCTTCGGTCCAAGTTCGCCGCCGCAGTCTCCACGACAAGGACCTCGTCCTCCTCAGCTTTGAGCAAACAATCTTCTTCTTCCTCGATGACTCGATCGATCATGGTAGCTAACCTATAGGTGTATGTACGTAAATGGTAAATAGGTGCAGTGGCTCACATCCGCAATGGCTTCGCCGCCATCGCCTCCGACGACGTGCTCTACAACGACACCTCCACTGTCGACGTCGTTGACTCCTACTCGGGCCTCCTCAGCACCCTTTTTGCCGACGCCATGGTCAAAATGGGTAGCATCAGGGTACTCACGAGCCGCAAGGGGGAGGTCAGGAAGGTTTTTGTATAGGAGTGATGCCTTTTTATGTATTTTCAAGAGTATCTGAAGATGGAAAGCTCACATAAAATGTGATGGTACCAACTATGAAACATTCAAAATCTGATTTTTTTTTTTTGCAATAGAAAAAACTATCACACACGGTTCTTGTTCAGAAGGTTCTATGATACATTTTTTCACAGACGGTTTGAAAATCGTATGTTATCACATACACATAAATTCAGACAGTTCAAAAAATCGTCTGTGATGATAGTTTAGAACCGTCTGTGCAGAGGTTTTGTGTAGTAGTGGCTACACACTGGTACCCCTCGCCGGCGACGAGACGCCGCGTTCGCTGGAACCCTTGGTTCCCGAGCGCCACCGCCGTCGGGCTAATGTGGACGTCCACATGTGCCGCCACATCTCCCTCCGTGCTGACGTGTCACCCACGTGGCTGCTTTGTCAGCACATGCGTGACCGGTCCACCGCTTCCAGATTCCATCTGTTCGATAGACTCAGTCAACCATGAGCCGTCTCACTGACATGTGGGTCCCACATGTCAAAATTTCTTTTATTTATTCTTTTTCTGGAAATTCGTCACTGACGTAAGCGCTTGCGCAATAATCCGATTTTTCTTTAGAGAAATAATTCAGAAGTTCTAATTAAATTCAAAAATAGGATTTTCTTTAGATTCAATCTTCCAAAGCCCATATCTTTTGCATCCGAACTCCGATTGAGCCCATCCAAATTTCTAAATTCATATAAATTTGAGATCTATTTATTTATAATTTTTATTTAATTTTTTGGAGTTGGTTTTGCCTTTGTTATTTGTTTTTTTTTATTTAGGAGTAGACGTTAATTCTTCGAGAACTTTTGAAGAAGAATGAATGCCTCAAGATCAAGATCAGTACCTAGACCTATTCCAAGGCAAGTTATACCTTTGATCATATTGAACCCAGTTTTTAAAATACTTTGTTTCAACGTATTGCATTCTATTTCAAGTATTTATTTAAATGCTTTTGGGTTTAGTTATTAATCCAAATTGTTATATCTACCTTGTCTATTTTTATGTCGTATTCTTTTGTCACCCTAGGTTGGTTCATTATTAGTTGGTATTATCGTAGCACCAACGAGGGTTTGTTAGATACGAGTAGATTGCTTAGACATGCTACGAGTCATCATTTCATGTGAGGTGCAAATGTAAACTTGACTATGTGATTATGGAACTGTGTGATGAAACTGTGTGTGTTGTGTGCTATTACTCGTTGATGGCATATGTTGCACTTAACCAACAAGGTGGGAAAAGATTTATACTGGGGCAAGTGGTGGATATTATGTGATATGGTGGAGCTGTGTGCTGGGAATGATAACATGTGACTTAGTTAGAAATTGGAAGTCTTGCCATGGTCAATTAAGGACTTAACTTTGTGCGCCATTGAAACCGAGCCTTACTGTATAACCACATGCCTGGTATGGGACGGGTCTAACTTAGTAGGTTATGGAATCTTGCCATTGACAAATCAGGTTGTAGGTTAGCTGTGTGATGGGTGGAGTTGTGGACTTCAAGATAGGTCACATCGCGGGACGGTTCGCTGCATCCCTGTCCAACGGTGTGTATCGTACCAAATGTTGTGTGTATCGGTTGGACAATAGTAAAGCACATCGGGAGTGTTAATGTTTAAGATGAAGTTTCTAAAAGGTTTTGTTATGGTCAGTGCTAGCTACACTGATTGTATTTTGTGGGTAAAGTGTACAACCTCTACAGAGTGTTTAATCAATCTATTCGGATTGCCACGTCCGCGGTCATGGATATGCTCGGGAATTTCACACGAGGGGTAGATTTTCATAAAAATAATAGGAAGGGTCAGCTGTGTGATATAACTTGTGCAGCTAGGTGAATAACTTGTTTAGAGTGTGTGTCTTTGTGAAACCAAATGATAAATTAATATTGTTATTTTGTTTTGAATTATGCTTTCAATCTATTATTTGTATTCAATTGCAAATGTTGTATTTCTGCAAAAGAACCACAGAAGCCATTCTTTTGGAATAAGCCATCATATTTAAATTGCATTCTGTGGTATGACTTGCGAGTACGGTTGTGTACTCATACTTACTTTAAACAATCAACAGAAGTGGAGGAGCCTTCGCCTACATTTGAGGAGTTCTACGAAGGTGCTGATCGCTAGGGTCTTGATCCCAGTTAGTTGTCTGTGGTGAATTGATGGGATTCCGCTTGAGTTTACTTTTGTTCCACTGCTATTTTATCTATTCTCAGCCCTGTGTGGCTTAATAAATGTAAATTTGACCATAAAGTCAAAACCATTATTTGCTATTCAAATTAGTCGTTTGTTCTATTAATCGTCTTGTGTGGATCGATATTCATCTATGTTGATACTGTGTGCACTAGCGTGATCATGGACTAGTGCAGAATACACAGAGGGTCCAGAATTGCATTTTTTGGTCCCGACAATGGCACTGCAAAAATAGAAGTGTGATATAGCATATAGGTATAGTCAGTTCGAGAGGCCAGGTTACGAAGTGTGTGGAGGTACCAGAAATCGTGTCTTGTGTCACAGTTTGGCACCCGGTTCATTGTGTGTCCCTCCCTCGGCAACATAGGCGCTAAACGATCTGTGTGATTCCAAAAATTTATCCTCGGATATTTCAAACGAACGAAGACTACAATGGAGTTACGTATGGAGAAAATGAGCATACCTATCGAGTACTTTTTGCACAAGGGTGAAGTCGTGCTTGTTATTGACTAGAGAATCAAGGTATATTACCTTGTTCCACTTTGGTACAATGACTAGAAGGACCCAGTGCCACCTACTCATCTATGTCGCTTTAGTCAGTAAACCTAAGTTTGTGTTGCGAATAAAGAACAAATAAAATTTGTATAGCAAGTAGTGAAGCACTTACCCCTAGTTGTAGGGCACCAGTATGTAGTCTTTGTTGCTATGAGTATGCAATCCCTTCGTTATGTACATCTCGACGTAGTTTGCGTCTTCACGGATGCATTGCTCTGAGATCAAATGTGGGTTGAGGATAAGTAGATCTACAAGCACACACTTGCAAATCTACTGTATTTAATTCTTTCACCAAACTCTCCAGCGTCGGTCACCTCCTTCAAAGTAGCAGCACGCGCAGACGGTTTTGTCTGGAGTCACTATACACAAATCTGTCTGGAGTCGATCGGACGACCAAATATTTAATTGTGCATATCACACACCGCTCTTAAAAAGAAATGTATGTGATACATATCACAGATGGTTTTAAATAACCACCGTCTGTGATAATCGCAGGTCTCATAGACAGTTATTGTTAGGAACCATCTGTGATAAATATCACAAACGGTTCTTAACAATAATTGTCTGTGAAACTGTATACGTATCATAGACTGTTCTTAACAAGAAACTTTCTGTGATATGCGCCTTTAAATATCTGGTCATTCACTCGGATCTAAATCTATATATAGTGAGAAATGTCTCTAATATATATACAGCTGCTTTGAAGGAGGTTGCGGTCAGCTCTAGGGCGCGTTTGGTGAAAGAAATACTGTATATTTTCAAGTGTGCTTGTAGATCTATTTGTTCTTGATGATCTAAGGTTAGTATTCCTTTGTCTCTCATGCGGCTGCTTTGAAGAAGACGGCGAGTACGCCTAAGAAAGCAACCAAGCCCATCACGAAGTATGATCTTTTTTTCGGTTGTCGTCCACCTAGTATGAGTTGATGAGACGGTAGCCACTACCTACTTCATCGATTCTGGCTCACTCTCCTGACAAGTTCACCAAGACCAGGACCAGTAACAAGATCTATTCCAAGAGAATGCTAATGAAGTAAGAGTGTGCCAAGCCGGAATACAATCACGGTATGACCAGCCCCTATAAGTTCAAGAAGCATGCATGGCTACCAGTAGAGTATGTCAGGTTCGATGAAGTAGGCCATGCCTGGGTGGATGACAACAGAAAAAAAAGATCATGCTTCGTGGTGGGCTTGGTTGCTTTATTAGACGTACTCGCTGTCTTCTTCAAAGCAGACGTGTTTATCAAAGACGGTTCTTGTTAATAACCATCTGTGATACACATCATAGACGATTCCAATTACAAACCGTATGTGATAAGTAAACATCACATACGGTTCCAATTACAAACCATCTGTGATAAGTTTTCACTATCACAGACGGTTATTATTGAGAACCGTCTGTGATAATGCACATAAGGTTATTGTTGAGAACCGTTTGTGATAATGCACAGACGGTTTTATTTAATAATTGTCTGTGACGTATGCGATTTTCACAGGCGGTTATGATTAAGAATCGTCTGTGAATTATCACAGGCGGTTGTATTTACAGACCATCTGTGATACTTAAGTATTATCATAGACGATTCCTTTGGAGCTGTCTGTGATGAGTACAACACAATGATGAAGTGTTAAGGATAGCTTATTTTGTATTAGTAACTTCAAACTTTTTCAAATATGACCAAACTAAATATGCTAGAATTCATTGGCGGTTTGGGTAGCTTTGGTGAAGCAGTTTCCTTTCTAGTTTTGAGGACATGCTAGGTAAACTACTAATACAATTTATTTGAACACCTGCTTTTTTTTTTTGTTGAGGCATAATATTATTTCTCCTGTCCTTATGGTCTCTAGCACATTAAATAAGGCAGAAGGAGAATGATACACATATATATTTTATATCCCAAACAATGTCCAGTACTCTTCTATATATATATATATATATATATATCGGTTGACATTTACTTAAAAACGAGTGAGATGGCTGAAATGTCATATAGTACTCGGAAACAAAGTAAGTAGTACATTGCGATTTGATAACTTGTCCAATTAGATGTTGTGACTGTTTCAACGACGGACCTATACATACGCACCTATCGAGGTATATCTGTAAAGCACCGAATCTTCCCACCTGAAGGTTACTGAACAAAATAATAGGGGCCTAAATAAATGCCACGGACTATCTCTTAGATAACAAAGGGCCTCATAATTTGAATTACCTCTTGAGCCCCCAATTTGATTGTAATTAACTCTCTAGCTTTTGCCAACTGGTGGCTAGCTAGTGAGCTGTTATAGCACCCGTGTCATGTGGCTAATGGTGGTCTCTAAATATTCCACACACCCAGGTCGAATTCAGGCGAAGAACATTAAGGCAAGCTACCCAAGCGATTATACCTTATGTGGATCGTGGGAGTTCTACCGAACTCCAATAAAAATTACATATATGGTTCCTACGGAAACGTTGGAGGGCAACAAACAAATTAAGAGTCTTGTGTGGAACGTAGGAAAGAAGAAAAAAACGTGCATAGGAACATGAAAATTAAATTTACAAGAATAGGACGTCATGCATGATTCCAAAATGCACGGACGAGCTCCGTTCTTTTTTAAATGACATTTTAGAATTCGTGTTGTAAAGTTTGACCACTAATATGTTTAAAAGTATTTAGATCGGCTAAATGAAAATTATATCATTAAATAAAAAAAATATTACATAAAGTAATTTATAGTCAAAGTCGTACATCGTAAACCTCCATACAGTATCCAGGTCTTATCCAGTAAACATTAAGATTGCAACAAATTAAACTTTGTTCTACCCAGGGGCGGATCTACAGCGCTTGACCCGGGTGCACAGGACGCCGGGTCAAAAAATTATTTTCCTTTAGATATAGTAATGTATATACAATATGGACACCCTTAACTTAAGATAAGAGGACAATCCAAACCAAAAAAATTAAACATGTTTGATATATATGGGAACTGAGAACCCTTGATCAGATCCGCCACTGGTTCTACCTCTGCATTAAGATGGAGGGAAAGGACACAGACAGCTCCCCAACACCTTGGGGCTTGTCTGGGTGTAATTAAGCGCGTAATAGCCCGATGTACGTTGCTGCATAGCCTAGCGTACGCTGAAAGGCGGTATAAATGCGAAAGCTACTGACCGTACGTACGTTGCTGCTTCACTGTATACCACAGTGTCGCGTTACGTACGTGCTGCTCACGGGGTCGGGGTAGACCGGGAGCTAGCTAGGACCACTTGGAACTGTTTCACTGCTCCGTACAGTGTACACACATTTCTGTGCAACGGAACGGGGAATGTGGCCGTTGGTACGTACCTGGCTCGACGGTTACGTAGTAAATAGATAAGCCTTTGAATTGACCAGATGGGTTAAATTATCCATCCTATCTTACTTAGGACACAGGCTAAGCATATACGTACGCTGGGTCATTTAATTTGCAGTCGAGTTTCTTTTTGGGGTCAGATGGAAGATGGTGGTGTCACCGGGACCCCCAACCTTTACGCTCTGGATCAGCCCCAACTTAGGACCAGTTTACCACCGTCGTCGCGCTGTGATGTAAAAGCAAATCACTAGTGGCCATATAGTAAAACATTTCTGTTTACACCTTACGAAAAAGACCCGAACATCTGGGCCAAAATGGCACATGGGGGTGGATTGGAGTGCCCTCACACGTGGTGGATGCGAATGGAGCCCGGCCGGTAGATGACATGGGCCGGAAGTGTTGGGGATGGGCTGCTAGCTAGCGTCTCGTTGGGCAAAAATCAAACGGCGGCCGCGGCCGCGGCCGCAGCACCGCTCGGAACGGAGTCGGCGTGCGGTGCCGACGCCCACGGACCGCGACGCGTACGCGGTAGCACGCGCGCAGCCGATCTGGGCCAAAGCCAGGACGGTCCCGCCTCGCCGGTGGAAGCAGTGCCGAACCGCGGCTCGCTCTGGGCTCTAACGGAAGCGGCGAAATCGCCCCCACCCCCCATCAGCCGGCCGCCCACGACGCCTGGAGATTCCGTGCTGGACCGCTAGAGCGAGGTGCGGCCACCGTCGCAGCCTCGCAGGAACATGCCGGCGTTTTCAGGACGCCTACTCTACTCGTTGTGCTTTTACAATTAAAAGTACTGTAAAAAAAAAAGACGCATGTTTTCCACTTGCACGAAGCTGAACCTGACGAGGCGGGGGTTCTGTCATTTCTCTTAACTCTGTTTTTTTTCTAAGGTTTTGCTAACCAAACATATGAACTAGATCCGAATTTGTTGTGATTTTTTTAAAACATAATAGGTTCATCGTATTACTGTATTTTGTTGGTATATGATTTTATTTTGTCTTGTTTTTTTCATTATATCTCAAAGTATATGTTAGATTTTGAATCTTGTGATGAAAATATGAGAAATTAAGACTTTTGAGAATAATTATAATGATCAAGAACAAAAAATACACAAATAATTTATTATAATTTATGTATAAAGAAGTAGTAAAAGAACTCAAATGTGACTGCTTTGGGTTGAGAAAATAGTAGAATTTATTATAAACGGATTTTTTTTTTTGGAAATAGCATAATCCTATTCTCCCCTGTAAACATAGCGGCTAGCCTGTTATCACGCCATGATGCATCATCCTCTACAACCTTGAATTATCGTGGTCCTCTGCATTTCACCCCTGGCTCCACTTTACAGGTAAGGCTTTCGTCCATACGGGGCTGGACGACAGGGACTAAAGGGGGAAAAAAAACCCGAGATGCTATGCACCACGCTTTCACGTGCCTGCCGTCTGCAAATGAATGACGACGGGTCATTGTCCCCTACAAAACCTTTGGAATATGAGTGCCCACACACCATTTCGTGTCATCAGCTCATGAGGAGGTTGACGATGGTGCCAGCTAGCCACCGGTTTCAGGATTGGGAAAAAATTTTAAATAATATATTTTTTAAAATAAATTTACATAAATAGATACTCATTTAATAAAATTACAAAAATATGTTTCTGTCGGAGAGATCCCTGTCGTCAAATGAATTGGTGAAAATTTGATAGGAAAGCTTATGTCGCTAATCATTTATTGACATAGTCATGTCGCCAAATGAATTGGCGAAAGAAGCCCATTTTCATGATTTCATTAAATGGATATTTATTTATGTAATTATATGAAAATATATTATTTTCTATTAAAATAATAGGCTTAGGGTTCCGAAATACCAAACCTTGGATTTTAGTATCACCAACGATTTAGATCCAAGACAACGTAGATTTTTTTTGATGTACTCACCGGTTTTCGTAGCAAAATTGCAAATGTAGCCGCAGTTGTTTCGTATTTGCATAAATGACCCTATACCGCACGGTGACTATGCAGGGAGAGGGCTTGGCACTGACACGTGGAGAAACCGCAAGACAACCATGCAGTGGAGGGCAATGCCGCACAGTGGTCGTGCGGCGGAGGGAAATGCCGCACGGTGATCGTGCGGTGGCCACCTTTTTTCTCTCCTCCTTGATAATGTTGTCGGTCAGAATTTTTAAATATAGCACCTAAGCTTAAAAAATTATGAACTGTTTGGTTGAGCCTCCAGACACACTGTAATCTCTTGTGTAAGTTTTCCAAAAAAAATTTGAGCTCTGAATTTTTCTGGCAAATTCGTTTAAGTATATTATTTGCAGGAATTTCTAAATATAGAAAATGAGCTCTAGAAATTATAAATTTTATTTTGAAGGCTCCTTACATATTGGAATTGATTGTGTGATGTTTTCTATAATTTTATATGTGTTTTGAAATTATCTAAAAAATGAAGGGTTTACGTCTCGAAAATTTGGAATTTAGGTTTCATCAATTTTCACACAAAGTATTCCTAATAGAATAGACTTAATCATATCTAATATAATTAGCTAGCTTGAACTCCACATGGCGCAGGGTCTTCCTCGACGTACTCCTCAACGTCCACCCTGACGATACACTCCTCGAGGTCCTCTGGATCATCACTAAGCCACCAACGTCCGTACACTGAAGAGTCTAAAGAATTCTCTCCTCTAGCATGCAAGCAGACCGCAGATCTCCTGAACTGAAGGACTAGGAGTCTCCGGGCGACACACCTTCTTGCGTGCGACCATCATGTGGGGTACGTCTCTAAGGCGTCTAGCTGGCTGTGGGCATGTAGTCGCTCCACAAGAAGGTAAATCATCTTGAGGTGATGGAGGTTGATGCTGAGTTGTCTTTAGTTGGGCAAGCTCTCTCTCTCTCTCTCTCTCTCTCTCTCTCTGCAGCATCTAGTCTCTCGTACACTCGCTCCATCTCATTGGCCATGAACACATAGGCCTCGTCCTACGCCTTGATCAAGGACGCCATGTGGGTAATGGTTGTGTCCTGCTCCTCCTCAGTGGATCTATACCTGCTAAAGACCTCCCCCTTCTTGCGGTAGGGAAAGTAGTGGAAGGCGGTATGTCGCAGTGCACTGCGGTAGTGGAACCCTAAACGGTTGTTGGCTTCCCTAACAGCATACTGCATCTCGAGCTTGTCTGTCTCCCTCTCTACCGTGAAGAGGTAGGGTCTGTCCCCTCGTGGATGGTTCTTTGAGTAGATGGTGACCTGCGCCACATTTCCTTAGCGTACTTGTTGATGGTGAAGCCATGATACTCAGGTCGGTGGATGTAGCCCAAGCCTTGAAGTATGCATCACAACTATGCACATAAACCTGTGGGGATAAGGGTAGGCTACGATAGCAATAATTCAAAATTTCTACCACGTAAACCAGAAAACCAAACAAGTAGATGATCACATATCGTTACCACCAGACGCGTAGTGCAGCGGAAGAACAGTTGGAGTAGACCGATCCAACGAAGAGCGTGTCGGTGAAGTGGTCGTAGCCGATCGTCCACACCAGCAACCTTTGCAGTTCCTCGTGAAGATCGCGGATCGTCCTTAAGCGCAACAGCAACAGCAGTAGTGCCTCTACGGTATCCACACGTCCAGGGAAGGAACAACCGAACGCTGGTGTGCCAGCACCAAGTCGCATGGCGAGGCTCTCAGGAAGATGGCGGCTAGGGTTTCTATGGAGCAACTCACGTCAACTCGTATATCGTCTCTCTCCTAATAGTCTCAAGCATCTCTTTATAAAGTGTCCATGACGGATCCTATCCGAACATGTTTTGTTCTAACCCGTTAAGTGTGTGACTCGTTAGGTTTAGGTGTAGTCGGTTGTGACTTGGAAACCCTTTCCAACCACGAGTCGTTAGTGGTTCCTGGCAGGACAAAACGATTCCTAAACACACACAAATTATATCGGTCGAACCTTTAATGCAATATGATCTACGACCAGGTCCTCATCACTTACGACCAGTTCGTAACTCCTTACGACCAGGTTTCGACCACTCTGTGATTACGTTCGACCAGTCTACGACTAACTCGTATCTCCATACGACTAGTGTAAGATCGAGGAGGCCGACTAGAGGGGGGGTGAATAGGCGGTTTTAAAATTCACTTGGCTAAAACCACTCTCTAATGCAGAAGCTAATAACAATTTGGTTTTACACAATTAAAACCTAAATCAACTAGGCTTGACTAAGTGCACCAACAATATAAGACAATAGAAAGCTAGCAATCATGCAAAGATATATGAGCAATTTAATACAAGGAATGTAAATTGCACAAAGTAAACCAAACCACAATAGATACAATGATGTTTTACCATGGTGTTCGGAGACTTGCCGGACTCCCCTAGTCCACGTTGAGGTAAGTCCAAACGAATTGGACCGGCTCCACGAATTAAGCCAATACCTCGATCCACTCGGGTTGCTCTTCCTCCACTCCAGAGATGGTGAGCACCAAACCACTCACAACCACGCCAGACCTTCTCACAAGCTTCTTGAGAAAATCACCAGACACAACGCCTCCACGCCGTCTAGGTGTCGGAAAACACCAAGAGTAACAAGCCAAGCCCCTTGCTTGACTTTCACCACGTGCAACGAATGCACAAGCTCAAGTGGATACGAAATCCATCTCTAGATGCAACACATGCAACTAGAGACCTCTCTCCTTGCTCACAAGGTGCAACACATGCACAATTGAGAGGAGAAGCTCACACTAGCTCAAGTGAGTTAAATGGGATGCCAAAAAATATCTCTCAACCGGCCAAGGTGGGTATTTATAGCCCACACACAAAAACTAGCCGTTGCGAGCAGAAATCCCCAAAAATCAGGATTTGCGGTAGTTCCACCGTACAAACTCTGGAACTACCGTTTTCTCTGCTCATAGGTCAGACAGTGCATAACGGCTCAAAAACTAGCCGTTAAAATTTTTGATGCGGAAGTTCCGCTGTACAAATGGCGGAACTACCGTTCTGCGGTAGTTCCTCTGTTCTCGGGCAGTAGTTCCGCAGCCCAATTTCAGCACAGACGACACTCGGTAAAAAGGTCATAACTTTTGACTCCGATGTCAGAATTGAGTGATCCTGGACTCTATGAAAAGTTTTTTCAGAGGGCTACACAACCCACCTATTTGATTGACCTCAAACACATTTGATCAAATCAAAAAGCACAACTCCAAAGAGCCACTATCATGATCTATGTCCAAAGAAATAGCAATAAGCAATCTTAGACCATGCCAAGGGAAAATGCATGAATCCTAACAATTTACAAAACTCATTTACAAACTTAGATCATGCCACAAGGTGTAGGTACATGGACTTCAACTATTTACAAAACACATTCGCAAAAGTATAGTCACATGCTACAAGGATTAAATGCATGAGGCTCAACTATTTGCAAAACACATTTGCAAATAATAGCATCATACCATGTAGAGCTAGAGCAAGCAAGATTGAGCTATCAACACATGATGAGACTCAAGCTACTAGACAAGACCCCTCTTAATAGTACGGCAACCTATACTAGCAATCCGGTCTTCCAACCAAACACCAAGACCGGTAAAAGACTAGGAACACATCCTTAGCCCTAGCTAGTCATACCTTTGCCGTGAGCATCTTCTTGAAGCTTGATGACGCACATCTTCACTTTAAGTCCGGGTCATCGTCTTGACATGCATCAACCCATGATGCATCCTTTACTTGACCTCCATCAACACATGATGGGTCTTCTCTTGACTTGACGATCAACTCATAGTTATCTCCTTCGAGATCTTGTTATGCATCAACACATGATACATCATCTTCTTGAACCTTGACTTGATGACGATCAACACATGATGCCATCCAAAGTCTTCATTACCCTGGAACATAACCTATTCATCCAACTCATGGAAAATGTTAGTCCCACAATGATTAACAATAATTATCAAGATATACATGTAACAAATACTTGTAAACAAGCTATTGTAGAAATGTGCGGTACTACCGCCAACTATCATGCAGAAGTTCCGATGATCGGTAGTTCCGCACACTACTTGCGGTACTACCGCTCTTCGATGAAGCCCGAAAGGTACCTCTCTGGAAAAAACATACCGCGCAAAAATTCGAACTTCCGCGGTGCGGTAGTTCCGCTCCCATCATGGCGGTACTACCGCACTTCTGAAAAATCGGCTAAGTCCAGAAAAGGGTACTCTCTGGAAAAAACGATCCGCGAATTTTTTGGAAGTTCCTCCCAGCGGTAGTTCCGCAGTTATAACGCTGGAACTACCGATTGTGCACTGAAAATTTGATTTGACTTTAATACCAGAATGTAACACAATCATGAGTATATATGAACTACACAAGTTTTATATACTCAAAGGATTTGTTTCAAAGTAAAGATCCTTAGTATACGTGGATAATGGAATATGGATCAATACTTATGAAACCACAAAATAAAGAGTAAACTCCCCCTAAATGTGTGCATATACAAATGTGTAATAAGAATCATATGCACATATTCAAGTTAAACTTATGGTTGACTTCAACCTATATTTTGGATCCGAGGAATGCAACAATATATAAGATTAAGATGTCGATTGCATACCTCGCTGAATTTTACCTTTATATCCAAATGAGACTACACAAAATAATACTAAACAAGAGAGTTAGTCTCATATTTAGATTTTTTATTAATCACCAAAACATTCTATTAACTCATAATGGCGGGTCTAGATTCTTAAACTAGTCCGTAACTGATCGAACTAAGCGATCTACTCATGCATTCTTCCTTTGCCTCACGATATCTGGTTGAACTCCAGGTAAGATATTATGTCATCCATCGACTGTTCAATACTTTCTCGATCGAGTGTCGGATAACCTTATGTGGTCAAACTCTTCGAAAACCAGTGGCATGGCCATGCACTTTCTTTATTCAATCACTTCAAGGGGCCCATAGATATCTCTCCTGTTATGTTAGGAAGAGTAAATCCCATATTCGACCAATCACATCTCTCCGTATGTTTCATAGCATACCCGAAAGTTACCTTTATAACTACATAGTTACGAGTAGCGTTTGGCAACCCCTTAGAGTGCTATTACGCATGTAAGGAACTATGCTGATATCAGGTCTAAGGATTATACATCATCATTGCTTGAGACCAACTAACGACACATAGAATCATAACAATCTCAATAATATCTCAAGGTGGGTATATCCAACACAATATTCTCTAACATGTGTTCACATTATCGATTCGATATAGCTATATCCATGACCGGTAAAACATGGTCATCAATCCATACATGTGCTGGTCGTAGAGTCACTACTGTTCCGACCAGTGACATCTGACCTGAGATACATTTAGAACAACCTCATGTAAGTTTAAAGAGCTTCGCCAACAAGTCACATACTCGTTGATCTATATAACTGATGATTCATTAAAAACATAATAATATTTATTCAATAACTCATAAATATAGATATGATACAATCATCTCTATGATTGCCTCTAGGGCATATCACCAACAAAACCTCCATCCTTCTCAGCACAACTGTTCATGAAACACATATACAAAAATTTTGAACTAAATAGAAGATCAGTATCCAATTTAAATAATAAAGGTAAAGACAAGAAAAATATACTAAGACAGAAAATAAAGTTGCAAAGAAACTTAATAGTTCATGAATTAATTTATGGAAGATAATAATCCTTAAGGGCCGTACCAGTAAGTCTTAACATCTAATCATTTCACACTCAGTTAATTATGATTAAGGTAACTAATTAACTACGAGTCATTATATGCTATCAAATTTATTATGGTAATGTAAATTCAAGCACTACTTAACTAACCGACACAAGAAAACAGAGAACAAGGAGTGTCGACATTTCAAATGGAGTTGCAATGTCACTTTTCATACATAAAATTGACGACATTACAGGTGTTACATGATACATGCACGGGTTTATTGTAATCAGAATGTAGGATGAGGGGGGTATTATCACATGTACCCTGATCAAATAGGATACTCTTTGTTAATTTATCAGTTTAATACTAATGATATTCTTTAATACTATATTATACCACATACTAGATAACTTTACACATAAACCAAATGAGGGAAATGTGTGGCATGCAGATCATATAACAATGCACCGTAGCCTCCGACTAGTGTGTGTTTCGAATGTTATGGTTTGTTGTTATATGATCTGCATACCACGCATTTCCCTTAGTTGGTTAATATACAAGCCTATCTAGCATGTGGTACAGTATAGTGCTAAAGAATATTATCCATATTTAACTGATAAATTAACAAAAAGTTCCTATTTAACAATGTTATTCTTGAGGGTAGTCGGATTTATCATCTATGAAATGATGTTTGCAACTAGTCTCCGCGGCGCCAAAACCACTGCCCCTTGTACCTCCCCGTGAGGAAAGTGTCATCCATCATGAGCACAGGACGATAGAACTTGAAGCCCCCGATGGTCTGGGCGAAAGCCTAGAACACCCGGTCCAAAATGAAGCAGTTGGGCCATTCCTCAGCATCTTCACTCTCAAGCTTGTTTATGTACGTACCGGGGTTTGATTCGGTGATCTAGTATGGCAATCTCGGCACAAGGTTGTAAGCCTCTTCGTATGTCCCGTACATGGACTTGATGACCTTCTACTTGGCTTTTGGGACCTTGTTGTAGTTGACCAGATAACCAACCTGATTGACAACTTCCGACATCAGCATCTTGGGGAAGACAGACACATCCACCGCATCTAAGTGGCTGATGAGGTTTGCCACATATGCAGAAGTTACATTCTGATGCTACCGCAGGGGCTCGCTGAACTTGTAACTGTGGTCGGTTGGCGCCTTGACCGCGAAGACCGAGCCAAAGATATTTGCTCGGTGAGCGCTGACCTTGCCAGGGCAGCCTTCCACTACGTACTTCACTGCGTAATGTCCTGGGTTGGATCGATGCACTCGGTACACACGGCTGATGGACAAGGTGTATCGTGCTATAGCTTGTTGCACGACCACCTTGCTAGGGAAACATTGTCCAGCTAAAAGGGTGTCGGCATCAAACCACCATAGGGAGCCTTCTTCTTGCGGCAGTACGAGCAAACGTACCGCGCCATCATCAAGTCTCGATGACACACAAGGCACCTCCGATGACAAAATTCCCCCCGTTGGACCACCTGCCTGGTGTGCGTCCTCGTCGCTACCATCCGAGCCTGGGTTGGCATCCTCGTTGGACTCCAACCTAAAAGGTTGGTCTGTTAGATACGCGTAGCAGTCAATGCGGGTCGACCACCACAATTCGGCCCCTCATTTTGTACAAAATTATGCGTGAGTCTTCCTTTCGAGACAGCATATCTCGTGCTATCATATTCAAGCTCAGCCTATGATTGCTCGCTTATAGAGGCCCCGACATCATCAAGGTTTCCCGGCACTCTGCATACAAAATTCATGTACACCATCGGCCTCCCGTAAATGGCCGCCTCGGGATGGAAGCAATGTGCATGTACTGTCTCCCTACTACGCTTCCATGCACCTTGACTAGCTCCCGTGCAGCATTCATGTAGGTGATCACCTCGATCACAAGTTTCTTCGTCATTGCCTCCGTGACGAACTCCCTTCGGATGCAGCTTTGAAGCTCGTCAATATGCATTGCGTTGGGCCCCTCCGCCCGGACCACCTTGTATTGGCATCTCGACAGGTCCAACCCATCGGGTCCGGCCCGTATGAGACCATCGTCACAAAACACTACCAAGTCTTGCATGTTCAAAATTACCTAAAGCCACAACAACTTGGTTCGCGGTACGCGATATAGCAATCAATGACGACAATTTGCGTGCAAGTGATTGATTACATTCATGTAATTATATATGAATAATTATTTATTTACCAACAATTTTATTATTCCTCCGAAAATCAATTACGAGTGATTCATTACTACCATGCTTACCACTATTAAACCACAGGTTCATTACCACTTGATTCCTTATGACTGACTAATTTGCACTAAATTAGTATTTAGTTATGCCTAACTAATTGATAGTAAACTAATTATGACTCAATAATTAATACTAAATTAATTATGAGTAGTTAATTTCCACTACTTTAACATGTCAGACTGATAGCCACTAAACTAATTACGACTAATTAATTATCACTAAACTAATTATGAGTAGTTAATTTCCACTTACTTAATATGCCAGACTGATAGCCACTAAACTAATTGCGACTAATTAATTACCAGTAAACTAATTACAACTAATTAAGTATGACTATTTAATTTCAACCCATTTTGAACCACTAACTAGTTCTTACCGAAAATAAAAAAGCCTATGAGCATTATGACTGATTAAATACGACTACGTTAATAATGACAAAAACATCCAACAAATTACCTAGCCTTCAGGAGAAGCAATAAAAAAACTCGAGTGACGAGCGACGAGAAGCAATCAACCAATTATTCTCCAAAAAAAACTTAATTATGTTACTGACTGCTATATTGTACTCTGATGACTACTTTTATTTGGCCGGTCACTCGGTTCTTGTAATAACTTTTACTAGCTTAAGTAGAGTATTCTTTACTTTTAGCTGTGGTTGTATGGATGTAAATACCAAATGTTGTGAATATGTGTGCTAGCCACTGATCCAGGTACTAGCACAGTACACACATAGGGTCTTCGGGTATTCCACGCACGGGGGTCCAACGACGCTTGGTATCAGAGCTATACTGACTGTAGGACAAGCCCTAGATAGAATGATCAGTAGATTAGGACTTGGAATTAAAATTGTAACCTAATTTAACCATAGGAATGGTTCTGAAATTTTAGAAATATTTGCTAATCTTATCCCCCTTAGCATTCTCTTCTCATCTAATGTCTATTTTTAATCATCTTCCCTCAACTTGTTCAAAATAGTTCTAGAATTGAGAGAAAGGGGACTCTCTAAAAAGGAAAGTATTAAATTACTTTTAGGACTTTAAAACAGAGCCAAAATGATTTCAAAAAGTTTTTAAAACATCCCTCTCATAGTCCTTCGAAGAATTCTTCTCCGAACTACTAAGGATATTGCTCTAGGTCCCTCTTTTAACGAAATTTCAGAATATGATACTTGCTGAAATTTTTGTGATGTAATATTCTTTAAACCTATTTTACCTTCATTTGGAGTTTATTTGAGTGATTTTATAAAGGTCTAATTATGTGAAGACCAATGGGGTAGTATGACCAGAGTTTTGTCTATAGGAGTTGGTTAAATAACATAGAGAATGAATAAGAAAGATGTGCTGAAATTCTTTTCTTGTCTAGTATCACTTCTTATCCATGTCTCTTGCCACATAATTACTAACCTTCCTTAAAAATGTAGATGGCCAAAAACAATATCGACTGTACCGGTAAAAATAAAACATCCAATGTCAAAGTCGGTCTCAACACTAATGCCACTTCCAATGTCAGTGTCGAAGGCAACCAACAACTATCAGTACTGACACTTCAGAATCTGAATGAGTTTTTCGTCACCAAGACTCAACTAATGCAACAGATGAACAACAATAATGTTTCCTCGGCCACCGCTCCTACAACTCATGAACAGTGTTCCTACGATGAGTTACCAAGGATCAAGCCATCAGAAATATCTCATAATGATGACATGAGCCACTTTCTTCCTGAAAGTCATCATCTATGGAAGTATGTTATCTGTTGCAGATGTAGTAAACCAGGACACTTTGCCTACGGATACCCTCAAAAGGGAAAGCCAAAACAAGAGATTCATTGTGTTAACTGCAGTAGCATCAGACACAAATTCTCCAAGTGTTCCAAAAGGAAGATGGTAGATCAAGAGTAATATGTGGCAAGCAACTCCAAGGCTCATGAGATTCGACCCCAACCCAACCCAGCACAAGCCACAACTGCAATCATGACTCCAAGAGTACGATGCTATAGGTGTCGGATATGGGTCATCTTGCCAATCAATGCTCAAAAAGGCGCTTAACACCCACTTTAGACAGTATTCTAGATGTTATTCTAATCACGACCATAACACCAGCCGCAAGTGGTAACAATAATAGAAGGTACTTATCTCAATTGCAAAAATATAGAAGTTTAGGCCTGCCAATGCCTCAAGAAACAGCAGTGAACCATCTAGCTAGCTCTGGTACCCCCAATGCAAACATGAATCTCCCTCTTCGCCGCCAGAAAAATGCTCTCCAACCGCTAATTTCCAATGAATCAAGTTTCGGTTGGGAAGCATCCCACTCTTCTCCAAGCTCCTGAGCTTCTTCATGCTGATATTAGAGACGGGCCAGTTGGTGATTGAATCCGACATTGTTGGATTTTGGCGAGAAGGTGAAAGGAAGTTGAAGGAAGTTCTTGGTGAAAAGATGAAAGGACAAGGAAAACTAAGAGCGTAAAAACCCTAAGTCGACACGCTCAAAGGATTTTATAGGCTCATTCCATTAACTGCAACGGGGAGTTGCCCAAAGCCAAACGGGCAGAAACCTCTTTGGTTTCCCAGACAGTTTCTCAACTTTAAATTGAATACATACCACCTCGTCATTTACGCTATTTAATGAGGGTTGTCTCGATACAAATTTCATTTTGTCGGAAGGTTCACATTACAAATTCACTTAAAGTTCGGGGGCTAGCTAGCTGATGAGGATTAAATTCCTAAATATTAATTAAAAGCTACATAGTTTATGTGGTCGTGAACTTCGAAGCTAACGACCCCCGTGGTCGTTAGAATTCCATAGACTGATCTACGAATAGCCTGGTCGAAGGGGGCCATGTACCCATTACTCGACCAGATAACTGCTCGTGGAAGCTTTAAACTGGCACTTCGACCGGTTCCAAGTACATCCCTTTCGTGTGACGAATGGAACATGTGTCTCAATTGCTTCATACCACACAATGTTTCTGGCTCTAAGTCACTGACAATAACCACCATGTAGTTATTGTCTCCACTGATACCAACTGCTGATCAGTTAAAATTTCTCTAACTATCACTGTTACTCTGACCAGACGCGACACTTCTAAAGGGCGCCTCTTTTAGGAGTAACTGTCACCACTTCGTCAGTTATTTAAAGGAGAATACAAACATCACGAAGGCATCCAATCCCAATCGGAGCAATCAAGCATTCGATATCTGGCTCTGAATCCAGATAAGACCCTGCAATCTTAAGACAATTAGGGCAATAGCGAGCAATACACCAAGTGTAATTAGATCTAGTCCATTGCCCTGTCAAAGGCACCCCCTGTAACAACCAGTTCGTTGCAATAAAGAGTAGTCCCAATCTCTCCTGAGAACTCTTTGCCATTTTCCACTTTTTCTTTCCATAAGATCGACGACGCAATCATCGATAGTTATGTTCTCTGAGTTTTCAGCGACGAGCGTGAGAATGAGAAGCGAAGAGCAATTGAGATGAGTGATGCGGTTGCGAGAGTTGGTATTTATAACCGAGCGAAGGAGGGGCCGCTGCGTTGCCACCGGCAAATCCGAATGTGTTGTCTACGAATAGCGACAGGATTAAAGTGACCAGGTGTGAGGGCTGGCATTGGAATTAAGGGGAGGGGTCTGGCTAAGGAGTCGTGTCCAAACAACACGTGGAATCAGCGGGTGGTTTTTGGCTTCTCCAGAGAATCGGACCAGACCGGTTTCCACATTACAGGAGGGGGAGAGTTGGCGGAGGGAGGGTCGTGCGGAAGGGCAGGGCGCGTGGAGGCAAACAGGGGTGACGCCGCACAGCATCCCTACGGAATAAGGTACGTGTCGGTGTGTCCGTCATCTCCACGATGGCCGTGTGGCTTAGGATGCTATTTTTGTAAATACGTGTCTATGACCGTTATTTTTATAAATACATGTCACAACAGTGCTAGTACGGCAAAAAAAAACTCGACAACCTGTGATTGAAGCTACAAACACCACTAATGTATATGCCCAGGCAGCGAGAGACGCCCACCGCCAGTACCACTCCGTGTAATGTCGGACCCGAATTTTCAAATCATGAATCCTCTGTGAATACACTGTGTTATTCCCTGGATCAGTAGATAGCACTAACAGGCACATTGCGGAATCAATTCATAAAAAGCGTAAAACCATACCATTCATTAATTTAGCACGTCAGAGTTTACATAGACCGCTTCGGGCCAAGTTTTACAATAAGGGCCGAATATGCCAAATGATTACATTACAAAAGTAGCGTAAGCGACAACGGGAGCAACAGGGGTGAGAGCACATCTCTCCACAGGCAAGCGACTGGAAAAACCTGTGCGCGACAGTATAGGATGCACGCAAGTACCGACGGAGTCAGCTTGACTGAGGCAAGACTAGAACAGCTAAGGACTAAACTACGCTTCAATAACTCCTGAGCTTTCAGACTTCTGGTTCCTCGTAGTAGTCACAATCTCTAAGATTTCATGCTTCTAAGGGTTTTAGGAAAGAGCGAGGATGAGCACAACTTTCATACTCGCGAGCCAACACACAGGATGCAATATTATATATGCAAGGCTGAACAAGGATGGCTCAGATTCTTTTATTTGCTAAAGCAACATTTTCAATTATCATAATTACAAATTCCTATGACTTAGCATTTTAAACAAATTGCATTTTATTAAAAAGAGTAATTATGCAATATTTAATAACAGCAGAGGTTCCCTCCACCTTGATGCTTATTTTGACTGGTGTTACCCCCATACATTAACAACACTGGATGCGACGATCCAGAAAAATTCAATTTTGAGGCTAGGTGAGCCGACCTGGTTTTCATACCACCTACAAAGGTTTTTGAAATAGAACTATCTCTAGTAAAGTCCCCAAATCCGCCTTTGACCGTAGGCACGGCTGTTTAAACAGTTTAGACTCTGCAGAGGTTGTACACTTTGCCCACAAGAGATAATCGTCTTGATATGTACCCATATTTCCGTAGACATGTGAATCAAGGGGAGATCACCACAAGGCCTTTACAATGCATCTCTCAGTATTAGTTACACTCACTAAGGTTTCGTCTGCGAAGGGTTACGTCGGTATCGATCTGTTAACCCTTACTCAGACCCCCTCTTGCGCCATCGAAACAACTTACGTCGTGCACCCCGACTCCCTTTGCCACGAAGGCTTCCTGGCGTCGCGGGTCATCTACCTAATGCAACTCGTACTGGTAGATACAAATTATTTAGCAAGGTTGTACTTTACATACTTGTGGTTGTACTTGTTTTACACGGGAGGTCATGACAAAATTAAGTCCTTAGGGTAATCTGGGTTGTTCATTCCGCATATCAACCACATATTAACATTCCTTGGGCTACATTAGCACCCACCATAATATCATCCATCCTAACTTCCGCCCAGATGGTAAATTTAGGGTTTTGAGGAGCAAAAAGACATTAACTCAGTCAACCCAGTCATTTTCCCACAATGACTGACCAAAACCACTTTCATGTTTAAAAGATGATGATTAGAACATTTAATGTCCCGGTACTTAAGCAAGACTAGCATGTCCCTTAAGTACAACCTATACTAGTAATTACCATATAGTTGCTAGGGTGACAAGGAATAATGGGTTCAATTATCAATGGATGACATATTAATTAAGTAATTATCGAGGGGTATTTAACTACCTTTAGCTTTAACATACATTTGATTAAAGAATTAAAACATGCAATTTTTGATAATTTAAATAAATATAATTTGTATAAAATGTAGGCTCAAAATGATCAAAGTATTGACTCGCCTTGGTTAAAGACAAGAGGGTCTTGGTATTCTTGTTCTTGATCAAGTTGGAGATCTTCCACACCTTCGAATCCTAATCGGATGAATATACCGGAAAAGACACAACACACAAAGAGAGCAAATAAATATCAAAGCAATAATAAATGAACTCCAAATTAAACAAAACCAGTGCCATTAGTAAGATCTTGAATTTAGAAACTTTTAGGAACAAGTTTCATCATTTTTAGAGTTAGAACGGAGCTTCCGAAGTTTAAATTGAATTTAAATCGAGAAAAAGAAAATGATTCACAGCACAGTGCACTGGTCCACAGCATAGTACGCGGGCGGGTCTACAGGGCGTGCACCCGGTCCACGGGGGGGGGCAATGTGTATGGGCCCACTTGTCACAGGGAGGGAAGGGGAAGATAAAGAGAGAGGGGGGAGAGAATCGCAGGGGGGTGTGATGTCGTCGGTGACGGCGCGGGGAGGCCGGCGGGCTGGCGGAGCGAGGCATCCAGAGGCCGATGGATCCATTGGCCGGGGCGGAGGAGGGCCGAGATGACCTAGTGGCGGCGACCGGAGGTGGGAGGGAAGGAGGCTCGGCGGGGGGATGGAGGGGTGGAGGAGGCTTGGTGGCGAGGGAAGTCGGCGGCGGGTCGGTCCGGCCGGGGCTCACCGACGTGGCGGGCGATGGCAAGGTGGCGCAACGGAGGAAGCAGGTGGCGGCGCTTCGTCGGGTGGAGGAGGAAGAAGGTGGGGGCAAGGGAGAAGGAGGTGGTGACTCGGCGGATCTTATAGCCGGCGAGGGGGACGAGGCCGGCAGGCGCGGGGGGAGGAGAGGGGGCGGCGGCGCGCGAGGAGGAGGAAGGAAAAGGGGTCCGAGGGATGGCGTGTGGCGGGGTCGATGCAGTCGGCGGGGCGGATCGAGGCGAGCGCGCGGGCGCAAGGTGGGGCTACAGCAGAGAGAGGCGGCGTGGTAGTCGGTGCTGCGGATCGACAGGTGGTCGGAAGGGGGAGTAGGGAGGAGAAGGGGCCCGAGGGATGGCGTCTGCGCGGCCTGGCGCATGGTGCGGGCGGTGACCGAGGCGAGCCTTGCGCAAGGCGAGGGCTACTGCAGCAGAGGCGGCGCGTAGTCGGCCTTGATCACAGCAGCGTGGTCGCCGAAGGGGAGTAGGGAGGAGACGGGGGCGGAACTACCAGGCCGGAGGGGCGAAAGGACCGGGCTAGAGGGGGAATGGGCCCCAATCGAGGTGGGTTTTGGATTTTTTTAAAATTTTTTTTTGAATTTTTCTTTTGAAATTGCTTTGCAAACATTGAGGATGTTACATGTAAACTACCCATTACCGCATGACTCGTTTCCTCTGCGAGAAAGAAACCAACCAGATTCATCATTCAGCAGAGCCTAACGCACCGCAGTGACCAGTTTCCTCTCCCATGAGCCTATCAAATGTATAGGTGTGGGTATCGAGCATTACCTGTTTTTTCTGAAATTAATATAGTTTAATTTAGTATCATATTATTTATAATTTGAAAGTATTTATATAACCAAATTAATGAGCCAAGCGAACTAGAGCAAAATTTTGAACAGAATCAAAAAGCCCTACTAACGAATATCCCCCCTCCCCACACACACACACACACACACACACAAACCCCACCACCACGTAGAACAGCATCATGGAGCGCTAGAATCTTCTCACCGGAAGGCCTGACAAAACCAGCGCTCGTACCCACACTGTACACTCCCCTATGACGCACCACCATGCGCCGCCGTGGAGCCCATCGTCCTATCCTACCCTACGAAGCGATCAACAGTGCGGCGATGCACCGGTAAGATCACGCGGAGGAAAAGACCTGCACCACAGGCACAAAATCGCTCAAGACCACGAGTGTTCCGACCTTTTCCTTGCTGATCTGTAAAGCCAAGCTACGACGCTACGCTGCTGCCTTGCGAGCGACCACATGCATGTGAGCTGACGAAAAACGAAATGACAGCAAGCGTTTCTTCTACGAGCCCGGAATTAACGTTGTTGATCATCAATGGCGTGCACGGATGGTCCAATGCGACGGTAAATGCTGGCTACTCACTCAGTCACTCCCATGGCGGATGGTACAGGGTACAATGCGCGCGCGCGAGTTGTGTACCAGCCGCGCGGGTGAAACATTCGTGACAAGGGCATAAATTTCCGACCGGTTTTCCCGCCCGCCTCTATACACCCTGAAATTAATCCGGTGCCCATGCCGGTACGCCCACGCCCACGCCCACGCCGCGGCGAAAGGGCGAGACGGTCGCGCGGGATCACATTATCACGTCGGCGCGGGCAGGCGCGTCCTGGGCGCGGTGACCGCGCCCACCGCCGCGGCGGTGCCGGTGGTCGCCGCCGTACTTCATCCCGTCCGGGCCGAACAGGCGGGCGGCGCCGGGGAGACCGCCGGCGTTGCCGCACTCCGACAAGGCCACCGGGTACCGTCGGCGGTCGTGGCAGTAGGAGTAAGACATGTGGCCTCGCCGGAAGGCCGCCATCGCCGCGCGCTGCTCGGCGGACATGGCGACGGACTCGTACCAGGGCGCGTCGCACGCAGCAGTGTTGGAGTGGTCCATGGGATTGACGGGGCAGCCCTGGAGGACGAGGTCGCCGAACTCGGCGACGAACGGCGCGTACTTGTAGTTGACCTTGTACCGGCCGCCGAGGGTGGCCCAGGCGGAGCCGTCCCAGATGGTGGCATAGAGCGACATCGGCTTGGAGGGGAACGCCGCGCCCATGGCCTCCGTCCTCACCACCTCCCTGATCGGCGTCTCGTCCACGTAGAATCTGCCAACCACAACACACAACTCACAAATGTTACTACACTACAATACATACCATTTCACAATGCCAATCGCTTGATCATCTCAGGGCTGTCCATTGATTCATCATCCATGTGAACTCTTTTCTATTCTCTATGTCCAAAAAAAAATATCGTCATCGATTCTTTTGGTAAAGAATCCAGGCAATGCGCATTAAAACAGGCACAAAGATCTCGGAAAGGCCCCAAATTTGCCAGGGTCAGAGGGCGCTGACACAAGCAGCAGACAGCGAGCAAAAGAGGCAAAAAAGAATTGAGCTGATGCAAGAAAAGGGGGGAAAGAAAGAAACGTTTCCAGTTTCAGCTTAAGCACGCAATCCCCTCAATCCCTCACAAGCACTCAAAACATCTAAATTTCAAATCCACAGCAGGAAAATTGGACTGCAAATTTATGGTGCGCTTCTTCTTCCCCGAAGTAGGCCAAGCAGATTGACATGAGAAGAGCAATTGAACAGCAAAATTAAGGAATACAGAGAGGGAGTACGAGGTGTTAAGAAATGGTGGAGAGGTGGGTTGCTCACATGATGCGGTGTTGGGTCCAGAGGATGGAGTAGTGGTGGAAGTCATCGGTGGGGTCGAAGGGGAGGTCGTAGCGCTCCTCCCGGCCGGCGCTGGTGCTGCCGTTGCCGTACACGTTGGTCTGCACCCGCCACTCGCGCCCGCGCACGTTGCCCAGGAACTCGAAGTCCAGCTCGTCGTGGGTCTTCTCGTACACGTCGCCGTTCGACAGCTGCGTGCGCAGAGACACACCAAAAAAGGCATTTTTTGCGAGTAAAAAAAATCATTTTTTAAGCTTAGCAGCGATCTATTCTTCAAGGATTAGCCAGTTCTTGATTGGAGGAGATAGTTGACGTACGTAGAAGGCGACGACGACGCCGGCGGCGTAGTCGGCGGGGAGCTTGACGGCGGCGCTGAAGAACCCGTGGAGGAACTGGTCCTGGGAGGCGAAGCCGGCGCCTGCGTAGAGGGAGGCGGGGAAGGGGAGCAAGAGGAAGTGACGGTTTTGCCAAGAATTTCATAAAGTTAGTAAAACTTCACAAACACCTTCCCGTTGCATACAGGAGGGACCGATTCGTAATATAAAAAGTGCAATGCGCCCCCCGGATTACACGTAAATACACATAGAAGGGAAGGAGGGAGAGCTCAACAGCACTCACCGGTGGACTCGTCGAGGGAGAGGTGGACGCGCTTGCCGTCGCGGAGGAGGGCAAGGTTGCCGCTCCCGAAGATCTGGGTGTACCCCTCGTCGAAGGCCACGGGCTGCACGCCGTGGAGCGGCGGCGGCGGCCTGGCGTCGCCGCCGTGGCCAAGCAGAAGTAGAACGAAGAGGAGAGAGAGCAGCGGCAACGGAGGAGATGGTGAGCTGGAAGCCATATCAAAACCTCTCTCTCCTGAGCTCAGCACACCTCGCGGCCCTCTGCCCTGCCCAACGCTGGCGGTGATAGGAGCGGTTTTATTGTGATGGGGCGCGCTCTCTCTCTCTCTCTCTCTCTCTCTCCCTCTGAGCGCCTTTTCCTCGGGCTGCGAGCTGCCACTGTTTTGTTTTGGAATTTGAAAGACGAAATGACGTGTTTAGCCCTGGTATATCCGGGCCCAGCGTTTTGTGTCTTGGATTTTTGGGGGGGCCTGGCTGTGTATACAGTATACGTACGTACATTGACGTATGCAATCCAAGCTTTGTATTTTCATGTGTATTGGACTCTGCTTTCCTCTTTTAAGGTAGTCAGTTTATGGCTGTTCCTTGGATCACCTGTGCACTATGATGCTTCCGACCCGATGCTACGAGAGACGCCAACGTTTCCTTTGTTCCACCGTAACACTATCGTACTATAAATATCACACGTATAGCAGCGCTCTTCTCTGTTGCACATGTGGTGAGTAACAGCAATTTGCTGGTGTTACTGGGCAGGGAAAAGATCAATGCTGTCAACCCCCCTACTTGACAGTTGAGACCTCTCGGACTTTTCACATGGCCAACAATACTTGTGGACTTTTAGCTGATCACCTCAGTCTTATATGCCCAATAATCATATTGGAGTATTATCACTGACACCAATATTACTTATATCATATAGTCGATGATGATCGGAACAAAATATTCCTTACTGAACTTATACGAAAAATAATACGAGAACGCTATGAAAAACGTATGAAATGAATCTCTCTTTTTAGAGAGTACGTGGGTTACCCCTTTATAGTTGTTGAAAGAGTCATGTCACACCTTTTAGCAACTCTCGAAAGTTATTAGATACATCAATAACTGCTTTCACGTTAATCACGTGGGAAACTATCATGTCATGCGACCATTTCGCTGGTCGGAAACTGCCTAAAACCGCATAGCTGGTCGAACGATGTCCACAACTGGTTGACCCATGACTTCAACTGGCCATCAACCAGTTGGACCATAGTAAATGATACTAAACTTTCTTTAAGTGCCGGTTGTAGGTTTATAATCGTTATAGAGGTAGCCTCTGACATGTAAGTATACTTTGACATAGTCTTTGACTTTGACCGAAAAAATTAACCCGGTTCGGACCCATCTGCCGGTGACACGCCTGTCACCGATAGCTTTACATTTATCTTAACCATTTAACCTAAGGCAAGGGGTTCCGATGTGAGATGTTTGTATATGCTACTACTAGACACGTATCATTCTCATGTCCCCCTCCACCCTTTTCTCACCATGCTTTTTCACTGGGAAACGGCTGGCAAAAAGGGTCGCCGTTTTTCAAATTGCCGAGACGGGACACGGCGAGTTGCTTGGCTTGGCTGCTTGCTCTTGGACGCCATGACACTTGCAGCAAAAGGCCAAAAGCATCTCGGGGGGTGTCGAATTAGCTTAGCAATGGGGTTTAGTACCACTGGTAGTGCTAGTAGATATACTAGCCTGTGTTGGGATGGTGGTGGGGATGAACCGAATTGATTGGTTTACCCTACGCACTGTCTCCGTTGTCGTGTGGGCCCTGCTTCCGCTGCTCTGAGTCACGGTAAAATTCCCTCTGGACGCTACTGTACTGTAATTTTTTTTTTGGGGTTGCCTACAGTCGTACGGTGGCTTTACTGCGCTCCTACAGTTGTGTGCTTGCTTTTTATGAAGTACGGATGCTCGTACGTAGTGACAGACAAGAAAATACGTACGGAGTACATTGGCGTGAGTAAAAAAAAAACGCGCTCGAAGGCAAGATTATGACAGCTCAGGCAGGGCCAGGGGCAGAATTGGATCGACGGAGAGGTCTGGAGAGATGTGAATTTGTCGTCCTCGATATAGATATTTTAAATTATTTATAAAAAATAGAAGTTTTTTTACAAGAAAAATTTTAATGTCAAGAAATGAAATAGAATACAGAGCATGAACACGATGAATATTAACTTGAGTTTGGTGAAGTTCAAAGTACATACACACTTCATCGAGTTGTGGATTGTGCCATAGAAGTTGAGACAAGCATGAATTGCTTTATCAAGCTCTAAATACGTAAATAGATAAAATATCATTTACTTATGTGGTATAAATTAGATTAAATACTAGTTTAAAAATTTAAAGAAAAAAAATAGAATCGATATTTTACTTAAGATGTGTTCGTGGTTTGACTTTAACTGTTACTTAATAACGTAATTGAATGAATAGGGAGCCTACTCATAGCAAAGTTCTAATGGTCCTGTATCCTGATGAAAGGCAATTCATTTTTCTGTTAGATAGTTTATGTCTTAGTACGTCTTTACTAATACTAGTAGTTACTACTTACTATTTGTATTCTAAACCGGGCAAGCGGCAATACCCTCGAAATTTTCCCTTGTAGACCCCAAGTGGCCGAAGAGCATGTGTTGGTTGGAGTAGCTTTTCTTATTGTCTTCTTCTTTCTTTAATCTGATCGATGGAACTTGACATTGGATTTTGCTAACTGATCCTGTCCTCTCTGTTGACAAAGATGTCATGTCCTGTCCTGACCCTTGGATTCATTTGCATGACTTGTTTAACCTAGTCGATGATGTACAGCTCGTAGTGCGTAGCAGATTTGCAGTGGATCGGTAATTTCGGTTCGGTATTTCGATTTTTTTTTTCCTCTCCAAACGTCGTACAACACACAGACATCCATACAGCGCACATGAGACATGCAGATTGATGGGTTAGAGTACAACTACTGCGACTAGCCACCCAGCAAAGCTTGGTTCTCAAGTATTTGGATAATCTTGATTAAGTATTATCGAGGAGTGGCCAAGAATTTGCATTCCCTGTCTTAATAATGCATGCATCGGTGCACTGTCTAAGCTTTGTCAGGAACATCCGATCAGAAATCAATGCGTACGATTATGGGGGCATTTCAAGATAAATTATGTATATACAGGTACGGAGAAAAGTAGCTAAAGGATGTTGTCCTGTGCTCTTGTGAACCAGCCATTGTCCAAAGAGCACACGGAGTCATGAGCACAAATCAGTAGGGGAAAAGTCTAAACAGATGGGAACAAACTCTTAGTATATATATGCTAGTTCAGTGTAGTACATAAATTAATGTGTTTAGGATCTAGCATAATTTTTTAACATGATACACAGGCCCAATGAGCAATTTTATATGACTCGGCACTTAAAAGTGACCATGGCTTCCCGATTCGTAAGACCTTGCCTGGATGCGCTACTACTTTATTCAGACATCATGCTAAGAATATGCGTGAGCATTCGGACAGTATCATCACGCATGGGAGGCACAAGGCTTCCGGACCATATGGCTAAACCTCGCCCCTGCGAAAATAACATAACCTTAAAATAAATAAAAAAAACGTTGTGCCATGGTCTCATGGAGGCCGGCATCGAGTTTGTACTAAGCGTGTATATAGCCTGATCAGGTTCAACAGTCCATGAATCACGGCATTTGCATTAGACAGACGCATGGTCCCCTGCTTTCTGATCTCATCACGCCAGCGGGTGACCAAGCCGGCCGGCGGCCAGTCGTGAGGTGGGGCGTTGTTTTGCTGCCCCATTAGTGGCCTCCAGTTGGGCGCATCACATGAGTCGCTGCCGCAAAAATGGCGTCTACTCCGTCGATCGTACCAGACTGACTGACTGCTGGTCCATTCCATTCGGGCGTTTTGTTCTCCTGTTCCCGTGCGCTGCTGGCTAGTGCTTGCCTCTATGACTGATTGGTTTTCTAGTCAGGATGACACTGTGGCGTGTGTGAGCAATCTAATTTCGCGAGATCTCTACGAACAGTTGGTGACGAACTTGTTGCATGATTGGACTCTTTAAGGATGGGTTACACCAGTTATGTTGTTTTCTCGTGATACACTGCCTTCTCATAATGATCATGTCAAATTGCTGAGCTCCCAAGCATCCGTCCCTTCCGAAGAATTGCAGTCCTTACATTTTACACAAGATCTAGTTCTAAAAAAACATTTACACAGCATCCAAATTTGCCGATGCGCGTGCCTTCGTCAGGCCCGTAACAGCCGTTCCATCGAGTGCAGATCACTGCGTGTGTATACAAAGGATCCCAGTGGTTTTAAGCTTTTGATTATGATACTTGTACTTTGAGCTCCACAGCCACGACGGTAATGGGCACGCCAAGCCGGATCTGATCGGATACAATGTGAACAGTTTTTTTCAGGTCTGTGTGAATATACGATGCAGTAGTGCTATAGCAAATTACTGTGTGAATGTACGATGCAGCAGTGCTATTGCATAGTCTGTGGCGAAAACCGTAGCATTTTTCCCTGTGATACTGTAGCACTCGATCTAGACCGTTCGTTTTGGATCGTGTAGTGGGGACAATACCCTAATGCATATCACTGTACACCTCTGCGTTGGCCTGTGCTAATGCAAAGGATCCATTTCCATGTTAAGCCATGGTGGATCTAAGTATAATTTAGCTTTTGTATGAACTCCGGCGACAGTGCCTTCAAAACACCGCCCCTCGTCCCATTACTTCCCCTTGGTTCTAAGGTTGTTAAAACTACGATCCTAGTCGTAGAATGATACGATTATACGATCTTGGAACACCAATATGATTCAAATCGTACCCTAAGTCGTACTTGGTAGAATCGTAGTACAAACGAAAAAACTTGTCGGAGAATCGCGATAAAATCATGGTAGAATCTTGTAGAATCACACATCATCTTAGATTATGAAAGACTTAGGCGTTTGGTTGTGTCTTATCCATTAAGTCAAGTTGTATGGTAAGTAACTGGTTAATAGTTTAGACATTAAGATTCAGAGGTTTGGAATAATAAAAATTAATTTTATTATCCATTTAGTTTACCTTTTTATTGTAAAATGGTCCATTAATGGCAAAGTTGATAAAACAATTGCTCTAGTCGTAGCTCTTAATGACATGGAATCAAAACCGTGATTCTAATAATGAATAAGATAGAAATTTATTAACCAAATTAGATGTCAAATGACAAAACAAACTCTCAAATCACTCTTAGAATATACGGTAAATTGAAAAATGTATTTTTTTCAGTAGAATCAAGTATGATATTAGATTTTATGATTCGATCCTAGAACACGATCTTACCGGAGCGTCTCCGATCCGATTTAGAATCGCGATCCTGATAACCTTGCTTCGTTCGGTTTTGCGAGTAACTTTGGTGCTCAGACTGCTTGAAGTTGAATATGAGACTAGATTGATACAACCTGCCATGAAAATTCATTTTAAATTGCACTTTTGTTATATAATGGAAACTTAAAACTAGTGCATTTAACTAGTACCACTTAGGGAAAGTATCTTGTGCACAAGAGCATATCTATGAACATATAGACAAACTCAATCCCCACAATCCGAAATGAAATCTTTGGTCGAGATGGAGGCGGGCACACCCACCTTCCCACTTACACAACTTTTCGTTTTACCCCCACACACTGGACCATAATTTCGCGAAAGCCTCCTGCGGTTGTCCTCCTCAGTCCATCGCTCCCTATTCGACTCCCATTTCGAAATTGAGCTAGGGTTTGCCGCTCCACCGGCCTTGCCGGTCCCGCTCCGACGATGCTCCGTCGATCCACTAACAATGCTCCGCCATTCGGGCATAGCCCGCCATAGCCTCAACGTGCCTCAACTCGCTGTCTCCCCCTCCTCGGTGCCCCGCCTTCCCCCTGCGCAATCTGCTGCCTAGAGCACTGCCGCCCTTGCCCATCATGCTGCTTCCCCCTTGTCAACCTGCAACTCGGCTCACCATTTCGGCGGACCTGCTCATCTGCGACTCAGCTCAACAAATGGTTTCTTGTGTAGTACTTGAGGTCATGTTGCCAATTTTCATCTTTTTGGTGGGAGTGAGTAGATACTAACACTAAGCTAGCCGAGCAGCAGCAGCTAGCACCAAGTTATTGCTTTCTAAGACTGCCAGTTTTTGTTGTGTGCTGCCAATAGTCTCATGTTATTGATAACGCATGGTGCCGAATTATGACTTCATTGTTGTAATTTTGGTTTCAAGAAATCTTGTGTAATAACTCTTGTGCACTAGACAAGGTTAAAAGTAGTGCTCTGTAATTTTGCTTGTACAAGTGCTCACAAATGAATTGTGAAGACCCCGGAATATTGGAGGTTTATACCAAATTAATAATCATACCAAAAGTAAAATTTTTAATCAAGAACAATCAAGTCTCAATTAAAAATAATACTAGAAGTATAATCATTAACAAGGTATAATTCCAATATTCAGTTCCTGATATGCCTCTCATGTTAGCTCCGGGATGAGTCGCTAACATAGACATATCCTTACAACATTATATCACAAGCATACACGATTGGAATACATTAATAAAAATTTACAATGAAACATTAAGTAAATCATAAATGAAAAAGGAAGTAATAAAATAGACTTCCCAGTGGAGCGCCACAACCCAAGGGCAACTTGACTGGGATTAAAGCCGAAGTACCAACGTAACTGCGTTAATTTGAAGTATTACCTAGGACGTTCTTTACCTGCAACAAGTGGAAAATTCCACTGAGTACGGAAGGTACTCAAGAAGACTTACACAAACTATTTAAAATAAAGTGTCCGAGAGGTCCTATACAAAGGATTAGAATTTTTAGATGCATAAGGTTAACAACAGGAAGGTTATAATGGTTAAATTTTGCATAAAGCAATACATCTTAACCTACACTTGCTAGGTTTTAGTAAAGCAATTTAATAAATCAATTTGGATTAAAACAGTAATTAAATAAAAGTATGATCATAATTAGTATCAAAATCAAGTGGCTACAACCACTAACAATAAATTGCATGACTCACTATCATGTCGAAATTAATAATTCTCAAAACCCAAAATTAGAGCAAATTCTATACAGGTGACATCAATCCAGCGTTGTCCAGTATCGTGGACACGGCTATTCGAATAGTTTTAATCCTGCGAGGTGTACATCTTTACCCACACGATTTAGTTAGCCCGTAAGCCATCTAGAACAATAGCACACTTCCTTTGGTATGCCTACGGTAAACTAAAATTCGGTATTTTCAACAAGTTAACACCATTGAGTTGGATGACCCATGTGAAACTGATCCCGATTAAACAACGACTGATAGCATATATTCAACCGAGGTTCACATGTTGTACAGGGAATGCCGACCCAGTCAATTAAATGCAAACTCGTGTTAGCCACACATATTACACATGATCGGGCCTCGAAGGTGCGTACATGCGATGTAACACATCTACGCCTTACCCTTCTAAGAACATCGATATCGATATAAGCTCCACATGGCATACGACACGGCCAAGACTTAAGCATCTATGCCATATGAAATCAATACACATGTCCTTACTCTCCGTATCCAACTCAATAATATTAACCCTTTACTTAACCAAACAATACGCCCATACACTGCGTGTGGAAATGCGTTGGGGCTTGAATTGGGCCGTCGAGTTCAAATTCTTAATCAACCTGACAAGACATCCACAGTTCCCATTCTCGTGCACTAGGCACCATCACTAGCATCCACTTGTCCGATTTGAATTAAATTTAACAACAAGATTTAGATTCATATCAGTTTAAATAAATCGAACAAAGAATCAACAAAAATAAAAATGTATTTGTTGTTCCCGTGTTTGACAAGATAAGCACGCCAAACACTACCGTTCTAAGGATTTGCATGGCTAAGCAAAGTTGAAATTAAGTATTATATCACCACAAACTACCTTAGGTTGAGTGTATGATCAATTCAAGGTAAACCACAATTGTCGAGTTATAACTACCTATTGATGATCACAATTAATTTTAAGAAAATTAGCATGCAACATATCAACGTGTTTTGTAAATCTGAGCTCAAAATTGGGATCAACATGGTGCGAGAGGATGCTTGCCTTATGGAATGTCCACTTGTTCACTCTCGAGATGCGTTATTGTTTCCGTCGCACAATTCGTAATCTAAAAAGAAAATACAATAACAAATAAACACCGATAAAATTGAGAAATCCAAAATGCTCAAAATGCATGATAAATACATATTAATGGGGTTATGATTCTAGATGCATTTAAGTATAGATTGTAGTTGAATAAAAATTCAATTTCTTATGGACTGGTTAAAGTTAATTCAATTTATGGTGTAATTATAATGACTGACAATACCTAGAGTTTAGGTGATGTTGTTTTCCTTAACAGGACACCTAGTACTCACAAACACTCTCTCCGGGTATTCTAGGTATACAACCACAATGATCCTACAGTCAAAATCAACCATCTAATATGCTCTCTTCTTTCGGCAGACTTTGATGGTGATTGTGTGCACACCTATTATCTACAGTCGCAGGGCTTGATTTAATTAATGTATTTCGAATAACCTATAATACAACAGGTCGTTGAATTTAATCGAGTGAATACTAATGGCGGTCAAATCATCCCTAAAGACTCAGATTAATTTATATACACTTCGCTTGATTTTATTTTCTAAGAGTCGATTTACTGATATTTAATTGCGGACGACTAAAACTTAGATCGATTGCAATATTGATATGGTATTAATAATACTTACTAATTAACATCAATTTAAACAACTAAAACTATAGCCATTACAAAACACTAAAATTTATTTACACTATTCTTTAATTCCAATTTTATTCATCACTTAATCTCTAATGTCCATTTTAACCCTAATCACCTATCTCTCTTTCTCTCTAATTCTCTCCCTACCGAAACTCTCATCTCTCCTTCCTTATCTCTTCACCGGCGCTCTCTTCTTCCCCTTCTATGCCTCTCTCTCTCTCTCTCTCTCGCCTCGTCTCCTCTCGGCTCCTTAGCCTCTGCGCTCCCTGCTCCCTTACGACGACGGCCTGCCACAGGCCTGCGCTCATTCTTGCCACCTCCTCAGCCTGCTGCGATGCCGCTTGATTCTGCCATTGCCGCCTTGCCGCCGCTGCCGTCCCGGCTCTCTCTCCCGGCTCATTGTTCTCTCCCTCGGCGCCCCTCGCCTCCTCCTCTTTCTCTGGCGGGCCGAAGGCCATGCGCGCCTCCTTCTTCGCCCGGCCGGATCGCCCGAGCACCATTCTTTGCTCCCCTCGGTGGCTTGGTGCTTAGCGCCGCCGCCGACTGCAGCTCATGACCCACTCGCTACTTTGCTCGTTGCCTTGGCTTGGCGGCTCGGCCTCCCGCCGCCGCACGCCTTGCTCCTCGAACCGCCCCAATCCTACCTCGGTCTCTTGCGGATTTGGTTCCCATTCTAATTTGATTTCAGCTATGATGATTTTTAGCAAAATCGGTTGATTTCGGGATTAATGCTTATTGATTATTTATGAATGCATGTTCATGGAGATCCATCCGAGGTGGTGAATGTTACGATGGTGGAGGTGGGTGTTGGGTTGGTTGCCACCGAGGTAATACCTCGGTGATCTCTCTCTCTACCCTACCCCTCTTGCTCTGTGATGATGAAAAATGGGCCGAGAGCTATCTGATTGTTCTCTTGAGATCTGGAATTGATTCTATTGAAACGATGATTGATGATGTGCAAGTGATGCATCTTGAATCTTTGCGGTGCCAACCGATATGGGTTGGGGTTACCTCTTGGTGATATTTGGGTGGGAGAAGAGGGTTGCGATCTTTGGCTTTGTCTTTGGTGCTCCCCTCTGGGCCCTTCTGTGGTGCTCCCCTCCTCCCGAGCTTCTGGCTCCTGATGCTTCTTTCCTCCTCTTGCTCCTGGCTTCCTTCCTCCTCTTGCTCTGGCTGCTGCTCTTCTTGGCTTGCCTTGGTGGTTGCGACATCAGTTGATGATGGTGATCTTGGCTTGGCTTGGCATGTTGATTTGCTCTGGACTTTGCTTTGATTGTCTTGCTCTTGATTGCCTTGGCTCTGGCTTCTCTTGGTGTGGGATGTGGTGGCTTGGCCGGTTTTGCCTTCTCTTCTTATTCGAGAAGAGATGGAAAATGGGGTGTCAACTGAGGAATTGGTCACTGGGAGGAATTGTATTGCTTACTCCTCTCGGCTATGGGATGTGGTGGTTTGGGCTTGTGTGTGCCTTCTTTGGTTTTGCAGTGAGGTTTGAAATCTCGGAAGGGTCAGGTTGTCCACAGTGCTTCTTGGCTCGGTTCGCCATTCCCTTGGTCATTGCGGTGGTGAGGTGAATGAGTCATTATTGCAATTTGCAATGATGCTCATGCATTGTGCTTATCCGGATGGCTCCGGATATTTTGGGTGGGGCATTTTTGGTTCATTGGCTAGCAATTCCTTATGCAATGGATTTGCGACAATTGAGGCAATTCGAGATATCGTAGGTTTTGGATTTCTCTAAATGCCGAATGATGAGAACCTCACGAAATAAGGCGGTGCCGATTTACTTAGTTTAGTCTAGGTATCTTGGGTATCCGGTCTTGACTAATGCTGGTCGACCTAGGTGACTTGAAAAGTCAAGATGCCTGGTTAACCCAGTTGGTATGGGTAGTCGCGATACTCAAGGTGCCGACTAATCTAGGTAGATCGAGGAACCGCGATGATTCCTATGGTATCTTGACGGCAATTTATTTTATTCTAACTCTATTATACTGCTTTTGAACAACTAATGGTCTTTTGATTGGTTTGCGAACTATGGAGCTGCAAATGGTGTTTCGGATTGGGTCGAAGAAGATGGTTTGGCTGGACAACGATGGACTGGCAAGATTTCAATGAAGGCTTTAGGCGACATGCAATGCAAGTTTTAATTTAACATTTTTGTAAATTATTCAAAGTTGTAAAACATAATATGATCTGATGTAAATAAATTCTTGTGCTACTTGTATTGAGAAGATTGTTACTTATGATAAACATTGTAAGGTTTTTAATTAAATTATTTCTCAGAGAATTTCATAAGTATTAATTGTTGTCTCTCTTTGGAGTTGTGATTGGAATTACCCATTAGACTTTGATTAGGATAATTACAAATGCAAAATGTATGCAAATGCTTCAGAAATAACAAATGTAATATAAAATGCATATAATTACTGTTTATTAAAATTGGGGCTGTTACAAACCTACCCCCCTTAAACAGAATCTCGTCCCCGAGATTCCGGTGGTTCGGAAATTGGGACAAAAGGTTATGGCAAACTAGCTAGGTTTGGTCCTAGGGTCACACTTCGGATTTTTATTCACAACCCGAACTCAAATCCGAATCATGTGAGGCTATCCTTCAGTTTTAGGTTCTAAACCGGAAAGTTTTGTTTAACCTTTCCTTTCTTGATTGAAAGTACTTCAAACATGTCGAGCTTCACCTCTTCTTAGGTGTGGGATGAAAATCTACCAACTGTCTCGAGAGAAGAGGTTACCTAAAGAGAGGGTTCATAATGGTTGGTTAAATGGTAACCTAGTATAATATAGGAAGGTTGTATCTGAGACTTAGAGAGACAAAGCGGGGTTCTTTGGTAGTCTCACTTAACCCTTGTTTTGCTAATTCTAATTGCCCGATTTGGAGAAAAATGCATTAGGTGAATGCATGCAGAGATGCAAAAATGCAATCAATTCCTTGAATAAATTTAGGGTTATTTAGTGAATGCAAGGACTCACATGCCTACTTACATGATTCTACCAAACTATAAACAACCAATTTTATTGAGATTGGGTGAGCATAAGATTTAACAAATAATATGAACTCATACTACCATGATCTGGTCCTTAACAACCAAAATAATTTACTTCACCATTCGTTTTTAACTGCTACTGGTGAACAACTAGGGCTTGGAAAAATTACTAAATTAGCTAGGTAAATTCAGGAGTATTGCTAGGATTCTAACATTATCAGAAGAATTTATTCTACACATCATGTTCAGGTTTTGATCGGTAAATCAATTCAGACAGAAAACAAGTCCTAGGGCTCAAACACTAATGAAATTAGGTTCAAAGATTACAGAAAACTTATGGCAGGTTAGTTAGGTGATACTAAGCACTAGAAAACTGGGTACTAGCAGTTTAAACCTTCCTCTTAATTCTACATTTCAAAAACAGCTAGAACAGTCTTGCAAGGTATTTGAATTAATTCCTAGACAAAACAAATTCATTAATCTTTTGGGAAAAATTATATTTGGGAAATACACACTATCATGTGCTCAAATAAAATTCTCAAGATTATAAACTACTTACGGACACTAGGGTACAGTTCCAGTTATCTAAGTCAAAATTATTCAATAACAAAGAATGGCTTTTTGCTTTGATAAAGAGTATAAAACTACCGGTATAACTTACTCTATTTTAATTACTTTTAATTGAATCACAATAAAAATAAACTATCATCAGCTCATGTTATGACATCTTCACTCATTAACAATTTAAAAGATAGTCATGTTGTTTAATTTTACAACAATCTAACATATCAAACTACACATCGATGACCTTCAAATTTTTAAGTTCAGACAAGGAATCTATATAAGCATGGCAAGTTGTTAAATTCTAATTTAGTTAACAATCATAAGCTAAAGCAAATTTCAATTTATATTGCTATAGACAGGTCATTTTCATGCTTCTAACTTCAATATGAAATACTAATCATGCATATTAATTTATAAAAATCCTTTTTAGTTATGATTCTTGCTAACAACCTGAATAATAAGATATGCTTAAATTAACATACCACTATATGCATGATCAAAGTGTAGGAATTATGGTGCCTAACACATACCTTGGGGTATTCTCTACCCCCCTTAAACATGATGATACATAAGAAATGAAATGAGGAGAGAATGAGCATAAGATAAGTAAGCGGGCAACCCTGAGACAATAATTCCTATTATGGATGCATAATTCCAAAATCATGCAACTGAAAATCCAAATGGGTGTACTAAGCCTCAAGGCCAGTACAAGATTCAAATGAACCACAATTAGTTTCCGATATAATTGCTATACATACTGCCTGTAGGCGATGCGCAATTATTTGGAAACAAAAGAAAGCAAATAATTATATTCCAAAATTCAGCGTCTACAACATAATTAGGGTGTATACAATCTAAAAATAATCCCTAAATTAATCCTAATCTGGCGAGAAAACAACATCTTCTCGGCTTGCCACCATTGCCCTCACCAGTTGACTACTTAGCGTGTCTATTGTTGAAGAAAAGAGACGAACAACGGAGAAAATTTGCTTTGCACAAATCAAATGAATTGTGAGATAAGAATTAGATGCTAGGATGGGTAAGAAAGAAAAGAATCATTTTACTTACATTTTTGCCCAAATTTTGATAGTTTGGAAAATACTTTTTGCAAACCAAATTCCTAACATCGTCCATTGTTACGGCTTTAACCTACAGATCAACACATTTCGATACTAACGCTGTGAAGACCGGAATATTGGAGGTTTATACCAAATTAATAATCATACCAAAAGTAAAATTTTAATCAAGAACAATCAAGTCTCAATTAAAAATAATACTAGAAGTATAATCATTAACAAGGTATAATTCCAATATTCGAGTTCGGATATGCCTCTCATGTTAGCTCCGGGATGAGTCGCTAACATAGACATATCCTTACAACATTATATCACAAGCATACGATTGGAATACATTAATAAAAATTTACTGTGAAACATTAAGTAAATCATAAATGAAAAGGAAGTAATAAAATAGACTTCCCGTGGGCGCCACAACCCAAGGGCAACTTGACTGGGATTAAAGCGAAGTACCAACGTAAACTGCGTTAATTTGAAGTATTACCTAGGACGTTCTTTACCTGCAACAAGTGGAAAATTCCACTGAGTACGGAAGGTACTCAGCAAGACTTACACAAACTATTTAAAATAAAGTGTCTGAGAGGTCCTATACAAAGGATTAGAATTTTTAGATGCATAAGGTTAACAACAGAAGGTTATAATGGTTAAATTTTGCATAAAGCAATACATCTTAACCTACACTTGCTAGGTTTTAGTAAAGCAATTTAATAAATCAATTTGGATTAAAACAGTAATTAAATAAAAGTATGATCATAATTAGTATCAAAATCAAGTGGCTACAACCACTAACAATAAATTGCATGACTCACTATCATGTCGAAATTAATAATTCTCAAAACCCAAAATTAGAGCAAATTCTATACAGGTGACATCAATCCAAGCGTTGTCCGTAACCGTGGACACGGCTATTCGAATAGTTTTAATCCCTGCAGGGGTGTACATCTTTACCCACACGATTTAGTTAGCCCGTAAGCCATCTAGAACAATAGCACACTTCCTTTGGTATGCCGTAGGGTAAACTAAAATTCGGTATTTTCAACAAGTTAACACCATTGAGTTGGATGACCCATGTGAAACTGATCCCGATTAAACAACGACTGATAGCATATATTCAACCGAGGTTCACATGTTGTACAGGGAATGCCGACCCAGTCAATTAAATGCAAACTCGTGTTAGCCACACATATTACACATGATCGGGCCTGAAGGTACGTACATGCGATGTAACACATCTACGCCTTACCCTTCTAAGAACATCGATATCGATATAAGCTCCACATGGCATACGACACGGCCGAAGACTTAAGCATCTATGCCATATGAAATCAATACACATGTCCTTACTCTCTGTATCCAACTCAATAATATTAACCCTTTACTTAACCAAGCGGCGCCCATACACTGCGTGTGGAAATGCGTTGGGGCTTGAATTGGGCCGTCGAGTTGGTCCTTAATCAACCCGCACAAGACATCCACGGTTCCCATTCTCGTGCACTAGGCACCATCACTAGCATCCACTTGTCCGATTTGAATTAAATTTAACAACAAGATTTAGATTCATATCGGTTTAAATAAATCGAACAAAGAATCAACAAAAATAAAAATGTATTTGTTGTTCCCGTGTTTGACAAGATAAGCACCCAAACACTACTGTTCTAAGGATTTGCATGGCTAAGCAAAGTTGAAATTAAGTATTATATCACCACAAACTACCTTAGGTTGAGTGTATGATCAATTCAAGGTAAACCACAATTGTCGAGTTATAACTACCTATTGATGATCACAATTAATTTTTAAGAAAATTAGCATGCAACAAAGATATCACCGTGTTTTGTAAATCTGATTCAAAAATTGGGATCAACATGGTGCGAGAGGATGCTTGCCTTATGGAATGTCCACTTGTTCACTCTCGGATGCGTTATTGTTTCACGCACAATTCGTAATCTAAAAAGAAAATACAATAACAAATAAACACCGATAAAATTGAGAAATCCAAAATGCTCAAAAATGCATGATAAATACATATTAATGGGGTTATGATTCTAGATGCATTTAAGTATAGATTGTAGTTGAATAAAAATTCAATTTCTTATGGACTGGTTAAAGTTAATTCAATTTCTGGTGTAATTATAATGACTGACAATACCTAGAGTTTAGGTGATGTTGTTTTCCTTAACAGGACACCTAGTACTCACAAACACTCTCTCCGGGTATTCTAGGTATACAACCACAATGATCCTACAGTCAAAATCAACCATCTAATATGCTCTCTTCTTTCGGCAGACTTTGATGGTGATTGTGTACACACCTATTATCTATCAAATGAGGCTTGATTTAATTAATGTATTTCGAATAACCTATAATACAACAGGTCGTTGAATTTAATCGAGTGAATACTAATGGCGGTCAAATCATCCCTAAAGACTCAGATTAATTTATATACACTTCGCTTGATTTTATTTTCTAAGAGTCGATTTACTGATATTTAATTGCGGACGACTAAAACTTAGATCGATTGCAATATTGATATGGTATTAATAATACTTACTAATTAACATCAATTTAAACAACTAAAACTATAGCCATTACAAAACACTAAAATTTATTTACACTATTCTTTAATTCCAATTTTATTCATCACTTAATCTCTAATGTCCATTTTAACCCTAATCACCTATCTCTCTTTCTCTAATTCTCTCCCTACAAACTCTCATCTCTCCTTACTTATCTCTTCACCGCGCTTCTCTTCTTCCCCTTCTATGCCTCTCTGTCTCTCTCTCTCTCTCGGCCTCAGTCTCCTCTCGGCTCCTTAGCCTCTGCGCTCCCTGCTCCCTTCTGGCGGCCCACAGGCCTGCGCATCGGCTGCCCCACCTCCTGCCCCTGCGATGTCGCCCTTGATTCTGCCGACGCGCCAGTGCCGCTGCCCCCGGCTCTCTCTCCCGGCTCATTGTTCTCTCCCCTCGGCGCCCTCGCCTCCTCCTCTTTCTCTGGCGCGGCGAAGGCCATGCGCGCCTCCTTCTTCGCCCGTGCAGATCGCCCCGAGCACCATTCTTTGCTCCCCTCGGTGGCTTGGTGCTTAGCGCCGCCCGACTACGGCTCATGACCCCGGCTTCGCTGCTCAGGTGCCTTGGCTTGGCTCGGCCTCCCGTGCCATGCCGCCATGGCTCCTCGAACCGCCCCAATCCTACCTCGGTCTCTTGCGATTTGGTTCCCATTCTAATTTGATTTCAGCTATGATGATTTTTAGCAAAATCAGTTGATTTGAGGATTAATGCTTATTGATTATTTATGAATGCATGTTCATGGAGATCCATCGAGGTGGTGAATGCTACGATGGTGGAGGTGGGTGTTGGGTTGGTTGCCACCGAGGTAATACCTCGGTGATCTCTCTCTACCCTACCCCTACCGCTTGCTCTGTGATGATGAAAAATGAACCGAGAGCTATCTTGATTGTTCTCTTGAGATCCGGAATTGATTCTATTGAAACTCGATGATTGATGATGTGCAAGTGATGCATCTTGAATCTTTGCGGTGCCAATGATATGGGTTGGGGTTACCTCTTGGTGATATTTGGGGTGGGAGAAGAGGGTTGCAGTCTTTGGCTTTGTCTTTGGTGCTCCCCTCTGGGGCCCTTCTGCCGGTGCTCCCTCCTCCCGAGCTTCTGGCTCCCTGATGCTTCTTTCCTCCTCTTGCTCTGGCTTCCTTCCTCCTCTTGCTCTCATTCTGCTGGCTTGGCTTGCCTTGGTGGTTCTGACATCAGTTGATGATGGTGATCTTGGCTTGGCTTGGCATGTTGATTTGCTCTGGACTTTGCTTTGATTGTCTTGCTCTTGATTGCCTTGGCTCGGCTTCTCTTGGTGTGGGATGTGGTGGCTTGGTTGGTTTTGCCTTCGTTCTTATTCGAGAAGAGATGGAAAATGGGGTGTCGGTGAGGGAATTGGTCTGGGAGGAATTGTATTGCTTACTCCTCTGGCTATGGGATGTGGTGGTTTGGGCTTGTGTGTGCCGGCTTTCTTGGGTTTTGCAGTGAGGTTTGGAAATCTCTGGAAGGGGTGTCTTTGTCCCCGTGCTTCTTGGCTCGGCTCGCCATTCCCTTTGGTCGGGGCTTGCGGTGGTGAGGTGAATGAGTCATTATTGCAATTTGCAATGATGCTCATGCATTGTGCTTATCCAGATGGCTCCGGATATTTTTTGGTCAGGGCATTTTGGTTCATTGGCTAGCAATTCCTTATGCAATGGATTTGCGACAATTGAGGCAATTCAAGATATCGTGAGGTTTTGGATTTCTCTAAATGCCGAATGATGAGAACCTCACGGAAATAAGGCGGTCTTGATTTACTTAGTTTAGTCTAGGTATCTTGGGTATCCGGTCTTGACTAATGCAGGTCGACCTAGGTGACTTGAAAAGTCAAGATGCCGGTTAACCCAGGTTGGTATGGGTAGTCGCGATACTCAAGGTGCCGACTAATCTAGGTAGATCAGGGAACCGCGATGATTCCTATGGTATACTGACGGCAATTTATTTTATTCTAACTCTATTATACTGCTTTTGAACAACTAATGGTCTTTTGATTGGTTTGCGAACTATGGAGCGCAAATGGTGTTTGGATTGGGTCGAAGAAGATGGTTTGGCTGGACAACGATGGGCTGGCAAGATTTCAATGAAGGCTTTAGGCGACATGCAATGCAAGTTTTAATTTAACATTTTTGTAAATTATTCAAAGTTGTAAAACATAATATGATCTGATGTAAATAAATTCTTGTGCTACTTGTATTGAGAAGATTGTTACTTATGATAAACATTGTAAGGTTTTTAATTAAATTATTTCTCAGAGAATTTCATAAGTATTAATTGTTGTCTCTCTTTGGAGTTGTGATTGGAATTACCCATTAGACTTTGATTAGGATAATTACAAATGCAAAATGTATGCAAATGCTTCAGAAATAACAAATGTAATATAAAATGCATATAATTACTGTTTATTAAAATTGGGGCTGTTACATGAATTGTTGAATACAAAATGGTTTCTTTAGCACAATCTGTTATTGATGTGTATTGTTGATGCACTAGCATTAGCACATGCGAGGCAATTAGTGAATGGTATTAACATGTCACAAAATAGAAGCACTACTCACTACTTTCTGAAACTGAGCAAGTTTTTTGAATGGATGTCGTGATGCTCCATTTTGCAAGCTAGGTGCATGAGAGCTTGGCATTCCCAAGTGGCATTTGGCCTTTCTTTGCAAGCTAGAAGCATTGACAGTGGCAGGTTGAAGATGTTGGGGAACGCGGCAAGGCTACTATAGCACAAACAAAATTTTACCGCGCAACCAAGGAACCACCGCAAGCAATAGATCATGAGATTCTTGCTAGGCACGCTACGACTCGTAGTGGAAGTAGAGTCGTTGTAGCGAGTTGATGCAGTCGTAGTCGTACTCACGACGCGTCTCCTCCTTCGAGTGGTTGTACTCGAAGCGCGTCTGCTAGCTCCTCCGAGTGGTCGTACTCGTCGCGAGACTTCTCCTCCGACTTCGGTGAACGTCACAAGTTGCGGATCTTCCCAGTGCTGATGCTTCGCAACAACACCTCCGAGGTATCCACACGTACGGGGCAGGATCACCACGCACTGGAGTGCTAGCACCGGCAGCGTGGTTGAGAAGGCGTGGCTATTAGGGTTTCGGGAGTTCTTCCAAAAATCATCCTCTGCCCCACCCCATGCCACCGCCCCTCTTTATATAAGCATCCATGATGGGTCTCGACCTGGAGGCCCATTAGGAACTCGTGGTCTATACGAATTAGGACCGCCATCCAAAATAGATCCTTGCCCTTTAAGTGTGCGACCCCACAGGTTCATGTGTAATCGGTTATGACTCGAAAACTCTTTTTCGATCACTACTCGTTAGCGGTACCTAGCAGCACATAACGATTCCCAAATACACATAGAATAAATCGGACGAACCTTGATGTAATATGATCTATGATCTGGCCCTCATCACTTACGACCAATTCGTATCTCTATACGACCAGGTTGCAATTGGTCACGACCAGTTCGTAACTCTTTACGACCAGGTTCTTACCATTCTGTTATTACGTTCGATCAATCTACGACCAGCTCGTATCTCCATACGACTAGTCCGTAACTGATCGAACTAAGCAACCTACTCATGCATTCTCCCTTTGCCTCACGATGCCTGGTTGAACTCCAGGTGAGATGTTGTGTCATCCATGGACTGTTCAATACTTTCTCGATCGAGTGTCAGATAACATCATATGGTCGACACTTCGACCACTAGTGGCATGGTCATGCACTTTCTTTATCCGATCACCACGAGGGGCCCAGTGACATCTCTCCTGTTATGTTAGGAGGGGCAAATCCCATCTCGACCAGTCACATCCCTCCGCATGTTTCATAGCATACCCGAAAGCTACCTTTATAACTACCCAGTTACGAGTAGCGTTTGGCAACCCCTAAGAGTGCTATTACACATGTAGGGAACCATGCTGATCTCATGTATAAGAATTATACATCATCATTACTTGAGACCAACTAATGACATAAAGATTCATAACAATCTCAATAGTATCTCAATGATGGGTCTATCTAATCCCATGTTCTCTAACATGTGCTCACATTATTGATTCGATATCCCCATATTCATGACCGGTGAAACCAGGTCATCAATCAATACATGTGCTAGTCATAGAGTCACTGGTGTTCCGACCAGTGACCTCTGACCAGAGATACATTTAGAATGACATCATATAACTTAAAGAGTTCCATCAACAAGTCACATACTTATTGATCTATAACAAATAATTCATTCAAGGAACATGATAACATATTATCAAAAATATGAACATAATGAAATATCATCATCTCTATGATTGCCTATAGACCATATTTCCAACAAAAGATGCATCCACTTGATTCCTGAACAAAATGGCAGCACATTCATCTCGAGGTTGACTGTAATGTATTCCTGTAAATTTATCTTAAGAAAATTAGTAGATGATAGTTGGTGATTTATTTGTTGTAGGTGCACTGGTTTGTCGGCTGGGTAGTGCAGAGAGTGATGAGTGCACGTGCTTCATGTGCACTCAGCAGGTTGTATGAGAGTGCTTTTGCTGATGCTATTAGAGCATTTCAAGAGGACTCTAATCATACAAATATTGATCAACTGTAACAAAGGCCAAGGTAGAAGAGCTTTAGCAGAGGAATTGGTATCAAGGGTAGATGAATTTCAAGTATGATCTTCCTGAAGGCGCATATATGCAATCCATCAAGTCTGCCAAGTCAGAATATTTTCAAGCAATAAACTACCATACAACAGCTAAGGGTGCATTTGGTTAGGTGAACCAAAGTAAATGGGATGGATGAGATCGTCATGGATGGAATGGTACATGTATGCTGTTTGATTGGTTATATGGGATGACACTCGAATATATTTGGTTGGTTGTATGGGATGATCTAGGATAGTATAAGATGGTATTTGGTTGAGAGGATTAGGTTGGTTTAGGTGAGATTATCTCAATAATTTTTTTCCTTTTTCATTTTTTTTCTCCTTCTCCCTTTTCTTCCTGCCTTTTCCTTTTCTTTTCTTGCGACCGACAGTCTCTTTTTCCTCTTTCTTCCACCGACGCTCTCTTCTTCAACTCCCTTCGCCTCCCCAGCGAGCTCCTCCCTTCGCCGTCTCCCCGCCTCCCTTTCTCCTCTTCTCTTCCTCCCGAGCCGAACCATCACCAGTTCCCCCTTTTCTCTTCCTCCGGCCACCACTGCGCTGCCTTAGACTGCCGACATCGCCAGTCACCCGAAGTCTCCAATGGTCACCCGAAGCCACGCCACGCAAGCGAACGCGACCAGGACAGTGTGGTTTAGCCGATTTTTCCGAATGAGTTGATACAACATCTGGAAGAAATATTCCCCAAAATTGGATCATCTCATCTGAGATGAATTGGTTCCATCTCTTCAACCAAACACGAAGATATAGCATATTCTGGACAATTTGATCCAGGAACAAACTCGTCCATCGGACCAAACACACCCTAAGAGCCAACTGACGTATGCTGATACTGAGGTCGATAAAGTACCATACAATGGGGTTTACACCCAGCACGCCCGCACCCACCTGAGGCTTGGAATGCTTTTGCCAAGGGAAAACTTCTTAATTGATAGTACCAGAAATATGTTTCTCTGTCCTCTATTCTGAATACTTGCTCATGTGAATTCTGCCCCAGTCAGGAAGCAATAGGATCATTAGGGGATCATCATGTGAACTCCATTTCCCACTAAACTTTGGGCATTACGCAGTGTATCCTTACATGAACATCAAGAGCAAGGCTGCTTCTAAATCCTTCCAATTTAAACAAAAAGCATCAGCAGAGGAGTACCCGAGTACAAATTCATACAAGAAAATCATGAACAGAGTACTTAGTACATCAAGATAATTCATAAAACAAAATTACATATATGTGTCCCAATCAACCAAATATGGGCAGATTGTGCCAAAGAAACCTTTTGTATTCAACAGTTCATTTGCGAGCACTTGTACAAGCAAAATTACAGAGCACTACATTTAACCCCGTTTAGTGCACAAGAGTTATTACACAAGATTTCTTGAAACCAAACTTACAACAATGAAGTCATAATTTGGCACCATGCGGTGTCAATAACAAGAGACTATTGGTAGCACACAGCAAAAACTGGCAGTCTTAGAAGCAACAACTTGGTGCTAGTTGGTGTTGCTCGGCTAGCTTAGTGCTGGTATCTGCTCACTCCCACCAAAAAGAAGAAAAAATTGGCAGCATGATCTAAAGTATTGCACAAGAAACCATTTGGCGAGCTGAGTCGCAGATGAGTGGGCCTGCATGATTGGTGAGCCGAGTTGCAGGTTGACAAGGGGGAAGCAGTAGGATGGGCAAGGGCGGCAGTGCTCCAGGCGGGCGGATTGTGCATGGGTAAGGCGAGGGGCCGAGGAGGGGAAGGCAGCGAGTGGAGGCTCGTTGAGGCTATGGCGGACTATGCCCAGATGGCGGAGCGTTGTCAGTGGATCAACGGAGCGTCGTCAGAGCGGGGCCGGCAAGGGCAGCGGAGCGGCTAACCCTACCTCGATTTGGGAATGGGTCGAATGGGGAGCAATAGATTGAGAAGGAGGACAACCACAGGAGGCTTTTCGCGAAATTTTGGTCAGGTGTGCGGGGGTAGAACAAAAAGTTGCGTAAGTGGGAAGGTGGGTGTGCCCGCTTCCATCTCGACCACAGATTTCGTTTCGGATGGTGAGAACTGGGTTTATCTATATGTTCATAGATATGCTCTTGTGCATAAGATACTTCCCTCACAACTTAGCGCATGTTTGGTCCAGCTACGTCTTTCAACAAGAAGCCAACTCAAGCTCACGATGGAGAAGCTACAAACGCTGGCTTGTCAACAAGCCTACTATAGGCCTGCGGCGCCGGGACATGGGAGGTGAGAAGTGAGAGAGAAGCAGGGAGCAGCTGGCTTGGCTTCCACTTGTCGAAGAAAAGCCCCCTAATATGTAGATGCTGGCGTTGCGTTGAAGCTGACCGAGCCAAGCACGCCCTTAGCCGAGCCCATCATGCACGGCTACCTACGCTGGGCTGAGCCTACCTAGCCCTAACGCAATCGGGCTTTCTGCCATCCAGCTCGAGCCCCTAAGTCTACCCAGCAAAATGGTCAGGCCGGACCACCGCCTGAAACGTGGTATGCGAACAAGAACGAGGCACACGTGAGCACCACCACCTAGCTCTTCACGGGAACCAACACGACCAATCGCTTGCAGCTTGCGACGGGCGCGGGGCTTTAGGAGACCGGCCGATCCATGCGCTAGCTAGCTACACGCCGCGGGCGCTTTTGTCCCGTTTTCCTCGGAGTTTTCTCGCTTTCGCACCGTGCGGCGCGGTGCGCGCTATATGTCCGCGCGCGCCGCGGCACGGCGAGAAAAACACCGGCATGAGTAGACGGGGCTAGCCTTACCCTGCATGGAGTGTCGCTTTGACGGGCCGCTCCGGTTATGATTATGCGTACCCCTAGCGGTTGTTGTAGTACATGGCTGCATCCTAGATGGAGTATGCAACTGCTCCATATATATGCAAGTGTCCGTGATGGATCCCCACAAGCTGCCGAATTCCTGTGTCGTGGTGCTGGCTCCAGTAACTTTCTGGGCTTCGCACCGAGGCAAATTAATGGCAACACGGGCACACGATGACGATGCCGTACGCGCGACTCTTTTATAGCGTGTTTTTCTCTTGCTTTCTGCGGTTGGAGGCAGCGGTTTTGGTGGGCTAAGGCCGTTCGACTCGGGCCTGCATTTATCATGCTGTAGCTGGTCGACGGCAGTAGCACCGTAGCACGGTCTTTGCGAATTCTGTATCCGGCCTATGGGCTCTATCTAAACCAACAAACAACCCTAGTCCGTGTCCGTGTCCGTGTCCGTGTCCGTGTGCGCGTGCTATGTGCGGAGTGTTTTGTGTTCTACTGTTCTCCATGGTAGTTTCTGCTGCGCCATGCGGCAGCAGTAGGGTCTTCCTGCGCGCAGGGCCCGTAGCACCCAACAACTGCGCCCGCAGGCCACAGTAACAAAGTTGCTGCACCCCACGGACGCAGCAAGCGACATACAAATGGGCCGCGGGGCCGCAGCATAAGCGCGCCACGACGCCACGCACTGCTCACCCTCGCCCGGCCCCGTGCGCTCGCGTTTGCTGCGGCCATGCGCCGCTCGCTCGCGCCTGCTGCGCCGGCCCGTGGCGTTGCTGGCTCCGTGCTCGCTGGCTTGCACACCCGCTGCCTCCCTCGCGGCCATAAAATAAGTCCAACGTCATCGCATTCTCTATTTTCTCGTTGAGATAGAAAGGAGAGAATCACAAAGGAAGAGAAGGGAGAAACGAACGAGAGAGCAGTTGAAGTTCCGCACGAAGTTCCGCACCTTTTGAGCACCAAGAAAGGGAAATTTTCATCCACTACACCGTGACATAGTATTAAATGTAAAATACAACGGGCAAAAAATTGGATTAGTAATAAAATATATACCGACAATATCCAAGAGATTAAGGGTCCCGTTATCTACAGGAAATAATTATTATCTAGAACAACTTATCTGTCGGGGATAATAGAAATTTTCCTACAATACATCTGCCCTGGAAAAAGTCCACCGGGTCAACGTATCTGCTGAGGATAATAGAACCCTTCAGGCGCGCAGCTGAAAAATTTGACGACTGAGGCGCGAAGACCTTCCTGTACCGCCCCTTCCTCTAAAACCTTATCCCCAAATTCCCAAATTCCTTGCCGACCACCCACCTCCCCGGCCACCCTACCTCTCCCAACGCCTCTTCCTTTCCCCGATCACCCTCTCCCCGGCCGCCCCACATCCTAGTGTCGTCCTCCTCCCTGGCCGCCTCACCTCCCAGCGCCGCCCCACCTCCCTGGCTGCCTCACCCCCAGCGCCTGTTGGTGATATACCCTAGAGGCAATCATAGAGATAATTATATCACGTCTATATTTTGTGTGCTATTCTGTTCCTTGAATAAATCATCAGTTATAAAAATTAACGAGTATGTGACTTGTTGGTGAAGCTCTTTTAGCTTATGATGATATCGTTCAAAATGTACCCCTGGTCGGATGTCACTGGTCGGAACACTAGTGACTCTATCGACTAGCACATGTATTGATTGGTGACCATGTTTCACCGGTCATGAATATAGGGATATCGAATCAATAATGTGAACACATGTTGGAGAACATGGCGTTGGATTGACCCACCTTGAGATCTTCTGAGATTGTTATGTTTTCATGTGTCATCAGTTGTTCTTAAGCAATGATGATGTATAATCCTTAGACCTGAGATCAGTATGGTTTTCTACATATGTAATAGTACACTTTAGGGTTGCTAAACACTACTCTGTAACTGGGTAGTCATAAAGGTAGCTTTCGAGTATGCTATGAAACATGTAGAGGAATATGACTGGTCGGATATGAGATTTGTCCCTCCTAACATAACAGGAGAGATATCTCTAAGCCCCTCAATGTGGCCGGATAAGGAAAGTGTATGGCCATGCCACTGGTGGTCGAAGAGTTCGACCATATGAAGTTATTCGATACTTAATGAAGAAAGTATTGAACAGTTCATGGATGACACAATATCTTACTTGGAGTTCAACCAGATATTGTGAGGCAAAGAGAGAATACATGAGCGGGTCTTTCAGTTTGATCAGATACGGACTAGTCGTACGGAGATACGAGCTGGTCGAACATGATCACTATCTGGTCGAAACGTGGTCGTAAGGAGTTACAAACTGGTTGAGACCAAATATGATCTGGTCGCATAGAGATACGAGCTGGTTGTAAGGTATTACGAACTGGTCGAGACTATATACGATCTGGTCGTATAGAGATATGAGCTGGTCGTTAGTGATAAGGACCTGGTCGTAGATCATATTGCATTAAGGTTCATCCGATATAATTCGTGTGTATTCGAGAATCGTTATGTCCTGCTAGGAGCCACTGACGACTTGTGATTGGAAAGGAGTTTCCGAGTCACAACCGATTACGCATGAACCAACAGGGTCACACACTTAACGGGTTGGAATAACCCAGTACGGATATGATTCGTCAAATGTGTTCGGATAGAATCCGTCATGGGTACTATTTAAGGAGATGCTTTAGGCTGTTGGGTACATGCAGAGGTAATAGAGTAGACACACGGCAATAGTTGATATGAGTTGCTCCAAACCCTAGCCGCCATCTCCTTGAGAGAGCCTTTCCGTGCGACTTGGTGCTAGCACACCGGCGTACGGTGTTCTTGCCCTGGACATGTGAATATCGTAGAGGCGCAACTGCGGTTGCAGTTGCGCTCGAGGATGTTCCGTAACATTGTAAGGAAAGCGATCAGTTGCTGGAGAAGACGATCGACGATGACTACGCTGGACGATCGACGGCGAGGACGATCAACTACATCGAATGATCGACTACGACCACTACATCGACGCACTCTTCATTGGACTAGGCTGCTCCAACTCTTCTTCCGCTGCATTGCGTGTCTGGTGGTAATGATATGTGATCTCTTACTTGCATGGCATCCTGGTTTACATGGTAGAATTTTTATTTTGTCAGCTAGCGTAGCCTACCCGTATCCCTTTAGTGGTATCAGAGCCATCCTGCATAGTTTTTGATCTAGATCGGCCGTGTATACTGGATATGTGGCAGTAGTAGATTGGATCTATTACTGGTCGGGTCTGGTAACCTAGATCGGCTCATGTGGATGGAACGGTCTAGACACTGGTCGATGAGATCGATCAGTGTTCGACGATAGTAGATGGGTTTACGAGAAGGTATGAACTAAAAGGATAAGATGATTTACTCGACTTGTTTTTGACTGCCTTGCATGATATTCCTTCCGGTCGGAATTCCGCCATTAGAGTATGCTACAGTGCGTGTTCGTATCAAGGCAGTGATTAGATTGGTTCAGAATATGGTTAATATTGTTAATCCAATGATCTTCGAGGCTCGGTTATGTGAATAATATTCATGTCCCAAAAAAAGTTCATGTCACCTGATAGAATTGGAACCCCGTCCGCTAACTGGCTAGCGGGACCGCCGTGGTCGTAGCCGCGTTATATGGTATTATGTGTTCATGTCACCTGATAGAATTGTATTATATGCATAACTCGTTTTAGCAGGGATTGATGTGAATAGTATGACCCATTGTGCATATGATACATGAATGGATTTCTCATAGCATGCGTGTCATGCTGTGAGATAGCCATCAAGCTACATATTATTGTATAACGGTATGCGTACCGACATGTGATGCTTGATATTCTCGTCTATAATTCATTGCTAGCTTTTATGAGTAATTGTTTAGTATATGAATATGGTCGGAGACCTCAAGCATGATGGTCGAAGGACGGAAGCATGGTATATAAGGGCCATACTATTTCACTGTTTAATTTGATTACTGTGAATGTTTATTCTTGTCATGCTATTTGATCGTGTTTTTCATTAGATATTTTAACATGGCAGAATAGTATCCCTCAAAAAAATTAAGTTAATTTTATGTCTTTCCAATTGCTCGCACTCGTCACAATTTTGATCGTTAATTGGTAGGTCTGCCAAAGTAGAGTGCCATTGACTATCTTAATAAGATGGGGTGGGTGTGGGACACCTACATCTATAGTGTTGGTTTAACTTGATAAGGTTATCAAAAGGGTTTTGGGTCTTGGGGTATAGTACTATTGGTTGCCGGGGCATAGAGATGCCGCCCAATAGACAAGAGTCATATGCGATATGATTGGCAAGAGGTTGTCTACCTAAAATCACTAGGTTTCTAGCAGTGATGCTAAAGCTCATTTGGACTTAATGATTTTTTGGATCTTGAACTCACTATATGTGTTTGAGGGAAACATGGTATAAAACAGATAGTGGAAGTATCTTTTATTGAATGTTGATGATTAAGTTCGATCAGGTATGGACTGATCTTATAGTGATACGATCAGATCCAGACTAGTCGTATAGTGATACGACTAGATCCTGTCTAGTCCAGACTAGTCATATATTGATACGACCGAGTCGAGACTAGTCGTATGATGATATGACTGGATCTTGACTAGTGGTATGAAGATACGAGCTAGTCGTAGACTGATCAAACACGACCACCAACACGAGTGTCTAATAGAAGATCTTAGATAAACATAGTGCTGAATCTTTGCATATATTTCTGTTGTAGATCATGGCACCTACTACTTCTTCTGCACCTATCTTTAACTTGCGATATATTCTTGAGAAAGAAAAACTGAATGGTACAAACTTCATTGACTGGTTTTGTAATTTGATAATTGTCTTCAAACAAGAAAAGGAGAAATATATTTTGGAGGGTTCCTACCCGAGGAACCGAGTGCCGATGGCCCTCGCGCTGATAAGAATTCTTACGAGAAGCATTGTAATGATGCAGTCGATGTGCATTGCCTAATGCTTGCCACCATGAACTCTGAGCTTCAGAAGCAATATGAGACCGCAAACTCTTACAATATCATTGTATGTCTAAAGGGTATGTTTCAGAATCAAGTAAGGGCAGAGAGGTTTAACACCTCTAAGACATTATTTTCTTGTAGACTCTCAGAAGGTAACCCGGTCAGTCCTCATGTGATAAAAATGATTGGTGACATTGAGAGCTTAGAAAAGCTTGGTTTTTTCTCTTAGCCAAGAGTTGTCTACTAATGTGATTCTCCAATCGCTCCCAGCAAGTTTTGAGATTCATATTGAATTTTCATGTGAATGGCATGGAGAAATCAATGACTGAGTTACATATCATGCTTAAGGGTGCTGAGGAGAGCATCAAGAAAAGTTCTAATCATGTGATGATGGTTTAAAAAACTACTAGCTTCAAAAAGAAGGGTATATCAAAGGGAAAGGGAAAAGGGAAAGGAAAGACGCAAAATAAGATCGAGAGTATCAAGGCTAAGCTTAAGAAGCTCAAGCTGGGTCCTAAGTCTGAATCAGAATGTTACCATTGTCATGAGACTGGGCATTGGAAGAGAAACTGCAAGATGTACTTAGCAGAGATGAAAAATAAGACTTCTAGTTCAGGTATAAATGTTATAGAAATTAATCTTGCCTCTTCTCCGACCAGTTCTTGGGTATTTGATACCGGATCGGTTGGTCATATATGCAATTCGATACAGGGACTGATAAGGAGTAGAAACTTGGTAAGAGGAGATGTTTATCTTCGTGTGGGCAATGGAGCAAGAGTTGCTGCATTAGTTGTTGACACTTTACCATTAGGTTTACCCTCAGGATTAGTTATGGAACTAAATAATAATTATTATGTTCATACTTTAAGCAAAAATATTATTTCTGCTTTGTTGGACCGAAAAGGCGACTAGAGGGGGGTGAATAGGAGCACGCTCACTTTTTCAACCTTGATTAGATTCAACACAAATTTCACTCCAATAGCTATAGAAGCTATGAAGATCGATATACCAGTATGTAACATCCCAAATTTCAGAGCTTTAAAAATCTTTTAAATAGTACTAGTGAGAAAATTCACCATTTGGATTTATTTGAATATTAATTTGAAAAGCTTAATATGGACTTTAAGGACAAATTGATTTAATGTGCTTAATCCCAACATCAACAATTGTCAAAACTATTTTTTTTAGATTCTATATGCTTGGATATATTTTATAGAATTTTCTGGAATTTTTCCCAAGTCATTTGCTATTTTCTAATTGCTATTTGCATTTTCTGGATTTATTTAAATGAAAAACCTAATTTAAAATCCTTGAACGATCTTGGGCGAAGCCCAGCCTATTCGGCCGCTCAATCCCGGTAGTTGGATCGATCGCCCGTGACCGCCTGCCGCGTTTTCGCCTTGCCCATTGGATCTTCGCCGCGTGTCCTTTCGGTCGATCTCGCTCGCTCGCTCGCCGCGCTCGCTCTGCGCCGTTGGATCGCCATCGTCGCTTCGCCCTCGCCGCGCCTCGCTGCCTTGCCGAGTGGGACCGCCAGTCGTCGTCTCGCGCTATCTTCTTCTCCGTGACCGCCCTCGCCCGCCATTCTTTGGACCTCGGGCTTCGTCCGACAATTGCGCAACGGCCACGATTTTGTCGCGGACAACGCTACGAAGCCTTATCTCTCCCGCACCGTTCGGTTATTTTCAATTTCAAATCGGTTTCAATCTCAGAGAATCGAGAATTCAAAATCCGGCCGTTCGGACCGATTTGGGATTTCCAATCGGCGTCCCGCCTATAAATACCTCCCTTAGCATCGCGCCACCTCCATAATCCAGCCGCCGCTCTCGTCGCCCGACGCCTAAGCGCCGCCGCATTTTCGAGTTTTAGGGTTTCGCCGAGTTTCTTCTCCGGTGAATTGCGCCGCCGTCTTCGTCGCCCTTGCCTGCGCCAATCGCACCATCGTGATCGGCAAGCCTCGAGCCACCTCGTGCGCACTCCTCGTCGCGAGCATTGCCGAGCTTCCGTCCGACAAACCGAGACTTCGCCGCTTCTCCCTCGCCGCGGTCATCTCCGACCACCCGGTACTCAAACCGTGCCCATAGATGCGCAATAACCCTATCTACACATTGGTACCACTCACCGCCGGCGAAGAGCCGCCGTTCGCCGTTGCCATTGGTTCCCGAGCTATCGCCGCGTCGGTGATGTGGCGGCCGGCGTCGGCATCCACCTCGGCTTACGTGCGTGCGTGTCGGCGCGTGGCGCCGTGTCGGCGCCGGCCTGCCTGTAGCGTGGCTCGATCCACCGGCTCCAGATCCGTGGCTCGGTGGGTTTGGTCCATCGTGGTAGAGAGCCAGCGGCGATGGGGCCCACTGTCGATTTTCTATTTAATTTTATTTCTTTTCCGAAATCCTCGGTGACGCAAGCATTGCGCAATAAATCGATTTTCCTTTATAAAAATAATTCGGAAATTCGAGAAAATCCAATTTAGGGTTTTTATTGATTTTCCAATCTTCCAAAGCCCATATCTTTTGCATCCGAAGTCCAATTGAGCCCATTCAAATTTGTAAATTTATATAAAATTCAGATCTATTTATTTATGAATTTTATTTAATTTTTGGAGTTTATTTTGCCTCTGTTATTTATTTGTTTTGTTTCCTTTTGTCTCGTTTGCGAGTAGACGTCGATACTTCGGGGAATTTTGCAGAAGAAGGAGCACCTCAAGACCAAGACCAATATCTAGATCTATTCCAAGGCAAGTTATACCTTTGATCATTTTGAACCCAGTTTTCAAATACTTTGTTTCAATGTATTGCATTCTATTTCAAGTATTTATTTAAATACTTTTGGGTGTAGTTATTAATCCAAATTGTTATGCCACCTTGTCTATTGTATACCATGATCTTTTGTCACCCTAGGTTGGTTAATAATTAGTTGGTATTATCGTAGCACCAGCGTGGGTTGGTTAGATACGATTAGGCGCTTAGCCATGCCACGAGTCATCATTCCATGTGAGAGTTGCAATTATAAACTTGACTAAGTGATTATGGGCTGTGTGATGAATCTGTGTGTCTTGTGTGCTATTACTCGTTGATGGCATGTGTTGCACTTAATCAACGGGTGGGAAAAGATTTAGGCCGAGGCAAGTGGTGGATTACTGTGAATGGTGGAGCTGTGCTTATTAAACTTTGTGATTTGGGTTAAAATGGAAGTCTTGCCTTGGTCAATTAAGGACTTAACTTTGTGCGCCATTGAACTGGGCCTTCTTTGCGACCACATGCCTAGTATGGTTTGGGCTGACTTAGTAAGTTATGGAGTCTTGACATTGACAACTCGGGTTGTATTTAAGCTATGTGATGGGTTTGGAGGTGTGATATGTCACATCGCGGACGATTCATTGCATCCTGTCCAATGGTGTGTGTCGTTCCAAGGGTGTGTGTACAAATTGACGGCGATAAAGCACACCAGAGTGTCATTGTTTGAGATGAAGTCTCGAAAGGTTTTGTTGTGATCAACTCGATCCGGTTGGTTTCATCGTGTGGGTAAAGTGTACAACCTCTGCAGAGTGTTTAAACCAATCTATTGAATAGCCGCGTCCTCGGATATGGACATGCTCGGAATTTCACACGAGGGTAGATTTTCATAAAACAAATGGGAAGGGTCACCATGTGAGATAACTTGTTGGTGTGTGAAAGAACTTGATTAGACTGTATGTCCTTTGTGAAATCAATTGTTAACTTATTATTGTCTATTTGTTTTGAATTACGCTTTCAATCTATTATTTGTATTCAATTGCAAATGTTGCATTTACGCAAAATAACCACGAAGCCATTCCTTTGGAATAAGCCATCATGTATAAATGCATTACGTGGTATGACTTGCGAGTACGGTGTGTACTCACTCTTGCTAAACAAATCAGCGAAGTGGAGGAGTACTTTGCTTTTGAAGAGGAGTTCTCGAAGGTTGAGCGTTAGGGTCTTGATCGATCGGTTGCTCGTGGTAAATTGATAGGAGCTACCGAGTTTATTTCGTTTCATTGCAGTTTATTTCTTTATTATCGACCTTGCATGGCTTAATAAATGTAACACTCGACCATAAGGTCCCAACAGCTTATTTGTTATTCAAATATACTCGTTTATTCTTATATTCGTTGTATGGATGTGATATTTCATCAATGTTGACCTTTGTGTGCACTAGCGTGATCTGGACTAGTCTTGAATACACAGAGGGTCAGTTGCATATTTGGGTCCCGACAGAGGTGGTATCGAGCCATCTTGTTGTAGAGTCTTGACCCTAGTTAGATTGGCCGTTCTTAGTGAGTCCAAACTATTTTCTAAAGCAAAAATTAACTTGCAAGATTAATTGAATTCCTTAACTCATCTCATGTCTCTCTTGACTCAACTATTGCTGAAATTCTTTCTCTCCCATTTGTTTTAAAGTTGTTTTCATATCCTTGTCCATCTTGACAGATGCCTCGTCTTGAGTTATGGAGGCGCAAGGGAGGACTTGCCGAGCTTTGGAAGTTGCTACAAGTACTTGGAGGTTCGATCGTCCATTGTCTGAGTGGCAATGCTTGGATCGTGAGCAGTAGAGATCGTGGAGTAATCGCCATTTGACCATCTACGCCAGCGACACACCAAGGCAAGCAAACCACTTGCACATCTCGGCTAGGAGGAGTATTTGGATTGAAGCAATCCAGAGTCTTCACGCCTTGCCATCCCGAGGATCGCAACATCTACTCTCGAGCTTCGTGACACGGTTTTCCGTTATCATCCCGCACTTCCGGCGTGGATCTTGCCGCACGTTTTCCGTCTGGGAGGAGAAGACAACGCCACCGTCGTGCATCTCGCCCGATTCGCATTGCTCGGGAAGAATCGTTGGAGTTAGCGCTCTGGTGTGAGTGTACCTATGAGACTCTTGAGAGTGAAGAAAGGATCGCCATATTAGAAGAAACTCTTTATGGGCGACACGAAGAAGACATCAAGAGGAAGACCGGAAGAAGCTAATGGACCGGTGAGCGGAAGAGCGGCAGAGGCGTGAGCGAAGCACCAGCAGACTGCACGAGGACACTGCTCCTATTGCACCAGCCGGGACATCGGATCGGTTTGCGAGGATGCCGCTCACTTTCAGTCTCTACAGGCGGGAGCACCGTCAAGGTCTGCGAGGCTATTTGATTGAGTAGTCTGTTCGCGTTGTTTGAGCTTAGCCGCTTTATGTCTTGAGTCGCCCTTTAGGCGGTAGTTTTGTGTGCTTAAGTTCGTCCTTATTTTTGTGTGCAAGTATGAGCCGCAAAGGCCCTTAGGCATTTGTTGCAAGCCATACTATTATCTTAATCAATATAAGAGTTTGATTGAGCTTTCTTAAAATATGTTGGGTTTTACCTACCCCGCTTAGTTCTACAACTTATCTCGTGCTTGCTACCTTATCTAACCCTTGGAGATTCACGGATGGTTCGGACTCGTCAAGTGCTTGCAAGTGGTTCCGATACTCGGTTATCGAAGGGCGAGAACAAATCCCAGAAGTAGTTCCACCACAAGCACCTTGATCGATATGCGAAATTTTGGAGCATTCATGGCACTCGCACCGGTGATGTACACCATGATGAATCGGATCAGAGCTATGAATAATCGAACAACAACAATCGACATCACAATGGAGCCCGAGCTTGCTCATGGTCACAATGGATCATCCAAGTTGGCGGAGTTTATGAGAACCCGCCCACCAACCTTTTACGGACATGTCTCACCAAGAGAAGGCGATGATTGGCTTCGTGTCATTGAGAGAAAGCTGCGATCACTCAATGCGTGATCATGAAAAAGTTACATCGCCTCTCACGGATGGAAGGCATTGCCGCCGAATGGTGGGAAAATTTTGTCTGCGCATGGGACGCCGCAAGATATTACTTGGGAAGAGTTCACAACTTTTCGCGATATCATGTACCGAAGGAATCATGGATCGAAGAAGGATGAATTTCGTGCTCTCAAGCAAGGAGGAATGTCGATGATGATTACCTCAACAAGTTCTCACAACTTGCTCGATATCTTTGCGAAGATGTCGCCACCGACAAGGCTCGTCGTAGTCGTTTTACGAAAGGATTGAACACTTGGACTTCAAGTCAACGATCGCCCACACCTTTCACGATTTTCAAGAGTTGATCAACAAGGCTTTGATTCTAGAGGATAAGCGTAAGGAATTGGAAGATCATCGTAACGCAGAATGGCTCGAAGGAAGTCACCAACCCGGTGAGGGCAAGAATGATTCCACCGCGGTTTAGCCGTTTTCCACCACGAGTGCGCGGACCACTGCACCAACTTCAAAGACCTCGCCCGTTGCTCGAAACTTTCGCAACCCCGCACGATCAACCCCAATCCGATAAGCAACCCACAAAATACAACGAGTTTGCTTTACACGCCGTCGGCCGGGGCATTTCGCCAACCGATGTCCGCAGAATGGGACTATCACTCCATGCGCTTCAACCTTGGGAATACACGGCCAAGACACGAAGACAAGGCAACCATCAAGGAACTTCTCAAGCTACCGGTCAATCCGAGGAGCACCGCCATCGATGGTCGAGGCCGTGTCAACCACGTCACTCTGGAAGGAGCCCAAGAAGCACTGACGTTATCTTGGGTAAGTTCTAGTAAATTCGATTACTGCATCGATTACATTTGATTACGGAGCTTCGCATTCGTTTGTTTACGGAATTTTGCAACTAAGAACAAATTGGAAGTTATGCATCTTAAGCATACTCTGTTAGTCGATCGCTGGAGCGAGCTAAGTTCTAAAGTTGGATGTTTAGGAGCTAGGCTACTCATAGTTGGAGTTGAGTTTCTAGCCAACCTAATAGTTCTAGACACTCGGACCATAGATGTCATCCTTGGTATGGATTGGTTATCCAAACATAAGCGATGCTAGATTGTGGCGAAGAGCCGTGACAATTGAGGATACCGCGGAAAGAAAGTAGAATTTCTAGCCACCTCGATGCGTGATGGACATTTGGTAGTCAACGGTTTGAAGGCGGTTTCTTTGGAAGACGTACTGTAGTCGAGATTACCCGATGTATTTCGGAAGAATTACGGGAATGCCACGGACCGTGACATTGAGTTTGTCATCGATCTAGTGCGAGAACAAAGCACCAATTTCAAGAGACCCTATCGGATGCGGTCGATGAACTTGTGGAAATGAAGAAGCGGATAGAAGAACTCTTGGAAAAAGGTTTTGTAAGACCTAGTTAAATGCCATGGGGAGCACTGTTTTGTTCGTCAAGAAGAAAGATGGAAGTATGAGAATGTGTATCGATTATCGTTCTCTCAGCGAAGTCACCATCAAGAATAAGTACCCATTGCCCGAATAGATGATTTGTTCGACCGGATGAAAGGAAGCGGAGTATTCTCCAAGATCGATCTGCGATCGAGTTATCATCGATTGAAAATTTGTCCTAAGGATGTACCAAAGACCGCTTTCTCAACCCTAGTATGGACATTATGAGTTTTTAGTCATGTCTTTTGGATTGACTAATGCCCTGCCTATTTCATGAACATGATGAACAAAGTATTCATGGAATATTTGGATAAGTTAGTGGTAGTATTCATTGATGATATTTTGGTATACTCAAAGTCGGAAGAAGAACATACGGGACATTTGAGATTAATCCTAGAAAGCTCGAGAGGACATCGGTTGTATGCCAAGTTAAATAAGTGTGATTTTGGAAGAAGAAAGTTGATTTTCGGTCATGTGATGACGGTAGAAGGAGTAGCGATTGACCGGAAAGGTTAAAGTCAGAATGAATTGGGAGCGGCCAAGGCGGTTACTCAAATTCGTAGTTTCTTGGGAATGGCAGGATACTATCGTCGTTTTCATTGAAGGGTTCTCAACGATTGCTAAACCTCTTACGCAATTGTTGAAGAAAGAGAAGAAGTTTATTTGGACCCCACTTGTGAAGAAAGTTTTCAAGAATTGAAGAAACGTTTGACTTCAGCCCCAGTGTTAGTTTTGCCGGATATTAGTAAGGATTTTGATATCTACTGTGATGCTTCGCGTCAAGGACTAGGATGTGTCCTTATGCAAGAAGGAAGAGCTGTCGCTTATGCGTCAAGGCAATTAAGACCTCATGAAGAGAACTACCCTACCCATGATTTGGAGCTAGCTGCTGTAGTGCATGCCTTGAAGATTTGGCGTCATTATCTCATTGGTAATCGCTGCGAAGTCTACACAGATCATAAGAGCACAAGTACATATTCACTCGATCGATTTGAACATGAGGCAGAGAAGATGGTTGGAATTAATAAAGGATTATAATCTTGGAATCCATTACCATCTGGTAAGGCCAATGTAGTTCTGCGGATGCCTTTGAGTCGTAAGAGCTCTTGCAATGCTCGGAAGCAAAAGAGTTGTGTTCGAACTTGGGAGGAATTCGGAAGCTACTGACTAGAAGTTGTTCGGAAGGATTTGTGGCCAATTTGGAAGCAGGTCTACTCGGAGAAGCAGTTCGTGAAGCTCAACCTAAGGATTACGAGTTTTGCCGATCTCAAGAAGAAGATGTCGGAAGGAAAATTTAAAGACTTTACCATAGATGATCGAGATATATCGTGGATCAATGGGCGTATCGTATGCAGGATATGGATGGATTAAGACGGTGATTACGAAGGAAGCCCATGACTCAAAATATTCGATTCACCTGGAAGTACTAAGATGTATCGGGATGTTAAGAATAAGTTTTGGTGGCCAAACTTAAGCGAGATGTCGCGAGTTCGTTGCCTTATGCGACGTGTGTCGAAAGTAAAGGCCGAACATCGAGGCCAGCGAGATTGCTACAACCGTGAAGATACGAGAATGGAAGTGGGAAGAGATCGGTATGGATTTTATTACGGATTACCCAAGACTCAATCGGGTTATGATTCGATTTGGGTAATAGTGGATCGTTGACTAAGGTTGCCCATTTCTTGCCAGTCAAAACCACTTACTCAGGAGACCGCTTGGCGGAATTATATATGTCAAAAATCGTCGATGCACGCGGTGTGCCTAAGAAGATAGTGTCGGATCGAGGATCTCAATTCACCTCTCGTTTACGCGAGTCTACATGAAGCCACAGGAACTCATCTGAATTTCAGATCTGCTTATCATCCACAGACAGATGGACAGACTGAAAGAGTTAACCAGATATTAGAAGATATGTTAAGAGCACGTGCCTTAGCTAATGCTACCGTTGGGATAAAAGTTTGCCGTATCACGAATTCTCGTACAACAACGATTATCAAGCGGTTTGCGGATGTCACCATTTGAAGCTTTGTATGGTGCGTACTGCAGAACTCCGTTGAATTGGTCGAGAGCAATTTGAGCGTGTAGTGTTCGGGCGGATATTATTCGAGGAAGCGAAGAACAAGTTGCTATGATCGAGAGAGGTTAAAGATAGCCCATCCGAGCAAAGAGTTATCTGCCGATAATCGTCGTCGTGACCTCGACTTTGAACCGAGGATTTTGTGTATCTTGAGTTACTCCGCTCGGAGGTGTTAAGAGATTCCACACCAAAGGAAGCTTGCTCCAAGGTATGTGGGTCCATTCAAGGTTTTGGAACGCCGTGGAGAAGTTGCGTACCAGTTAGAGCTACCACAGTCGTTAGCAGGAGTGCATGATGTCTTTCATGTCTCTCAGCTGAAGAAGTGTCTTCGTGTGCCCGAAGAGCAGACCCCGTTAGAGTCAATTGAGCGAAGGAAGATCTCACATACAAAGAGCGACTGTCGATATTTTGGATGTCGCATGAGCGCGCACGAGAAGCAAGACCGTTCGTTTACGCAAAGTCGGTGGAGTAACCACTCGGAAGGAGAAGCAGCGTGGGAGCGTGAAGAAGAGTTAAAAGCCGAGTTCCTAGCCTTTTCTCTAGCTAGCGAGAATCTCGGGGCGAGATTCGTTTAAGGGGAGGTTTGTAACATCCCAAATTTCAGAGCTTTAAAAATCTTTTAAATAGTACTAGTGAGAAAATTCACCATTTGGATTTATTTGAATATTAATTTGAAAAGCTTAATATGGACTTTAAGGACAAATTGATTTAATGTGCTTAATCCCAACATCAACAATTGTCAAAACTATTTTTTTAGATTCTATATGCTTGGATATATTTTATAGAATTTTCTGGAATTTTTCCCAAGTCATTTGCTATTTTCTAATTGCTATTTGCATTTTCTGGATTTATTTAAATGAAAAACCTAATTTAAATCCTTGAACGATCTTGGGCGAAGCCCGGCCTATTCCACCGCTCAATCCCGGTAGTTGGATCGGCATCGCCCGTGACCTTCGCCAGCGTTTCGCGCCTTGCCCGCTGGATCTTCGCCGCGTGTCCTTTTCGGTCGATCTCGCTCGCTTTCGCTTCGCCGCGCTTCGCTCTGCGCCGTTGGATCGCCATCGTACGCTCGCCCTCGCCCGCGCCTCGCTGCCACTGCCAGGTGGGACCGCCACAGGGTCGTCGTCTCCGCGCTATCTTCTTCTCCGCGAAGCCGCGCCCTCGCCCGCCATTGCTGGACCTCGGAGCTTCGTCCGACAATTGCGCAAGCGGCCACGATTTTGTCGCGCGGACAACGCCTTACGAAGCCTTATCTCTCCGCACCGTTCCTGGTTATTTTCAATTTCAAATCGGTTTCAATCTCAGAGAATCGAGGAATTCAAAATCCGGCCGTTTGGACCCGATTTGGGATTTCCAAATCCGCGTCCCAGACCTATAAATACCTCCCTTAGCATCGCCGCCACCTCCGCAATCGAGCCGCCGCTCTGCCGTCGCCCGATCGCCTAAGCGCCGCCGCATTTTCGAGTTTTAGGGTTTTACGCGAGTTTCTTCTCGGTGAATTGCGCCGCCGTCTTCGTCGCCCTTGCCTGCGCCAAGCGCACCATCGTGATCGGCAAGCCTCGAGCCACCTCGTGCGCACCTCCTCGTCGCGGAGCATTGCCGAGCTTCCGTCCGACAAACCCGAGACTTCGCCGCTTCTCCCTCGCCGGTCATCTCCGACCACCCGGTACTCAAACGATGCCCATAGATCGCAATAACCCTCTCTACACATTGGTACCACTCACTTGCGGCGAAGAGCCGCCGTTCGCCGTTGCCATTGGTTCCCGAGCTATCGCCGCCGTCGGTGATGTGGCGGCCGCGTCGGCATCCACCTCGGCTTACGTGCGTGCGTGTCGGCCAGCGTGGCGCCGTGTCGGCGCCGACACGCTGCAGCGCGTGGCTCGATCCCACCTCCCGGATCCGTGGCTCGGTGGGTTTGGTCCACCGTGGGCCGAGCCACTGACAGTGGGGCCCACCTGTCAGTTTTCTATTTAATTTTATTTCTTTTTCCGGAAATCCTCGGCTGACGCAAGCATTGCGCAATAAATCGATTTTCCTTTATAAAAATAATTCGGGAAATTCGAGAAAATCCAATTTAGGGTTTTTATTGATTTTCCAATCTTCCAAAGCCCATATCTTTTGCATCCGAAGTCCAATTGAGCCCATTCAAATTTGTAAATTTATATAAAATTCAGATCTATTTATTTATGAATTTTATTTAATTTTTGGAGTTTATTTTGCCTCTGTTATTTATTTGTTTTGTTTCCTTTTGTCTCGTTTGCGAGTAGACGTCGATACTTCGGGGAATTTTGCAGAAGAAGGAGCACCTCAAGACCAAGACCAATATCTAGATCTATTCCAAGGCAAGTTATACCTTTGATCATTTTGAACCCAGTTTTCAAATACTTTGTTTCAATGTATTGCATTCTATTTCAAGTATTTATTTAAATACTTTTGGGTGTAGTTATTAATCCAAATTGTTATGCCACCTTGTCTATTGTATACCATGATCTTTTGTCACCCTAGGTTGGTTAATAATTAGTTGGTATTATCGTAGCACCAACGTGGGTTGGTTAGATACGATTAGGCCTGCTTAGCCATGCCACGAGTCATCATTCCATGTGAGAGTTGCAATTATAAACTTGACTAAGTGATTATGGAACTGTGTGATGAATCTGTGTGTCTTTGTGTGCTATTACTCGTTGATGGCATGTGTTGCACTTAATCAACGAGGTGGGAAAAGATTTAGGCGAGGCAAGTGGTGGATTCTGTGTGAATGGTGGGTGTGTGCTTATTAAACTTTGTGATTTGGGTTAAAAGCGGAAGTCTTGCCTTGGTCAATTAAGGACTTAACTTTGTGCGCCATTGAATGGGCCTTCTTGCGACCACATGCCTAGTATGGGTGGGCTGACTTAGTAAGTTATGGAGTCTTGACATTGACAACTCGAGTTGTATTTAAGCTATGTGATGGGGTGGAGGTGTGATATGTCACATCATGGACGGTTATTGCATCCTGTCCAATGGTGTGTGTCGTTCCAAGAGTTTGTGTGTACAAATTGAATGGCGATAAAGCACACGAGTGTCATTGTTTGAGATGAAGTCTCGAAAGGTTTTGTTGTGATCAACTCGATCCGGTTGGTTTCATCGTGTGGGTAAAGTGTACAACCTCTGCAGAGTGTTTAAACCAATCTATTCGAATAGCGCGTCCTCGGATATGGACATGCTCGGAATTTCACACGAGGGGTAGATTTTCATAAAACAAATGGGAAGGGTCACCGTGTGAGATAACTTGTTCAAATTGTGTGAAAGAACTTGATTAGGCTGTATGTCCTTTGTGAAATCAATTGTTAACTTATTATTGTCTATTTGTTTTGAATTACGCTTTCAATCTATTATTTGTATTCAATTGCAAATGTTGCATTTCTGCAAAATAACCACGAAGCCATTCCTTTGGAATAAGCCATCATGTATAAATGCATTACGTGGTATGACTTGCGAGTACGGTGTGTACTCACTCTTGCTAAACAAATCAACGAAGTGGAGGAGTCGTCACTTTGCTTTTGAAGAGGAGTTCTCGAAGGTTGAGCGTTAGGGTCTTGATCGATCGGTTGCTGTGGTAAATTGATGGGAGCTCACCGGAGTTTATTTCGTTTCCGCTGCAGTTTATTTCTTTATTGTCAGCCTTGCATGGCTTAATAAATGTAACACTCGACCATAAGGTCCCAACAGTTATTTGTTATTCAAATATACTCGTTTATTCTTATATTCGTTGTATGGATGTGATATTTCATCAATGTTGACACTTTGTGTGCACTAAGCGTGATCTGGACTAGTCTTTGAATACACGAGGGTCGAGATTGCATATTTGGGTCCCGACACGATGATGACAATGGAAGACTAGGATTGAATCAATCAAAACCCGAAGCAAAACAACCAAAAACAACCGAAACTGAATTTCCTAAGTGTGAGGCGGTCTGACCTCTATTCAAGGGCGGTCCGACCGGTCCTATGGGCGGTCCGACCTCTGATGAGGGGCGGTCCGACCTCCAGCCGATGAACAGTGAAATCAGCCCGAAAAACGAAGTTGCAAATAGATGTAACTTTTGATCTACAACTCCAAACTTGATGAAACTTGGTACACACCTTCTCTAGGATGTCGGGAACCTATTCCAATCGAAGATCGTGAAGATCTTTGGAAAAGTTCAGACCTTTTCAGTTTGAGAGGTGGAAGGTTTGAAACAGAGTCAAAGCGAAAACTATATCGAAAAACTTGCTCGTGGGTGATTGATGATCAAGATGATCTTAGATGTGTTCCCACATGTCACAACAAGCTAGATCATGCAAAGAAATCAATCAAAAACATGCGAATCAAAGAAAGACTCAAAATCACCAAATAGAGAGAAGAAGGGCAAATGAACTCATCTTGAAGAGAACTCTTCTTTGGATTGATTTGATAATGTATCGATTCTGACCACTCATACGGATACGCATGGACACAAGATCAAAACATCTCTCTCTCTAGAACCTAATCTCCACTAAACCTTCCCTAAGCACTTAAGCCAAAACTAGGGTTTCAAGCATGAAAGGGTTGAAGGGTGCGACCACCTCCTCCTCTATTTATAGTGGAGACTTAAACCTTCTAGAAGAGTAACCTAATGGGCTCCGTTAAGGCCCAAAACAAGCGGGTCACACACGCACGCATCTTGAGCGCCGTCTTCATCTCCTCTTGACCTACTCCGCTTCTCCACGCCATCTTGCGCCGCGAGTCGTCAAAAGTCACCAAAGCGGTATTTGGTATAATTACCAAAATACCCTTCTCGATCTTTTGCAAAGACCGAGTCCCATCTTGTGAAGCACCTCCCATGCTTCGCCACGTGTAGGTTGATCAACGGCTCTCAACATGTCGGCAAGTCTCTCCCATCCGGCTCCCACGGAACCACCATGGCACTTGCAGGCCCCGCGCCGCTTGATCCAACCATCGCCGAATCGCCTGTTCGGTCATCCTTGTCTATTCGCACCACACTTGAGTTCATTGACCTCACCCGCATCGTCGATCGTTACGGACCTCGGCTCTCCAAGCCTAGTCCGATCATCCTCGCCGTTGACCGTCGTTGACCACCAAGCAACCTCGCACAACAATAAACAAGCAAATCGAATCAGGAACAAGTTCTTCACAACTTGACCCACGTTAGTCAAAACATGCATCATGCAACACATATGCATCAAACCCATGACTTTGACCTAACAAAACATCATCGCCACGAAGTTGGCGATGAACAAGACGAACCGGTCGGACCACCCCTGGGGCGGTCGATCGCCACCGACGGCCGACCGCCACCACAAGGCGGTCGGACCGCGTAGGGACTTAGCCAATTTTCAACCCACGAAAATCCAAACCCTCTGGAAACTTTAAACCAATAGAACTTTTGCTTGGGAACTCCAAAATTATGAGACCAAGTGTATTAGGATCCTCACTTGTCTACAACACCTATTTTTGGCCCACCCATTCGACCATTTTAGTCACGGTAGGTCCCGATCACGACATGGCCGGCCGGACCGATTTGGGACCGGCTCGGACCGCCATGCTATGGCGGTCGGACCGCCCGTCGAGAATGCTGAACAGATCGAGACTTTGTCGAAAACCGTGAAACGACAAACCGTTAACGCCATTGCCAATTGTCACATCATCCTAAGATCTGGAGCATATCCCCATGATATCCACAATCTCCCCTTGATGAACACATTGGCAATAATCCGAAAAATGTAATTTGAAGGTTTGAAAAGTAAAATACTTTCGTTTTGCACAAAGGCACAACTTGGTCCATAAGCAAGAGAAAGCAATGGAAATGACCAAGTGGCATTAGAATAGCATAGACAAGTGAGATAAGGCAAAGAAAGCATAAAACTTTGATTTCCAGAAAAAGTCAAAAATCTCACTTAAGGTCCATATGAAAGAACAATTGTTCAATTGACCTTTGATCATTGTGAGGTGTAATAAATGCAATTCAAGTTCGGAAGAGTCAATAAGGCAATAAGAATGCAATTCAAAACTCCCCTCACTATGATCCTCGGTTTGAAAAATTTCAAATTTTCCAACTTTCTCCCCTTTGTATAAACTTCCCCAACATTGAAAATATCTTCTCCCCCTTTGACAATGGAGTCATCAAGGAATCACGCCTTCCTCTCATCCAGAGATAGCAATTTGCAGAATGAAGAAAGAAGCAAAAAGAAGTATGCATGAAATGCAATGGAGTGGCTTCATTTTGTATTTTTCAATTTTGATTACAAGAAGCTTTGAAGATTACCCAAAAGAGCAAGTCAGCATTTCTAATATTGCACAAACAACATATCAAGCCTGATAGTGCTAGCAAGATCATGGTAAGACATATATAACAAAGCTAAGCATAAAGGCTCAAAAGTAAAGCAATGGATTTGATCAATTTAAGCAAAGCTTCAAATTCAGCAAGTTCATCAACAGGGATCCTAAAATGAAATTGGCCATGTCAAAATGTCAAAGTGAGATCAAAAATCTAACAAAGACCACATTAAGAGTCAATCAAGTCCCGTATTGAATCATTTTGCTCAATATTTCTTAAAAGCCCATTTGTCAACAGTTTTCACATTTGCATTGAATATTGAGGTTGACTAATGATCTAACTTAGTGACAAGATCCTGGACTAGGAGCCATCCACAAACTCATCCTAAGCTTCGACCAAAAGTTGATTAAAGGTATATCTTAGTAAAGAAGATCCTGGACTAGGAGCCATCCACAAACTCTTTCTAAGCTTCTACCAGGGCGACAAATCTTGAGGTTCATGTCATTTCTGACAAGCAATCCCCATGAGATCGTCTGGATCATCAAACTATCTCCAAGTTCATGTCATTTGACAAGCAGTCTCGTAAGAATAGTTTGGCACATTTTAAGCATAAGACAATCTTGATTTTTCATTTTTCACAAGAGCGGTTTAGAATCTCAAGAACACAAAAGCTCAAGTAATGGTCAATTTTAGATCAAAGAGCTCACAAAGCAATTACAGCAGGCCAATGTCACAAAAGGAGCACTAATTGCGCAACTCGCTAAAACATCCACAAATTGCAATTTCTTAGTTCGAGTTGTTTTAAAGTTCTAGCTCATATAGCAAAGACTTAACTACACATGTAAAAGCATGATAATTCTAGCAAGTCAAAGAACTAGACATGGCATTGAGCAAGAATTGAAATACTAAAGCTCCAAAGGGTAATAGGCAAAGCTTCATCAATTTTAAAAGATAAGCGAAAAATTTTATATTACAATGCATCTTTTGGATTTTTCATACCACTTGATGTATTTTACATATGAATGCAATATGATACAATGAGATGCAATAAAAAGCCTAAAACCTAAAAAGTTCAAAAGATCAACAAGTTGAGAAAAGAACAATAAAAGATCAAAAGAACAAGGTAAGATCGGAAAGATCGAACTCCCCTCAAACCAACCCATAGGGATAAATTACCCCTAACTCACTTCTCAAGGTGGCAAACCTAGTTGGGTCTAAAGGTTTGGTGAGGATATCAGCCAATTGACCCTCGGACTCCACAAAATGCAGCACAATATCACCCTTCTCGACATGGTCTCTAAGGAAGTGATAGCGAATGTCTATGTGCTTGGTCCTAGAGTGTTGCACAGGGTTCTTAGCAATGTTAATAGCGAAGTGTTATCACAGAAAAGAGGAACACTAGCAAAAATTAACCCAAAGTCCTTAAGAGTGGACACCATCCACAAAATCGACTCTGACTACTAAAGACTACATATTCAACTTGAAAGATGGATTGTGCAACAGAAGACTGCTTCCTAGAAGACCAAGAGACAAGAGACGTGCCTAAGAAATGACATGTACCAGAAGTGCTCTTCCTATCTAGCCTACAGCCCGCAAAATCAGAATCAGAAAACCCCCGAATGGACAGCGAAGAAGAGCAAGAATACCAAATGCCATACTGGAGAGTAGAATGTAAATACCTGAAGATGCGCTTAACGGCTTGGCGATGTGAAGTCCTCGGTGGCGCTGAAACCTCGCGCAGAGGCGGACGCGAAGTGGATGTCGGTCTTGAGGCCGTCAGTGCGAGGAGGGAGCCGATCATGTTCGCGGTACTCGCGTTGATCCACGGCTTCCCCTTCCTCATCTGGATCCAAAGCAGTCGAAGTCGCCATGGGAGTGGCGATCGCCTTGCAGTCACCCATATCAAAACGCTTGAGAAGATCCTTGGTGTACTTCGTTTGATGGATGAAGATCCCTTCCTTGCATTGCTTGATTTGCAGCCCCAGAAAGTAGTTGAGCTCGCCCATCATACTCATCTCAAATTCCCTGGACATGGTCTCAGAAAAACTGGAAACAAGAGCATGAGAGGAACCACCAAAGATAATATCATCAACGTAAATCAACAAGCGAAGTCATTGCCATGCCTAAGAATGAATAGAGTCTTATCAACTTTTCCCATTTTAAAATCATTCTTAAGCGAAAGGTCTTAAGTCTATCATACCGTGCTCTAGGGCTTGCTTAAGACCATACAAGGCTTTGGATAGCTTAAAGACACGATCGGGTGCTTGGGATCCTCAAAGCCGGGGTTGCCTAACATACACTTCCTCCTCTATAAAACCATTCGAAAAGCACTCTTAACATCCATTTGATGCAACCTAAAACCTTTAGATGCAAATGAATGCAAGCATGATCTGAATGGCTTCTAATCTAGCAACAGGCGAAGGTCTCATCAAAATCTAACCCCTCAACTCGACTAAAACCACGAGCTACCAACCTAGCCTTGTTTCTAACCACGAACCATCCTCATTTTGTTTATTTTAAACACCCAACGGTACCAATTACATTATGACCACTAGGAGGTTCTACAAGGTTCCGGACTTTATTTCTTTCAAAGTTTTCTAACTCCTCATGCATGGCATTGACCCAACTAGCATCGGATAAAGCATGTGATATATCTTTGGGTTCAAAAGATGCTACAAATGCAGTGAGAGAAAAGACTCGGATCATGATACAGGCGAGTGACTCGCTCATGGAGACTACCAATCATCGATCCGAAGGTGCCGCTCGGATGTGCAAAGGAGCGCTGGGGAGATAGTATCTCCTCAACCTCCGCATGATCTTCTTGATGAAGAAGATGCGGCAGAGCCTCAATTGGAGGTGAAGCGATCGTGAGGTGTTACGGAGCCGGAATCGGAGCATTAGCGACAAGTGGAGGAGCATCATCAATTTCATCCTCATCTTCCTCAACAAATATGCTCTCACACTGTAAGTCACAGAAACATCGGATCTAGCCGCAGGGCTAGTCTCATCAAAAGTGACATTGCATGTCTCTGGACAATGTTAGTTTCAACATTAAAAACCGAAAACCCCTCGAATGAGCGGGATAACCTAGAAATAAACCATCACAAGTTCTTGATTCAAATTTATCTAGGTTCCTGTCTTGAGAATAAAACACTTGATCCAAAGACTCGAAAGTGCGGCGAGGTTTTACGCCAAAACGAAGCTCATAAGAAGTCTTGCCCAAAGGCGGTCTCGAAAAGACACGATTTGAAATATGGCAAGTCAGTAGCAATAGCTTCGCCCAAAACCTCCTCGGTGTGCTATACTCATCTAGCATCGTCCTAGCCATCGAGACTAAGGTCTGTTCTTCCTTTCCACAACGCCATTTTGTTGAGGGCGTGTGGAGAAGAGAACGATGCTCAATACCGCGCTCGGCACAAAAGAGGCAAGCGAGGCATTCTTGAACTCCGTGCCATTGTCACTGCGGATTGCTCTCAAGGCACCGGGAAGTTCGAAGCCAAGCGAAGAACAAGATCATGATAATGATCAAAGACCTCATCCTTGAAGCAAGAAAGAACACCCAAGAATATCTCGAAAAATCATCGACTATGACAAGAATGTACCAATTGCCACCGATCGATCGAACCCTAGCGGGACCAACGGTATCCATATGAAGCAAGCGTCACGTCCGTCGGTCATGACCATAGTCAATGAAGGGTGTGGCGGCAACTTGCTTGCCATGCCTACGAGGAGCACATCTGACATCTTTGATGACTTTGAGTTTAGGCAAGCCTCTCATGAGATCAAGGCCGCTAACTCATGTCGGATGATCAAAACCAATGTGCCCCAAGCGTCGGTGCCAAAGCCGGATATCGAGAAGAAGATGCAACTAAACATTTGAGGATCCGGCAAGAGATTCGAAAAATCAGCTCCAAATATTCTACCAACTCTAGAAATTCCAAAAATGAGCTCACCAAAAGAATCAAGCACCGACAAGCGTTCTTCTTAAATCTAGTCTCATAGCCATCATCGAGAAGTCGTGAGACGAAGGAGATTGTACCTTAGCTTGGACACAAGAGCGACATCCTTGAGAATGAACACATCGTTCACCCCGATCGATCCAGTTCCTTGATCCGCCCTTGTGAATCATCTCGAAGGTGATGAAGTCATCACCGTCGCCGCGTGAAGGAAGTGAACCATCTAGAGTCTCCGGTCATGTGGCGTGAACAGTGGAGTCGACGAGCCACGTGTTCTTCCTCCTTCCGCGACGATCCCGAAAATCAAGGCACAAAAGATCGATGTGTCTCAATCAAGGGTTAGTTAAAATAGACTTGGGAACCCGATCTTGAGACACATGTCTGCAGTAGTATGCAAAGAGGAATGAGTGTCCTTGATCCTAGTTGAAGTCCTATCATGAGCAATGGTTACAAACACATGAGATGCATTCTGCCTAGGAACATGATGATGATAAGCATGTGTAGTATATCCTAGGCTGGTTTCTTCTTCTTTTCATGACCATGTTTCACACAAGCTCTAGGTTGATGAAATAAAGTTCTAGCATGATTAGCATTTTTCAACCTCATGCCAACAGAACTCAACTAAATGTCCACTCTTCTACTTAATAGGTGCAATGGTATTTTGTACCACTGGGAGAAGCACCTTTTGACTCAAAGAAGGTTGGACAGAACTGCGAGTTTGAAAGCAATTTTTCGCGAGTTGGGTTTTGAATTCAACTAAGCCATTTTCCAAGACTGAATGACCTTAGTCTTGGATTTGTTAAAGGGCGAGTTGTATCCTAAGCCTTGCTTTTTAGAAGGAGTTCTAGACTTGTCAAGAATCATGTTTAATTGTTTTCTCCACTAGAGAATTTTTGCAGTGTGTTCTCTAGATAAACATTATCTTTCCTAAGATCAACACATGATTGACAAATTTTAGGTTTATTAACCTTTGCAAGCTTCTCCTTATAATTAGCAATTTCAATCTTAAGAGCAGGACATAAAGTACAATTAGCGAATTAATCTTCGCCCTTAAGCTTGGCATATTTCTCTCTATTTGCTTTTAAAATGTCTTTAATTTCACGTTCATGTTCTAAGCAACGAGAGCAAGAGCGAGACTCTCTTGGTTGAAACATCCAACTTGCTAGACTCTAAGCATTTAAGACATGGAGCGATTTGACCTCAACTAGCTCAGTCTAGCATTTTCAAGTTGATGTAAGCGGTATTAAGAGCGGTGCAGTTTAGGCGATTCGAGTGCAAAGCATGGCAAGATGAACATTCATCAACGTCTAGACTCTTAGCATTCACAAGTTCTAATGTCAAATTTTCAACTTGTGACTCTAGATCCTTGTTCTTAACCATGATGAATTTTAAAGCCTTATCCTGACTAAGCAATTGCTCATACATGTTCTCGCATCTAGCAGAAAGGACATCATAAGATAGGGATACCTCATCATCATCATCGACGTCGACGGAGTCAGCCATGAAGCACATCTGGGGTGAAGTCCTTGGCCTTCCCTTTCTTGTCTTGAGGTGGCTCCTCCTCCTCCTTGTCCTCCTCGCTCCCAGAGTCCACATCGCTCAAGGATTGATCTCCAAAAGCGGCAAGGACCCGGTGAGCAGCCTTCATCAGCTTGGCAGCATCAAACCTTGATTTGTTCCCTTGAGGCTTCTTCCAAGCTGGCTTTCCCTCCTTATGGTTACCCTTACCCTTCAGCTTGGGGCAGTTAGCCCGAATATGGTAAAGCTCACCACACTCGTAGCAAGTCACAGGGCCACCTCTCTTTTTGTTTCTCACATTGTTGTAAGCCCGTGTGACTTTCTTGACTATGAGGGCTAGCTCGGGCTCAGGAAGACTCTCAAAATCCTCTTCACGAATTGTGGATAAACAGGCAAGAGAAAAACCCGAAGAGGACTCAGAAAAACCATCAGAAGCTCTTGAAAGAGGATCAGCTACCAAAGCCATGCTATCCTTCTTAGGAAGACTACCTCTCTTGATCTCATGAGTCTTGAGCTTACTATAAAGCAGCTCCAAGGTGAGAGTAGAGATCGGCGTTCTCCTCTATGGCGTAGCCTTCATCTCCCACTCCTTGGTGTTGATTGCGGCCAAGAGGTGAGTGGCATTCTCGATTGAGAGTACTCAATGTCAACAGCTTTCATCTGATTGACAACCTTGTTAAAGCGAGTAAAAACGTCATCGATGCTCTCGCCAGGACGCATCTCGAATTTGTTGTACTCTCGCTTATAGACCGTCTGGCGCACTTGTTTAATCTGGGACGATCCCTCATGGTAAGTTTCGAGGTGTGCCAAATTTCATGTCTTGATCGTAAGATTGCAAATCTGTCATACTCTTGTCTACCAAGCCCGGCATATAGGAGATTCTTTGCCTTGTTGTTGTTAGCCAAAAGTATTGCCAAGCTTGCGTGGCAATCTCGAGTAAAGCAATGAGCTCGAACAACCTCCCATATAGCTTGTCCTTCGCTCTCAAGGAAGACTCGCATGCGATTCTTCCAATAGGCATAGTCGAGCCCATTGAAGACATGCGGCTTTGTCGAGTACTTATCCATCGCCAAGTTCAGTGACCGGTTAAGATCAAGATTGAACTAACCGGGCTCTGATACCACTTGTTGGACCGAAAAGGCGACTAGAGGGGGTGAATAGGAGCACGCTCACTTTTTCAACCTTGATTAGATTCAACACAAATTTCACTCCAATAGCTATAGAAGCTATGAAGATCGATATACCAAGATCTGTGGAAGACTAGGATTGAATCAATCAAAACCCCAAGCAAAACAACCAAAAACAACCAAACTGAATTTCCTAAGTGTGGGGCGGTCGACCTCTATTCAAGGGCGGTCCGACCAGGTCCTATGGCGGTCCGACCTCCAAATAGATGAACAGTGAAATCGGCCAGAAAACGAAGTTGCAAATAGATGTAACTTTTGATCTACAACTCCAAACTTGATGAAACTTGGTACACACCTTCTCTAGGATGTCAGGAACCTATTCCAATCGAAGATCGTGAAGATCTTTGGAAAAGTTCAGACCTTTTTCAGTTTGAGAGGTGGAAGGTTTGAAACCGAGTCAAAACGAAAACTATATCGAAAAACTTGCTCGTGGGTGATTGATGATCAAGATGATCTTAGATGTGTTCCCACATATCACAAACAAGCTAGATCATGCAAAGAAATCAATCAAAACATGCGAATCAAAGAAAGACTCAAAATCACCAAATAGAGAGAAGAAGGGCAAATGAACTCATCTTGAAGAGAACTCTTCTTTGGATTGATTTGATAATGTATCGATTACAGCCACTCATACGGATACGCATGGACACAAGATCAAAACATCTCTCTCTCTAGAACCCTAATCTCCACTAAACCTTCCCTAAGCACTTAAGCCAAAACTAGGGTTTCAAGCATGAAAGGGTTGAAGGGGTGCAGCCACCTCCCTCCTCTATTTATAGTGGAGACTTAAACCTTCTAGAAGAGTAACCCTAATGGGCTCCCGTTAAGGCCCAAAACAAACGGGTCACACACGCACGCATCTTGAAGCGCCGTCTTCATCTCCTCTTGACCTACTCCGCTTCTCCACGCCATCTTGCGCCGCGAGTCGTCAAAAGTCACCAAAGCGGTATTTGGTATAATTACCAAAATACCCCTTCTCGATCTTTTTGCAAAGACCGAGTCCCATCTTGTGAAGCACCTCCCATGCTTCGCCACGTGTAGGTTGATCAACGGCTCTCAACATGTCGGCAAGTCTCTCCCATCCGGCTCCACCAGAACCACCATGGCACTTGCACCGACCCGCGCCGCTTGATCCAACCCGATCGCCGAATCGCCTGTTCGGTCATCCTTATCTATTCTGCACCACACTTGAGTTCATTGACCTCACCCGGCATCGTCGATCGTTCTGGACCTCAGCTCTCCAAGCCTAGTCCCGATCATCCTCGCCGTTGACCGTCGTTGACCACCAAGCAACCTGCACAACAATAAACAAGCAAATCGAATCCGGGAACAAGTTCTTCACAACTTGACCCACGTTAGTCAAAACATGCATCATGCAACACATATGCACTGAAACCCATGACTTTGACCTAACAAAACATCATCGCCACGGTTGGCGATGAACAAAACGAACCGGTCGACCGCCCCTCGGGGCGGTCGCCAACCGACGGGCTCGACCGCCACCACAAGGCGGTCGGACCGCGTCAGACTTAGCCAATTTTCAACCCCTGAAAATCCGAACCCTACTGGAAACTTTAAACCAATAGAACTTTTGCTTGGGAACTCCAAAAATTATGAGACCAAGTGTATTAGGATCCCCTCACTTGTCTACAACACCTATTTTTGGCCCAACCCATTCGACCATTTTGTCACGGCCGGTCGATCACGCACATGGCCGGCCCGATCGATTTGGGACCGGCGGACCGCCATGCTATGGCCGGTCGGACCGCCCCTGTCCAGAATGCCTGAACAGATCTGAGACTTTGTCGAAAACCCATGAAACGACAAACCGTTAACGCCATTGCCAATTGTCACATCATCCTAAGATCTGGAGCATATCCCCATGATATCCACATGCTTCATGTTTAGGAGCAGAAGGTTATGAATTCAGAATTCAGAATAATTATTGTTCAATTTATTTTGAAGATATGCTTTATGACCATACTCCATTAGTGAATGGATTGTATGTTTTGAATCTTGAGAATGAGCCCATCTATAACATAAATACCAAGAGACTTCTACCTAATAATTTGAATATCACTTTTATTTGGCATTGTCGTCTAGGTCATATAAATGAGAAGCGCATGATGAAGCTCCATAAAGATGGTCTTCTAAACTCATTTGATTTTGAATTATTTGAAACATGTGAATCTTGTTTACTTGATAAGATGACAAAGGTACCTTTCACGACTAGAGGTAAGAGGGCAAGTGACTTATCAGCCCTTGTACATATAGATGTATGTGGCCCAATGAGCACTTCGATCAGATGTAGTTTTCAGTACTTCATAACAGTTACTAATGATTTTAGTAGATATGGCTATATCTACTTGATAAGACATAAGTCAGAATCCTTTGAAAAGTTCAAAGAATTTCAGAATGAAGTAGAGAATCAACTTAGCAAGATAATCAAATGTCTATGATCTGATCGTAGAGGTGAATATTTGAGCCATAAGTTTGGTGATCATCTAAAGAAATATGAAATTATTCCACATCTTACTCCGCCGGGAACGCCTCAATGGAATGGGTTGTTTGAATGACAAACTGAACATTGTTGGACATGGTTTGGTCAATGATAAGCCAATTAGATCTTCCATTGTAATTATGGGGATACGCTCTAGAAATGACTTTCACTTTAAATTGGGTTCCATCAAAAACTGTAGAGAAGATACCATATGAGATATGAACTGGGAAGAATCCTGGATTGTCTTTTCTCAGGGTATGGGGTTGTGAGGTATATGTCAAATGTTTAACGTCTGATAAATTCACACCTAAGTCCGATAAGTGCTTCTTTGTGAGATATACTAAGGAAACTAAATGATATTATTTTTATAATCGTGTTGATAAGAAAGTGTTTGTTGCTCTAGATGGTGTCTTGCTAGAGTAATAGTTTCTTTTCAAAGGAGTCAGTGGGAGTAAGGTGCAACTTGAAGAAATTCGGGAACCATCTAAAAATATTTCAGTCCTACTGAACCTCTATAGGATGAAAAAGATGTTGTTGAACCTGTAGGATAAACAAGATGTTGTTGAATCTGTAGATGAGGCATCACCCCACGTAGATCTAAAAGACCAGGCCAATTGCCTATAAAATATGGGCATGATATTTTATTATTGAATAATGATGAGTCTAAGACTTATACGAAAGTGATGATGGACCCAGACTTTGAGTTATGGCTTGAAGCCACGAGGTCCGAAATAAATTCCATGCATGATAATCAAGTTTGGAACTTGGTTGATGCACCTGATGGTATTACGACCATTCAGTGCAAATAGATTTTTAAGAAAAAGATAGATATGGATGAAAATGTTTACATTCATAAGGCACGACTGGTCGTAAAGGGTTTCAAACAAATTCAAGGTTTTGATTATGATGAAACTTTCATGCCTGTCGTGATGTTTAAGTCTATCCGGATTATTCTAGTAATTGCTGCATATTTCTTTTATGAGATATGACAAATGGATGTCAAAACAGCTTTCCTAAATGGAAACCTAAGTGAGGATGTGCACATGCCACAACTTGAGGGTTTTGTCGATCGAAAGGAAGTTAGAAAGGTATGCAAGCTTAAGAAATCCATCTATAGATTGAAGCAAGCATCTCGGAGTTGAAACATTCGTTTTGATGAACTAGTCAAAGGGTTTGAATTCATCAAGAACGAGAAGAACCTTGTGTTTACAAGAAAGTTAGTGGGAGCAAGCTTGTGTTTATGATCTTGTATGTGGATGATATACTACTAGTTGAAAAATGATATTACTATGCTTGAATCTGTTAAAACCGTATTAAGAAATAGTTTCTCAATGAAAGATTTAGGAGATGCATCATATATTCTTAGTATAAGGATCTATAGAGATAGATCTAAAAGGCTAATTGGATTAAGGCAGGATATGTACATAGACAAGGTGTTGAAACACTTCAGCATGCAAGATTCTAAGAGATGTTTTTTGCCCATGGCACATGGCATTAATCTTAGCAAGAATCAATGTCTTACGACCACTGATGAGCGAGATAAAATGAGTAGAATTCCATATGCTTGGCGGCTATTGGATCTATCATGTATGCTATGCTATGTACGCGACCAGATGTGTCGTATGCTCTAAGTGTTACGAGCAGGTATCAGTCGGTTCCAGGTGAAGGTCACTGAATAGCAGTCAAGAATATCCTTAAGTACTTGAGAAGGATTAAGGATGCATTACTTGTGTATGGTGGTGAAGAATAGCTAGTCGTAAATGGTTACACCGATACTAGCTTCCAAACCGACAAGGATAATTTCAGATCGCAATCAGGGTTTGTGTTGTGTTTGAATGGAGGAGCAGTAAGCTGGAAGAGTTCCAAGCAGGGAATGGTTGCTGATTCTACAACAGAGGCCGAGTACATTGCGGCTTCGGAAGCTGCAAAAGAGGCCGTATGGATTAGAAAGTTCATTTGTGAGATGGGTGTGGTTTCGAGTGCTTCTAGTCCATGGATCTCTATTGTGATAATAGTGGAGCCATTGCACAAGCTAAGGAGCGTAGATCGTATCAAAAGTCCAAGCGCATACTTCGCGATATCACATTATTTGTGAAATCGTTGAGAGAGGTGATGTGAAGATATGCAAACTGCACACAGATTTGAATATTGTTGATCCATTGACAAAGCTTCCCCTGCAACCGAAGCATGAGGCGCACACAAGAGCAATGGGTATAAGATACCGATATGATTGACTCTGGCGCAAGTTCGACCAGGTATGGACTGATCATATAGTGATACAAGCAGATCCAGGACTAGTCGTGTACTGATACGACCAAATCTAGATTAGTCGTATGGACATACGAGCTGGTCGTAGACTGGTCGAACATAACCAAGTGCATACAAAAGCCATGTGTATTCGATACCTATTTGATTGACTCTAGTGCAAGTGGGATATGCCCTAGAGGCAATTATAGAGATGATTATATCATGTCTGTGTTTATGTGTTATTCTATTCCTTGAATGAATCATCAGTTATAAAGATTAACGAGTATGTGACTTGTTGGTGAAACTCTTTTAACTTATGATGATATCGTTCCAAATGTATCCCTGGTCGGAACACTAGTGACTCTGTTGACCAACACATGTATTGATTGATGACTATGTTTCACCGGTCATGGATATAGGGATATCAAATCAATAATGTGAACACATGTTGGAGAACATGGTGTTGGATTGACCCCCCTTGACACTGATGAGATTGTTATGCTTCCATGTGTCATCAGTTGGTCTTAAGCAATGATGATGTATAATCCTTAGACCTGAGATCTGCATGGTTTCCTACATGTGTAAGAGTACATTTTGGGGTTGCCAAACGCTACACCATAACTGGGTGTAGCTTTCAAGTATGGTATGAAACATGTGGAGGAATGTGATTGGTCTGATATGGGATTTGTTCCTCCTAACTTAACAGGAGAGATATCTCAGGGCCCCTCGATGTAGTTGGATAAGGAAAGTTCATGGCCATGCCATTGGTGGTGGAAGAGTTCGACCACATGAAATTATCCGACACTTGATCGAGAAATTATTGAACAGTCCATGGATGACATAACATCTCACTTGGAGTTCAACCAGATATCGTGAGGCAAAGGGAGAATACATGACTAGGCTGCTCCAACTTTTCTTCCACTGCATTGTGTGTCTGGTGGTAATGATATGTGATCTCTTACTTGCATGACATCCTAGTTTACACGGTAGAATTTTTGTTTTGTTAGCTAGCGTAGCCTACCCATATCCCTTCAGCGCCACCCCACCTCCTTGGCCATCCCTCGTCCCAGCGCCGCCCCTCCTCCCCCTGTTGCCCTCCTGCTTGTCCGTCCCTCCTCCCAGCGCCGCCCCTCCTCCCCCGTCACCATGGCCACCACCACTACCACGGCCGCGTCGCCGTAGCTCCGCCTGCGTCCCCCCTCGCGGCCACGTGAGCTGCACGGTCGCGAGCGACGCGGCCGAGTCCCCAGCCACGCCCGGTGTGTGGGTGCCCACGGACTACTCGTGGTGGGCGGTGGCGTCAGTGGCCTCTGCATCGCGCAGGCGCCGGCCACCCGGCATGGCATCATCGACGTGCTCATCACAGAAGACCGCGCTCACCCTGGGGGGAACATCACCACCGTCGAGCGCCCCAACGAGGGGTACCTCTGGGAGGAGGGACCCAACAACTTCTTGGTCGCTTCCCCCCTTGTCTTCTTCCTCTTCTTGTGTTCTTGGAGATGTATGTTGGAAATATGCCCTAGTGGCAATCATAGAGATGATGATATTTCATTATGTTCATGATTTTTGATAATATGTTATCGTGTTCCTTGAATGAATCATTTGTTATAGATCAATAAGTACGTGACTTGTTGGTGGAACTCTTTAACTTATATGATGTCATTCTAAATGTATCCATGGTCGGAGGTCACTGGTCGGAACACCAGTGACTATGTGACTAGCACATGTATGGATTGATGACCTGGTTTTACCGGTCATAGATATGGAGATATCGAATCGATAATGTGAACACATGTTAGAGAACATGGTGTTGGATAGACCCATCATTGAGACACTATTGAGATTGTTATGAATCTTTGTGTCATTAGTTGGTCTCAAGTAATGATGATGTATAATCCTTAGACCTGAGATCAGCATAGTTTTCTACATGTGTAATAGCACTCTTAGGGGTTGCCAAACGCTACTTCGTAACTGGGTAGTTATAAAGGTAGCTTGCGGGTATGCTATGAAACATGCGGAGGGATGTGACCGATCGAGATGGTATTTGCCCCTCCTAACATAACAGGAGAGATGTCTCTGGGCCCCTCGTGGTGATCGGATAAAGAAAGTGCATGGCAATACCACTAGTGGTCGAAGTGTCGACCACATGATGTTATCCGACACTCGATCAAGAAAGTATTGAACAGTCCATGGATGACACATCGTCTCACCTGGAGTTCAACCAAACATCGTGAGGCAAATGGAGAATGCATGAGTAGGTCTCTTAGTTCGAACAGTTACGGACCAGTCGTATAGAGATACGTGTTGGTCGTAGACTAGTCAAACGTAATCACAGAATGGTAAGAACCTGGTCGTAAGGAGTTACGAACTGGTCGTGACCAATTAGAACCTGGTCGTATAGAGATACGAACTGGTCATAAGTGATGAGGACCTGATAATAGATCATATTACATCAAGGTTCGTCCGATTTATTCTATGTGTTTTTGGGAATCGTTATGTGCTGCTAGGTACCGCTAACGACTAGTGATCAAAAAAGAGTTTCCGAGTCATAACCGATTACACATGAACCTGTGGGGTCGCACACTTAAAGGGCAAGGATATGTTTTGGATGTTGATCCAAATTCGTATGGGCCACGAGTTCCTAATGAGCCTCAGGTACGAGACCCATCATGGATGCCTATATAAAGAGGGGCGGTGGCATGGGGTGTAGATGAAGAGGATGATCTTTATAAGAACTTCTGAAACCCTAATAGCCATACCTTCTTAACCACGCTACCGGTGCTAGCACTCTAGCGCGTGGTGATCCTGCCCTGTACGTGTGGATACCTCGGAGGTGTTGTTGCGAAGCATCAACACTAGGACGATCCGCGACTTGTGTTGATCACCGGAGTCGGAGAAGAAGTCGCGTGGTGGGTACGACCACTCGAAGAAGCAGACGCGCATCGAGTACGACTACTCGAGGGAGGAGACGCGTCGTGAGTACGACTACGACTGCATCAACTCGCTACAACGACTCTACTTCCGCTACGAGTCGGCGCGTCTAGCGGTAATCTCGTGATCTATTACTTGCGGTGGTTCCTTGGTTGCGCGGTAAAATTTTGTTTGTGCTATCGTAGCCTTACCGCGTTACCCAACAATGTACGCATATAGACACGAATGCACGCACAGGTGGACAGCACGCTCAAGGATGACCTGGTGTTCGGAGATCCGAACGTGCCATGGTTCGTCTTTGTGGGAGGGGAGGCCGAGGCGGTCCGCCCAAGCCCGTGACCGCCCTTCTTCGACCTCATGAGCTTCCCCGGCAAGCTCACGGCCAGCCTTGGCGCGCTCGGCACTCGCTCGCCTCCTCTAGTTTGTGCTTTTCCCTGTACCGCATTCTTTGATTCTTTTGTGAATTTTGATTATTCGGTTGTGTTCAACAATTGGGCTGAGCGTTTCCGACCAAGGTTTCTGGGGCATGAGGAGTTGGTGGAGGACTGTGTGCCCCGCATTACGTTTATGAAAATGACTAAAATGTATGAAAATGACTAAAATGTGAGTGATTTCTTTGCAAAAAGTTGTTCACCAGCTTAATTAGCAAGTACTAATTAATTGATCACTGAAACAGCTGTGTATTTGATAGCATGCATGGATCTCAATGCAAAACGCTCATTTTGCATATGCTACCTGTTTAGTTAGTAGAGGCATGAGAGGCTGGCACTTCTTATTTCTTTCTGGTTAAAAATAACACAGAGATGAAAGAGCACGTATATTACACTGAATTCCACTTCACTAAGCACCTTTCCGTTTTCTCTCTTATCTATCATGGCAACTCTTGGGTCCAGTCAACCGTCCCAGAGCTATTTGATGCTCATATCATGTTTGGCCTTATATATGGTTTGTGGTTATTGATTTCTCGAATTTCTTTTCAGGTACAAAACATAAGGGTTGTTGAGGTTACTGTTTGCTGATTGAGTGATCGTCATTATTTTGCAAATGGTGATAGCATGATGATTTCATTATGTGGACATCTTCATTGTTGACTTCTTTTGCGTAGCTGTTTTGTACATGCCAAGGATAGACCAGTATTGTGGTGTACTGCACATGTATTGTTGTGCTTATCAGAAATATCATAATTCAAGTTTATGTATTTGCATCATCTGAATTTCATCTGTGTTGCAGCTGTATTTGATTGTTGATATGATATTTTCTAAGTGGTACGATTGAGAAAATTGTATGTTTTTTTAAATTCTACATGAATGGTCCAAACTATTGAGAAAATATTAAATTCACTATTCCTAGCGGCATAATTAAATTTTTATTGGTATTTTACATGTATATTCCTAGGTGCCTAATCTATCGGGAATCATGCCAATGCTGTCAATTTATCTGTTAGGGAAAATAGACAATCGAGGGCAGTTAACTGCTGGTAATACATCTAACTACAGGTGAAATTCTAACTGTCGGGGAAAACTAACTTATCTAAGGCACTTAACTGCTAGGGAAAATAGACAATCGAGGGTAGTTAACTGCCGACAATACATCTAACTGCCGGGAAACCTTAACTGCCAGGGAAAACTAACTTATCTAGGGCACTTAACTGCCGGGAAACCACATATCTGTCGGGGAATATCTTTCCCGACATCACTTGACCAAGCAGGCAATAAGTGTCGGGAAAACACATTCTCGGCAGATAATTTGCTTTTGAAAGTAGTTTTCCTCGGCAGTTTGATTGCCCTTAATACTATGCCATGGTGTAGTGATTGACATGTGGCTATAGTTTTAGTAATGTGATTAGCGTATAATTAGCTAAATGGTAGCTTCTTATTTAAGCAAAGTAGTAGTTAGGGTTGTTTAGTCGGTGTATGCCCGTAGTTGACTTAGAAGACTTAGTGTTGTTAGTGTGGTAAATTTTTACTCAGTGTGGGCAATTACATGCATGACGTATATACGCTTGAACATAAAATGACATAATGATTTGAACAGTTTCAGGAACTTGAACATAGAATTTTAAAATATTTTGAGGTCTTTTAACATGTAATTCAAATGTGCATGAGACACAATAGAAATATAATTGAAAACATGGAGTATGAAAAAATGGTGTAAAATGGCATGAAATTTTTTTATAGAAGAATTCATTTAAGAACCCCACAAAATATATTTATATAATTGGAAATAAAATTTTGAACAATTTGTAACATGTTGTCAAAACGATTTAAATGAAAGCAATGCCTAGTCCACATAACAGTAGATTTCCTAGATTTTTTGAGCAAAATATAGAGTACATCAAATTATGAAGAAATTACACAATGATCTGCACGGTGTTAGGAATTTGACCATAAAATTTTAAAATATTCCGAGGTCGTTTAACGCATAATTCAAATGTGCATGGGACACAATATAAATAGAATTGAAAACATAGAGTATGAAAAGATGGTGTAAAGTGGGCATGACAAAATTTGTAGAAGAATTCATTTAAAAAACCCACAAATATATTTATATAACTGAAAATAAATTTTTGAACAATTTGGAACATTTTGTCAAAACGATTTAACTGAAAACAATGCCTAGTACACATAACAATAGATTTTCTAGATTTTTTGAGAAAAATGTAGAGTACATTAAATTATGAAGAAATTACACAATGACCTGCACAGTGTCAAGAACTTGAACATAAAATTTCAAAATATTCCAAGGTTTTTTAACGTGTAATTCAAATTTGCATGAGATGCAATAGAAATAGATTGAAGAGGTTACATCTGTAGCAAGCCATGTGACGTACGATAGCAGTTGCTAGATGGTACTAGTATTGCATATAAGTGGTTTCATATGCTCTTGTGTTAGGTACTTCATGGCGGAGGTTCAAGATCTGTTCGTGTTCCACAGGAACACTCTCGTACGCGACGGACTGTACGGGGCGGACCTGTCAAATTTTGACCAGATCGTGATCCGCACGCCGGGTCTGAAGGACATGAGCCCCTCGGACCTAAAATGTGCGTGCGTTTCGCATTCGATCGCGCTACTGCAAGAAAGAAGTTGCGCATCGAGGCATTGTATGCCTTAGTGATGGGTGGTGTAGGGGAGACCGTTTGGCAACTTATAAATGGGACAAGTGACGCTTCAATAGCCAATTGCATGGAGAGGATGGGGACATTCGACGTGGGTGGTTCTGGTGAAGCTGCTGGTAAGAAGGAGGCTGCGTTGGTCTCCGATCGGAATGTAGACGCCGGTGTTGGAGGGGGCACGGGCGAGGAAGTGGGCGATGGAGACCTGAGGAGGTGTGCCGATAATTTCGAGCCCAACGAAGGAGTAGAGAGATGGTACCTGACCGACAAAGTGGAAGAGGTCGAAAGCGAGGAGGAAGTGGAAACAACCAGTTCTGTAGATGAGGAAGTTGAATAAGCTACTACGGGAGGTGTAGTTGGTGGTGTGGTGAGCACGGACATTGCCTACATCACCTCTAGATTGGACGACATCGCTGGTTTTGCCACAGCTAGAGGGGACCGTGTGGGGGTTCAATGAAGACACTTTACTCTTAGGGCAGCGCTTTCCTAACAAGAGTGTCGCCCAGTATGCTATTGACAGATACGCCGTTAACATTGGCCGAATGTATCGGGTGCAGATGTCCAAACTCGACACATACATCATTAGGTGTATTGACGAATCTTGTGCTGGCAAGGTCCATGCGCAGCGGTTCACGGCCACGACCACGAGCTTCCGGATAATGGTGCTGAAAGATCACACATGCGAGCTAGCTGAGCTGCTTGATAGGCACTGCAACATGATGTCCTCATATGTTGCCAGCCTGATAAGCCACCTTGTCATTGCAGATGTTTCTATTTCGGCAAAGCTTCTACTGGCGTATGTTGACAATATGATGGGGTTCCAGGTTAGATACAAGAAGGCATGGCAGGCGAAACGAAAGGTCGTGGAGCGAATATTCGACATTCAAAGAGGCTTACAACCTAGTCCCAAGAATGTTGCATCAAATTGCAGAATCAAATATCAGGACATACAAAAATATGCTTTAGCGGGTTCATCCTACGTCGGGGCCCAATTGTTTTGTCCTTGACAGAGTTTTCTGGGCCTTCCGTCAGGCATTCGAAGGGTTCAAGCATTACCGTCCCGTGCTGACGATGGATGACACCTTCCTATGTGGGAAGCACAAGGGTACCATCCTCACCACGGTTTCAACCGAAGCGAATGACTAGTTACTCCCCGTGGCCTTCGCAATTGTTGAGAGCGAGAACATCGATAGCTGGCTGTGGTTCCTGGTGAATGTGAAGCTGGCGGCGGTCCAGGACCACCAAGATGTGTGTGTCATCTCTGACCGCAACGCTAGGTTGCTTTCCACGTTGACCACGATGCAAAACAAGACGCAGCCACCATTCTAGTGGAACAATGTCAGAAACTGTTGGTGCATGAGGCATCTTCTGGCGAACTTCCACACAAGGTTTCGGAGCAAGGAGTTGATGAAGATGTTCAAGATGCTCTGGATGCAGAATCAAAGGCGGAAGTTTGATGTTGTGCGGAGACAACTTGAAGAGGAGACCGAGAAGCATTTCAAGAACTCAGAGGACACCGAGGCAGGGGCAGCGGCAGGAGGGTCTGCGAGAGTTGGGGAGTTCACACATTGGGTTAACTCACACACACCCGATATGGAGAAATGGTCTCTGCTGGATGACACCGGTGGTGCAAGGTACAAAATCATGATAACCAGCATTTCCGAGGTGTGCAACGGCGTCTTCAAGGGTGTTCGATCCTTGCCGATCACTGCAATCTTGGAGGAGAGCTAGAACTGTCTTCAAGGGTGTTCGATCCTTGCCGATCACTGCAATCTTGGAGGAGAGCTAGAACCATACCATTGGGTACTTCATTAACAGAGCCATGAAGGCCAGGAAGCATCTAAAGGATGGTAAACAATTCTCGAAACTAATTCACGTGAACATGGAGAAGAAGATCAACAAGGCCCGTTCGCACATTGCTCGTACCATGGATGGTGTCTGTTGTCAGGCAAAAGTTCAAGATCCAACTCAGAGAGAAGTACGTCATGGGACAAGCTAGAGGGGATCGGAAGCAGGTCTGCACGAACACTGACAAAGCGTCGTGCACTTACAACAAGCCGCTACTTCTCCACAAACCACGATCTCATGTGTATGCAGCGTGCGCGGCGTGGTGGCATGCCTCAGCTTGTTACATCTCCGAGTACTACGACATCCACTACCTGTATGCCACTTGGAGTGCCGAGTTCTATTAAATGCGACACGGACATGCGATCACAGGACCTCTGGCGAGGCGGTGAAGTGGGTGCTAAGCGACGACCGCTGAGCGAGCCGACCGTGGAAGACAATAATCATGACGCATCCGTAATGACATGGATGATAGCTAGCGTGGGTAACGGGTTTGCCGCCCTAGGTGTAGACTGTGCAAGACGGTTGGACACTCCATTAGCAACTGCCAAAACAGACTGTAATACTCCGAAAAATAAATAGATTTTAATAATCGCGTCGTAAGGGTCGGAGAGTAATTAATTAAATAGTATCGATAAATAATTAATTATTAACCTCTTAAGGGCCCAGGTGTAATTGAATAAAAAGAATTGGTGGAAAATAGTATTTTCGGAATTTTATTTGAGCTATATAAATAGATCTTGGGGTTCTCTAGAAACCCTAACTTTTTCCTTGCTTTCTCTATTTTCCAAGCCGCCGCCAATCGTTTTTGTTCCTACTTGGCGCCACAGCATGTGTGTGGTCGCCGCTGCCGCCACCGTCGGCTTGCCTTTGTTTTTCTCTCTGCGTTTGATCTGTGCTGCTGATCGCTGCATAAGCCAAGACTGCGCGCGTATGCACCGCCTTAAATCTGCTGCGGCGGTCGTCATTGCTCGCTCCTGCGTCCGCTTCTTCTGCGGCTTTGTCTGTTCGGAGTTGCCGCACAGGTTGTCTTTGATACCTTTTGACCGATCGGCATTATTCTTGCCGAAGGCGCCGCCGTTCGACCAATTCTTGCCGCCAACAATTAAGTCTGTATGTTGATCAACCGAACGGCCGCCGGCCATCTTCTTTGCATCGCCGATCCTCTTCTTCTTTCTCGATTTTCAGCGAAGCCAATTGCGCCGAAGCGCTGCTGCGTGGAGTCGTCGGTTGATTGGTTGGTAATTAGTTCTTTTGATTGCGGTTACCAATACTTGCGGTAATTAGTGCCTCGGTTGAACTTTAGTAATTAACTAGTTTGGCTGCTAGCTTGATTAGAGTGTACTGGATGCATGTGGGCATTAGTAGTTAATTAGTTCTGTTAATTAGAGATTGTTAGAGGGTTTTATAATTTTACATTAGAAGGTGATTAACAGATCTGTTTAGCCGCTGTTTTGTTGTACAAATTATTCGGGTACCGTAATGGCGAAATTTGAAAATACCATCTACTAGTTAATTGTAGATAATTTCGATATCTTTCTATAGCATATTTAATCTTGTCAATCGGACAAGTAGATTTCTAGATATGATGTTCGAAAGGCCGCTGTTTTTAGGGTTAACGTCTTTCGGCGCTGTTTTGGTAGATCAGTTGTTAAAAATAGTAAATGACTTAATTAGAGTTTTTGATCTACATGAAAGATGTAGATAATTGTCCAATGGTTCTGTAGAATCTAAGAACTCGCATTTTGGTTGGGTAAAACAAAAGTTATGAATTTAGTAAGACCTGCTGTTCCGAAGCGGACAGATCGGCTTTCTGGGCTAAATACGGAGGGGTAGATGAATTAATTAGAAGTCTTCGTAATCTAAGAAAAGGTGGATAATCTTATAAAGAATCCAGAATGGGGTGGTTTGTGGTGATCGGACTTTCGAGTCAAAAGTTACGCTCTTTTTAGTAACCGGACAGCAATGGGTAGCTTTTTGATACCGGCGTAACGTGGTATATTTGGGGACGTGTAGGAGCGACGTATATTGATTGTTATTCGTATGATGCTGTAGCTTGTATTTAGATGTGTGTATTTAATGTAGGAGAAGCGTCGTACTTGTTGCCATCTTCGAGTCAAATCGCAAGGCCGCAACTAGTAAAGGCAAGTGCATGGTAGACAGCGATCAATGATCGATCACTGTTTTCTTTATCTTCTATTACCATTATTGTTGTGCTTTTATTTGGTTTAATTGCAAACAATGAATTGGTATGTTTATATCTTTGTTGACAAGCATGATGAAAAGTTGGTTATGATGTTTATGATGGATTTTGCATGTTTGCATTCATAAGCATCTTTGCATAAGAGAAGGTGATCATGATGATCACAACTCCACGGGAGTGGAGGAGGTCCCCGATCCTTTTGGAGGAACGGGCTTGAGAGTGAATGTTGTCGCGAGCATTCACTCATGCTATACCGGTATACGCGAAAAGAAGTGCATGTGGACATATAGATTAGAGTTGCATTGATATTTGAGATTGATGAACGAGAATGTGAATGGAAGTGCAGGTGATGATAATGAAGTTATTGAATGCTGTTGATACATTATTGTTCGTTGTATATGATGTGTTTGCTGAGTCGTGGACTCACCCTTGCTCTATTGTTGTCTTTAGGTGATCTTCGAGGAGGCCGTAATTGAGAGCGAGTAGAGCACATGGACATCACATGATCATTCGCCATGATAATCTTTTCATTCAATATTGGTTTACACTTGGACATGATAGTTATTGAATAATGTTTAGGATATCATTTGGACTAGACTATTTGCTTTAATCATTTGGATTCATTGGTTGATGCGATATTGGACTGTTTACCTGATTTTATTCCTCTTGATTACTTATTATCGTTTGAACCATAATTATGCATGTTCGTTTGTGATCTTTAGACATGATTATCGTTGTTTTCTTGCTGTAATTTTATAGTGTGTCAGTATTTATTAGATGAAAGAGTAGTGTGGTGGCATTCCAGGCTCTGTGTTGGGCTGGGGTGTTACAGTTGGTATCAGAGCGGGCTTTAGGTCCGTGGTGAATAGATTAACAACTTAGGCAAACTAAAATTGTTAAAATTTGTTTTAGTTTTAGTAAATCAACTAAAATTTGCTAATGGTTAACTAACCTAAAATTTGACACACTAGTGCACGATGGGTTAGAGAGAGGTGCAGTATAGTTTTACGCTTAGTTATGTTGTTCATTGATGGATGAGTTTATTTTGAGCTTTGAACTCATTATATAATGTTGATTGTGATTGATAGCTATGTCGAGGATAGATGGCGTGGTCGTGGTGGCCACGATCCGCGGAGGTCGGGGCATGGGCGTGGTTCTGTGGGGCCCTCCCGAGGCGCTTGAGATCGTGGTTGTGGCCAGGGTTTTACCAGGTTACACCACCATTCGTGGTATGGGAATAGAGAGGTAGCTACTTTGATTACAGTAGTTATAGGTATTGTGTGTGAGTTTCTTTATAAAAGTTGTTCTCTTCCTTGAGCTTGAATTTTGGGCAATTCAGTTATAGTTGCGGTTGATGAATTTTCCTTGAGATAGTGTTTACCATCTGCGGGTGATATTTCATTGGTCTCCTTTGGTTCCATAAAGCCATTACTTGTTCTCATGATCGTTGATCTATTGTTGCTTTGTGTGAACATCGGTTAACAAAGAAGATTGATCTTTTCGTGGAGTTCCGCCTTCCTATTGGAAAATATGACTTATTTATTCACTTGATATTCGGATCTTGAAAGTTTTCTATTGCAAGTTCTTTAACATGTGAAAACTTTGGCTTTATGTATTTCTTTTGGATTATTTAGTCTTTGAAGTTTAATGCCTATTTTTTTTCTGAAAAGAGTTAAAATCCTTTTGTGTTGACTTGTTATGTTTAAGCTAGAGGTGGTAAACATAGAAGTTCATTGATAAGGTATGAGTATCAGGTCGGATCTGTAGCGTGATGCATGATTGGTCTTAACCCAAATTATTGTCATAGAGTAATTACGAGTTGAGTAGTGACTAAGAGTATGTCCATACCTAATTGGAGTCATAAGAGTTATTAAGAAGTATGGAACGTTGATGAACTGGCTTGGACATTAAAATTGAATAGTTTGTTGAATTTATTGGATTTGGTACCAATGGATTAATCTAATTGTGTGTAAAGGGAAACTTGAGGAGATGCTAGGTTATTGCCTTAATAGATATTATTTGTGGTGTTATCTTTCTTTGTAGACACTTTGGGTGATCATATTTGGTTGATAGCTTTACATATACCTTAGTATGATTAATTATTGGAATTGTGTACAAAAGGTTGAATGGATTGAATACCAGTGGATCTAGAATTTACAGGAGGAGTTCTGGATAGTTCTTCTTTATAGAATGACACGATGAATTTGATTATAGTGTTGTTGAGACTTTTGATCGAGAGAAGATTTTGACTTTTGAAGATTTAGGGTGATTTTGTTGAAAACTAAATGTGAGGAGGAACAACTGAATATGTGTTGGTAAATATTCAAGTGATTCGCAAATGAAAATAGGTAGCAGCTAGACATCATAAGAAAGCTAGTTGATAACAACGATGGTTGGAGTGCAATTGCTGAGTGTTAAAGTTTGGTGTTGAGCATCACTAAGAGTTGAGCTGGTGTGATTTAATAGGTGGCTTATACCTAGACAATTGTGGAATAGTCAGACAATAGCATATCCGTGATGAAAGGGTTTTGATAAAACCTTTTAATTTGTGTAGTGGATCCCTTCTAATATAAAGTAGTTGTTGTAGTGAGGTTGTATGGTTTTGGTATAATCTCATTTTGAAGATGTGATGGTAAAGTAGTACGGAGCAATTTGGTGAACTTTACGGGGCTTATTAATGGAAGAGTTGACGATAATGAATCTTGTTAAGAGTGTATTATTCTTAATGTTAGTAAGATTGTCTGTGAGGGATTGTGGCTTCGTGTGGTGATGATTCTTTTAGAAAGAATGTAATTTGATCGCCTTTCGTAATATCGTTTAAATGAAAGGTTTGGAGTTTTGAATTCATGAATTTTTGGAGTTCATGATTTATTTGGTAGATGAAATTGGTTTGAGCAAGTGACGAGTCGGAAAGCTTTATTGGTTCTTAAGTGATTGATGTGATTTGGTCTTAAAAAAAAATCTTTTTATTTGTCTCTTCTTTTGAGAAAGGAATAGTCGATTTGTTTTACAAAACCTTAAAGAGTGTATATTGGGAACTGGTTAATAGTGGTCAAGTATATGATGTTGTGAGACCCTGGGTTGCAAGTTAATTGAGGAACATTAGAGGATGAATTCATTTCATGATATAAATCTCATAGAGAATTGGATCTAAAAGGAATTATGGTCGTTGGGACAAAAACTGATTATATTGTTACAATTAGTAGAACCTATAGTGAATAGTGATCCAAGAATATTTGTTCATGATGGTGGAGTATTGGGATTATCGAATAGTTGGGATATTGTGATGGTATACTTTGCAAGGTTATGTAGGTGAAATTGAATGGTGTGGTTTATTGAGGGTCCAAGATTAGTGAAGTAAATCGTTTTGGGCAGTCAATTGATTAGTGATGATGGTTGATATTAATGATTGAGGATATTGTTTGGATTGTGGGAATTCTAGGCGGTGAATATGCGGTTTCTATCAAGTATACCGAAGTCACTTTAGGAGTCTGGTTTGTTGAAATTGAGCATGTGTTTTATGCTAGAACCTTGGTTGCCCAATGATCATGTGTAGAAGTAGTAGAACAAAAGTGGATTCCAAATAGTATGATGATCATTGATAGAATCCTTTGGTTTTAAATCAGTGTGTGTGGGTAGAGAATTTCAAGTTGATCATTCTTAAAAGATTGAGGTGATGTGATTGTGAGTGTAGATTTTATTTGAGGTTTCTTTGGTAGAGGAGGGGACTATAGTATCTTTTTATGGGTTAGTAGAGTCTCTCTAAATGGGCGCGGTTGTTGCTCTCAGGTTGAGCATCGCTTTGAGATTACCAGTTAAGAGGAATGAGTTAGTGTGATGATTTGAAATCCTATGATTTGAGAGAGAGTTTATTCCTAAAAGAAAAATTGAGAAAAAAGGATTGATTCCTCGGGTAGTGAAATGCCCTCTTGATTCTTGTTTGAGCCGTGTGTTTATGACAGAGGTCATTTACAATTTGAGTTGGCTTTACGTTGGCATGTGATTCTTTCTAATTTAGGAAAAAAAAGTGATTGATTTTGGCATTCGAATGTTTTCTCTTTTGGCTTACGTGGTGTTTATTCGCAAAAAAACCTATTTGGAAAATGGAAAGGTTTTGTGATGAATCTTTGATTTTGGATTTGACTATTACGATGGGGAGTTGGTAACGCGTGATTGCGATGAGAATCCTTTGTTTTCAGTTGGGATCTACTTATAAAAGAGTTGGTTTGAAACTAGTTTGGTTGTGCGTTCCTGGTTAAAGGAGGTACTCCTTGCAAATGTGAAGTGGTTGATTGGGAGACAGGACAGGAGTTCAGTGTGCTATGTACAGATTGTGTGGGTTGGTACCAAAACGGAGTTTGGCCCAAGTTACATTAGTTTGTTTCTGGAAGTTGTAGAGATTTTTGGAAGAAAGTGTATCGTTAGGACCGTCTCGTGTCCATGCGCAGGGCACACAACATTTTGTATAACCCGATGTCAAGGTAGTATTTGAGAGATCAGGATTACAAGGTTTTCTTAGAGCCGTTGACCACCAAGTAAGACCGTACCTTCGACTTCATCGCTTGAGTGTACCAAAAATGACTAGTTGAGTCTTTGAGGCACAAGACGTTGGTATACGTCAAGGTCTTTGTGGGCGATCATCGAGAGAGAGCGACTTGGGAGTTGGAGTCTCGCATGCGCGAGCAATACCCGGAGTTGTTCACGTCTGCACGTGTTGTTTATTGTTTAATTTCGGTTATGCGCTTTTAGTTGAGTAGAATGGCGAGTAGAATTCGGTCGAATTCCGTTAAGGGGTAGAATGTAATACTCAAAAAATAAATAGATTTTAATAATCGCGTCGTAAGGGCCTGAGAGTAATTAATTAAATAGTATCGATAAATAATTAATTATTAACCTCTTAAGGGCCCAGTGTAATTGAATAAAAGAATTGGTGGAAAATAGTATTTTCGGAATTTTATTTGAGCTATATAAATAGATCTTGGGGTTCTCTAGAAACCCTAACTTTTTCCTTGCTTTCTCTATTTTCCAAGCCGCCAATCGTTTTGTTCCTACTTTGGCGCCACAGCATGTGTGGTCGCTTTGCTTTACCGCCACCGTCTTATTTGCCTTTGTTTTTCTCTGCGCGTTTGATCTGCTTATTGGATCGCTTGCCGCAAGTCAAGACTGCGCGTGCATGCAACCGCTTAATCTGGCTGCGTGGTGCGTCTTTATGCGCTCCTCCGTGCCGTTCTTTGCTTTTGCTTTGTCGCGGCCAGACGACGTTGCCTTTCTTTGTCTTTGTTGCCTTTTGGCGGCTACCGACCGATCACGCGTATCGCTGAAGCCGCTGCGTTCGACCAATTCTTGCCGCCGCCAACAATTAAGTCTGCTGTTGCCGATCGAACCGAAGCCGCCGGCTTCTTTTGCATCGCCGATCCTCTTCTTTGCCGCCGATTTTCAGCCGAAGCCAATTGCGCCGAGCGCTGCCTGCTGCGTGGAGTCGTCGGTTGATTGGTTGGTAATTAGTTCTTTTGATTGCGGTTACCAATACTTGCGGTAATTAGTGCCTCGGTTGAACTTTAGTAATTAACTAGTTTGGCTGCTAGCTTGATTAGAGTGTACTGGATGCATGTGGGCATTAGTAGTTAATTAGTTCTGTTAATTAGAGATTGTTAGAGGGGTTTTATAATTTTCTGTTAGAGAAGCTGATTAACAGATCTGTTTAGCCGCTGTTTTGTTGTACAAATTATTCGGGTACCGTAATGGCGAAATTTGAAAATACCATCTACTAGTTAATTGTAGATAATTTCGATATCTTTCTATAGCATATTTAATCTTGTCAATCGGACAAGTAGATTTCTAGATATGATGTTCGAAAGGCCGCTGTTTTTAGGGTTAACGTCTTTCGGCGCTGTTTTGGTAGATCAGTTGTTAAAAATAGTAAATGACTTAATTAGAGTTTTTGATCTACATGAAAGATGCAGATAATTGTCCAATGGTTCTGTAGAATCTAAGAACTCGCATTTTGGTTGGGTAAAACAAAAGTTATGAATTTAGTAAGACCTGCTGTTCCGAAGCGGACAGATCGGCTTTCTGGGCTAAATACGGAGGGGTAGATGAATTAATTAGAAGTCTTCGTAATCTAAGAAAAGGTGGATAATCTTATAAAGAATCCAGAATGGGGTGGTTTGTGGTGATCGGACTTTCGAGTCAAAAGTTACGCTCTTTTTAGTAACCGGACAGCAATGGGTAGCTTTTTGATACCGGCGTAACGTGGTATATTTGGGGACGTGTAGGAGCGACGTATATTGATTGTTATTCGTATGATGCTGTAGCTTGTATTTAGATGTGTGTATTTAATGTAGGAGAAGCGTCGTACTTGTTGCCATCTTCGAGTCAAATCGTGCGTCGCAACTAGTAAAGGCAAGTGCATGGTAGACAGCGATCAATGATCGATCACTGTTTTCTTTATCTTCTATTACCATTATTGTTGTGCTTTTATTTGGTTTAATTGCAAACAATGAATTGGTATGTTTATATCTTTGTTGACAAGCATGATGAAAAGTTGGTTATGATGTTTATGATGGATTTTGCATGTTTGCATTCATAAGCATCTTTGCATAAGAGAAGGTGATCATGATGATCACAACTCCACGGGAGTGGAGGAGGTCCCCGATCCTTTTGGAGGAACGGGCTTGAGAGTGAATGTTGTCGCGAGCATTCACTCATGCTATACCGATATCTGTGAAAAGAAGTGCATGTGGACATATAGATTAGAGTTGCATTGATATTTGAGATTGATGAGCGAGAATGTGAATGGAAGTGCAGTGATGATAATGAAGTTATTGAATCTTTGTTGATACATTATTGTTCGTTGTATATGATGTGTTTGCTGAGTCGTGGACTCACCCTTGCTCTATTGTTGTCTTTAGGTGATCTTCGAGGAGGCCGTAATTGAGAGCGAGTAGAGCACATGGACATCACATGATCATTCGCCATGATAATCTTTTCATTCAATATTGGTTTACACTTGGACATGATAGTTATTGAATAATGTTTAGGATATCATTTGGACTAGACTATTTGCTTTAATCATTTGGATTCATTGGTTGATGCGATATTGGACTGTTTACCTGATTTTATTCCTCTTGATTACTTATTATCGTTTGAACCATAATTATGCATGTTCGTTTGTGATCTTTAGACATGATTATCGTTGTTTTCTTGCTGTAATTTTATAGTGTGTCAGTATTTATTAGATGAAAGAGTAGTGTGGTGGCATTCCAGGCTCTGTGTTGGGCTGGGGTGTTACACAGACCTAGCCCAAGCAGCGCACCGTAGCAACTAAGATATAATTACCCTGTCGTGATGTTGCATGCTTATTTTAATGTGTTGAAAGGCACCTCGGTCATGTGTTCTCTTGTTGTATGAGTTGCAATGTGTACGACATATCGATTTTGTGTATGGTGTTATTCACGCCCCTAATTTGTTTACGTTGTAATACATTCAAGAATGGCACGCACGTTTCAATCTCTTGTCATATGTTTCGCTTTATTTTTGTTTGTTGTACATCCTATTTTTACTACGGACTAATATGTTGTTTCACTCTCGGCAAGAGATGGAGCAGCCTCTATTTGACATCGTAGATGAGCTCGGACTTACTGTGGGATGGGCAACACTGATGCCTGATGTGGTCATCCAATGTCGGCCCTCCGAGCCTGGTCCTGAGGTGCGCTAGAGAGCACTGGCCTCTAGATGAGCGGTTTGCCCCAAAACTGCGGGACATAGGTCTCCTGTCTATTGCCCATATGTTAGTGTTGGACTAAAAAGGCGACTAGAGGGGGGCGGGGTGAATAGGAACACGCTCACTTTTTCACAAATGCTGGATTCAACACAATTTCACTCCAGTAGCTATAGAAGCTATGAAGATCAGTATATCAGTACAACGGAAGACTAATATTGAATCCAATAAACACCCCTAAGCAATACTACAAAAGATCAAGCACAAGATAACAAATAACAGTGCACTGTTGGTCAGACCGCTGGCTCAAGGGCGGTCGGATCGATTTTTAGCCGGTCTGACCGGTGGCCACGGGCGGTCTGACCGCCGGCCTCCAGAACAGAACAGATCAATCCCGATGACGAAGATGAAATTATATGAAACTTTTGATCTACTAATCCAAACTTGATGAAACTTGGAACACACCTTCCCTATGATATCAGGAACCTATTCCAATCGAAGATTATGATAATTCTTAGAAGAATAGCGATCCTTTTCGATTTGATTGAAGAAGGGTTCAAAACCAGGTCAAAACAAAAACTTGATCCAAGATCTTGCTCGTGGGTGATTGATGATCAAGATGATCCTAGATAGGTTCCCGCACGTCACAGCAAGCTGGATCACGTGTTGAATTCAATCAAAAACTCGCGGATCAAAGAAAGACCCAAAATCATCAAATATAGAGAAAGAACGCAATGAGACAAAATATTAATCAAACTTTCCTTTGATTGATTGATATGATCTGGGCTTACAGCCACTCCATCAATGGAGGACAATGCTCAATTCAAGAGCACAAAAATCACATCAAAGCATCAAGAACCCTAGCCTCCACAAAAGCTCTCCCTAAGAAAATTAGGGTTTACAAAAAGTGCAAAAGAGACGAAGAGGAGGTGCAGCCACCTCGCTCTCCTATTTATAGTGGAGGTTTAGACCTTCTAGAAGTTTGACTCTATTGGGCTCCCGTTAAGGCGCAAAACAATCAGGACACATACACACGCATTTTAATGCGCCGTCTTTAACTCCACTTGACCTAACTAGCTACACCTAGCGCCATCTTGCGCCTCGGATTAGACAATAGGTCACCCTTGTCCATCTTGCACCACGCTTGAGTACATTGACCTCACCTGACATCGTCGATCGTTCTGGACCTCAGCTCTCCAATTCTAGTCCCGATCATCCTCGCCGTTTACCACGAAGTAATCTGCACAACAATAGACAAGTAAACCGAATTTGGGAACAAGTTCTTCACAACTTGACTCATGTTAGTCAAAACATGCATCATGCAACATATATGCCCTGAAACTCATGACTTTGACCTAACAACCGAATATCGCCGCCACGATGGGCGTTGAACTAAGTGAAAACCGGTCGAGACCCCTAGGGCGGCTCGACCGTCCTACCGCCGTTCGACCGCCCGACTATTGGTGATCGGACCGCCAAGACGACTTAGCCGATTTTCAACCTCTGAAAACCGAAACCTACTGGAAATTTCAAACCAATAGAACTTTTGACTGGAGACTCCAAAAATTATGGGACCAAGTGCAATAGAATCCCCTCTCTTGCCTACACCCTCTATTTTTGGCCCAGTTCAATTCAACACTTTTGAAGTTGGCCGGTCCGACTACCACTGGGCGGTCGGGCGCGCATGGACCGGTCGACCGCCGCCTGGCGATCGAGGCCGGTTATGGCCTGACATCACTGAACTTTGCCAAAAACACGTGAAACGACAAACCATTAACGCCATTGCCAATTGTCACATCATCCTAAGATCTGGAGCATATCCCCATGATATCAACAGTTAGACCTACCACACACATTCTAGTTTGACGCGATGCTCCTATATGTGCTTGTGGACCGTTGACGACTAGAGACTCACACCTTCCACTTCAGGTGGGGGGAGATGACCGTAACTCTGCAGGATGTAGCTATGCTTACATGTCTGCCACTATGCGGTCTTCCAGTAGTGCCACCTCCCATGGGAGTGTCCTGGAAGGTGCGTATGGCTGACAAATTCGGTCATCCGATCCCTGACAACATATTTGGTGTGCCACATTCCTAGCTACAGGAGTACATGACTTTCCACGTGCATGCGACTGAGGAGGCAGTGAGGACATACTTCCTCACGTACCTGCTATTCTTGTTCGGATGGATCTTATTTCCTACAACTCAGAGACTGCGTATACCCTAGCCACATCCATCTCGCAGAGTCTTTGGCAGACGACTGGCCCGAGGTGCCACAGTACAGTTGGGACTCTGCACTACTTTGCGCCATGTACCGAGGGTTGTGCGATGCTTGTCAGCGCAGTCTGGGCAGGAAGCCAGGCCTAACAGTATGCTACACCCTGCTGCAGTTATGGTCATACGAGCACTTTCCAGTTGGCTAGCCATATGTTCGGAGCACCGTGCACCCTTTCCAGTTGAGCACTGAGTTTTACGGTCATGGTGGAGGTGATGACCCCATCGACGGGCCTACAATGGATACGCGTTGGACACGCGCTAAGCTAGGGTAGGCCAGGGAGAGACCAAGGCGTATGTACCCTGAGTTTCATAACGTATTAGAGACTCTTCAAGATGACGAGGTCATCTGGTGGCCATGGATTACACAGTTCCTTGCAGACACGGCTCCCTACGGATTATCCTCGTAATGCACTCAGGACCACACACACTAGTTGATGACCTGCCACCAGGTCTTCTCTCACATGGTCGAGCCGTATAACCCACAGCGGGTCATGGGACAGTTTGGCCTTTACCAGCAGGTGCCACCACCACTGGGATGACCTCTTGTAGCGTAGGCCCACGAGTATGTCGTTATTCGGCATCATTGCTTTACCTTTTAGCCACATGTTTGACTTTGATTTTTTGACATCTAAAATAAATGCAGGCAAACGAGGAAAGGCCGGAGGAGCGACGACTGGAGGCAGACACATCATCGTCCATAACTGCCGTGGACGACGCTGTGGGGCAGGAGGGTGGCGACCGATGTGGTGCAGGACTCACGACCCTACGATGTCGAGATGTATGCTGCATACTTGTGGTGGTACATTCCGTGCACCAGTGCGAGCTTCTTGGGCGGTGCACAACGCGTCTAGTGGAGGTCATGCGATCTTTGTTATGCGGCGAGTCCCGACCGTCACCGAGCGGCATGCCACGGTGAGACGATAAAACATTATTCGTAGAATTTTCGTCTGGCAACATGTTTGTAACTTATTCTCAGTTTCCTTGCTGTACTACCGACTTGCTTGTATCTAGCGCGAGGCTGCTGACGCTCTACGCCGTGGGAACACTAACACCTTTGATCACCTCCCAACTATGGTGCATGCCATTAACGACGACACGAGGGCTGCAGTGAGGAGTATAAGTTGTGGTCACCACAGGGATGTTGACGTACAACATCATGGGCATCGAGGGCACCCTCCACCCCCACCGCCTTCAGCACCTCCCTCGGCACCGCCCTCTTCACGTCCGTCGCACTTCAGGAGTCGTCTGAGCTACAATCGCTCAGTCTCCATGAGCCTTGGGCTAGCGGTATGTCAGCTGCGAGTTGTTGTCATCAATATTTCTCCATGCACTCCTTTCAAATGCATCTCACATTACCGTTTGTTCTTGTCGCACTTGAGAGTGGTCAGCACTTTGATTGAGTTGTCGTCATCACAGAGGGAGACGCATGACCGGACTTCCTTGCTAGAGCGATGGTGTTCCACTCCTGATAGTGACCCTGACTCGTCGCAGCTTCAGGAAAACGGGTTGGGTTCATTAGCACACGACAATCAGTCGCATGTGCGTCATTGCGACCAGTGGTTCGACCAGACGTACCAAGGGTACACCGTGCAGCATTACAGCACAGGCTGGCCAGGAGGATTCTCGGCCACACAGCCATGTACTCCAATGCGCTTTAACGTAGTTACCAAAAACTAACTCACCCATACCCTTCCCACAGGATCTGCACCACTGGGTCGACAATATGCTCGGGCCTCACCTGGACACCTACACTGAGATCTCCACAGCCCTACCACCCACGCAGTGCCCCTACTATGACTGCCGAGACGTACGCTGCTCCCCTGATAGGCTCACCTTCCCTGAGGATCAGCTATGCCGTCGGTGCAAGCGTCAGGCAGATGTACCATAAGTTAACGTATGATGTCTTCAATACCGTTGCGTCATTATGTGCACTCCTCCGTATGACGTGTGTCTGTACAATGCATGTCCACACCTTTACCATAATAGATGGTTGCAAGTTATTACTACCTCTTCAATGACTTTGCATCGCAGTAACTCGTACGGTAACAGAAAATAGCACCACAATGTCCAAAAGTAACAATAATTTGCAGACGTCGGGGTAGTCCCACACGTTAGAACGACGTGACCCGATGAGGTAGCTTTGCGCAGTGATGTGACCTAACGAGTTTGCTTCTTGCAGAATGTGACATAACGCTGCCACAAGATTCCTCTTCAGGACCGCTGCTTCGTGGACGAGAATTTTCTTCAACCGAATTACAATTCAGCCGCATACGCAGGGCCGACTCGGCATATAAGTACTACCCTTTCCACGGCGGGTTCTCCTACATCAAGACTTTAACACAATCTCGCTCAGATGAAGAACCAATGAGACAAGATCCGCGAACTCGCAAGGGGTGCTACGGCTCAGGACGAGCAAACAAAGCGTGCTAGGAGGTCACCTCCCCGGAATGACACCCTCCATAGCAGCAACCCCTACCTGAACATTCCAGCCGAGCATTCGCCGTAACACCCGCCTGAGGGGGAGACGCTGCCCCTCTGTTGGTACAGGGACACATGCACGTTCTTCAAGTCCAAGGAGCGCCTCTGTCTGGGCATGCATTACAGGGGTTGCGCGAACTACTCCTGGGACTATCCCAACTGCCGTTGGGACTCGGGCAGCTATCAGCAACCGGTAAGGACCGGTTATAGTATGTTTCCCTACTATTTCTCTTTCAAAGTAAGCACTAACAACCTTTTCCATCTACTCGTATTCCCCGGATCCGCTATGTGGCTACCGCAAGTGGATCGACCAAGGGACCCACCCACGCGACCTGTGGTGTCTCGACTGCAAGGAGTAGGATGCCAAGAGGGGCTGCGAGAAGAGGGAGGAGGAGTGCCGCAACGAAGAACACAGTAAGTGTATCCGTCGGGAGACACAAGCTCATCTCGAGGCATGTAGGTGCAAGGAGCGCGGGAGAAGCAAGCTCATCTCGAGGCATGCAGGCGTAGGGAGCGTGAGGCTCGCCAGAGGGAGAGTTTGAAAAAGGGGGAAATGGCAGCCAAGGAAAAGGTGGCAATCGAGGAGTACAACACCGAGCTCGCAAGAAAGGGCAAATGACCCCGGTACACGCAGTAGGTCGGGCCATTCCGTAGTAGTTCCCCGTCCTACCCGCGATATTAATACTATCTCATGAAGGCATGTATACTTACATGGTACAGATGCTTGTACCGTAGTGTACTGTAGTAGTAGCGAGGATTACTAAAGTAATTAGCTAAACCATCGTGCCATGTGACCACGTGTAACATGCTTCTGTCTGTGGACTCTAATGTATTTCTGGTTTCGTGCCTCGCACTTTACCTTCGGTCGAAAGATTTCATCAGCACGAGTACATTTTTAATCTCCAAGCCTCGTACAAAAATTGCACTTCGTGACGATGTGAAAATGAATGATCCAAATGTAACGATGCGAAAATGAATAATACAAAATATTTTTCCATAGATGCATGTATGTTACCTTACCTCAAAATTTTGATGCTCGACAGCAGCCTTCATGCCTTTCACAACTACGCATCTTTCATCAGTGGGGTCTACCATATGTCCATCCTTGTGCCTCATGTCGTACCACACAGTCCACACATTTGTTAATTTTTTCTGGATGCAATATGTATCAGTTCCACAAAATGCGCTCTACAAGTGTACATACATTCAAATAATTTTCTCATGCCGTACGAGGGGAAAACCTCCTAGTTGTTTCTAGGGGGCATTGTTTAGCTATATCTATCCCAATAAACTATTTATCGAATCATTGCAATTGATGCTCGATGCCCCAGAGAAGGAAGAGATCTTCAAAATGTAGGTTTTCATGATCCGATAAAGAATCTAACTTGTTTCAGCATGGCATTTTTTTGGTATTTATGGTGCATGAAAGACGGATTGAAGTAAGTCAGACCCGAGTGTAATCTATCAATGTGTAACATCCTCAATTTTGTGTGGCAGTTCCATCGCATTAAAATATGAAAATTTACAAACTTTTGATGCATCTTGTTGCCACTTGGATATTATCAAAGTTTTGTTTGGGGCTTTTTCTGGAATTGAATTATGAAAATTGATTCAATAAAAGAAATACAATTGACAAAATCAATTTGAATAAAACGACGAATTTGAAAAGATGATCCATAAGGTAACACGGGAGAATTTAGCTTGAAACTAATGCAAGGAAAACTTCAATCAAAGCTAAAATTTAATTTCAAAGCTTGTCTCCTTACAAGCAAAACATGAGCTTAATTTTATTTCAAAGGAAATTAATTTGGATCAGAAGGATGAATCGAGAATCAAAATTCTATAATTTAAATTTAAAATTGTAAACCATTCCTCAATTCAAGCCCAAATTAAATTAAACCATGGGCTCAATTAATAATTTAGAAATCCAAATTCAATTACCCAAGCATAAGCGAAAATTCATGCTTTGCAAAAATTTGATTTAAAAATAAATACAAACCAAATCCGCCCTCAAATTCTAATTTGAATTCAAACTCAAACTATTTTTTTTTTAAAATTAAATTCTTAATTGATTGCAAAATTATAAGTTGACACATGGTGGCTCGGGTGTCGACCACGGGCGAGGCGGCGTGCTAGTGCTGGCCACGGCCGCAATGAATTGTGTCTTCTTTGCGATCATCAGGCGCAAGCGCCATCTTTTCTGACCCTTTGGGTGTAGCACGGTCTTGTGGCCTCCGGGCGTAGCACGCGGGAGAAGGGGGCTAGATTTGGAATTTGGGGGGATAGGAGGCTACATTTGGAATTTTGGTGGACCCGGGGACCAATAGTGCCCAAATTTCGTTTCTATTTGCTTGCCAATGCCATCCTGATTCCTGAATCTTCCAGTATGATATGACATGGGTCTTCCCTAGTTGCTCCTAGCGCGTGGTACTATCCAAATATCCTGCAAAATATGAGTCCATGCAACCAACGATTCTATATTTAGTCTTCCCAAACTATAAACAAGTATCATATGTGCCCCGCAAGTATACAAAAATCTATTGAACTACTTTCCAATGCTCTTTTCCAGGATTAGCCATGTATATGCTAACAACACCCAATAATTAAGATAAATTATGGCGAGAACGTACCATGGTATAAATAAGTGAACTACTGCACTAGCATGTGGAACTCTTGACATGTACTCAACTTCAACATCTGATTCTCAACATGACGCTGAAGAAAGTCTAAAATGTGTAGCTAACGGACTACTCATCGGGTTTTCCTTATGCATGAGGAAACCACGAAGGACAATTAATATACAACTTCTGACTTAGGTATAGTTTTTCAAACCGTCCATTTATGATAATTTCCATACCAAGAATCTTCTTTGCTGTACCGAGATCTTCATCTCAAATTCACTGCTCAATTGTGCTTTCAACTTTAAATTTTTTGTTTTTTTGCAGTAATCAGCATATCATCAACATATAGGAGCAAAATAAATAGCTGAGCCAATAACCATCTTCAAATAAACACAACTATCATAATCAGACCATTTGAAATCTTGAGAGATCATAAATGAGTCTATTTTTTTGTACAGTTATCTGGGTGATTGCTTCAGCCATAATGAGATTTCTTCTGCTTACAAACATAATTCTCATTTCCTAGAAAGACAAAACCTTCCGGTTGCTCCAAATAAATGTCTTCCTCTAATTCCCCATGCACCTAACCTCTTCGGTTAATTGTTCAAGTTCATAATCATACATAGCCACTATGGTGAGTAAAGTTTGAATCAAACTATGATTGACAATTGGGGAAATACATATGTGAAACCAATACTTAGAATTTGGCTGTATCCTTTAGCAACAAGCCTTGCCTTGTACCTAACCTCTTCGGTTGGTGAAATATCTTCTTTCTTTTTGAAGATCCATTTGAACTGAATAGTCTTCTTATCAATTGACAATTTAACTAGCTCCCAAGTGTCATTCTTCTCAAAAGATTACATCTCGTCATGTGTGGCAGCCATCCATATATCTAAATCACCAGAAGTGATAGCCTCTGAATAAGTGGAAGGTTCTGAAGTACCTTTAATTTCTTCTACCACATTCAAAGCTTATGCAAAATATCAGCTTCTGCAATCAATCTCTTAGGAGTTTGAATATTCCTTTTAGGTTTGTCGGCTGCAATGGAACGTTGTGTTAGTTGAAAGACAACAGAAACATCATGTATGTTTTCCTTTTCAGCTTTTGGTGCAGATCTTGAATCAATAACATGCTCCACCTGCACGCTTGATTTCTGCAGCTTCTCAACAAGAACATCAATATATGGTTTATCATACGACATAGCAAATTCATCAAAATAACACTTCTGCTAATAAGCACCTTTCTAGTTTCAGAATTCCACAATTTGTATTCTTTCTCACCATGGTTATAACAAAGGAAAATGCACTTAGCGGCTCTAGGCTACAATTTACCATTGTTAACATGAGCATAAGAAGAACAACCAAATATTCTCAAATTTGAATGATATGCTAGAGAACCAAACCATATCTCAATTAGAGTATTCTTATCAATTGTCAGGTTAGGTGACCGATTGATCAAAGAACAACTAATGGATGCGGTTTCAACCCAGTATCTCCTAAATAAGACGGAGTTAGATAACATGCAACACACCTTCTCCATAATAGTTCTACACATGCGTTCGGCCACACCATTTTTCTAAGGAATACCTGGGACAGTGTAATGTCTCACAATGCCCTCTGATCTGCATAAAGCTTCAAATTCTCTTGAAGAAAACTTCAAGCTATTATCAGTACATAGCTTCTTGATACGCTTGTCAGTTTGTTTTTCAATCATAATCTTCAATTCCTTAAATGTCTTGAACATATTAGATTTATACTTCATGAAATATGGCTAAACTCTTCTTGCATAATCATCAACGATGCTCAACATGTAGCCAGCACCTCCTAGGGATGGAAAGCGAGATTTTTGCCACAAATCGGAGTGAATATAATCCAATATACATTTTGTAGAGTGAATTGTTGTGCTGAACTTCACCATCTTTTGCTTGCCGAAGACACAATGTTCACAAAACTTCAACTTATTGATGCTTAGACCATAAAATAGTCTACTTTTGCGTAACACCATCATGCCAGTTTCACTCACATACCCCAGAAGCGTTAGATTAGTAGTATCAGAGTAAAATGATTTATTTGAGGTAATGGAAGCATTACCTGAAATTATAATACCATACTGATGATATAAGTTGGCAGCTTTCATACCACCTTTCATCACAACAAGAGAGTCTTTGGAGATCTTCAAAACTCCACATCCACCTGATACTTATACCCTTTAGCATCAAGCTTACTTAGCGGGATACAATTTCTCTTCAAACCTGGAATATGTCGAACATCCAACAAAGTTCTGATGCTTCCATCAAATATCTTGATCCAGATAGAACCAATACCTGCAATCTTACATGATGAATTATCACCCATTAACACAAAACCTCTTGGCATAGCTTCATAATTCATGAACTAATATCAGCTCGGACACATATGGAAAGTGTAGGCTGTATCAAGAATCCGCTCATCACCAGTTTTCGAATTGCAAGTAAAGGTAACGAGAACATCTCCATCAGAACCTTGTGTAGTAGCAATGGTGGCTTTAGCATCATCCTCTTCTTGATCATTCTTGAAATTATTATTCCTTTTCTCATTTTTCTTTACCCACCAGCACTCAGGTATGCCTTGTCCATCTTTCTTACAATACTTGCACGATTAGTACCTGGCTCTAGATTTTGATCTGCCTCTGTAATTTTGGCTCGAGCTTTTGCCTCTTAAATCACCGTTTGAACTCCTCTCCCATTGTCTGGCACCAACAATCAGGCTTTCTGCATGCGAATTTGAACTTTCGTCCGGAACCATGAATTTCTTCTTTTGCAAATAAAGCTTCTACTTCAAATACATCTTACTGGTAAGATCTTTGGCCATGCAAATCTGCTCTAACTTCAACCATAATGCAGTGGCGGTCTTCTCCTCCAAAACCTCCTGTAGAATATTATTTGATAGATGAAGATAAATTTGAGATAAGGCCTTATGATCATTTCTTTGTTTCTCCTCAAGGGGCCAAGCAACGAGCATCTTGTCGATCCCTAATAAAGTGTCATCCAAATCGAGTTGTGCAAGAATACTATTGACATGCCATAGAGAAAACCTCATGTCTCGATCCAGCAGCGGAAGATCATACTTCATTGTCACCATACGGAATTAGGGCCTATTTGGTTTGTGACTCCAGGTAGCCAGACAAAATTTTGGTAATGCTAAAGCCTAGGTAGTGCCAAAACCAAGACAAAAAAATAGTGTTTGGATCGTAGACACACTAAGTCGCGGGCAATGATGAAATTGGGGTACAAATTGATGTGTTTGAATTGTAACCATGCCGAAGTTTGCCAAAATTATGAGTATGGCATGTGGGCCCCACATAGCATCTAATTTTGTTGCACCAAAATATGTCAACATGGGACTTGTTTTGTTGATTAAATCACAAGGAAAACAACAGTTCAAACAAATCACAAATCAGATACTCGGTTTAGGAAATATTATCATTTGAAGCATTTTAATCAAACAAATACCTCATTTAATGCGTCAACCATAGCTTGCCATGTAGCTTTGCATGGGCATAGAGGGCTGCCAATTTTGGAGCGAGCAGTTTGGCTGCCCAAGGTTTACCCAGGAAACAGACTAGATAGACAAGGGCACTACCAATTCTTAAAGGGCAAGCCAAAATTTGGTATCAAACCAAATGAGGGCCAAATGCAAGGGTAATACCAAAATTTTGGTTTGTCTCATTTTGGCCATGAACCTAACAACCCTTGTCTTGAATTTGCAATAATCAGGAATCTTGGGTACACTTTCGTGTACACGAAGCAATGATCTTGGGGACTTCTGGGTAAGCTTCTCGTGTGCACATAGCAACGGAAGCTGAAATTTGCAAATCAATGAGCATGTCTCTCTCTCTCATGTGCGTCTGCTTTCTGCTTTTCTTTTTTCCTTATCGCGACAAGTCTCTCTGCTTCTTGGGTTTTAGGACGAGGAGAGCAGATTCGGGTCCTCTACAATACTGCAGAGAAGCATTGTATCTACAGTATTGATCTAGACCGTTCGCTGGCGATCGGATGGCCCAGATGAGCCCTAATGCTCATGTACTGTGCACATCTACCATAGCTACATGCTACGACAGAGGATCCGCGTCCAAGGAGAGCCGCTTGCCTACATGCCTCACGCTCTGCTTTTCTCTCACCTTCTGCTCCTCCTCGGCTTCCAGGACGACAAGTCTATCTGTCCGCCCGCCTCTCGCAATTAGGGCATGTTTGGTTGTCGTCCTGGGCTCCATGCTTGGCAAAAAGTGATGCCTATAGGTATCCAGGGTTTTGATGTTTTTTGCCTGGCCAGACATCCCTAGGAGTGTGTTGTTTGGTTGGTGACCTGACAAAACTAAAGTGTAAAATTTAAAAAACAACTTTTCAAAATGAGGAAGCGTAAAACCATAAAATACATTTCTATCAAGCATGTTCTAAACCCACTTTACCATCCCAAATTCTTAGTTACCTCCTAATCATCGAATCTTCCTCTAATTCCACTTCGACGTCAAGAGGGGGTGGCGACAAGATCCGAGCTAGTGAGAGGCGGTGACAATTAGGTGTGGCAGCACGAGGCTAGATACGGGCATGGTGGTGTTGTCTAGACCTATTCAAACGCCAGGCCAGGCCTGAAAAGCACAACCTCGAACGAGCGGGGCGAGCTCATTGACCAAATTTCACCAAAAATTCATTTTTTGAATTAAAAACTATTATTTTAATTATTTTTTGGAATAAAAAGTAATATTTAATTCATTTCTAGAATAAAAAATAGTTGTTATTATTTTATTAATTTCAGCTGGATTTCGGGCATTTGGGCTGGAAATCAAGTCCTGAGTCCAGCCCGGACCGGGCCAGGCCACCAATGAACAGGTCTAGTGGTGGTGGATTGGGCGGTGTGGCAACGATATGCGGGTGTGCGGCCGCATCAGTACTGAGATCTGAGAGAGGACAAGATGACAAGATCCATGCGTTGTGGCAGAGAAGTGATGTAGAGCTCTTGCAATCATGTGGTGCGAATCTCCCGTGTCGGCGGCGGGATCTGGGCGAGGATGAAACTTCGTGATGCTGACATCGGGGCGGGATGTGGAGCTCACGCATCGGTGACAGGATCTAGCGAGGAGGAGGCGGTGGGATCCAGATGCAACGACACCTTGCTTGACTTTGGTGATGGGCAATTTTTTTGTGTAATCATTAATTTATTTGGCATGCATTTCACTGAGGAAGAAAACCCTTCACTACTCGTTGAGATGCCTGGCTCCTAGGCATTCATTTTTGTGAGATTGGGCTGGATGGGGTGCCTGGACCAGTGAGATAAGCAGGGTTGCAACCAAACACATTCCTGGATGACCCCTGACAGTGTCCTGGCCAAGCCATAGTGCCCCAGGACACGAACCAAACATGCCTTTAATGTTGTTGCTACGCTTTTCGTCTGGACGTGTGAGTTGGCTTCCCACCCTTTCCTTCGACGCTCTGTACTTTGCCTACTTGCCTCGTGATCACACCTGTTGCACGTATTGTGCTGCTCCTTTTATTCTACCTTCACATGACAGGGAGATGGAGATAGATTCGATGTGAACTCTACTTCGGTTTCGACGACAGAGTAGATGACATTTTTTCTTTCTGCTTTCTCAATCGAATATTCTGAAGCCCTGATACCACTTGTTGCAAATAATGCACTGAAAATAGGAATGGTCGAACGGGAGGCATGAAGTTTACGTAGAAAACCTTTATGGGTAAAACCACTAAGGTACGAAGGTGATATCACAGTGCGAGGAGATATTTACAATGAAACTTTTGCTCTACCTATGGACTACATGGATATATTTGTAGTGGTATATTAAAGACTCTGTGTAGGATTAGGACTATGAATTTTAGTTCGAAACGAAATTTGTATCACACTTAAACTCAATTCGTATCACACTGAAACTCATCAGATCATGATTACCAATGTCAACTTGCGCGATGTGGGCAACACATTTGTAGAAGTTTATACATTGCAATTTCTTATCAATTCATGAGATCCGCCAAAGGGAGATGCCGCCGCCTCAGCAGGAACTATTTGCTGCCTCACTGTGGCCATCGTGGAAACAAGACCCTATGCCATGCCCTAGCCATCGTCATTGCCATATCTCGACGAAGCGGACGAATCAGAAGAGGAGTAACAAAAATCCCCAAAAAACTAACAAAAATCCACAAAAGGAAGCACCAAAACATAGCAAGATGCAATGTTAAGGCCAAATCAGAATAGGAAACCAAAATCTAAAAAATCCAACCAAAATCCGTTGGATTTTGGTTCATGGCCTCTTCCATGATGTGTCAGAGAAGAGCAGCGCGTCGGGCTAGCTTGAGCCAGGATTCCATGAGGTCACATAGGAGGAACTTGAGTAGCGCGGCAATAGGCGAGGTCTGGGAGGAAGTCATGCTCACGGAGGTGTGCAAGGAGGACGAGACGACGGAGGCGGAGATGGGGGAATTGGGAATTGAGCAGCAGAGGTGAGGACGGGTAAGAGAGTGGTGGCAGGAGCTAGCAGCCAACCGATGGAAGGGGAGCACGACCGAGTAGGACACGGCGAGGCAGCACTTTGAGGCGAGCACGGTGGCCAGAGGAGACAAGAACACGAGGGTGGTGGCGATGTGAGAGACAGAGAACTGAGAGTTGGGAAGGATAAAGGTGGAAGAAGACATGCGATGTGGATGAAATTCTTTCCATACTAACAAGTGGGGTATCTTTATCGTCTCTGACTGTTAAGAAAATATGTTAGGAAAACAGTAGGTGTGGCCTACGGTGCAAACGAACACGCGCATGCATGAATGAAATAGTGTGTATCTGCAGCCAGGAGATCAACTGGCGCTTGAGTAGTGCTTTTGAGGTTTGAGATACCACAGCCAGCAGATCAACTGGCACTTGAACTTGAATTGTAGACCATTTTTTGAAGTGTAGGAGACCATTTTTGTCTGGCTCGTTTTTCGATGCTAGCTACTACGCTCTCAGCGCTGCTTATCTGCACTTGCATTTTGCTTCAGTGCAAGTGAAGTAATTAACCATGCCTTACAAAAAAAAGGGAAAAAAGAAGTGATGCGCATCCGGGGAATCGAACCCCGGTCAGTACCGTGGGAGGGTACTATGATACCACTACACCAGATGCGCCTCTTGTAGAAATGTACGAAGTGTAAATACTTGTACAAGCCTATCTACTTGTTTAGCATACCCCTTCTAAGGGCCAGTACACTATCAAGGATCAGTTTAGCCTAATTTCAGTGGATAAATTACCCAGGGTTAAACAAGTGGCTACCTATTGTCGGGGCTTCTCAGCGATAAACTTTATGCCTCTCTTACAGTAGAAACCTCCAAACAAGATCAACCGTGTCGGGACGAAACTGCTGGGTGGACTAAGCTCCAATGAACTGCTGTTTTTATTGGAGATATTTCTATTCGGCTAAACGCAATCAGCAATCGCAAGACGATACCTCCTATCTGCTTACCAGATAAAAATGATCATTGTCGTGCTGGATCTACAGACACGGGTACAAAATAGGTTATCATGATCGCTTCATCGCGTAATTATCACCGACGGTCTGTAAATAGAATCGTCTGTGATAATTCACAGACGATTCTTAAGAATAACCGTACATGGTAATCGCGTACTTCACATACGGTTATTGTTGAGAACCGTCTGTGAATAGCCGTCTATGATATTTTTATCCGGCTACTTAACAAATATGCCACAAATTACAATAATGATACACACACACACACACAATCTTCTCCAGCCACTTGATATGGTCCAAAATGCACTCCATCTTCAACTCTAGTATGCTCCAGACACTTGAAAAATTAGCGATCTTTTAGTGATACTTCTGATACTAACAGGAGAAAAACAGAACGTTTTTTAGATATAGAAGAAACTATCACAGACGGTTTAGTGGGATAAACCGTCTGTGATATGTATCACAGATGGTTATAAACTACAACAGTCTGTGATATATAATTATCACAGATAGGTATTCACAAAAACCGTATGTGATGTTTATTTACCACAGATGGTTTGTGATTGGTACCGTTTGTGATGTGTATCACAGACGGTTCTCAACAATAACCGTATGTGATAGTGCAAACCTCATAGATGGTTCTTATTAAAAACCGTCTACGATATGTTTACCCGGCTATTTAACAAATATACCATAAATTACAACAATGATACATGCACACATACACACACACACAATCTTCTCCAACCACTTGATATGGTCCAAAATGCGCTCAATCTTCAACTTTAGCATGCTCCAGACACTTGTAAAATTAGCAGTTTTTAGTGATACTTCTGATGCTAGTAGGAGAAAAATAAAACATTTTTAGATATGTATCACAGACGGTTATAAACTACAACAGTCTGTGATATATAATTATCACAGACGGGTATTAACAAGAACCATCTATGATGTTTATTTATCACAGACGGTTTGTAATTGGAACCGTCTGTGATGTGTGTTACAAACGGTTCTCGACAAGAACCATCTCTGATACGCGGTTTTTAGGGGTTTATCTACGCAACATGAGGAGGATAAGACAGTAGCCACGGGCAACCTGATCGAGCCTGCAAGTTCAAGAAGCATGGCTGGAGAAAGAGCACATGAAGATGCTATTTCATTAGCATTCCTCCAGACACAACTGCATGCCTCGGATGTGCCCAAGCAGCATGAGGAGGAGGATTCTACATACCGTGTGGCACATCCGATGCCTGCAGTTGTGTATGCAGGAATGCCAATGAAATAGCCTCTTCATGTGCTCTCCTGGCAGCCATGCTTCTTGAACTTACAGGATCGATAAAGTTGGTCGTGGCTGCTGTCTCATTCTCGTCATACTGTGTGGACAATCCCCTGAAAAAAATTATGCTTCATGGTGGGCTTGATTTCTTTCTTAGGCGTACTCACTGTCTTCTTTAAAGCAGCCGTATCAGAGAGAAAGGAATACTAACCTTAGATCACCAAGAACAAATAGTAGATCTACAAGCACACTTGAAAATCTACAGTATTTCTATCACCAAATCGCCCAGGCCATTGTTTCCTTCAAAGCAAAGACATATATATCAGAGACATTTCTCACTACAGATAGATTTAGATCTGAGGGGGACGACCAGATATTTAACGATGCATATCACAAACGGTTCTTGTTAAGAACCGCCTATGATACGTATACAGTCTATGGACTTGATATTTATTATAGACGGTTCGTAACAAGAACCGTCTGTGAGGCCTACGATTATCACAGACAATAGTTATTTAAAACCGTATGTAATACATATCACAGATAGTTCTTTTTAAGAATGGTCTGTGATATGCATAATTAAATATCTTGATGAGGACATGGCCCCTATGAATACAATCATATTTGTTATGTTTGCTATTCCAATTACAAGAGCTCATACACTTCACTTAAATTGTCAAGTGAGCTAGTTTTTAGGAGTGCATTTATATTATATGAACTATATCATGGTACATAATGATGAAAATGTATATTTGTGCATCATCACATCACTTTTTATCCAAGCTAAGTAAGAATTCGAGCTGGACATGTTTTGAAATCCAATTCGGCCTCCTCGTACAACATTGACTTCAAACGTGCATAACTTTCACAAACGGAGTCCGTTTGAGCTCCACAAGTACTTGATGAAAAGATTATCTCGTCCTCTTTCCAACGGATCTAGCTTCACATCTAAATTCTTTCTATAGACACTGCAATCATTAAAAGAAGATATTACATCACCTGTTTGGGCCAGATTAGGCCTTGTAATGCTTGAGCCCAAGGGGAAGGCACCCCCTCTCTTGGCTTATACTATTCATGGAAGTACTGTTTATATGAACAGTGGCATGAATAGTACCACCCCTTATCTCTTAGCTATATACAGCTCCCCCTTCCCTATATAAGGAGGCTGCACCCCTCTAATTTCATTGGTTTTTATTTAGTTAAAAGTTAGCTTCATTGCAACTTCGTGTATTGTCTTGTGTCGATTAGACCAATCATAATACCGCTACAGAATCCCGACTTTATCAAATATTTCAATCTTATTTGTAATTTCATATTGCTTATCATCTTGTTCTTGTGTGTTCTTCAATTGCATGCAGGAATAGACCTTCGTGGCCAGGTCAATCGGGCTTCTAGCAAGGTCGATAACGACCTCGGAGTTGGTTCAGCGATTGCCAGACATATTGGTCGTATACGATTGGTAGCCGAATCGTGAGAGTTGTCTCCACCAAAATCGAGTTATCCTTCTCACTGAAAGATTGGGACACACATTGTCGCATCATATCTTTCCGTCCTGACTCCAGACATATCTCTCTATAGTGGGATCTGTCTCTAATATGTGGCTGCTTTGAAGGAGGAGGCCGGCTCTAGGGCGTTTGGTGAAAGAATTAAATACCATAGATTTGTAAGTGTGCTTTTAGATTTATTTATTCTTAGTGATATCAGGTTAGTATTTGCTTCTATTTATATGCATTATAATCTAGAGAGATCGATGATAGCGCAGATAGAAGAGTATGTAGTTAAATGTATTAATCTAATTTGTTACGTGCGTAGCACATATGGACCGAAGCTGGATGTACGTTGAGAACTGTGCGAGTGAAGAGTACATTGATGGCGTGTCTTCTTTTAGAAGAGCTGTCGAGCAGGATATGTTGAAGAAGGGGATAAAATTTACGTACTGTACATGCATTGATTGCAATAATATGAAAATGTTTATCGACCCGTCGCAGATCGAAGGGCACTTGATTCGAAGGGGTTTCAAAAAGGAGTATACATGTTGGACTAGTTACGATAAAGAGCATATTATACCGGAGTTAGGTAGTAACATCATCGAGGGAGACAACGATATGCCGTCGGATGTGGACTGTGATTTTGATGAGGGTGGGTCGCATGATGACAATGTAGATCAGATTCTACACGATGCAGAAGGGGACTATATGATGAGTCACGGCGGCCCGATCTTCCGATAGGTTCGATTTGGTTCGTCGTGAGGACGTTGACGCTTTGAGGCTTCCGACCAACAGATCGTCACCTCGCAATTCGCTACACCCGCACGCCTGTCGTTATCGACCACGCTTGCACGCGATCGACCTTACCACGAAGGTTATTGTTCCTGCAAGCAATCGAAGCAACTCACAAGAACAAGGTAGATGCAATCTGAATTGTATTGCGGATATGGATGAAGTTTACAAGTGGGGTTCCTCAAACCGATAATCGTAAACCGCAATTGGCGAATAATCTAAGAAAACCCGCCTCTAAACTATGGCGCTCTTGTATATATATAGGGGAGCGTGAGGAGGTCGACCTAGGGTTGTGCGGTAGTGGGATGAAGCGTACACAACACGGACTCCGACCTCGTTACGTTTACAAAGTCTTATTAGTTTCAAAGCGGTGGCGCAACACCTTGTGTTGCATATTTCGGTCGAAGATCCGGTCGTAGGATGGTCCTAGGGTGGTCTTGAGGAGTACATGCTATCTTTGGTCGTAGATTGTGTCCAACGAGTCTTGTGCTCGCTTTTACGGTCGTGATTGCTCCATTCGAATCAACTAGTCGTAAGTCTCCTTGTAGGGTCGTAGATCTTCTTGCGTGGGTCGTGACCGTCTTGAGCCGGTCGTAGTCCTAGATTCACGAGTACAAGTAAATCATCTCCATTAGGCGACATCATATAGTTCTCAAATAATACACTCGACCCTAGAAACGACTTTACGATCAATTAAGTGGCGTGCTCTAGCTCTTGTCATAGGACCGTGTAGTTCGGCACCAGATCTGGAGGGTCTTGTGTCGTGCGTGTATCAGAAGGAGGATGTCCTCATCATACTCCCCTCTTGAATTGGAGTCGTCCTCGACTCAAGCTCATCTTCTTCTCCCACGTATGGTTTCAAATCGAAATGTTAAATGTGGGGCTAACCCCAAAATCTGCGAGTAATTCTAATTGATATGCATTATCATTTATCTTCTTAATTATCTTAAGCAGGTCCTTGACTCTAGGCATCAACTTTGATTTTCTTAATTTGAAACCTATCCTTTCTCAAATGAACCCAAACTAAATCACACAGTTCAAATTTGACAACTTTCCTACCTTTACTTCGGCAACCTTATACCTTTCAGTCATATGCTCTATATTCTCTTTAGTGGTTTCATGCAACTTGAGAATAAATGCATCACGCTTCTTAGCATCTAGATTAATTTTTTGAGGTCGGTAAGGTAGTAAATCAATAGGAGCACGGGGTTAAAACCATACACTACGAAATGGACTTACCTTGGTGGTGGAGTGTCTTGACCTATTGTAAGCAAACTCAATATCGGTAAACACTCTTCCCACATCTTCAAGTTCTTCTTTAAAACAGCCCGCAACATGGTGGATAACGTCTTTGTTGACAACCTCCGTTGTCCATCGGTTTGGGGATGGCATGTAGTAGAAAACAGCGACTTTGTCCCCAATTTATTCCAAAGTGATCTCCAAAAGTGGCTCAAAACTTAGCATCACGATCAGAGACAATAGTATTGGGCACTCCATGTAGCGAATGATTTCCACTGAAAAACAAATCAGCTATGTTTGTAGCATCATCGCTCTTGTGACAAGATATAAAATGTGCTATTTTAGAAAATCGATCCACTACTACAAATATACTATCTTTCCCCTCTTTGTCCTAGGCAATCCTAAAACAAAATCCATAGAAATATCCTCCCAAGGCGCTAGGAATAGGAAGAGGCATATAAAGTCCATGTGGAAGGAGGCGGGACTTAGCTTTGTTGCATGTAGTGCGGCGAGCTACGTGGCGCTTCGACATCATGCCTCATCTTTGGCCAAAAGAAGTGGGTGGCCAGCACATCTTCATCTTCTTTGCTCAAAATCGCCATCAAACCTCCTCCATGTGCCTCTGTAACAACAAAAAGACGAACAGAGCTAGGCTAACGCGCATAGCTTGTTAGCATGATAGACCAAACCATCATTCAGCACATAGTTATTCCATGTCTTCCCTCCTTTACAATGTTCAAGCACTTCCTTAAAGTCCAAATCAGTGACATATAAACTATTAATGGCCTCCAAACCAAAAATCTTATGGTCAAGTTGAGATAACATGGTATAACGTCTAGAGAGCGCATCAGCAATCACATTATCCTTACCTTTCTTATGCTTTATAACATATGGGAATGACTCAATAAATTCTACCCAGTTAGCATGTCGTTTATTCAGTTTAGCTTGACTTCTAATATGTTTGAGCGATTCATGATCCAAATGTATAACAAATTCTTTGGGCCATAGATAATGCTGCCAAGTTTGAAGCACTCGAATTAAAGCATACAATTCCTTATCATAGGTGGAATAATTCAAACTAGGCCTATTTAGTTTCTCGCTGAAATATGCAACTGGTTTACCTTCTTGAATCAATACACCACCTATCCCAATCCCACTGGCATCACATTCAATTTCAAAAGTCTTACCAAAATCAGGGAGTTGGAGTAGGGGTGCTTGGGTGAGCTTCTCCTTCAACAAGTTGAATGCCTTCTCTTGTGCAGGTCCCCATTGGAAAGTCACTCCTTTCTTTGTCAATTCATTCAAGGGTGCGGCAATGGTACTGAAATCCCGCACAAAGCGCCGATAGAATCCAGCAAGGCCATGGAAGCTCCGCACTTGTGACACAGTAGTAGGCGTCGGCCAGCTTTGGATGGCTACAATCTTTGTCTCATCCACCTCAATGCCCTGTGGCGTCACAACATAACCAAGAAATGCAACTCGATCGGTTCAAATGGTGCACTTCTCGAGGTTAGCAAACAAACGTGCGTCTCTCAAAGCATTAAAAACAGCACGTATATGATTTAAGTGTTGCTCATGTGACTTGCTATAAATTAAGATATCATCAAAGTAAACCACCACAAATTTTCCAATGAAAGGACGTAAAACCTCGTTCATCAAACGCATAAAAGTACTAGGTGCATTAGTTAGACCGAAAGGCATCACTAACCACTCATATAATTCGAACTTAGTTTTAAAAGCAGTTTTCCATTCATCTCCTAATTTCATTCTAATCTGGTGGTAACCACTCCGCAAGTCAATCTTTGTGAAAATAATAGAACCACTCAATTCATCTAGCATGTCGTCTAGCCTTGGGATAGGATGACGATACCTTATAGTAATGTTATTAATGGCTCGCAATCAACACACATCGCCAACTACCGTCTTTCTTAGGAACCAAAAGAATGAGCAACACAAGGGCTAAGGCTTTCTCTTACGTACCACGGTCCAAAAGATCTTGGACTTGTCATTGAATTTCCTTAGTCTCCTCTGGATTGGTCCTATCTGCGACGGTTTGGCAAAGTCGCTCTGGGATCAAATCAATTTGATGCTCAATTCCTCGAATAGGTGGTAATCCAGGGGTACCTCGGTTGAAATACATCCACATACTCCTGCAAAGGTTAGCAATGCGGGGAGGCAAAGAGCTAGCTATGTCCTCAAGCGAATATAAGGCATTTTTGCATATCAAAGCATAGCATGGCGACTCATCATTACAAATTTCAGCAAGTTCGATTTAGTGGCAATCATAACACATCCCTTCAATTTAATTCCCTCGGACTTAGGACTAGGCGCCACTTTCTCCCTTTTGGTGGGAAAACACGTTTTGCTACTTGCGATTTTCGAATCAAGTTTATCGGTGTTTCTTTCATTTTTAGCGCTCTTCTTCATCTTTCGAGAATCTCACCGGTGTCAAAGGTAACAACAATCTTCTTACCCTTATGTGAAAATGAGTAGGTATTAGCTCTACCATGGTGCAAAACATCATTGTCATATATCCAAGGTCTACCGAGCAACAAAGAGCATGCTTGCATAGGCACGATATCAAAGACAGAACTATCTTTGTAATTACCTGCTAAAAATTGCACTTTCACAACTTTGTGTACCTTTAATTTACCACACGAATTGAACCATTGGATGTAGTAGGGACGTGGGTGTGGTTGTGTGGTCAAGCCAAGCTTCTCGACCATCTCGGAGCTTGCAAGGTTGTTGCACTCCTCCATCAATGATGACTCTGCGGGCTCATCCTTCGAGAAATGCAGTGCGAAACAAGTTGTGCAGTTGATTTTGCTCCGCTCTCTCCACTTGTGCGCTCAACACTCGTTGCGCAACAAGGCTCACATGATACTCGGTGTCAACAGCAGCTACTTGTTCCTCTACATCATCAGCATCACTGTCTATCTCATCTTGTCCACCTGCAATGTTAGCTGCAAGTACATATTCGTCCTCAATACCACTAGTACTTACATAACCACCGTCTTTGGTGGCAAGGTATGCTCGCTGACTGGGGCAGTCCCTCATGAAGTGCCTCATTCCCTTGCAGCGGTGGCACACAATCCCGTGAATACGACCGGTGGAAGCAACCGACGAAGAACTCTTGGTGGTGCACCGCACACTAGTAACTTTACTTACCTCGGGTGCATGTGATGTGGTCGGAGGTCTTCTTTGAACGCGCCCTACTCGTGGAGGGCAGCGGACCGTGTAGTGAAGGTGGGGCTGTTTTGGCTTGCCCCGGCACTGGTCGTGGTGTAGACATGCTCCCAAAGTTGTTCCTTGGCCTCTGTTGTTGTCCCTACAATTCCTTTTCTGCCAAACATGCAAGTTGGAACAATCTAGGGACGCTATCGTATTCTTTGTAATCCACTATGTCACGAATTTCACGTCTTAATCCTCTATAAAAGCGTGTCATTGCAGCTTCTTCATCCTCAATAATATCACAGCGCAACATGCTAATTTGTAGCTCTGATAATATTCTTCTACGGATCTATTACCTTGGTTTAAGCGCTGCAATTTATTACATAAATCACGTTTAAAGAAGGTGGGACAAATCATTACGCATAGCAACCTTTAAACCATCCCACGTAGTAGGCGCTAATCCTTGATTGCATAGCCTATTCCACCAAATGATGGCAAAGTTTTTAAATTCACTTGTGGCTTGCCTAACTCTATGCACTTCGGAACTAAGTGAGCATTCAATTTACATTCTCTAGTCATCTCCCAATCTAGATATATTTCAGCATCATAAGCACCCGCAAAAGATGGTATAGAGAACTTAACTTTAGCATATGGATCATCATTAACACGTGCATTATGTTCTTTGAACATTATTACCTCTCATACCTTGACGGTTGAAGTTCGGTTGGTTCGTTGTCGTGCATCAAAGGCGTCGTGGTCGTGCATCTCATTATCATTATCAAACTCATGGTCATGGGCTGCACCATGAGGTTCCACACGACCAACGTTTGGTGGTCGGTTCACCATTCTTCGAGCGTGTAGTGGCGCGCAATACTATCATTGATTGGCGTTGTAATGTGATCGTGGTAGCTTGAAGCTTCTGTCGATGTTCTCATTAACGGTAGTGCGTTGTTCATCCAATAGTGTCATGAGCTCTTCCTCAAAACACACTCTTGCGCATCAATCCTTCACGACATGGTTAGTAGGAGACAAAAGACAACACAAAGGTATTATCCCTATCACTATTAGGTGGTGGAGGGTGGAATCACACACTCTCAAGCGTCTTACCAAGCTCTTATGAGTTTCTTACCAAATTGCGGCGGTGGTCAATTCGGCGAAGGTGGGATGTCACGATCACGGCGGAGGCGAATGCGAGGATCAATCGAGTGTCGAAAGTATGTGGAGCTCGGACAGACAATGTTTAGTAGCAAGGAATAGCAATAATGAAATCAGATTAGCAAAGTGAACCAAAGTCCACCATTCTCGTCACCATTCTTTGGTCTAAAAGTGCCCCTAGCCCTAGCACAATACTGATCGAAAGAAGGACTCGATACAAAGGAGTCCAAAGGATGCAAAGGCTGTTGAGTCGTGACCAACTAGGGGTGGTCGAATTGCTTCTTCTTCTTTTCTTTTGCACTTTTTGCTTCTTTTCTTTTCTTTTGCACTTTTTGCTTCTTTTCTTTTCTTTTCTTTTGCACTTTTTGCTTCCTTTTTTTTTTTGCAAACGTGACCCAAACCTAAAATTCTTCAGTTACCTTTTCTGGATCCGAGGAGGTGATTGGGTCACAAACTTTTTCCGGAGAGCAGGGGTAAATAGGTAATTAAAACATACTCTCTCTCTCTACGAACTTGGGCTGGTTACATTGCGGCTCTGAATCCGACCGGGGATCGAATCCGACCGGTGGTAGTTCTGAGTGGATGGTAGAATGGGTGTTGCTCGAAGAGGTGGTGGGATCCGAGTAGATGTTCGATTCCGACCGGATGGTAAATCCGGCGGGTGGTTGAATGGGTGTCGCTCGAAAAAGGAGGTCGTCGTCCGGGATGGATGGTGGCACGGCGGCGGCAGTCTTGACTAGAGACCAAGAATGCTACTCTAAACCAACAACAAAGACACCGACGATGGACTCGAACTCAACAATCGGCGAAAACAAAATTGCGAAAGGCACAAAGTGGTTTGGACGGTGAATAATTACGATCTAAAACTTTTTGTAGGGCGGTTTTACGGACTCTAGGGAGGAACACAACTAACAAAGGGGATAAGCGAAATTACCTAACGGGCAACCTTTGCTCGATACCACTTGATGAGTCACGGCCCGATCTTCCGATAGGTTCGATTTGGTTCGTCGTGAGGGCGTTGGCGCTTTGAGGCTTCCGACCAGCGGATCGTCACCTCGCAATTCGCTACACCCGCTTTGCTGTCGTTATCGACCACGCTTGCGCGATCGACCTTACCACGAAGGTTATTGTTCACGCAAGCAATCGAAGCAACTCACAAGAACAAGGTAGATGCAATCAAATTGTATTGCGGATATGGATGAAGTTTACAAGTGGGGTTCCTCAAGCCGATAATCGTGAAACGCAATTGGCGAATAATCTAAGAAAACCGCCTCTAAACTATGGCGACTCTTGTATATATATAGGGGAGCGTGAGGAGATCGACCTAGGGTTGTGCGGTAGTGGGATGAAGCGTACACAACACGGACTCCGACCTCGTCACGTTTACAAAGTCTTATTAGTTTCCAAAGCGGTGTGTGACACCTTGTGTTCCGTATTTACGGTCGAAGATCTAGTCGTGGGGTGGCCTAGGGTGGTCTTGAGGAGTCCATGCTATCTTTGGTGCGTAGATTGTGTCCAGCGAGTCTTGTGCTCGCTTTTCTGGTCGTAGATTGCTCCAATCGAATCAACTAGTCGTAGGTCTTCTTGTAGTGGTCGTAGATCCTCTTGAACTGGTCGTAGTCCTAGATTCCTTAGTACAAGTAAATCATCTCCATTAGGCAGCATCATAGAGTTCTCAAATAATACACTCAGCCCTAGAAACGACTTTACCTGATCGATTAAGTGATGTACTCTAGCTCTTGTCATAGGACCGTGTAGTTCAGCACCAAGATCTGGAGGGTCTTGTGTAGTGCGTGTATCCGAAGGAGGGATGTCCTCATCAGATATGCTCAATTATCGCAGACGGTCCTGGAATAGAACCGTCTGTGACATGCTTACGACCAGGTAGTGGTCGTAGCTTTTTTATCACACACGGTTCTTAAATATAACCGTCTGTGATATTCTAGCTTACCGCAGACGATCTTGGAATAGAACCGTCTGTGATATGCTTGTGACCATGTTGTGGTCGTAGTACCATATAGCTTATCACAGACGGCCCTGGAATAGAATCGTCTATGATATGATCGCTTATCGCAGACGATCCTGTAATAGAACCGTCTGTGATATGTTTACGATCAGATGGTGGTTGTAGCTTTCTTGTCATACACGGTTCTTAAATATGATCATATGTGATATAAGATATCACCGATGGTTCTCTTAGACAACCGTTTGTGATATACATTTATAAGTAGGGGGCCCGCTAGGGTTTGCGCCCTTACTCCTTAGAGCACACTCTTCGGACCGCCTCCCCAGCGCCCTTACCTCCTGTGTCCCTCCTGAGCCTCCTCTCTCCTCGCGGTCATCCCCGCGCTGTCTCCTCCCTGCGCCGGCATCCTCCCTCTGCGACCCTCGACCTCCTCCCTATGTCGGCATCCTCCCTCTACGACCTCGACGACACTGCCCTGACCTCGACACCTCCTCACTCCCCCGACCTCGTCTCCCTCTTCGTCCACGCCTCCCGTCAAGGTACAATCATCGCCTTGGATTATGCTAGTAGAAGTTTTAAATTGTGATGTTTTGATTAACTCTAGCTAGCACTGTGAGATATTGCTTTGTTAATCTTGCGAGATAGCAAGTAAGCGAGATGGTGTTCGCACCGTCTTCCTCGCCGTCATCGACATCACCGAATGTGTCTAGATCTCCAAGGAAAGTGGTACCTAAGCAACGTGCTAGAGGAATATAAAAAATGCATATGGGCTGAATGATCATCACGGCCGTCAGTCCCTCTGCTTCCCCAGAAAGCAGTGGCAGCATTCCAGACCACCCGCGGTATACTTGCAAGGGAACGGATCCCCATCACCACACATAAATAGAAGGATATGCTGGACGTAGAGAAAGCGCAGCTGTGGACTGAAATTACAACGTCGTTCGAGATCCCACCAGAATTCTCCGAAGTCGTGCGACGGAAGGCGTTCCTCACGATGGCACACATATGGAAGACCTTCAAGAGCAAGCTTGTCACAGAGTACGTGAACAAGGATTAGACACACTGCACAAAGTATAGTTACGTGTAGTCGGATACATTAGACGTCTTTGTGCAGATGAAGACGATAGATGAATTTCATCAGAAAAGTGTGGCACACAAGGCTATCCAGGCACAAAATATTCACCCCCCACAGACTTGACACCGCTGGGTATGCGGATAAAATCCCAAGATGGATAAGTTAGGACGATGTGGCAATCCAGTCGGAGGTCTCCCCGCCATTTGCCGGAATCATAGATGAGCGCGCCCGAAACTGGTTAAGAGCGAGGACATCAACCACGTCGTCGGGCGTCATCTCTTTCATAAACCTGGTAGACGAGGGAGTGTCCCAACGCCTGGTAAGATATGTCGAACTACCTTGTTTTTAATAAGTTCATAACTTCGTAGAGTCTAAAATATCATGATGGCCTCTTGCAGTAAACATTGAGTACCCAATTTTCCTAAGGCTCCTTCAAAGCAGTCAAGTAGAAGGATATACTATCCACGGCCCTGGAAAACAAGGAGCACTTGGGTCGTACGCGGGGCTTTGGGGTTTGCGTACCTTGGAATCATGGATTCCCAGACGACACTGAGGCGTATAGGAGTCGGAAGAGATCCAATGCTGAGCGCGAGGAATAGTAGAAAGCGCAGGTTACTGCACAGATTATTGCACAATTTCAAGCACATATAACAACATTGCAGGAACAAATGAATCAAATCCTCAACCGATCACAAGACGCTATAGTGATTTTGGGAGCTAGTCCCCCTCAACATCGGAGTAGAGTCGCGTCCACACCTTTACTTCCTGAACTTGGCGATACCTAATTACCTATCATCCTCATCCAGTTAATGTACATCTCTGGGATGCTCCAAACATAGACCTGTAGGACGTCTTAACTAATTGTATATCATTTTGTAGGTGCCTACGCCCTACAGGCTCCAAATGAGGCTGATTGAGTCCATTCCTGTTGAGGCTGGGCGGAGGGTGGTGTTTTCATGGCAGGAAGGGATAGTGGTGCACGGTACCCAACTGGTGTAGGGTTACGCCGAGGTCTAGATGGATATGGTACATGATAATTTGATGTCCATCCCCGCTAGAGAAGCACCTGAACAAAGACATCATAACACTAGGGGATGCCTTGCACACTATTGTCCAGTGGCCCAAGAGGGACATTGCCCTGGACCATGCAGTGCCGCGATCTCCACCCGGCCATGCCTCAATGATTCCACCTCAACCCCGCTTCAGAAGGCCCCTGTATCCCGTACCATGGAGACGGCGCCCGTGGAGACGGTGTCAAAGAAACAAGAAAAGCTTGTTGAGTCATCTTCCAGGAAGACAACTAGCACGCGAGGCACTAAGGGCAAATTGAAGAAGGTTAAGGCGCCTCATAAGCCCGGGACATTCTCCCTCGGAATTCCATTGGTCTCCGACACAATATTACGCCACATTGGTTTGACTTGCCAGACTTTGCATGCCTGGTATATGCGGCAGACCGATGAGGCGAGGAAAGATCGGCCTATTGGATTCACCGTCAGCTACAATGAGAACCATTTCCACCACAAGCGGGGCTATTTCGTCGTGTGCTTCGAAGACTTATTTGATCTATTCAGGTCGACGCTCTCGATGCCTCACTTCTACGATGCTAGACACTGTAAGTGTGTACAATCAAGTTCTACATTCACGCAATAACGATAAATGCCATATCTCATTGCTTATGTATAGATACATGATGCAATAAGCCCGACGATCGCGACAACTGGTGGGTTTCCTTGACCCACATTTGATCTCAGAGCAATGCATCATGGAAGATGCAAACTACGTCGAGAAGTACACAACGAATCGATTGTATACTTAATGCGACAAGGACTACATACTGGTGCCCTACAATCAGGGGTAAGTGCTTCAGTACTTGCTATACAAATTTCATTTGTTCTTTATACACAAAACGAATTTAGGTTTAATGACTAAAGCAACATACATAAGTAAGTGGCACTGAATACTTTTAGTCATTATACCAAAGTGGAACAAGGTAATATACGTTGATTCCCTAGTCAATAACAACCACGACTTCACTCTTATGCAAAAAGTACTCGACGCGTATGCTCATTTCCTCCATACGTAACTCTATTGTAGTTTTCCTTTGTTTGAAATGTCCAACGATAACTTTTTGGAATCACGTAGGTCATTTAGCGCCTATGTTGCCGAGGGAGGGACACACAATAAACCGGGCGCCACACTGCGACATAGGACGCGATTTCCAGTACCTGCTACAACATAATAATCCTATATTACACTTCGTAACCTGTCTCTCGAATTGACTATACCTATATCCTATATCACACTTCTATTTTTGCAGTGCCACTAGCAACTACGTCAATACAACATATGTATATTCTACGTTTGTCATCATATGCTGGAAATCACGAGTGCTAAGACGAAGGATCCAAAGGTTTGTCAGTCAATCTCTTAACAATTATTTCGTAATTCTGAATTTAAATATATATGCTTACTACTTTACTCTTGCTAGCGACAGGGTATGAAAATATCAGAAAGTAGCTTCCATCTGGACTTACTCCTAGAAGTACGAGGACGGCTTGCTACCTTCATCACGGGGGATATCATTAAAGAGAGTGGAGAGTTTTACCCCGACGACTCTGATTTATTGTAATTCACTTTGAGTTGTAATCAAATCACTTTGTAATTAGATCATTAAAGTGACTTTGTAATTGATATTGAGTTTGTAAATCACTTTGAGTTGTAATCAAATCACTTTGTAATTAGATCATTAAAGTAACTTTGTAGTTGATATTGAGTTTGTAAATCACTTTGAGTTGTTCTATATCAAATCAATAATGATATATCTGTTTTCTGCTTACTTGTTTTCAGAGGGCATAGCTAACATTATCTGAGGCTAGCGAAAAAATCAAAATATATTTAGGTATAAAACGAACTATCACAAACGGTTTTGTGGAATAAACCGTCTATGAATTATACAATCACAGACGGCTACTACTAACACCCGTCTGTAATATGTATCCAATCACAGATGGCTGCCATCAACAACCGTTTGTCATATATCGCATATCACAGATGGCTACTATAAAAAAAACTATCTGTGATATCCTACATATCACAGACGGTTTTTTATGGAAACTGTCTGTGATAGTAGGTTTTCACAGACGGATTCAACATATAATCGTCTGTAAAATTCCACATATCACAGACAGTTTTTGGTGGGATATTATATATGGTTATTTGTTGAAACCGTCTATGAAGGCCTACTAACATAGACGATTTTTACTAAAAACCGTCTGTGTTGTGACTTTTCACAAACTATCTGTGATAATCGCTTGTTATTACAGACACATAGATTCATATGGGCTAAAAACTATATATAATGATGATATAAAATCTTCTATGATAATTTTCTCTGTAGTAGTGATAACTTTATATGTAACAGTGATATCAGAACGATAGAGGAAAAACATGGTAAACTTGTGGCATTCATCGACATCCAGGTGCTAACCTAAACCACGTAGATATTCTTGAGACGACGGGCCCAGCATGACGACCCGACAACTCGTACGGCCAACTACTCCACGCACCATGAATTCATGCCGCGATCAGAAAGAAGAAAAATATTCTTGCGGGCGCGTGTCATGTCTCACGCGCCCGGCCAGCTTGTGCCCGACACACGCAAAGGCGAAGCATACATCCATCGGCTCTTGTAGCTGGTCACCCTCGTTAGGAGGCAAAAATTTCCTCTCTCTCTCTCTCTCTCTCTCTCTCGTTTGAGATGTAAAAGCTTCTCGTCTTGGTGGACAGATAGTGTTGTGGTTGTGACTTTCATTCACTCGTTATCTATACGGTCTTCCTCGGAATGGAAATCTATATAGACACCGTGGAAGATTGCTAACCTATCGATCGGCCATTGTTGTTTCTTCGAGTATTCTGAAACTCAGACGAGAGTTACATGATAGCTTAGCAGTCAAGACTCTAAGACTGATTGCATATACGGAAAAGTCTGACCAAAGGTTCATATGGCTAAGAATTTACAAAAAAAAAAGGAGAATATTCTTCTGGAACTTACTGTAAAGGACTTACATCATCTTTCGTGGTAGCCGTTGATTTCCTCTGATCTAATGGCTATAATGATCTTTCATGGTACCATGTAAAGGCCCGTAAGAGGTCACTTTGACCTCCAAAGGTCATTGTTTTACATTAATTGGATAGTCACATGGATTCCATGAATCAACATGCGGAAGGAAAGGGAGTATGTTGAGTTAATACCGTCCACTCAAAAAATTGCATTAACGATACTAAGAATAAATTATACATGGGGATTCGTCCATGATAGGATCCACGTTGCAACAAAAGCATATATCTCAATTTGTTTTGTATGGGTGAAAATATATTTCAAATTAAATTTAAAGTAGATATCTTATACTGGAACTTGTATAAAAAAAATGATATTTGATAGTTAATTTTATACTTTTCTTATATCTAGTCATTCATAGTTCAATTCCAATACTTTACTTCAACTTGTTATAAATTTTGAAGTCAATTGTTATTTTCAAAACTTGAAACATTTCAATTTTTGAATTAATCTGCAATACTTATCTCACACTCGACAAAAATATGGCACACTCATGGTTGAAACTATTTATACATGTTTGTCATGTTTGGTATATATGGAAGGATATATGCACATTTAATACTTTACACTACTACACAAAGGGTCATCACAGACGGTTCGGAACCGTCATCACAGACGGTTTTTCAACCGTCTGCATTTTTATGTCTGTGATAACGGCGGTTATCACGAGCGGTTTTGCAACCGTCGCGATCTGAGTATCCTGACGGTTTTTAATAGAACAAATGCGTGATACGGACGTATCCTGAGCGGTTCTTGGTTTAAACCGTGCGTGATACATAAGTATCCGACGGTTTTTATTAGAACCGCAGCGATACGGACGTATCCGCGAGCGGTTCTTGGTTTAAACCGTGCGTGATACGAAGTATCACGAGCGGTTCTTTATTCAAACCGTCGTGATACTTCAATATCACGAGCGGGTTTTTAATAGAACCCGTGCGCGATAATTCGATATCACGAGCGATTCTATTAAAAAACCGTCAGTGATATTGAAGTATCCGAGCGGTTTTAATCAAGAACCGTGCAGCGATCGTATCACGAGCAGGTTCTATTAAAACCGTCGTGATATCAATAGCAAAACCAGAAATTTGAAATCGGGTAGCTACGATTTGAGATATGGCAAAACCGAAATTTGACATTGCGAGAGAAATAATTTGGTGCTTCATTAGACTAAGAAAATGATATTTTGATTAAGCTACAGCTAAATGAGCAATATTTAAAACCTATCTCATCACATAGCATCGGCTAATATTCACTAGCAGTATGATTAAAAAGCTGGACTACGATTTGAGTTTCTAACAAAACCAAAATGCGGACAAATCTCAAAAGCAGATTTAGAAACTAGGATTTTAGAAGAAAATGCTACTCGGATTAATTCTCGATTAATTGAGAAATTTACCAAGTCTAATTCATCACTAACTATCGGTTATCAAGCAAAATCAAATTCGGTAGGCGTACTCTGATTTGAGATATGGCAAAATTGAGATTTGGGCGATTGCAAAGTGATAGCTTGCTGATTTTTGCTTTGAACCAAGCAATGATTTTACTTAGATTACTTGTTAATGAGTAAAACTTAAAGCCTAACTTATTATTTAACATCGATTACTAGCAGTCATCAAAATTGGAGGCTTACTAGGAATAGCGGATGTCGATTTTGAAATCGAAAATGCGGACAGATTTAAGGATGAAAATTTGATGCTCCATTAGACTATAACAAATTGACATACTAGATGGAGTTCAGCTAGATAAGTACAACTACAAGTTTAACTTATCACTTAACATCTATTAGCACTAATTAGCAATTTCCAGTTCAACTGAAGTTGCAGTTTTCAGTTTTGCAAAAACCGAAAACAGGACAGATTAGCACAAGCAAACTTGCTGCTATATTAGGCGAGAGGAAATAATATTTGGATTAAGCTACAAATAAATGAGTATACTAAGTCTAACTCCTCACCAAACATCGATTAGCACTAACCACGATTTCATTCAAGCGAGTTGCGATTTTGATATTACAAAAGCGAAGCAGACAAACACCAAATGGGAAATCGGGGTAGCTACGATTTGAGTTTTAGCAAAACCGAAATTTGTGATTTGAGAGAAATAATTTGGTGCTTCATTAGACTAAGAGAAAATGATATTTTGATTAAGCTACAGCTAAATGAGCAATATTTAAAACCTATCTCATCACATAGCATCAGCTAATATTCACTAGCAGTATGATTAAAAACTGGACTACAGTTTCAGGTTTCTAACAAAACCAAATCTGGACAAATCTCAAAAGCAGATTTAGAAACTAGGATTTTAGAAGAAAATGCTACTCTGGATTAATTCTCAGTTAATTGAGAAATTTACCAAGTCTAATTCATCACTAACTATCAGTTATCAAGCAAAATCAAATTGATTAGGCGTACTACTGATTTGAGATATGGCAAAATTGAGATTTGGGCGATTGCAAAGTGATAGCTTGCTGATTTTGCTTTGAACCAAGCAATGATTTTACTTAGATTACTTGTTAATGAGTAAAACTTAAAGCCTAACTTATTATTTAACATCAGTTACTAGCAGTCATCAAAATTGGAGGCTTACTAGGAATAGCAGATGTCAGATTTTGAAATCGAAAATGCGGACAGATTTAAGGATGAAAATTTGATGCTCCATTAGACTATAACAAATTGACATACTAGATGGAGTTACAGCTAGATAAGTACAACTACAAGTTTAACTTATCACTTAACATCTATTAGCACTAATTAGCAATTTCCAGTTCAACTGAAGTTGCAGTTTTCAGTTTTGCAAAAACCGAAAACAGGACAGATTAGCACAAGCAAACTTGCTGCTATATTAGGCGAGAGGAAATAATATTTCGGATTAAGCTACAAATAAATGAGTATACTAAAAGTCTAACTCCTCACCAAACATCGATTAGCACTAACCACGATTTGGTTCAAGCGAGTTGCGGTTTTGATGCAAAAAGCGAAGCAGACAAACACCAAATGCAATTTCTTTGAGTTAAATGATCACAAGTACTATACTTTAGTTTAGAGTATTCCTAACATGGTTAGCAAGATAACTCATCATCTACTAGCACCAAGTGATAGGAAATAATGAAGTTCTTTGCTTTCGCTAGAAACCGAAAATAGATAGAGTGCGATCAATTCTTTGAAAATAAATCTGAGACTTTAAAGTTTGATGGGTGATTAAACTTTGAACAAGATGATAGGTTTGCTTAAGTTTAGAGTATACATAACTAATACGGGACCCAACTTAATCTTTAATCGGTAATTGTGAGGAAATAAGGAGGAAAAGCTGGTGTCTTTTGGTCAGGCCGACCAACTGACAAGCAGCCAAAAGACCAAGTGCAAATTTCAGTAGATAAGGAAATACTCTAAGCAATTGATTCTCAATGATCCAAGTAGCAGTAAAAGAACAAAAAAGAATGTTTGAAGTATTGTCGCTAGAGTTACAAATTGAATTACAACTAGTCAAAGTGCGCATCACAGACGGTTCTAATATAGAACCGTCTGTGATGTGTGCTTATGATCTTTTGGATAAGCAGTGACAAGTTTGAGTGCCATTGAAAACTGTTGCACGAAAAAGCAAACTAACCATAAGCACTGTTCAGGAAGGTATACTCAAGCAAAAGTGTCATCTTCCAAAAGCAGAGACAACACATCATATATAGATTGAACAAAAATCTTAAGATCATCTTTCACGCCATTTTAATTAGGTTGTTTTGCATCTTGCTAACTAATATTTGTAGAGGTGTAAATGTGTGATGGTTTGAAGCAAAATCCTTCTATATTAGAACTGTCTGTGATGTGTGCATATCACAGACGGTTCTATATTAGAACCGTCTGTGATATCCCACTACAGCATGTATGATCTGTTGGATAAGTAGTATGATGACAAGTTTGAGTTCAAAAGTTCATATCTAATTCAACTCAACATTACCATGAATATCCACATTGATATCAATATTAAAGATGATCCACCTAAAGATCACAAGTCCATAACACATTAACACATGACAATGGAATAAATAAATTAATTACAATGGAGTAATTAAATTCTTAATTAAAATACTGACCCTTCATGATGATCGGCGCGCATATAGCTAGCTTCCTCCTGGGTTCTTCCTCGAGGCACGATCACCGTCTCCGAAGGTGGCAACTCGTCAAATTGATTGTATTCTTCCTCGTCCACTACATTCTCAACTCCGACAATCCTCCTTTTTCCATGAAGAACTACGTGGCGCTTCTTATTTGCCTGTTGGTTACATAGAAGACTTGAACAACTTGGTTGCTTGATGCGAATGGTTCGTCTTTGTATCCGACACGTTCGAGGTCCACGGTAGTGACGCCGTACTTGTCGACCTTCACATGGGAGATGGACCCATGGCACGAAATAGGGGATCTTGAAAAGCACGTAGTCGATCTCCCATATCTCCTCTATTTGCCCATAGTACGAGCTCCTCGGCCCATCGGTCTTGAATGCATCTATCACGGATACCGCCTGATACGCCTTGTGCTCTTCCTATCTGGAGCCCGTATAAAATGTGTACCCATTTATGTCGTATCCTTGCCATGTGACAATTATGGCTGTGGCCCTCTTGCCAACCATAGCGGTATCATCACTTGATGACCTCGAGTGATTCGCGCCTTTAACCATTCGTTGAGCCGGCGGTTGTGCTCTCTGTGATCAAACCTTGACCGTGCGGATTACATTGGCGTACCATGTCTTTGTGCTCGTCGATGTCACGGGGACACTTGGGTCATGTGTTGCAAGACCGTGAAATGGGCTCGGCGTGCGTATCGGATCGGGAGTGATTGGTTTCCTTCCGATGGTCCGATACCATCCGGTCTCCCCTCATGGCGAGATAGAGGCACACCAATCGGATCCACAGAGCCATGTAGTCGGCGAGAACTCAATGACCTCTTCCGTTGCATAACCTTCGATGATCTTGCCCTCGGTCGAGATCGATTCCGTCGTAGGACTTGAGAATTCCCATGTACCTCTCGAGCGGGTACATATGGCGTAGAAACACAGGGCGCATATCTTTATCTCTTTCACAAGGTGAACAATGAGATGGACCATGATATCGAAAAATGACGGAGGGAAATACATCTCAAGATGACACGAGTCGTCACTACCTCGGCTGCGAGCATCTAGTCCTTGGGGATCGATGACCTTACGAGCAATTGAGTTGAAGAAATAACACGACCTCAAGATTGCCACTCGGACCTTGTTCGGCAAGATACTCCTAATTACAGCAGAAGCATTTGTGTCATCGACACCACGACAATCATGCGACTTCATACCAATTAATTTCAAATCTTGCATAGAAACAAGTTTCTTAATGTTAGCGGAGTAACGGGCGGGACTTTCACCGTGCAAGCTCAGCACGATTCATTTCTCGGCCTTGGGCCAGTGTAGCAAGGCGGGGAAGATGCGTTCGTCTGTATCGGTCTCTTTCGGTGCTAACTCGGTCCTTATGTTCATATCGACCAAGTCACGCCGTGCGTTAACACCATCCTTTGTTTTGCCACTAATGTTGACAAGAGACCAATCAAGCTATCACATACATTCTTCTCTCGTGCATAACGTCGATGCGATGGCGAACTTCTAAGTACTCCCAATAAGGCAAGTCCCAAAAATTGACCGCTTCTTCGGATGTTCTTCTCACGGGTTCTTAATTTACGTCCCTTCCCAAGCACAACATTGATATCCTTAACCATATCATAGACCTCTTTCCCACTAAAAGCCCTTGAAGTGAACCGTCTTCCTTATTTCCGTCGAATTGTTTCTTCATCTTGCGGTATGGGTGACTCCTCGGAAGGAACCTACGGTGGCCTTATATACGATTTCTTGCGAGTTGTTGACCATACACTCTCCGTAGCATCTAAGCGGTGCGACGAGGCTTTGGCTCCTTTTGTCTGGCTTGACAGGTTACCAAGGCGGGAAAATCATTGATGGTGCGAGAACAACATGGCGCGTAAAGTGAAGTTCTCTCGTTTATGCGCATCCCATACCTGTACCCCTTCGTTTCACGGTGTCACAAGATCTTCCGGCAATGGTGCTAGGTACACATCAATATCATTCCCGGTTGCTTGGCCCTTGGATAAGTAGTGACATCAAAATGTACTTAGCTTCATCTGAGCCAAGGAGGAAGGTTGTACATACATAGATTCACGGGCGGTGCTATGTCATTTGCTCATGTTACCGAAAGGATTCATTCCATCCGTACTCAACCCTAACCTTATGTTTCTCGGTTCCGCACCGAACTCTTGAAGCTCGATCGAAGTTTCTCCAGGCGAGAATCGTGAGGTGTCTTAGCTTTCCATCTCTCTTACGCTCCTCACGAGTGCCAGCGCAGCAATCTTGCCTCCTTTGGGTTCGCAAATAAGCGCTTCAAGCGTGGGATTACTGCGTGATACCACAACATCTTAGCGGAGGTCCTTGCTTCACCTTAGCGATATTTTGGCGCTTGTATCGGGATGCTTTGCACACGGACAATAATGCATGTCTGCATACTCTTTACTGTAGAGGATACAATCGTTCGGACATGCATGTATTCTTTCTACTTCCATTCCCAATGGGCAAATAACCTTCTTTGCTTGATAGGTGGTCTTTGGGCAACACGTTTCCCTCGGAAGGATGTCCGCTAGGAGACCTAACAACGCCGTGAAACTCTTATCGGACCAACTATTGCTTGCCTTCAATTTCAGCGGTTCAAGCACGGTTGACAACCTTGTGTATTCCGGCTTGCGGCCGAGGAACAAAGGTCTCACCGAGTCCTCCCATAAGCCCTCGAATTTACAAAACTCTCTCTCACTGTAGTTCTCTTACGCATCGCGTAGCATCCGATCAGTTGTCGCCGTGCCCCTATCCTCATCAAAAGCACGATCCACATCCGGCAAATCGTTGACTTCCTCGGCGATGTCGTCATTATTAACCAGTATAATCTGCTCTTCACCGTGGTGGTCCAACATGTATACCCTTTTTGAAACCCCTTGAATCAAGTGCGCCGATCTGCGCGCGTTGTTAAACATCTTGATTATCGCAATCAATGCACGGACGATACATAAAATTTATCCCCTTCTTCAACATATCACCTTTCGTGGCTCTTCTAAAAGCAACCACGCCATTAATGTAATCTTGACTCACACGGTTCACACCGTACATCGATTCGATCCATCTACACTACGCATGTAACAAATTAGTGTCAAATTGATTAGCGATTAATTTATAGCAAGCGAAAATGTGCAATATAAACTCATTCTCCAACATTTGCATCTAAGGTTATTGAAAGAAAAGTCTTCACTAGTTAAGTACCACAGCGGTGGCATAGCGTAGCCATGCCTACGGCCACAACCATGATCCCTACCTCTCGACACCGATATCTATCTCAATTGAACAATCATGCAACCCAAATATAGGCATCATCTCATACAACACTTATTAACCTGAAATACCGGAACCGCAAATGCAATATTGCTTGACCCAAACCCCACCGTACTGTGAACCGGTGTGTAAATTTTATTTTTTTAAGCCAATTAATTATCCTAACTCAAATTTTAGTGATTATTAGACCTAATTCAATTTTATTAAGTTACCACTCCTAAGTCAAATTTTAGTTCATTAGTTATAAGAAACCATTATTCAAAACTAAGATTTGCGGGGCTAATATTATTTATTCCAACATTGACGGTGCAAGATCGATCATGTGCTCATACCAGATATTAGAGGAGGAGCCGCGAGGTTGGAGGAGCTAGAGGCGGAAGTGGCGCTGGGCGGTGACCTGTGCAGTGAGGAGCTAGGGCGAGGAAGTGGCGTAGGTTGGAGGAGCTAGGGCGAGGAAGTGGCGCTGGAGCGGTGAACCTGGCGAGTGAGGAGCTAGGGCGAGGAAGTGGCGCTTGGGCGGAAGACACGGCGCAATGCGGTGAGGATATCTCGGCTCAATTTATATTAGCGCGAGAAATCACAGGCGGTTCTATTTGAGCAAATGCGTGATGAATCCATATCACGAGCGGTTACGATATAGAACCGTGCGTGATGTTACGACGGTTCTATATCGAACCGTGCGCGATATCCTGAGCGGTTACGATATAGAGCCGTCATGTATTTATCCTGACGGTTCTATATCGAGCCGTGCGTGATATGGACCATCGCGACGGTTACGAAATAGAACCGTCTGTGATAGACCCGCTGCGCCAAAACAAGGCCCAGACAGACCCAACACAGACGGTTCCTTAGGAACCGTCTGTGATGGACCGTCTGCTATAGACTCTTTTGTAGTAGTGTTACTATCTTATTAGGTGCGTAGGTTATATCTTCCTTAGTAGTACTATTTCCATGTGGTCAAAAGTAACCTCACTCAATCAACGGTGGTTGGGATTAAAAACCTATCTTACCTCTAGAGTTGTAAGTGGTGCACCATAAAAGAGCTGTATCGTAAAAAGCTAAATTTAAGGTTGAACGTGCATGGTATGTCAATATGTAAAAAAAAGATGCCTTGATTCCACAACCAAAAAATGTAGAAATATCTCAAGCATGTTCAGAGGCCAAGCTTGCACCTTAAATCGTTATAACCAGCTGAAAGGGTGAGAAATTCTCACCAAATTCTTCAACAACAAAAAAAAGAAGAGAAATTCTCACCAAGAACACCAAGCTGGAACCTGCATGGAGACAGCGGCTAGTGGGCATCAATGTTCGTGCTAGCTAGGGGCACAAGAAATAAAGCCACTTTGAACACCTCCCCATCATCTTATTTCCAGGTCAGCCTTGCTTGTCTGTTTGTTTTGTTCTCTTGCTCTTTTCTCCCAGAGGGGTGGTGAGCATGTCAGGTCAGGTCACCTCAGCTCATCACAAGATGCAGGACAAGGGAATGAGGCGTGTGAAAGCCACGCTCCCCTACTGGCTTAGATCAGCTCTGCTGTCCCGCGCACCTAGCCAAACCAATAATGCACCTGATTTTGATCTTTTCTTTCTTTTTTCTGGGCATTGATTTTGATTTTGATTTTGATTTTCTTTTATTGTTTTGTTGATCCATGGCTCCATGTAGAATATATAAAAATTCAAATAATTCATGGGTGCAACAGATTAAGATAAAAGCACATTGATTAATTCAAGATAATATGAGGCGTATCTATAAGCAGGTGTATTAGCTATCATGGAAAGGCAAATATATTGGCAATATATATATATATATATATATATATATATATATATATATATATATAAGCCATTGCAAATGTTCCAGATCTCTGATCTGTCATTGCAAAAACGTCATCTCCCTTCTATGCCATTACATTTCACAAATATTGCACTTTTTGCCACTGCCGTCAACTCTGCTAGATTTTTGCCGTCAATTTTATCCTTCCAAAATACCCTAATTACCCTCATCTTCTTTCTCCTCCTTCCCTCAGTCGCCTCCCACCCCCAACCTCCTCCTCCCCCTCCGTCCACTTCGCCCCTTCCCCAGCCTCCTCCCTCCCCCATCGTTGAAACCCACCAGAGGACCATAGTTGTTGAGCCCCGTTGACATCCTCTTACCAAGCCTTCTGCATCATGAGGTGAGCCTCGTCGCGCTAATGCCCATCCCTACCACCTTCAACCGTCCCCTCCACTCTGGACCAGGACCGCCACTGCCGTCCCTTACTCGTCGCCATGGTTGCCGCCGACGTTAGCCTCCCTAGCATCTCCTCTTCCCTGTTAATCAATAAAAACAGAATCCCCTCATCCGGGAGCATTCTGTGCTGGCACTATTCCCGTCGATTACGCCTCCTCTGCTTGTTCTAGTCGTCCTCGTCCACTTCCGCACTTCCAAACACCTCCCCTGTGTTCACATCACCTGAGAACACACCAAGCGCTCAGCGTTGTCTCTGTTCCACCGCCGCTACCGCGCCTGCCATCTCTCTCTCTCTCTCTCTCTCTGTGTGTGTGTGTGTGTGTGTGTGTGTGTTTCTGCCCCTCCCCCCCCTATCTCGAGTGAGAAGAAGGAAGAAGAAGACGACAAGGGAAAATTGGTATTTGCACAACCATGGCATAAAATGTTATGGTTTGAAGTTTGTAGTGGTATGGAAGGGGGATGTCGTTTTGTAACAACGGGTCAGGAATCCAGAACATTTACGGTGACATATAAATTTTTTTCCCAATATATTGTGAGTTGATATATAAGGCCAAAGGTTTAACATGCACCACTGACCATCCATAAACCACAAAATATCTATATTTAGTAAGAGCTTGCCCTAGAGATAAGTATGCCGCTAGAAATGTATGCTTTCCCAATCTGTTGGTTTAGAAGTTTAAATAATTAGATCGTCTAGGCGGCTAGGCTTGATCAGGATCGTTTAGACCCATGACGTGGATCAAGCATGGTAGAGTGGTACACAGGTTTAATCATAAACGTAGTCGTCTTGGTCTCATACTAAGATTAACTATAAAACAATAATTTTTCATGCACTACAAACAAATAGTAATTGAATGTTAGATACAAATTGAGGCCCTTAACTTTTGGGGGCTTGTGCGGTTAAGCACTTCGCTCGTGCCCCTTGTACGGGCCTGGATGTAAATAATGTTAATAAACCCAGAATTGAGAATACCCTACATGCATGACTAACCAAAGATAGCCACCGAATACCACTTTCATTTGTTCATTCAAATGTGTGGCCTAAACATTTGTCTCTAGCTTCCTCCCATGGCCTGCACCAAATGCACGCTATGGCGAGTGCAGATAGAGTATTAATTAACTAGTAGTATTTTGGTAAAATAGCTAGCAACTGAACTAATCAGGCCGCCCTGTGGCAGGCACACGCAAAGCGGACCTTTGAAAGATCAGTTGCATCAACGCACAGAGTGGTTGCTGTTGGTTGAGTTTTTTTAGTACTTTGGCTTTGACACATGTTGTCTCCTCTTATTGTCTTGGAATGCCGTGTTATTCTTTTCAGATGCCAAAAGGACACTTCGATTGATTGCCCATCCATTGCCATCTTGCCTCAGGGGCATCATGCCTTGAGAGAATTTGATGAGTTAGATGTGATCTGAACTCTGTGGAATGGCAATATGTAAGAAATTTCCCATCTTTTGCACTTTCACCTGACATTTTGAAAAATGATCAAAAGTTGAAAAAATAACGTATTTGTGTTGGAAAACGTGTATTGATATTCGTTCGCGACAAAAGGTGCAACGTCTGAGGTGCCCTTCTACTTCTTGAAGCAAATTTACATTGAGGAGGGCCTTCATCGAGACCCCTCCCCGCCCGCTCCTCACAACCCCCTCGCACGGTAGCCGATGAACAGTGGACGCAGGGTCCTCGCTGCGTAGAAGATTTATTTTTCGCTTCTTCCCAAAGACATTAACCAATTTGAGTAACATGACTAAAGTAAGGGGAAAAATACATAAATTTATAACACAGTTCAATACAGGCCTTCCCTCCGTGGGAGAGCAACAAGACAACATGAGGTTACTTTGGAATTTGTTGGATCTCTTTCTAGATGCTTTGTTTTTCAGTTTGTCATGCATCATAACGGGGCACTGAAACTGAACCCTCTGTGTTGACCTGTGCTCTCGTGTGCGACCAAACCTTGGTGACGCTCACACCCTCGATCTCCAACATGTTAGTAATTCGAAACCTACTTCACGTGATAAAACTGCTCGATCAAGCGAGAGCTTACCCAGCCAACTTTAGGCCCTATTTGGCACAGCTGTGGCTTTTCTAAAAAGTGGATTCGGTTGTCTTTGTAGGTTTTTTCTGCGCGAAATGAAAGGTCGGGCTTTTACGATTGGTGTTTGGTATCGGCTTTTAGGTAGGTGTGTTGCGACTTCCGAGATATGAAATGTCCGAAATGTCACACGTGATGATAATAGCTTGTTTGATGTCGTTTAAAGCAATTAACAACAATAAATGACATTTGACAACATGTAACGACATGTGACGACATTTAAGAACATTTAACGGTATTTAACAATAAAATCCTTTAGAAAGCATGTCAAAATAATCTGGACTAGAAGATCAGTCCTTTCAGAAAGCATGTCAAAATAACGGTATTTAAATTGGCAAGTACTACATACAAAATACTGCCATCTATCCTATCGTCATGCTACCAAAGCCATTGCAATAGCGTCACAGAGGTCGTTCATGTAAACATCATCCATAATAGCTGTATCATCATGTGCGCTGAGGTTAGTGGACATGTCCCCGTCTACATAATCCTCATTCCTGTCTGCACAAGTAAAATCATTATCAATCAAAGCACTGTCTCGAATAAAATTATGCAAAGCCATTGTTGCAATGATAATTTTCTTTTGCTTGTGCTCATGGTAACTTGGAATTTTCAGTAGAATACGCCACTTCATTTTCCAAATACCAAATGTACGCTCAATGACATTCTGAAGGGAAGAGTAATGAAAATTGAACATCTCTTTCAGTCCAACCGGTGTACCACTATTTCAGAATTCAGGTACATGATACCTTTGGTTCTTGTATGGAGCTAGATAACCTTTGCGGTTTGGGTATCCATAATCCACTAGATAATACTTTCCTACAATTCAAGTGGAAAAAAACTATTGACCCATACACAAAGGTTGGTAATGTACGTGAAAATAACAAGGAAAGTACCTTCTGGAGGGTGTGGAAAGCAGTCCTTGTACGTTACCAAGGTATCAAGGAGTATGCGCGTGTCGTGTGCGGACCCAGGCCAGCCAGTGCAAACAAAAGTGAACCTCATGTCGAAATCATAAATAGCCATGACATTTTGACTAGTGTATCCATGCCGGTTGAAATGCACTGGTCGTCTCTCGCATGGCACCATCACATGTACATGTGTCCCATCTATTGCACCAATGCAATTATTAAAATGAGGGGAAAACCTTCCCTCCTGAAGTCTACGATGTATTGTAGAGAATTGAGGATCTGTGGGCTTTATGTTGTCAATACCAAGACAGTACACACATTCCAAAACCTCCGCAAACTTCCTACTCACGGTTTCTTTGGAATGGCCAAACCGGTTCTTGACTTGGCGGTTGGATTGAGGAGCTCTACAAGTCCATACGAACATTGCAAATGCTTCCTTTGAGTTCACATCCGTAGTTGATTTCAAGCCATAGTTATTAACAAGAGTGTCATGAAGGCGAAGAAAAACTGATCTTCGCATTCTAAACATGTCATAACACTCTATGTGCACTAGCAAGTGTATCCTCAACCCATTGGATCCCCGTCATTGTAGGTATTTTGCTTGGCCTCTTCGTACTGGAGTCTCTATAGTTATCCAAACATCCAAAAGCGGCAATCACAACTAGCGGCAAGAACATATCCAGTCCTCCATCGTCCACCACAGCTTCATGAGTTGATTCATCATCACTTGAATCAGACGAACTCGAAGAACTCATCTGCACATAAACAAACGACTCCACATGGCATAAATAACACATTTATAAGACATGGCATAAATAATTGACACATTTATAAGAGACCACTAATTAGCTTACATAACTGACATAACAAGTCATATAGTATGTTACATGACACCAAGTAGCATACATAACTAACATAACAAGTCTTAGGAATACAATTCAAACTATCTAATGCCTCTTCTTCTCCTCCCATGTCCTTGTAAGCTATGCTAGCCGCCCTTGAGGTGTCTTTTGTGTGTGAAAGACATCTCGATACACCTTGATGAGGAGTTGTGTGGCATAGAAATGCTCATCACTCCCTTCTTTGGCTCCAGCCTCAATAACCAAATCAATCATCTCAGATATCTCTAGCCTAACAGGATCAACCACTGGACCAGGTGTACTGGCCATAGAATTCTTGCTACCATGAGACCTCTCTATAATATCTACCAAACGTTTCAGTTGCACATCTTTGTATGTCTTCTTCGGCCTCTTTCCACTTGAAGAGCCATGGCTAGCTCTCTTCTTGCCTTTGTCCACATGGACTGACTTCTTCGGTGCAGTGGTTCCCTCACCCTCACCCTCATCATTCTCACCCTCACTCTCGCCCTCATCATCTTCAAGATTGACATGGGCGGCCCTATTTGCTCCAGGGACAAGAGAGGATTCATTTGTGCAACTTGCACCATCAAAAATGATGTCGAGCCTGTCCTCATGTTGCAAGGGTGCTTTTTTGAACTTGCTACATTTTGGCATAGCCTGCGATTAGAGAAATGCAAGAATCCATGAAACAGTTTGAACAATTGAATTCCAATACATATGCAAAAATAGTAAAGATTACATACCTTAATCTGTCCAGCCCACTATTGATCACTTGCCTCAATGGTTCCATTTTTAGGATCGATGCTGGAAGGAGGGAACCGTGGAGGAGCCAGTGGCCCTGGCGGGGGGAGTGGGGGACGAGTGTGAGACGAGGAAGGGGAACAACGCCAGGGGGAGTCGGGGACGAGCGTGAGGCTAGGACGAGCGTGGGGGAGTCGGGGACGAGCGTGGGGGAGTCCTGACTTAAATACCTAGGTATGAGGTGGGTAATTTTTGAGAAGTTTGGGGGTATTTTCGGAACGCTAGGGGTGGGAAGCACCTCAGCACTAGCTTTTTGGCTTCCGGCTTCCATGTGTATTGACGGTTTTGAGCTTTTGACAAAAGCTAGTAACAAAGTCAGCCGTTTGTTTCGGCTTCGGGCTTTTCTCACCCAAAAGCCAAAGCAGAAGCTGTGCCAAACAGAGCCTTAGTCCTGTTCAGGCTTCAAACTTTTCGTAGGTTTCAGCAATGTGAGCCGAGTGCTCCAGCGGAAGTTCCTCAATTTGTAGGACATGCACGATAATAAGCTTTCATCTATTGGACCTTACCAAACGCAGTCGGGTTCCTCGACAAGCTGAAATAGGAAATTAGGCTATTCTACTATGCATTTCACCATCTCTCTATATACTAGCGTCCTGGTCGGGTTTTTGGTTAAAATGATACCGTTGACATCTTGAATAGTAAATCTAGACCCTCCCGATATCAATAGCAAAACTAGCATAACGGAACTTCTGCCACTCGACACGTTGCGCTCGTCTACCCCAAGGGGGCGGACCTCGCTCGTCCGTGCCCCAAAGGGCTAGCCCCCTCCTCCGCATGCCACGTGGCTAGTCTGTGCCCCTAGGGGCCGGAGATAGCTCATCCATGCTCCTAGTGCACGGTGGAGCTTTGTCTGTGGCCTTGGGGACCAGACTCACCCCCTCCCCGCCCTCCCTCAGGTCTTTTATGATTTTATGTGAACTCCGGCAAACTACGTTCCTGCGTCATACTCGTCTCTGAAACCGAGTAGAAATTGTTGCCGCAAAACAAAACTCCTGTATGGCTAGCCGCCGATTGTTTCAACTCGACCCTCTTGATCTCACTCATGTGCAACCATGCAAGGCGACAATCAAAACAAATTTATATGTGAACAATAACAACAATGTGATCAAATAGTATGGGGGATAAACTAGACAAAGATAACGATGAGACTCGTGCATGGTGATTGGTGATGGTATAGAGCTCTGGTCCCCTCACACACCATGTATGTAGTCCATGTGTATGACCATGTAAGGCCATCTCCGGCTGCTGCATGCGTGCTGATCAGTGAAGAGAGAAAACAAAGAAAAGATGTACTCCTACTAGTAGCTAGTGTAGTCGGTATGCATGCGGCGGCTAGCTAGCTACGTGGCATGGCAAACAATGTTTATGGATTTGTTTGAATGTTTTAAATCATGCGAAATTTTTTGTTTGAATGATTTTATATGATAATAGAGCGTATTATTTTCATGTGACAATATGCACATAATGTATAAAAATATGTTATGCAAAATATGTATACAAATATAGTACAACATAAGCACACAACATCCTGAATACATATGCACATAATGTATACAATGTAATTACACCAAGGTTACAATATGGCTCACTCGTCTGAGCCACTCTCTGCTACCTGCATCTGCGTCTGCGTGCACGTCCTGGTGTTGCGGTGAGCTTGTCATGTGGGGTATGTGGACCGGTCCGGAGAGCGTTTCTTTGTTCGAAGAACGTACAGAGACCGTTGAGTGGGCGGAGGTATTTTAGCAAGCTGACTCTAGCCATACTGAGTCTGTCCAACATCAATGTCATTTAGCTGAGTCATGTCAAACTGGTTACCATCTGCCATCATATCTAAAATAAACAATTGCATGAATCTGCTCCCTGTGCCACGCCCCTCCTCAAGTACGATGTATGAACGACCCTTGGCACGGACGAGCAACAGGCCTTGACTGTACAATGTACCAGCGACCCCGTGTGAGGCGGAGCTCTGACCTTGGTACAATACTCTGTACTGGTCAAGGTTCTACCGCGCGTAGACTAGTGGTGGGCGCCCTGGGCGGTATGCTCCAAATCTTGGCACCGTGTAGTCCTCCCTAGGCAATAGCTAGGATGACCACATCCTCATTGGTTGATTCGCCATCACCCCCACGCCTAACTGAAGGCTGCAAGATGGAATGATGTTATGTGAAATCAATAATCAGGACATAAGCTGAACGTCACTTACCTCCCCGATGTGTAGTGTGCATGATCTACAGAGAGTGCTAGGACACCCGCTAGTCTGAGTAGGCTCTGTGAACGTTGATCGCACCAGTGATGCATCTCGGCGGATGTACGGCTGCAAGACGGCATGATGCTAGTACAACCTAAGGCATGATAAATAATCTGGATGTAAATTGAACATATATTTTCTCCCCAATCTGCAGTGTGGATGACCGACGAGGAGCGCTAGGATGCCCGCCAGTCTCACTAGGTCGTGCCAACCTAGGAGGTTAGCACGATCGGCCCACTCGGTGCGCAGCCTGAAGCACGTCATCTCTCAACTGACCGCAGCTCATGTTCTTGATGATTTGCTTGGACTCCTTGAAGATGGACCTGAGAGAGAGAGCCCCGGAATGGTGTGATCTGGGCTACAGATGGCGGACCCAGGTGCGCGCGAGATCTGCTGGACATGGTCAAACTGAAGTGATAGACAATAGTTGTTTAGTACCAAACAGTAAAATACCATGAGCAGGCGAGCATACACTACAAAAGGCTATCTTGGGCGCCTCATCATAGGCGGTTTACTAAAACTATCTGTATTAAATACAATCACAGACTGTTTTGGTTTAGCGACCGTCTGTGTTACTTTCTACGGTAAAAATCGTTTGTGAAGAGGTAATATCACAGACAGTTCATGTTGAAAATTGTCTGTGACTTTCCATCCTAATCACAGACTGTTTGTATACAAACCGTCTGTGATAATCTCATTATTGCGAAGCCGACCCTCGCGGATCGATCATCTTAAATTCGACTCTGTTCTCACGCTCTGCTTTGCTAGAGGTGATTTGGTAAAAGGAGACCGCATATTCCTAATTTGTTCCTTGCATTGTATTCTAGATCTAGCTTGGTAAAGAGGGAGAATTGAAGATGGTTTAGATCGGTAAAGAGAGAATTGAAGTTGGTTTATATCTATCTTTGTGTTGTTTTGCAAATATTGGCTTCTTGCCATCTGAAGTTCGGCATGGGATCTCTATAATGTGTTTGTGATGAACAATCTAACCCTAGGGTGCATTGCTATTTTTTCAGTTCATTAGAAATGCATATTTCAAAAGACATATCAAAAGTTGCATCTATAGTATACTAATTAATTAATTCAATATTTAACACCAAATTGTTATATGCGTCGAGTAGATGGACCGAAGCTAGATGTACACTAGCAATCGTGTGAGTGAAGAGTATATTAATGGCATGTTTGCTTTTACAAGAGCTGCCGGGGAGGGTATGTTGAATAAGGGGCGGAATATATGTACTATCTATACATTGATTGCGAGAATATGAAGATGTTTAAGAACCGAGCGCAAATTGAAGCACACTTGATTCGAAGGGGTTTCAAAAAGGGTTATACACGTTAGACCAGTCATGGTGAAGAGCATATTATACAGGAAGTTAGTAATAACAACATCACCGACGAAGTCAGCGATATGCCGCCAGATGATGTCGATTGTGGTTCCCATTAGGATAGGTTGCACGATGGCAATCTGGATCAGACGCTTATGCAGAAGGGAACTGTGATGAGAGATAGTATGTTAAATTCTGGGGCTTGATGGAGGACTCAAAGAATCCTTTGTTCCCGGGCTGCAAGCCGGAATACACAAGGTTGCCATCCATGCTTGAACTGCTAAAATTGAAGGCAAGCAACGGTTGGTCTAACAAGAGTTTCACGACGTTGTTAGGTCTCTTAACGGACATACTTCCGGAGGGAAACAAGTTGCCCAAAACCACCTACAAAGCTAAGGAGGTTCTTTGTCCATTAGGAATGGAAGTAGAAAGAATACATGCATATCCGAACGACTGTATCCTCTACCGTAATGAGTATGCAAACATGCATGTATACCCGGTGTGCAACGCATCCCGATACAAGTGTAAGAATCAATCAGATGATGGCGAGAGAATCGAGGTGAAGAAAGGACCTCCTGCTAAGGTAGCGTGATATCTTCATGTAATTCCCCATTTGAAGCGGTTTTTTGCCAACCCAAAGGATACAAAACTGCTGCATTGGCACTCGGAGGAGCGTAAGAATGATAGAAAACTAAGACACCCTGCTGATTCTGCCCAGTGGAGAAACATCGATAGGAGGTTTGCAGACTTCGGTGCGGAACTGAGGAGTATAAGGTTTAGATTGTGTACATATGGAATGAATTCTTTCGGTAACATGAGCAGCCGACATAGCACTTGGCCCATGACTCTCTGAATCTACAACCTTCCTCTTTGGTTGTGTATGAAGTGGAAGTATATTTCGCCATCGATACTTATCCAAGGGCCGAAGCAACCTGAGAATGATATTGATGTGTACCTAGGGAATAACAAGGGAAGTATTCTGCGACACGATCTAAATTTCTCGGTATTTGCTAGTACACATTAATCCTATATAACACTTCGTAGTAATGCCACTCGAACTAACCAATTCTATTTTGCGGTGCCACGACAACGCGCCCTCTGACATCTGTGGGTACTATTTTTGCCACAACATGGAACTACTTGTCGGTTTAGCGATGACCAATGATCCTCAAGTTTGTCAATCTTGCAATAATTATTTCATACTTATCAATTTATATATACACGAATTTAATCTTCCTAGCGATAGGTTGCAAGCATTGATACAACTGCATTGGAACAAGGCCATCTCATAAACATTCGAGGACAGTTTGCGTCATTCTTGAATCGTGATGTCATAAATCCAAATGGGAAGTTCCACAATGTAGATTGAACTTGATGGTACATGTGTGTAAATGTACATGAATGGCTAATTTTAGTTAATTGATTTGTGAATTGGATGTGCTTGTTTCTGAAATGAATGTAAATTGGATGTGCTTGTTTCTGAAATAAATATGAATTGGATGTGCTTGTTTCTGAAATGATGGTGAATTGGATGTATGCATGTACTTGTTGTGTTGTTTCAGCTTGTTTCAGAGGGCATGACTAGCATTTCCTATGGCTAACCAATAAACAGAAATAGATTTAGCAATACAAAAGAATATCACAGACGGTTCCTTAGGACAAACTGTTTGTGATACATCAGCTCTCACAGATAATTTTATCTAAAAATCGTCTGTGATACATCATCTATCACATACGGTTTCATCTACAAACCATCTGTGATAGTCAACTATCACAGTCAATTTTGAGTTAATAACAAATGCGTGATAGTTCGCATCCTGAGCGGTTCAAAACCGTATGTGATGACCTCGTGTCATTACTAACCCATAAACTCGGACGGCTCACGAAATAAATGCGTAATGGCATTTTTGAGGCTGTCTATAGGAAGTGCTCCCAACTCCATAGCTGCGAGAACACGTGGCGGATGATAAGGACCGATTTCACTGCGGTGCCATGCCACGAGTGTCACACAAACCCTCGTATGTGGTGCAAAGGACAAGCGATCTGAAGGCGTAATGGGCCATCTCCTAGGCTCGGTGTCAACCAAAGACTCGGCGATGTGGATGAAGGTAGGGTACACCCTATCACCCTGTGTGGTGGAAAACAATGCCCAACTGAAAATATACAAAAGGTACGTGACGATGTGCGTCCTAACAACCTCATTCGGTGCATTCGTAGGACATCGACTGAAATGCCTAAGCCATGTCTTAGGGACACCATGGGCCATGTCTGGCACAACTAGGCCGAACTGATGCGCCAAGCGGCCCTTCCAATCCGCCAGTGGCAGGGTGGAACAAGTGCGTCTCCCATGATCAACAGACCAGTCAAGAAGGAGATATCCTGGAGAGTGATAGTCATCTCTCCCATTGAAAGTGGAACGTGTACATCTCGGGTCTCCATCTATCAACAAGTGTCGACATGAGACTCCTGTCCAGAGTGAAGTAGCGGCCGACGTAAAGCATCTTGCAAAGGGCAACCCAAAGGAGTGGGACGTAGCAAGGGTCAAGCTCCCAATAATGCTTCTCCATCCCCCAATGATCCACAACTTGCTACGATGATGTTCATCGTAGAATGGTTCGAGTAGCTCCGGTAGAGGTATGGCTTGCAAGTAGTGATAGCAACGGGGCCATTCCCTGGTGGGGAGTGGTGGAACATCTCCGTCCCCGAGAGAAGAAAAAAATCTCTGTTCCCCATCCCCGTCCTCGTCCTCAGGTGCTATTCTCCCCCGTTTCCCGCCCCTATCGGGTTATCGAGGCCCCACTGGGACCCAGATTCAAAAATTGGATCCCCATCCTCTCCTACACAGACACACAGAGAGACAACATAATCTGGATATGTATGTTCATATACAACCAACATAAGTATCTAAGCCATCAATCTACATCCAACCAACAGTCCATCAATCTACTAGAAGTATTTGGATATGTATGCTCAACCACATGTAACACCCTGGCTATTCGGAAGCCAAGATGTCACACAAATCTAACAAAGATACTAATAGTACACAACATTACCAGGTTAATCAGGCTCAATCATCAATATCCCATAAGGAACGATGATAAACGATTAACAGTTTCATGGGAAGGAATGGAAAACAGTCATAAAACGACGTACAATAAGCATTACCAAAATTGGATTATTGCAATCTGGAAATTTATCAAATAGTTGACATGACTGAAAGATAACATTAGTTATTATGGTTTGATAAAGGTGTTGTGCGTCGTCTTGGACTACCCACAAAAGGTCTTGCCTTCTTCCTCATTTACCTAAATAAAACAAACAAAGCAAGGATGAGCCAAAGACTCAGCAAGTACATTTAACGAATAACCGAAATATCAAGAGAACAAGGTAATCACAATCCACTTGTAAACACTTCTCTGAACATTTATGAAAATGCATGGAATGGAATAATGCAATGAAGGAATGGACTGCTCACAACTTATACCGGTATAGTGAGTGACACACCCGTCGGTGTTCACTTAAGCCCGTACTTAACAAAGTACGGGGACCTCAAATACCGTATGAAGAACGTTTCATCGGGTGTCCAACATTGCCCACATTGGAATGGTGGGTCTTACGTGCCGATTCGGAATTGATGGGACTTAATCAAATTTCCACTCCGTGAATGGAAACGAAGCATGCATGAATGGAATGAATCATGTATCACAAGAAACATAAATATTGAAATCTATCCACATCATGAGCACTACGCAAGAACAATCATATATTCGACACATCATCATGCATTCCTTTGAAAACAACACAAATTAACAAACAGTACTTGCCTTTCGCGTTGCGACGCGTTAGTAGGCAACGAAGGTATTCCCACACGCGATGCTTCGCCGCCTACACAAATATGTTCTCAAAATAAGAACAACGATATTACATTACTACCGGTGTTCTACAATATCTTCTAACTACCCAATATACATACATGACCGACTTGAAAATAAACTATTCAGCCAGATTTCAGCCCTTCTGATCAGCGGTACGAGAAAAATCGTAATTAAATATCCATAACTCATAATTAATTGAAACTAGTGCTCAAATAATATTAACGCACCAGGCTACAAAACTCTAGTTGGTGGAATCCTTTGATTCGGCCAAAGCGATTAGCCTAAACAACGATTGAAAACACTAACAGATATCTGCCCAGATTTTAGAACAGTGGTAAAGAAAATAACGTAACTTTTATTCTACTGATCCAATAGAGGTGATATTTATCAACATGGAAATATAATTTAAAGGGCTACAATAACCTATTTGGGTGGGAGTTCTGAATCTGACTGTAATTAGATCAAAACCGACGAGCAACCGACAGTCTCCAACATCTCTGACAGACAGAGTAGTGTGCGGTTAAAAATTCATATCTCCTAAACCACAGGGTGGAATCTCGTGATCTCGGTGTCAAAAGAAATCTAAGGAAACCAGGAACATAACTCTAGGAGACGAAACCCCGAGATTCGGCCTCTAAGCAATTCATAATGGCCCGACAAGAAAATCTGCCAAAACACGTCAGCTGTCCAGGACAGTCTCGGTAAAACTACCATATCTCCTAAACCGTAACTCCAAATCAGATGATCGCGGTTCCTACAGAAAGCTAAGATCAAGGGCTACAACTTTCTAAGAGGTGGGAAGATCAGAAAACATACGGAACTTACCCAAATCCGACGAACAAATCTGGCGCACGACGAGGAGGAGGTGGCGGCGGTTGGAGAGGGGAGGAGGGGGTGGCGGCAGGGAGGAGTGGGGAGAGAGGGGATAGGCTAGGGTTTGGGGATAAGGAAAAAACCCCCCCTTGGCTGGCTCCTCTCATGGGCCCCTCCTGGGCTGCGGCCCAGGCCCAGGTTATCGAAAGATCGCTGAAAACCCCCCGTCGATTCAGGAAATTTCAGTTCTTGTTTGAATTTTTCCTCCCCAGCTGCTTTTCTAATTACCCGATCCGAATCCGGGGTATTACATTCTACCCTCCTTAACAGGATTCGACCTCGAATCTGCACGCCAATCTAAATGTAAGGAAACTATGACTGGAATGAAACAGCGATATTCCAAGCTTGGAATTGCTCAGATACTCGCTTAACACTCGAGCACACCAGACGATGCGTACTTCACATAAGGACCCGTGACGATCAACGCGATAAGCAACGTTCTCATTTCTACAACTTTCAAAAACGAAGATAATCCAACTAGAAATAGAGAGTCCTCATCGCATCCACGCAATGCTAACTCTCCACCAAAAGGTTAGATTCCAAATTTGACAATCATCTCGAAAACAAATCCATTTTCCAAATAAGCAGTTTACAAATGAACACCACGACAACCAAAGGAGAAATCACTCGAACGCTCAAACCAAATACTTGTGGTTTGTCTGAATTTGGAAAGAATCAACACGCCAACACGGCGCCAACTCAAATTGCGAAAAATACTAGTCAACGACACAAAACTCAAACGTGAATCAAGAAAACGCCTCATTATCCCACGAATCATCCTTTTCCACAGTTCCTCGCTTCTAGGAATAAAATTTCTCTCGAACATTGAAATTTGAATTCACTGCCTACCACATGAGCTTAAACCTCTTAGTTAAACATCCTCAAAAATTACCCACATAATCTCGCAATCTTATCCAATTGCGTTACTCTATAAAATTAATCAAGGTCTCCATACCTTCGATAATCCTCAACCTTTTAACATGAACTAAAGTTCTGTAATTTCTCTATACCATAGGTTCTACTCAATCGTAACACTATTCAGACTTACTTCGAAGCCAAACATTCCATGTGAATCAATATTTTTTTCCTCAAGAATCTGAGATCAAATCCATTTCACATTCTTCTACTCCTCCAATAACTTGGTAGCAAAATATCACCACTACCAAAACTTAACCACCACCAAACAGTTGCCAATAAACGCTTTGTAAAACCCTGCAACAAAACTTTTGGGTCTTTCTCAAAAGAAAGAGGCGAATAAGGACAAGCTTCGTCACACATAAAAACGTTGCTCATCCCAACGAGCATGAACCCAAAAGAATATTACGATAATGGGGATCTTGGAAAGCGAAAGTGAGTTCACAGTTGATGGCACACATCCCTCAAGAGAGAATAGCAAATAACATCCGATACGAAAGAAAGACATTGCGATTGAAACTCGACATCTCTTGAGCGGAAAGAGCAAGAAGTTTAGGAACGATTCAAATAATCACAACTTACAAAACTTGACTCAAATTATCAAATACTATACTGCACTCTTTCCTTTAACACATCAATTAGTTCTTGAACTAATAACACCTTGCCACATGAACAAAGTAAGTTCTTTAGTTCAACCCACGGAACTACTTAAGAACAAATAAAATTTTTCAACACGCCAAATTTGTTCGAAATAGTTCATCTACTCATGAAACATGTAATCCAAATGACCTCAGCCACAAAACAAGCATTTTCCTTTACAGGACTTCACGAAAAGCAAACGGATTATCAACGAAAGCGACGAAAATTTTCTTTGATTGCAACCAAACTTTGCGAACTCAAACCAAGGAGTCTTTAGGACTAAATCACGCGAAACTCTTAAGAAGCAATAGGATATCTCCATGCACCATTTTACTTAAAACAATTTCAGTTACCAGAATATTCACGAACTCCAAAAGGTCACAGAAACTAGACTTGAAGTATTCTCATTTAGGCGGTATCACAGAGGTGATTATTTTACTACAAGTTTCAACATCAATCTCACAACGTCAATTAGAAAACACCTCGAAAGACTCATGTGAAAAGAATGGGTCGAATATTTCTCAAAAGAAGAGGCACATGAAAACGATTTTCACCAACTAGAAAATTATTTACCACTCGCCACAAACACTGGACCAAGGAGAAAACCAATTAAGCAATGAACTCATTGAACATAAGGGGAGTCCACAGTTGAAAGCATGAGCCTCAAAAGAAGAGAATGCCTGACCTTAGCAGATAAGAACAACAAGCATTCAATATCAAAGCGCTCGCATCACTGAAGAACTATTATAACTTTGCAACAAATCGTTTCTGCGCGGACTTTACCAAAATAAACTTGAACCACCCAAAGGTCATGAACACAAAACTTGAAATTGGATCATTTTAGAAACAGCAAGAAAGGTGGTCAAACTTCTTTCTCTATAAAAGAATCAACATTACTGAACATTTCATTAAGAGCAATAACATACGTTGCTGGTAACAATAAATTTACATTACTATCATATCAATAAACCTTCTAAAGGAAACACGACAAAGTGTGTCTTAGAAATCTCCAGCATTAAATGGGATTGTAATAACAACTTATTCTAGAAAAGAAATGTGGTGTGAAATACACAAAGCTTAAACAAACCTCTCACACAACATACAAAACCTTAGAAAAAGGTATCGACACTTTTTTTCAAAGAGAGGTTCTAAACTCCAACACTCCAACTACTCCAAAAGAAACAGCGAGTCAAAACATTCTTCAATGAACTTTGTAAAAGATGATTCCCATTCTCCAAAATACCAAGCGGTGAACCAGTCACCTTAATCAACAGGAGAGATAGGACCATCATATACAAAATATATGATCTTGCCAATAACAACGTTTACAAGTAGTAAAGAGAGTTCGGCAGTCAAAAGACAAGAGATTATTTTGAAAAACAAATAGGGACCAATAGAAACCCGTAGCCCACAACTTTGTTTGAGTACAACCTCCAACTTAATCACAACACATCACCACAAATGGGTTTTAACACTATTCTTCAGAAAAGAGATGCATTATACTTCAACAAATAGAATGATCCAATAGAAATCGTAGAGTCAAAGCTTTCTCGGGTTAACGGACTTTGCAAAAAAACTCTCATTATACAACTATCAAGCGAGTAAATGAGTCGCTCTTTTCTAAGGAGAAAGAAGGAACAATCATAGAAATTTCAATATTACTAATTGTGAAGATCACGATAGTAAAAACAAATTAACAGTCGAAAAACAATAACGGTTTCAGAATACCATTAAAGACTCATTGAAACTCATCAACTACCAGGAACCATGAACCCAAAAGAAATTCATCCACCACCACCGAACAAGAATTTGTCAAATTCAGAATTCAAGGAAGAGAACGACTTTCTAAAGTAACCCACAAGAAATATGCAAGGCCAATGCACATTTAGTAAAGAACTTTGCAAAAGAAATCTTCCAACGCCCGAAATTCCAAGCGAACAAATAAGTTAAATTTTCCAACAGGGGTAAAGCATAACTTCCGTGAAAAGATAAATCTTGCAATTTAACTATGCTCACACGGAGCAGTAATATCACAATAGTCGAAAGTACAATAACTGTTTCAAAGAACTATCAGAAACCTACTGGAGCTTGCCCTCCTCATTATAACCCTCCTTTCAAAAGAAATTCAGGAACTACAAGAAACTACAACCAGAAAACCAGATACAAATTTGAGAAAGACAACAACTTCAACAATGAGCTCAGGCTCAACATAGAACTATGGAACAGGGGTAAGAACTTCTCTACTCTCATACCACGAGCGATGGTGTAGCACAGCAAAACCGGGACAACAACCACGAACTCAAGCGCTCAGCGTCAGCTACCGATCGCGCATAGCTAATGCAATCAATTATGAATATATAGGATCATCTCATGACAATCATAGAATAATTCATAGATATAGGATACCACAACATGTCACAGATTAACAACATGAGAGATAGTACAGAAACAATTCTACACAGTACTACATAATGAACCAAATCACTAGAAATGCGGAAGCAATGGATTTTCCAAACCCCACCTACTGTGCACAGTGTGTCATTTTAATACTTTTCTACTAACCACGGACCTAAAGCCGCTCGATACCAAGCAGTAACACCACGCTATTCGAAAGCCAAGATGTCACACAAATCTAACAAAGATACTAATAGTACACAACATTACCAGGTTAATCAGGCTCAATCATCAATATCCAATAAGGAACGATGATAAACGATTAACAATTTCATGGGAAGGAATGGAAAACAGACATAAAACGACGTACAGTAAGCATTACCAAAATTGGATTATTGCAATCTGGAAATTTATCAAATAGTTGACATGACTGAAAGATAACATTAGTTATTATGGTTTGATAAAGGTGTTGTGCAGCGTGCTAGACTATCCCACAAAAGGTCTTGCCTTCTTCCTCATTTACCTAAATAAAACAAACAAAGCAAGGATGAGCCAAAGACTCAGTAAGTACATTTAACGAATAACCGAAATATCAAGAGAACAAGGTAATCACAATCCACTTGTAAACACTTCTCTGAACATTTATGAAAATGCATGGAATGAAATAATGCAATGAAGGAATGGACTGCTCACAACTTATACTGGATAGTGGTGACACACCCGTCGGTGTTCACTTAAGCCTGTACTTAACAAAATGCACGGGACCTCAAATACCGTATGAAGAACGTTTCATACGGGTGTCCAACATTGCCCACATTGGAATAGTGGGTCTTACGTGCTCATTCTGGAATTGATGGGACTTAATCAAATTTCCACTCCCGTGGACGGAAACGAAGCATGCATGAATGGAATGAATCATGTATCACAAGAAACATAAATATTGAAATCTATCCACATCATGAGCACTACGCAAGAACAATCATATATTCGACACATCATCATGCATTCCTTTGAAAACAACACAAATTAACAAACAGTACTTGCCTTTCGCGTTGCGACGTGTTAGTAGGCAACGAAGGTGTTCCCACACGCGATGCTTCGCCGCCTACACAAATATGTTCTCAAAATAAGAACAACGATATTAAATTACTATCGGTGTTCTACAATATCTTCTAACTACCCAATATACCGCACAGACCCGACTTGAAAATAAACTATTCAGCCAGATTTCAGCCCTTCTGATCAGCGGTACGAGAAAAATCGTAATTAAATATCCATAACTCATAATTAATTGAAACTAGTGCTCAAATAATCTTAACGCACCAGGCTACAAAACTCTAGTTGGGGGAATCCTTTGATTCGGCCAAAACAGTGGCCTAAACAACAGTTGAAAACACTAACAGATATCTGCCCAGATTTTAGAACAGTGGTAAAGAAAATGACGTAACTTTTATTCTACTGATCCAATAGAGGTGATATTTATCAACATGGAAAGATAATTTAAAGGGCTACATTAACCTATTTGGGTGGGAGTTCTGAATCTGACTGTAATTAGATCAAAACCGACGAGCAACCGACAGTCTCCAAAATCTCTGACAGACAGAGTAGTGTGCGGTTAAAAATTCATATCTCCTAAACCACAGGGTGGAATCTCGTGATCTCAGCGCCAAAAGAAATCTAAGGAAACCAGGAACATAACTTTAGGAGACGAAAACCCGAGATTCGGCCTCTAAGCAATTCATAATGGCCCGACAAGAAAATCTGCCAAAACACGTCAGCTGTCCAGGACAGTCTCGGTAAAACTACCATATCTCCTAAACCGTAACTCCAAATCAGATGATCTCGGTGCCTACAGAAAGCTAGGATCAAGGGCTACAACTTTCTAAGAGGTGGGAAGATCAGAAAACGTACGGAACTTACCCAAATCCGACGAACAAATCTGGCGCACGACAGGGAGGAGGGTGGCGGCCGGTTGGAGAGGGGGAGGAGGGGGTGGCGGCTTGGGGAGGGGAGTGGGGAGAGAGAGGGGATAGGCTAGGGTTTGGGGATGAGGAAAAAACCCCCCCTTGGCTGGCTCCTCTCATGGGCCCCTCCTGGGCTGCAGCCCAGGCCCAGGTTGTCGGAAGATCGCTGAAAACCCCCCGTCGATTCAGGAAATTTCAGTTCTTGTTTGAACTTTTCCTCCCCAGCTGCTTTTCTAATTACCCGATCCGAATCCGGGGTATTACACCACAAGTCCACAAATCATATAAATCTGGATATATATATATATGTATATAAGCTCATATATTGATATACAACCAACAAAAGAATCTAAGTCATCAATCTGGATATGAGTGGATGAGTGGTTGAGTAACCGGAGGAGGAAGAGACCGTCGTCGTGTCGGTTGTTGGGGAGGAGGAGGCCGTCGCCGGCTGTTGGGGAGGAGGACTGGAGGAGGTCGGCGTCAGCGTCAGGATGTTGCGGAGGACCGGAGCCCGAAGGACCAGACGAAGCCGGTGTGAGCAGCAGGACTAAGGAAGGAATTGAGGGAGCAGCGGGACTCAGGGAGGACCGGAGGAGCAGCAGGAGCAACAAAGGGTATGCAGAATTGCTGATGGAGAATTGGGGATTTGGTGGCGGTGGCTGGGAATGGGGAAGGTCGAAGGCTGAAGGGGTATGGGGAAGGCACTGAATGGGATGCTAGCATGCTACTACTGCTAGGGTTACGAGTTCTAGTTATGACTTACGAGAGACGAGACTATGCGGTAGTGGGCTAGTGGCCCACATGTCATAGGGTTATAGGGGGCCCATGTTGATAGCGGGGATAGGGAGTAAGGGAATGGCCCCGGACCCGCTTCACCCGATGGGGAATTATATTTTCATATTAGCATCCTCGTGAGGGAAGAAATAGCCCCAACCCCAGCCCCTAATTGGTGAATTCCTCGTCGGGGAACAGGGTATGGGGCCCTATTGTCATCCCTACCTACAAGAGATGAAATGTCGAGTCAGTTCGAAACAAATAAAACGCCAAAATACACGAAAACAAAGTATTAAAATGAAATGAAGTACAGAAAGGCGTAAATATTACAACATTATTTGTGAACATAAATTACAACAAAATTAAGTATGGCCAAATTAATTCTGTCCATATAATTATGATAAATTAACCACGATAAATTAAACTACAACTAATTAATTACGACTAATTTAATTACAACTAATCAACAAAGACTAATGAATTTGGACTAATTAATTACAACTAAATTAAGTACAACTAATTAAATATGACTAATTAATTACGACTAAACTAATTAAGTCTGAATTAAGTACAACTATTCAACTATGACCAGTTGAATTATGACTAATGAATTTGGACTAATTAATTACAATTAATTAACTATAACTAAATTAATTATGACTAATTTATTAAGACTAAATTATTTATGACTAATTAATATGATTAATTAATTATGACTAAATTAATTACAAATAAATAATTATGACTAATTAACTATGACTAGTTAATTACGACTAATTTATTATGACTAACTTAATTAGGAGTAATTTTGGACTAAGTAATTACGATTAAATTAATTTAGCGCTAATTATACGGTCAATAAACATAATGCATAGGAGAAAACATTACCTCCTCTTAATGTCAAACTTTATGTACTAATACCACCGTTAAGCACCGCTCTAAACACTCCTTAATCGGTAGTGAAATCGGAAGTTGCTCGCTCTATTCTCTCCGTCTCTCTACGCCAAATGCTCGGTTTTCGGGTGAAGATTGAGAATGAGAATGAGAGCGACGTCGGGTTTTATAGTCACTCGAGTGAATAATTTGCGTCAACTGCGAAGCGATGAGAGGAAATTGGATTCCCTCCCGCGGTTTTTTTTTTCATGCATGCAGGGCATGAATGACCTCCTGGTGTGACACGATGGGACGGATGGAATTGAATCGATTCCCTCCCACACAGGCGCGAACACAGTGAGTAGGACACCGTGCCCCAGGGGCACTGACATTGGTAAGTCTGGCCCCTAGGGGCACGGATGAGCTAGCTTCGCCCCCACCCCAGAGGCATGAATTAGCCACGTGGCGCGTGGAGGGGTCTGACCGCCCTGGGACACAGACGAGCGAGGTCCACCCCTTAAGGACCGGACTATGTGACGTGTGGAGCGGTGAAAATTGTGCTGTGTCATTTTTACTATTGTCAATGTGCCATTTAAACCAAAAACTGAGCCTCGCCAGTCTCGCCAGTCTCCTTTTCGCAACCAAAAGTTGGGCTGCTTTGGCAAGTGGCTTGCTTGCCAGTGCGCCGCACGCGCGTGGCTTGCAGCGGCGCAGCAGCGACGCCTGCTTTTCCGGTTCCGGGTCGCCTTTTCTCTTCGCGGCCAGACGGTGACGGCCGGCGTCACGGCCGCGCCCAAGTGCTACCCTCTCCCCCAGGCGCGAGAACCGAGCGCCGATCCTCGCGGCCGGCGACCCCTATCCCCATCCTCTTGGACGGACATGGACGGATTACTTGCGCTAATCCTTGTATGTTTCTCCTCAATTAACAAGCTTGTAATTAAACCGCTACCGGGAAGCACTTTAGGTCACAGGCTCAAGGTGACTGACCCCGTTCCTGCGCACACATCCGCACAGTATAATTTCTGCTGTTCATGTGATTGCTCCATGTTGCATGGAACCATCGTGTTTTTTTTTACGAACACGCAAAAATTTTACACATCTTTGTATTAAAAGGAAGGAAATAACACAACAAATCGTCGAGTTACAGTAGGCTTGTAGCAGCACAATAGCTCACCGTCACTCTATTTGAGATGTTATTTTATGAGTATGATTAATTCTTAGGCACGTGGTAAGCACACTTTGGTTATAATAACATTGAGCGAAAACCTTTACTAAAATTGAATTCAATGCCCATATAATTAAACCTTTCCATATATGTATACGAAAGATCAATTCAGACTTGTCAATTTGTCATGCAACACGCTAGCTGGTATCGTTATTGTAGGAAAATCTTGTAACAACCACCTTTTTGAAATTGGCATCTGATAAATGTTTGCCTCTAATAGTAAAAAATGACTGTTGCAAAGCCACGTGAAGAATTTGAGCAGAATCACAAGGACTAATAAGTAATCACACATTCACACAACAACTTGTGTGGCCAAAACGATAAATTACCCCAGCTGTCCATGTCCAAACTGGACATGTCACCCGGCCTCTAAACCCCTATAAATACCCCCCTCAACTCTGCCCACTTCGCCCACACCAAAACCTGAACAGCAACAACATCAGAAACACCACAAGCTAATTAAGCACGAGAAGATTTAATCAAACCAGCTACCTAGTTAATTAACTACACACGCGCACCGATCGATAGGATGGTGCTGGAGAGCGGCAAGAAGTTTGTGCGGGACGAGGAGAAGCAGAGGCTGCTCCTGGAGGAGCACACGGAGAAGCACTTCACCGCCGGCGAGGTGGTCCGGGACATCATCATCGGCGTCTCCGACGGCCTCACCGTGCCCTTCGCCCTCGCCGCCGGCCTGTCCGGTGCCAACGCGCCCTCCGCCCTCGTGCTCACCGCCGGGCTCGCCGAGGTCGCCGCCGGCGCCATCTCCATGGGGCTCGGAGGGTAAGGGGAAAACAAACATCTTCTTGATTTTCTAGCTGGCATGTGTTTCCTTTAATTATTTCGCATATTTATTTGTTTATTGTGCGATCACCATGCATGCATGCTGGATGCTTAGCTCAATTTTTTGTGCATGATGTCGATGCATGTTAAGAGACTTCAATTGTATTTTTGCTGTCCCAAATGGAGATTAATGTGAGTAGCTATCTGTTCTTGATGCAAAGAATGGTGAACACCTTCTCTTAGAAGCAGGAAGGAAGGCGGGGGCTCTTAATAACGTTTAATAGAGAGAGACAGTACCCAACTGTGAGCCAAACAGGTGTGAATAAATTCCTGGGAGTATTCTTAACATGCATGGCCGCTGAAAATTTTAGCATAATACTGTCTGTTGCTCTTTGTTTTCTTGACTTTTCCTGCATTGTTCAAGTCCCTCATTAGAGCATTCTCTCTGCTGGACGAGTGATTTCCTTGGAGTTTTTAGCAGTCTTTCCTTACATAAGTAAAGCAAAAGGTACCAAGCATAAACCATTCTAAGAGTGGTGATCAAAATGTTTGTCGACCAAAAGGAAAGAATTGAGAAGTTGTTGTGCATCGAGTAGTACAATACAGGTGATTGCTGGGCAATTAGTTCCTGGTCAGGAAACCTTGGGCCCATGACTTGCATCATTAGCATAAGATGATCCTCTCGGGCTTTCCAAATCCCGTCGGTTACGATGCCATTAAGAGAGTACCGGGCCTGCATGCACATGGGCCCCGGGGCCAAACGGAACGCAGCAAAATGGATTCCGTGACAATGGATGGATCGCAGAGACATGTGAGGTAACTCATGCACCGTGCGATTGCTGCTGCTGCTGCCGCCTGTCAGGTACCTCGCCGCGAAGAGCGATGCCGACCACTACCACCGCGAGCTGCAGCGTGAGCAGGAGGAGATCGACACCGTCCCCGACACAGGTCAGTCAATCTCCACCGCATTTTTATGGCATGGCATGGCAGCATCTTCTTGGCAGAAACATGAGGCACAAGCTAGAATGAATCTGATGGTCTTAACTAGCCAAAGGGAAAACAAAGCCGATCCGATCTAACGGTTGGGATTCTCTTGAGCAGAAGCCGCGGAGATCGCTGAGATCCTCTCGCAGTACGGGCTGGGCCCCGAGGAGTACGGGCCGGTCGTCAGCTCCCTCCGCAACAACCCGAAGGCCTGGCTCGAGTTCATGATGAAGTAAGCATAAATGCGCCTCAATTTAAGCAGCATTTGCGCAGCTAATTAGCGGTGTGGATCTGTAATCAATCCTACGATTAATCAATCCGCTGTGGCAGGTTCGAGCTGGGGCTGGAGAAGCCGGAGCCGCGGCGGGCGCTGACGAGCGCGGCGACGATCGCGCTGGCGTACGTTGTCGGCGGGCTGGTGCCGCTCCTCCCCTACATGTTCGTGCCGACCGCCGACCGCGCCATGGCGACCTCCGTCGCCGTCACCCTCGCCGCGCTGCTCTTCTTCGGCTACGTCAAGGGCCGCTTCACCGGCAACCGCCCCTTCCTCAGCGCCGTCCAGACCACGGTCGTCGGCGCCCTCGCCTCCGCCGCAGCCTACGCCATGGCCACGGCCGTGCAGTCCATCTAACTAACTATATCCTAGGTTGCACTGCGCCGTGTCATTCCGCTCTGGCTATGTACCGAAAAAAATAAGTGCAGTTATGTGTCTATGTTGCTATATACAGTCGATTGGTAGCTGCGCAAAGAGTAGTGTTCTGGTAAGTGTACCGGTAGACCTAAGTGTGTTGATATACATGTGTTAGTGTATTCTGTTTTTTTCTCTGCATTAAGCACGTGTTAATCTCTCTTATTTAAAAATTAGTGCCGGTGGTCGTCCCTCCTCCCTACACTCTTTAGCGTTCGTTGGATCAGTGAGCGAAGCACGACAGCCTAAATCGTGTTGCTGATGATGGCTGATGACCCGATATGTTGGGACTGTTTTTTTAATCCGTTGCAAAGTGTGCATTATTTAGGTGCAATGCTCACGTGATGGCTTTTTGGATCTAATGAGTGTTGCTAATAGGAAAACTGGAGGCCCAGATTCAGTTTTATATTGGGGCTTACTTTGCTGCAGGGGTGGGGTCTTTGCTGTAGGAATATGAAAGCAAGAACCTTGGGATCCATTGGGTCTTTAGAGTTGACCCCCTTTAGCTAATTCATTAGTCCATCGCACAGCAGCAAGCAAGCAAAGAGAACCAAATCATCCGTGTGGATGTGGGCACAACGTCGAACAGGTGGCAGGCAGATCTGGAGAGAAGATGGGAGGAGAAGGGTGTACAAGTTGGCAGAGGTGGGGCCGTGCAGGGTCCCTACAGGATATCGAGGAAGCGGTCGATGAGCACGGCGTCGTCCTCGGAGACCTTTCCGTGGGTGAGGAGCCTCGGCTGCGTGTCGATCGACTGGTGCCGCTCCATCGCCGCCTTCCCCGCGAGCACAGTCATCACTAGCGGCCCGCAAAACCTAGCCAGTCGAATCCCCCGTCGATGCGCTTGCGCGGACGTGGTGGGAGCTATATGTGGCGGTGGCTCGTCGGCGTGTGGAAGGAGTCGAGGACAAGGTAGCGGCGGCGTGTGGGAACGAGGAGGAGATGATGGGAGAGCGGCGGCGATGCGTGGGAACGAGAGTCGAGGAAAGGACAATGGTCCGTTGATCCACTCAAACCCAAGAACTAACACGTTTAGAATCTATTGGACTGATCTTTTGTCGTTGCGCACCTGATCGGCCCATACTGTTAGATTTTTCGGCCCTGATCGGTGACCCATTGGATCGGGCCCACACTTTGATGTCCTTTTTTTTTCCTTCCCATTTTGTCATGTTGATGGATCCATCATCTATGGTGTATACTACATTCGAAATGTAATTTATTTTATAATTTGTGTTTTTTAAGTTTGACTATCAATATAAAAAAAGTACTAAGATTTATAACACGAAATTGTTATTACTAGATTCATCATGAAATATACTTTTGTTCATATATAATGCATATTTATTTTTATATGAAACAAAATGTATATCAATATACAAAACGACTTATATTTGAAATCTTGGAGTACATAAAGATCAACGAAGCGTCGCAATATTTAATCTGTGGTGTGGGTTTGATTTCAGCCTCTCAAGTTCACTAAGGGCCATCTCGAAAAGAAAGAAAGAAAGAAAGATCACAAAGGCTTAGCCGATCGGCTAAAGTTTTATTTTCATGGCAAAGGCAAGTGAGATCTGATGTTGCTAGACTGAACATCTATCTCGGTCCGAGCATGAATTAACAACAGCGCTGCTATGCGTACGCATGAATTTCATTTACGGAATAGTATATGTTTGGCTGACAAGTAGGTCGAGCTAGACATATAGTGTTCGAGAGTCAGGTTGGCCAGTGAAAATTCCCAATAACTCGAAAAATATTGGGTGCGCATATCCCTTCCTTTGGCAACGATGGAAAAAAATTAATAGGGAAAATCTACTTGAGATATAAAAAAAGGAGGGGGCTACTAGTCCAATTGACATAACCTCTTAAGACTTTTAAGTTATAATGTGGGCTATTCCATCATCACACTAAACCGCAAATTCACCTTTCCTTGGCCAATAAAAACTCGAGATATTGCTCTCATGATCAACACTTTCTCACCAATCAATCATCCCAACCGAATCAGAGGCATTCTTCAATGAACAAATTGCCTTTTATTTTATTTTATTTTCCTTTTTTTTTATTTTTCTGCTGGAGATTTGAGAGCTGCTTTCTCACAAAGGCCCCTTAATGTGTGTGTGTGTGTGTGTCACAAAAGTAGTAGGCTAAACAACTAGGGTAGGATACACAAAAAGGATGTGGGTGTGAAGCATCCAGGTAGACCTCCAATATGTAGAGAGCATGCAAGAACTGTGCATGGCAATGCCTAAGATGTTTGTGTATATGGATGGTGAATCATCGCTAACTTTTTCGTGATATGCATCCATCAGATGGAGCACTGGATAGAGAGCATTCCTCCAAGTTGATGTATATTGGTAATCATGAACTTCGATTCATGTGGACTCCATTGGTATCATTCCTATTAGATTCGGGATGTCTTTTCTCACTAAAGGTTTGTTTGGCAAGTCTAAATTACTGGTCATCCCTGTAGATAGATTGGGATTTTAGTTCACCCATCTACGGAATGGATCGGGAATTTAGGCTTCCCAAATAAGGCCTAATGGTTAATGCTACGAGGTGTTTCTTTGCTTCAGCATAGCAGAAGGGCTACCATTAGACGAAATTAAAAGGGGTAGAGTGATGGAGATCTTGAAACGACCACATTTTTCAAATAGGGTATGCTCAGTTTGTGCAACCGCCCAAAATTTCAGCTGCGAACCGAAATAGAATCAAACATGCTTACGAACAGTTCAAAAGCATTAATTTGATTAAATTATGGCCTAACGACTATTTTACAGCAACAAAATATGCATCTTAAACCTAAAGCTTTGACTTACATTCAAAAGAACCAAAGTCTTCCACAAGAAAGCTTAAGTACGGTCTCAGCCCAAACACGATCTCCAAAGCGTCCTTCAATCCTTTGATACACCTTCCGATGAAAATTTAGTAAGATTGAGTACACAATGTACTCAGCAAGTCCCATGAAAAAGCTAATTAACTACATGCTAGGAGTTCAATGGATTGTTTAGTGTTAGACCATGTGGACAAGTCGTAAATTTTATGATGATGAATAATTGATTTTTGGGATGCCTTGAAATTTACGTTTGTGAAAGTTTTGGTTGTTGGATTATTCAGTTTGGGTGGTCGGAACATGCCTTGTATCAGGTGGTCCAAACGGTGATACTCGATGACTCTTTCGCCGCTAGGCTTCGACCGGATTACGAGTGTTGTAACTCCGAGTACCGAGTCTGAAGGATAGTCGGAGTTGTCGAACGGAAGCTACGATGCACGGTCAATGGTGGAAGCTACAGTACTAGGTCGATGGTCGTAATCTACAGTGTCTTCTCGATGGTCGAAAGCTACAGTGTGCGGTCGATGGTCGTAAGCTACAGTGCGTGGTCGATGGTCAAAGCTACAGTGTATTGTTGATGGTTGGAAAGCTACAGTGTCTGGTCGATAGTCGTAGGCTTCACTATCAGTAGTCGTAGGCTTCGCAATCGGTAGTCGTAGGCTTCACTATTGGTTGTCGTAAGCTTCACGGTAGGTAGTTGTAGGTTTCAAGTGCTTCAATTTTTGTAATCTTCATGTACTTCAAGTACTCGTATCTGATCGGCCAGCAATCTAACCGGCTTGTGCACAGCGGTAAGACTGCTTTTTCCAGAGTAGTCTCAAGTTGTTTTTATGAAAGCATGTAAATTAAGATCATGGATGATATGATTCGTGTTTATTAATAGATGAGAGTGTGATATGCGTGTTTGAATTGATATTGGTCAAGTTGGAGAACTTGTGCTGGGGAAAACATTTTTTGGTCTTTGCATGTGCAGGTTGGGTGTGGAGACGGTCATGGTCGATGACGAGGAGGACCGGGACTAGGAGGGGGAACTCCGAGGTTCAGGCGATCGATGATCTCACGAGGTGGTCAGACTTACGCTGGTGCTCGCGGAGATCAAAGGTGGACGCATGATGCGTGGAGAAGCTACGGGAGGTGCGGTCTTAAAGGCTTCGACTCGTGAGGACTTGTGGAAGGTGCTCATAAGCAGAAGATTTAGAGATTTTGGAAAACCCGTGTTTCGAGGGGTTTTGGGTCCCTTGATTTTTGGAAACAAATATGATTTTGTGTCCGGATTGTGAGGACACGGTTTAGGGCTCTAGCATATAAAACGAGGGAGACGGCTTTCGGAATTTTTGTGCTAGGGTTTGAGGGGTGTCGTTAGGGCACTTTGTAGCCGCAGAATATATTTCAGAAATAAAAGATCAAATCTATTCTAAGAAATATTAGTTATCACCGGCGGTGTGTTCTTCTGGACATCGTCTTCTATCAGTTCTCGTGTCGAGCAGTCTTCTACTAGTTCTCGTTCCGAGCAGTCTTCGACTTGTCTCGTTTCAAGAAGTAGGTGATGCTCTCAAGTTGTAGGACGGAAGAAATCCGATAGTCGAACTCTCTCGACTAGGTGGTCGAAACTACTTCGACCGGGTCGACTTCACCTTCTTCGATCATGTGTTGTGTCGTTCACTTGGTCGTAGCCAACAGATCAGAGCAGATTCGACCACGGTGACTAGGAGGGATCTCGCACGAGTACGGTGTTTTTAGTCGTTCGTTCAATCCAACACGAGTCATACTCGGTAATTCGAGAAGAAAGTACTACAATCATTCACCCCGTCTGATTGCTGTATTCGATCCTACGGGTGGTATTAGATCAGGTTGCTATGGCGTTAGAGAGGTATGTGAATCGTCCCCCCATGCTAGAAGGTACTGACTTTGCTTTTCGGAAGTGTCGTATGCAAGCCTATATTGAGGCTCAAGGTAGTGATATTTGGAATAAGGTTTTTAGACCTTATGAGATTCTTGTTCCTGTTACTAATCTAAATAAAACATATGTTGATTTAAATACTAAAACTTGTAACCTGTTGTTTCATGAAATTTTTCGCAAATAATTTGATCGTCTAGCTTATATTAATTCTACCCACTTAATATAGAAAACTCTTTGTGATTATCATAAATGAACCACTAAAATTAAGAAAGTACATAAAAATCTTTATCAAAAAGAATATTCTGATTTTGGCTATGAAGCTTGGTGAATCTATTTATGATCCTTTTGCTCGGTTTGGAAAAATATTGAGTAATTTGCCTGGTGTTAATGTTATTCCTACTGATGAAGATAATGATACTAAAATTTTAAGATCTTTAGATTCTGAGTGGTTGATGGTTGTCACAACTATCAATCAAATTATCGATCTAGATACTTTAACCATGGATGATCTTTTCTCTAGATTGAAAACCTATGAGACGGAAGGTTTGCCATCTAGAATTGATAAAGCTTCATCTTTAGCTCCTATCACTAACCACGTGCAGGTTGCTTCGTCGAGTTCTTTTCTTGTATATGCTTTGTCTTCTTTTTCAGAGGAATAGTTGAACAACTCCCTGAATAGGATCTGGTGTTGATCTCCTCACGGGCATACATGGCACTCAATAACATAAGAATGAGGAAGCGAGGTGGTGTGTCAAGTTCGATCAAGTACTATAAATGTGGTGAGCCAGGCCACATTAAGATGGAGTATCCTAAACTCAAGGGGAAGGTGATTAAGGAAGATAAGAATTACCGTCGTCGGCCATCCAGGAACAACGACACCAAGGGTGGCAATTTCCGTCGAAAATGTACTGAAAATGTTTTTTCGGCTTTCGAGCATCTTGATCTGAGTGATGTGGAATATGAGAATTGTGACGAAAATGACCACGACAAAGATGATGGTAAAGGTAAGAAGAAAAACAACGACGACTTAATGGGCATGTGCTTCATGGCAAGAAACGATAACGACGATCACAGTGATCCCAATGAGGTAAGACTATCATATGATGAGCTTGAAGATGGTTTAATTAAACTTTCTATTGAACTGAAAAAGACAAAAAAAACTTAAATAAAATAATTGTCACGTTGAAAGCTTAACTTCTGAAATTAATAGACTTAGAGCTTCTATTCCTCGTAATGAATCATATGAGTCTTGTCAAGTTTTAAATTCTGATTTGGAGGCTGCTATGTCAATGAATGCATTAAACTTGGTTCAATTTAAGAATGTAAATGCTAAATTTTATAATTTAAGTTTGGCTCATGACTCTTGTGATGAAATGTTAAAACTTGCAAATGATGAAATTGAAAAGGTCAAGTTTAGTTCTCCTATATGTTTAGAGTCAAGCATTTCAAATGCTCAAAATAAAACTTGCTCTAATTATGGATTGTTATAAGCTAGACTTAATTCATTTCAGGAAACAATTCAACAAACACTTTATCATGACATATCTTCTTCCTCTAACTGTCCTAAACTTAACATAGAAATAGAAGTTTTAACTAGACTGTAACACCCCAGCTCAACATAGAGCCTAGGATGCTACTAAACTAGTCTACAGAACTATTTCATTTTAACTTAGTAATCAGCTTTCAGCAATCACTCAACCGAATGACATAATCATAACAATCATGATCTAACACCATCTACAATTTATCAAAATGATGGATGTCATCTATCAATTGTAATTAATCTAAGCATGGATCTTTCACTTTACCAACCAAAACCAAATGGGGAATATTTAGCAATTAATCTAAGCATGTAATTAATCTTTATCTTTAACGCCTATGCAAAAGGGAATATTTAGCAAATAAATCTAGAGTATTAAGATTCAACAGAATTATGAGATGAAGTCTATTCCAATCAATCCAGTTATTCAATCAAACAAGATTAAATGAATCAATGACCGAAGTTTAAACGCATAAACAGATCATCCACAAATACAAGTGAAACATCCACCACGAAGGATGGACACAAACCGAAACTATAGGAACTAGCATGAACTTGAGATGGAAGGTAAATAAACTAATTTTATTTGCCATGGATAATGTAAGTCTGATGTGCATCAAGATTACCCCTTCCCATGCATGTCGTTGCCTCGAGAGATACCTAAGAGAACAACAACAACAAGCGTGAGTCCACGACTTAGCAAAGTACAACAGACATAATAAACAAAACTTCACGGGTAGCCAATAAGGATATCAAGACATTATATGAACATCAGCAATGATCAATAAAAAAAATTCATATACTTGTTTGCAATGCATATGACAAGCTTGCTCTTTCTTCCTTCTTTGCAATTACCAGTAATGCCAATTAGTGCATCCGTCGATGCATACTCAAGCTTGTGCCCTCAGGCACAGAGATCTCAAGCCCACACTCCACGAGTGTGGGGACCTATGCCTTTCCAATACATGACAGAGACCTCAAAAGAAACAAGGCTTGGCTACCAAGTAGTCCAAGAATCAGAAATGTATGCCAAAATGCAAATGAATTTCATAATCTCATTCCAACATGAGAGAAATAGCATTCAGCGACGATAGCATAGAAATAAACTCATAATTAAACCATGGCATTTATCATGAATACTGTATCCCAATTCATTCTATGCTATTTGCACTTGCCTCAGCCGCGAGACAGAAGACGACGATAGGAAGACTTTAACCCCAGTGCTCACCACCACCTGGCAACCGTAAAGTATACTAAATATACCATTCAAAAGTGCTCAACATAGTAATAGAACAAAATAAAATCAATCACTCCTAATCACAACCCGAAACTTAACCGTTACACTCCCAAATCCCAATCTGCCCAAACAGATAGCTATCAAAGGAAAATTCATAACTTTTTATTCATAGCTCCAAAAGTCATGAATCCAACTTTTCTGGAATCTGCTCAAGCATAGCTACAACTTCTCAGGTGACAGAAAGATCAAATTATCCCATCTAAGCATTTGTTTTTAATCCCCAGGACCGTTCTGTCATTTTTAGTACTACTGACTTTGTAATTTCGTAACTTTAATTTGGTACATCCAAATTCAATGTTCTAAGCCATTCTGAAAACTAAAGAAAACTAGCTTCTTTAATAAATTTATCACAATTGTCTCTAGTGTGGAAGAAAAGTTGCAACAGTCCAGTCATTCTCTACTGTCCACAACAGAAGGACAGACTATAATATTAAATTCAAAAATTCATATCTTTCGAATGGCTGAACCAAAATTCATGATTTTTATCAATCTGGAAAGCTTAAGAAATTTTCTAAAAAACTTGTGTTGGGAGACCGCCCTGATAGGCCATTAATAGAACCTTTATTCTTAAGCAAGACGACTATTGTAATCTCGCTGGGATTTCTGGATAGCTGTAATAAACTAACGTATCTCCCAAACTACAACTCCGAATTAGGTGATCTCAGTGCTTATAAAAAACTGATGACAAACCCCACAACTCTGTAGGAGAGCCTAACCTAAAATTTTGAATTTAACTATACTAAATCTGTCGTCCAACAGGGAGCAAATTACTGATTCTAATCACAGAATTTCGACGATTCACTAATCAATGGCAATTAAGTTTCTAACTAGATCCAAACAGCGGGGAGATGATCTTTACCCTTGAAGATGCGTGAGCCCACTGAATTCCCCACGAGGTGCTCCTCCACTCTTCTTCTCCTTTCTTCCCCACCTTTCTCCTTGGCCGACAGCAATGCGAGAGCACCACCAAGAGGAAGGGGAATAGCAATGGAGTGCAACGGGGAGGGTGTCTACTGCAGCAGGTACAGTTGTGGGCTAGGGTTTCCCATCTTTTTATTCATGGCTGGCCCCTTATGGGCCTCCTGGGCTAAAGGCCCGAGGCCCAGGTTCTCGAATTTTCTTTCTGTGCGGCGAATGCTTCGGAGGTCGTAACTTCCTCTCCTGCACTCAGAATGGAGTAATTCTTGTCTTAAAATTTAGCTAAATCATAGTACTTCAACTTCATATTTGTGGAGTTTTTTTTAAAACACCGTCTTCATTACGAAATTTGCCTTGGAAGCTCACTCGGATGCCGACCATGTTTCTTTGTGCAGTCTACCTTGCAGGCCCCATATCTTAAACGTCAGAACTCCAAATTAGGTCAATGAGGACTCTAAATTGGACTATGAAAAGCGATCTATAACTTTGTAGTCATGAGATTGTTCATTCGAAGTCGTTCTAGTCGCGAAAATCACGTTGCAAGATTGTTGCAGATTGTGTCTTGTTTCTGTGCGAGGCAAAAAAAAGAATATCTCAATCTCCTTATATTCTTTGTAAATAAACGGGATATTACATAGACAACTTAATGATTTTGCTGAAAATGAAATATTGTCTCAGTCTAGTGCTTCTAAGAATCCTGTGAATGAATTTGTTAAATGCACAATTTGTCCCACTCTGGGTAAAGAAAATGAGTATCTTAAGGACACTTTAGAGAGATTTTCGTTTAGCAAAAAAAATTGAATATTATCCTAGACAAGTCAAAAGTGAGTGTTAAAAATAATAATCTATGATTTAATTTTATTGATCATACCAAGAATAATCCTTCTAAGGTTGTTAAGCTTATTATTGATCATACGACTTCTCATCAAGACAAATATTAATGCACTCATTGTGGTACAGATGGTCATTTGGTTCAATTTTGCTTTCAAAAAGCGAAGAAAGAAAAGAAAGACAGGTTAAGAAAGATTTCTCATTCTGGAGTAGAGTTTGACCAAGCTCCTTATCATCGCTTTGCTCCCTCTAAACAATTTTATGCTGGTTTGGGAGTCTTTGCAACAAGACCGGTTAGACCGACGTCCTTCACGCAATCAGATCGGCCCACGGTCAGACCGACACTTGGCGATTTGACCAGCAATGCCCAGAATCTAAATATTTTTTTGTCTCTACCTGTTGTTGCTTCTGTTCGTTGCGTATTTTAGTACTAGTTACCTAAATATTTATTCTCTAACCCTGGTATTAAGATACCGAGGATTGCTCGTGCTTTGTAGGCTCATCGCAAGCGGAAGGAGAACATATGGTTCGTTGACTACGATTGCTCTCGCTATATGACCGGAGACTCACGATGGTTCTCCTCACACACTCGTGCCACCGGTGATAAGATGATTGGGGATAATGCTCAAGGACGAGTTCTTGCAAGAGGTACTATGCGCGTCAATGATAAATTCATTTTAAAAGATGTTGCTCTTGTTAGTAAGTTGAGCTATAATTTGCTTTCAGTTTCACAGTTGATAGACGATAATCTTGCGGTGAGCGTTAAAAAGCATTCATGCTGCATTTTAGATTCATTTGGCGATCTTGTGTGCAAAATTATTCGAGTTGGTCATTTGTTTAAGGGTAACTTTTCATTTTCATTATCCTCTGATTTTAGGTGTATTGTTTTTTCTGATTCTACAAATTTATTTCACTGGCACCGTAGATTAGGTCATATTGGTTTAGACCATCTTTCTCATATTAGTAATTTGAATCTTGTTAGAGGAATACCTAATCTTAAAATTGAAAAATCAATGGATTTTGTTTGTTCACCTTGTCGTCACAGTAAGATGATTTCTGCATCACATCCTCTACTCACACTTGTTATGACTGACACACTTAGTCATTTGTTGCACGTGGACACTGTAGGTCCTGCTAGAGTTCAGTCAGCTGGAGGTAAATGGTATTTTCTTGTTATTGTTAATGATTACTCTAGATACTCTTGGGTCTTTCTCATGGCATCTAAGGACGAAGCTTTTGGTCACTTTAGAGAGCTTGCCCTTAGACTTGACCCTGAACTCCTAGGAGCACTTAGAGTAATTAGAAGTGGTAATGGAACTGAATTCAAAAACACAGCATTTGCGTCTTTTTGTACTGAAAAATGTTTAGATTATCAATTCTCTTCAGCTCGTATGCCACAACAAAATGGTGTTGTAGAACATAAAAATAGAACTTTAGTTGAGATGGCTAGAACGATGTTAAATGAACATGCTACACCTAGAAAGTATTCATGAAGCTATTTCTACCGCATGCTATGTTTCTAATAGTATATTTTTGCGAGCTAAATTGCATAAGACTTCCTATGAACTTCGCTCTGGTCATTCTCCAAATATTTCTCACTTGAGGGTGTTTGGTTGTCAATATTTTATTCTTAAACATAGAAATCTTGATAAATTTGAATCTAGATCATCATATGGTATTTTTCTTGGTTATGCAACTCACACTCGAGGTTATCGTGTATTCAACTTAGAAACTAACAAAATTGCTAAGACCTGCGAGCTCACGTTTGATGAGATTAGTCCTGGTACTAGACCCGACAATGCAAGTATACCGGTAAATGACGCACCTGAAGATATCTTCTATGACTCTGACGACAATGAAAGGGTAACCCTGATTCACACTACGACACACGTATCTACACCGATGGAATCTACAACTAGTGACTCTGCTTCTACCTCCAATGAAGTAGAGGCCACTACTGCTACACCCATGTCACCAATGAATCCACATGTTCCTTTGCATATTCAACAATGTCATCCTCCTAAACAAATGATTGGTGAGTTAGATAAGAGATTTCTTCGCAACCGGTATAACTCTGATGACTCATATGCTCATACTGCTTTTGTTTCCTCTTTTGAACCCCAAAATGTAAATCACGTTTTATCTGATGAGTCTTGGATTAGTGCCATGCATGAGGAAATAGAAAACTTTGAGTGTAATAAAGTCTGGACTTTAGTTTCACCTCCTTATGGTCATATTGCTATTGGAACTAAATGAATTTTTAAGAATAAACAAAATGAGGATGGTGTTGCTGTTCAAAATAATGCTAGACTTGTGACTCAGGGTTTTACCCAAGTAGAAGGTCTTGATTTTGGTGAAACTTTTTGCACCTGTTACTCGATTAGAAGCTATTAGAATCCTTTTAGCATTTGCTGCATTTAAGGGTTTCAAGTTGTTTCAAATGGATGTTAAGAGCACTTTTCTTAATGGTTATATTGAGAAAAAAGTTTATGTAAGACAACCACCTGGTTTTGAAAATCCTAAATTTCCTGATCATATCTACAAACTATCCAAACCTTTATACGGTTTAAAAAAGCACCTAGAGCGTGGTATGATAGGCTTAAATCATATTTACTTAAAAATAACTTTCAAATGGGCATGTTAGATAAAATATTGTTTACTCTCAAGTATGGTAATGATCTTTTACTTATTCAGACTTATGTGGATAATATCATCTTTGGTGGTTCCTCTCATGCTCTTGTTTCCATGTTTTCAGAAACTATGAGCAAGAAATTTGAGATGAGCATGATATGAGAACTCACATTCTTCCTAGGCTTTCAGATCAAGCAATTGAGGCTGGGTATTTTTGTTCATCAAACCAAGTACACTAAGGATCTCCTTCGTCGCTTTCAACATGGGGACAAGTAAACCAGTTTCAACACCAATGGATTCACTGTTGTGTTAGACCCTGACGAGGATAGAGAATCTGCTGATAAAAAAGAATACAACAGCATGATCGGTTCACTTCTGTATCTCACTACTTCAAAGCCAGACATTCACTTTGTTGTAAGTTTGTATGCTCGTTTTTAAGCTTCCCCACATGCTTCACATCGTCAGGCAGTTAAGCGGAATTTCAGGTATCTTTAGTCAACTTTAGAATTTGGTTTATAGTATTCTTCATCATCATGCCTTACCCTTAGAGCTTATTCAAATGTGGATTTTGGGGGTTGTAGAATTTATAGGAAGAGTACTTCTAGCACATGTCACTTTTTAGGCACATCTCTTGTTTCGTGGGTTTCTAGAAAATAATTGTCTGTTGCACTTTCCACTATTGGGGTTGAATATGTAGCGGTCGTCTCTTGTTTGTAACACCCTGACTATAAGGAAGTCAAGATGTCACCTACAATCACTAATCTTTAGGAAATTCACAACAACAAGTATTACTAGATGTATGTACCACAAGGATATCTGTGACAGAAATCATCAACTAGTTTAATCAGCAGGTGGAAATAAACATTTAAGGGAGATATGGTATATACGGCCAAGTTGGCTTATTACAATTCAACACAAGACATAAATAGAAGATAATATTAAGTTCTCAAATGATTTGGATTATGGTAGTGAGTGCATCGTGTTGAGCTACCCTCCAAGAAACCGCTCTTCCTTGTCATTTACCTAAATAAAACAACAAAGCAAGAATGAGCCAAAGACTCAGCAAGTACATGAAAGTAACAATCAACATCCCATGAATCATATACACTATCACAGATTGAACATTTATTGGAAACAATTCTTATGAATGGATGAAATGAAAGGATGCAATGAAGGAATTGGACATATTAAAAGCATATCTGCAGATAGCGAGTGAAACACCCGTCGGTGTTCACTTAAAGTAATCGTATGAAGAACGTTTCATACGACCGTCCAACGTGGCCCACATTGGAATGGTGGACTCACGTAACGTGGCCCACATTGGAATGGCGGACTCACGTACCCATTCTGGAATTGATGGGATTTTCAAGTGCCCATACTGGAATTGATGGGTCTTACAAAGGTAATTTATGCATGTCATGATGTGATCCCATGGCAATATTGAATAGTACTCATAAATGAAAAGATACACATGGCATTAATCTACAATTACGAACAAATATAATCATTCATTCACACATCACATAATGCATCAATCATAGTATACAAGTTACTTGCCTGCCGCGCTGCGACGGGTTGGGAGGTAATTGAGATACCCCTCCACTCACCGCTTCACCGCCTACAATATAAAATAATCGAAATGAGGACAAACGAGCAAGACATTGCTACACGTGCCCTCCCACAACCTCTAACCAAACTAACCAAACAAAAGGTTCAATTTGATCCATTCGCCCAAACATTCCAAATACCTCTAAACTGACAGTTTTACTAGAAAATTCACCAATAAATAACCGTAAGTCCAAAAGACCTGAAACCAGTGCTCATCTTCTCTTAACGTAACGGGCTACGAAACTCTAGTTGATGGTAAACTCTAATTCGGCCAAAACAGAGGTCTAACCATCCAATGAAAAACTATAACTGCAGTCTGTCCAGAATTCAGAACAGCCCTAAAGAAAAGGCTCTAACTTTTAAACCACTGATCCAAATAAAGTGATCTTTATCATCCTGGAAACATGGTGAAATTATCTTCATACACCTAGTTGGGTGGCCGACCTGGTTCTGACTCTAACTAGATCAAAACCTAGGTGCAACCGACTATACCCAGAATTTCTGACAGACAGAGCAGTGATCGGTTAAAAATTCATAACTCCTAAACCACTGGGTGGAATCTCGTGATCTCGGTGCCAAAAGAAATCTAACGAAACCAGGAACATATCTCTAGGAGAGGTCAACCCGAGATTCGGCCACTAAAGGGTCGAAACTGGCCGCGCAAGGAGACGGATGCGTTCTGGAATCTCCAGGACAGAACCCGATTTAGATCTAATCCACCATTAATCAATAAAACCGAATCAAACTACCACTAAAACATTCGTTACCCTTGAAGATCTGCAGGGAGACGTGGATCCACCTCCCAAGAACCTTCCTCCCTTCTCCTCCCTTTCCTCTCTAAGACCGGCCACAAGATCGTCGGCGAGCAGCGGCGCCGTTGGAAGGAGACGGCCGGGAGAGCTTGGGGCGACACCGGGATCTCCGTGCAGCGAGGCGCCGTCAAGGAGCAGCAAGGAACACCGGGTAGGAGGGAATAGAGGTGGCGGCTCTAGGGGAGGAGAGGAAGGAGTGGGGAGGCGGCTAGGGTTGGGGCGCCTCCTTCCCCTTGGCCGCCCCCTTGGCGGCCTCCTCTTGGGCCGCTGGGCGCGACCTGCGCCCAAGTTGTCGTAAAAATGCGAAAACCCCTCCTCTTTTTCTCAGAATTTATATTCCTTTCTTTGCATTTTTCTCCTCCGACTGAACCTCTAATTACGGATCCGTTTCCAGGGTATTACATTCTACCCCCCTTAACGGAATTCGACCCCGAATTCTACCAACGAAACGAATACACGATTAAAAATATCACGGAATTGCAATCAACGAATTAGCGCAAATCAGAAATGAACAGGTCTAAATACTACTCGCACATGCGAGACTCTATACTCAAGTGGCCTCTCTCTGAGTAGAAAACCACATCACAAAAAGTAAAACGATGACTGACCTAACGCTCAACCTGCACTTTCTAAGTTCACTCATTAGAGGAGGATCGAAAGTAAGACCTTACTTGACGGTCAACGACTTTTACTAAATCTCAAACTTTGAATGGCTCAGCTGCTCACTCAGCCCAGAACACAACAGACGTTGTGTATTTCGCGAATGAACCAGAGACTGGCAAAACGATATGCTAACTTCCCAATTTCTGCAAGTTTCAGGAACGAAGAGAATCCAATTGGAAATAGAGAGTCCTCATCGCAGTAATGCTAACTCTCCGCTAAAAGAATGAATCCCCAAATTTGACAATTCATCTCGGAAACAAATCTTTGTGTGTTTTTTTTATAGGCAGTTTACAAATGAACACCACGACAACCAAAGAAGAAATCACTCGAATGCCAAATCAAATACTTCTTGTGGTTTACCAGAATTGGAAGGAATCAAACATGCCCACACAACGCCGACTCAAATTGCAGAAAACACCGTCGACCACAAAACTCAAGCGAGAATCAAGAAAACGCCTCATTATCCGATGAAACATCATTTTCCTCAATTTCTCTCTTCTAAGAATAAAATTTCTCTCGAACCTTGAAATTCGAATTCATCGCATACCACCTGCGTTTAAACCTCTTAGTTAAACATCCTCAAATTATGATCAAACCGAAGGACAACATCCACACAATTGTGGAGAGGCTATATTGAATCCACCGAATACTCTAGACAATTCATTCTACTAACCAAAATCGATTTAATAGAAGGCGTTCAAGGCTCCACAGAATAGGCTCCACACCATCACATTACCTCCAATTTCCAAGAACAACAACTCAGAATCCTTAACCCGCACAATCATGTACTACATCAAAAGGGTTCTATCAATTATCATTCTACTGATCAGGAAACTCCATTATTCCACTTTCTTTACACATAATCATTGTGTGACCAAAGGTCTAGCATGAGAATGCAAGGTCCAGACCTAACTTCCAAAACCTCTATAATTTTTTCTTCTTCTTATAACAGATAGTGAAATCATCAAATTAAATATCTAACATTCCCACAATTCTAACATCCTCACACATTAACATCATCCGAAATTACCCACACAATCTCACAATACTATCCAATTGTGTTACTCTATAAAATTAATCAAGGTTTCCATACCTTTGATAATCCTCGACTTTTCAATCATGAACTGAAGTTCTGAAGTTTCACTATACCATAGGTTCTACTCAGTCGTAACACTTTTCAGACTTACTTCGAAACCAAACATTCCATGTGAATTAATTTTCCCCCAAGAGATACAGATCAAAACCATTCTACATTCTACTACTCCTCCAATAACTTAGTAGCAAAATATCACCGCTACGATTACTCGTCTACCACCAAACAGTTGCCAAACTTACCCTTTGCAAACACTTTGCAACCCAAAACTGTGATCCTTTCTCAAAGGAAGAGGCGAACAAAGATAAGTTTATTCACACAGAAAGACGTTGCTCATCACGGCGAGCAGAAACCAAAAGAAATATTCGATAAAGGTGATCTTGGAAAGCGAAAGTGAGTTCATAATTGAGGCACACATCCTCAAAAGAGAATAGCAAATAACGGTGACACGAAAGAAAGATATTACGTTTGAAATTCGCCATCTCTTGAGCGGAAAGTGCAATAAATTTAGGGCGCTTCAAATAACCACAAGATTTAATTAAGAATCGATAAGATCCTTCAACAGCCAACTTGCTCAAAGCAGTTCATCTACTTGGGAAACACGAGATCCAAATGTTCTCACCACAAAACTCAAACATTTCCCTTTACGAGATTTCACGAAAAGCAAGCGGATTAACCGTCTCAAGAGATCAACAAAAATATTCTTTTATTGCAACCTCACTTTGCGAACTCAAACCAAGGAGCCTTTGGACTAAATCACACGAAATCTTTAAGAAATAATAGGTTAATCCAATTCCTCAAGTTACCCAAAATAATTTGATTACGGTTGATTCACGAGCTCCAAGGTACCGTGAAAGCTAAACTTGAAATATTCTTATTTGAACGATGTCACCAAAGGCGATCAATTTACTACGGTATTAACATCAAGCCCATAACAAAGACTTAGAAAACGTTTGGAAGACCCACGTGGAATGAATGGGTTGATTCCTTCTCGAAAGAAGAGGCAAATAGAAACGATCTTCACCAACTGTAAAATCACTTACCACTGCAAGGAACACGAACTCGGGGAAAACCAATTAGGCAACGAACTCGAAAACATATGGGAAGTCCACGCTGAAAACATAGGCCTCACAAAAATAGAATATCCGACCTTAACTGTTAGGAACAAGCGGGTATTCAAGATCAAAACACCCGCATCATGAAAGAACTATTATAATTTTTCAACATATCGCTTTACTCGACAAACTATGTTTACCACAAAGAACTTGAATTCCCAAAAGAGCATGAACACAAAGCTGGAAATTTGATCATTTTAGAAATATTACGAAGGCGGACAACTTTCTTTCTTTATAAAGGAATCAATATTGCCATCACATTCTTGATCATGTCAATAAACCTTCTAAAGGAACATGGCAAATCGTGTTATAGAAATTTTTCAAAGATCAAATGGAATTGTAATAACAACTTATTCTAGAAAGGAAACTTAGTACGAAAACCACAAAGTCAAACAAACCTCTCACACAACTCCACCATAACATTAGAAAAGGGTTTCGACATTTTTTTTTTCAATAGAGGTTCTAAACTCCAACATTCCAACTACTCCAAAAGAAACGAGTAGAGTCAAGACTTTCTTCGACAAACTTTGTAAAAGCTAATTCCGTTCCCCAAAATACCAAGCGGTTAACTGGTCCCCTTAATCAACAAGTGAGATAGGACCCTTACAAAAAGAATGATCTTGTCAATAATATCGTGTACAAGTAGCAAAGAGAGCTTAGCAATCAGAAAGATAAGAATTGTTTTGAAAAAAAAACATCTAGGGACCAATAGGAACCCGTAGCCAACCAATTTGTTTGATTACCATCTCCGACTTAATCACCACAAGGCACCCCAAAAAGGGTTTTAACACTAATCCTCGGAAAGAGATCGTTAAACTTCAAGGCGGAATGATCTAAAAGAAATACATGGAGCCAATGCTTCCTCGTGTTAACGAACTTGCAACAGAAAACTCTCATTATAAAAACTATCAAACGAGTAAACGAGTCGCTATTTTCCAATGAGAAGGAAGGAACAAACATGGAAATATCAATATTGCCAACTGTCGAAGATCATTTAAAATAAAAGAAATTCAACAACTGAAAAACAATAATATTTTCAGAGAACCATTAAAGACCTATTGGATCTCATCAACTACCATGAATCATGAACCTAAGAGAAATTCATCAACTACCACCGGACAAGAATTTGTCAAAATCAGAAATCAAGGAAGAGAACCACTGTCTAAAGCATCCCAAAAAGAAATATGCAAGATTATTGTGCACTTGATAAAGAACTTGCAAAAGAAATCCGCCAATGCCCGAAACCCCAAGCGAACACACGGGTTGAATTTTCCAACAGGTAAAAGCAGAACTTAGTGAAAAGGTAAATCTTGCAATTTAACTATGCTCACGTGGAGCAGAAATATCACAATAGTAGAAAGAACAATAATTATTTCAAAGAACGATCAGAAATCTACTAGAGATTGCCCACTTCATTATAACCCTCCATTCAAAAGAAATTCAGGAACTATCAGAAACTACAACCAGAAAACCAAATACAAACTTGAGAAGGACAACAACTTCATCAATGAGCTCAGGCTCAACACAGAACTATGGAACAGGGGTAAGAACTTCTCTACTATTACAACACGAACAGTGGTGTAGCCTGGTAAAACCCAGGACGACAACCACGAACTCAGCTGCTCGACGTCCGCTACCGATACGCATAACTAATGCAATCAATTATGAATATATAGGATCATCTCATGACAATCATAGAATAATTCATAGATATATAGGATATCGCATCACGTCATAGATTAATAACAAGAAAGATAGTACAGAAGCAATTCTATACCATACAACTTAATGAACAACATCACTAGAAATGCGGAAATAATGGATTTCCCAAACCCCACCTACTGTGCACAGTGTGTCATTTTAATACTTTTCTACTAACCACGGACCTAAAGCCCGCTCTGATACCAACTGTAACACCCTGACTATAAGGAAGTCAAGATGTCACCTACAATCACTAATCTTTAGGAAATTCACAACAACAAGTATTACTAGATGTGGCGTACCACAAGGATATACGCGAACAGGAAATCATCAACTAGTTTAATCAACGGGGTGGAAATAAACATTTCAGGGAGATATGGTAAATACGGCCAAGTTGGCTTATTACAATTCAACACAAGACATAAATAGAAGATAATATTAAGTTCTCAAATGTTTTGGATTATGGTAGTGAGTGCATCGTGTTGAGCTACCCTCCAAGAAACCGCTCTTCCTTGTCATTTACCTAAATAAAACAACAAAGCAAGAATGAGCCAAAGACTCAGCAAGTACATGAAAGTAACAATCAACATCCCATGAATCATATACACTATCACAGATTGAACATTTATTGGAAACAATTCTTATGAATGGATGAAATGAAAGGATGCAATGAAGGAATTGGACATATTGCAGCATATACCGGTATAGCGAGTGAAACACCCGTCGGTGTTCACTTAAAGTAATCGTATGAAGAACGTTTCATACGATCAGTCAACGTGGCCCACATTGGAATGGTGGACTCACGTAACGTGGCCCACATTGGAATGGTGGACTCACGTACCCATTCTGGAATTGATGGGATTTTCAAGTGCCCATACTGGAATTGATGGGTCTTACAAAGGTAATTTATGCATGTCATGATGTGATCCCATGGCAATATTGAATAGTACTCATAAATGAAAAGATACACATGGCATTAATCTACAATTACGAACAAATATAATCATTCATTCACACATCACATAATGCATCAATCATAGTATACAAGTTACTTGCTGCCTGCTACACAGGCAGGTTGGGAGGTAATTGAGATACCCCTCCACTCACCGCTTCACCGCCTACAATATAAAATAATCGAAATGAGGACAAACGAGCAAGACATTGCTACATGTGCCCTCCCACAACCTCTAACCAAACTAACCAAACAAAAGGTTCAATTTGATCCATTCGCCCAAACATTCCAAATATCTCTAAACTGGCAGTTTTACTAGAAAATTCACCAATAAATAACCGTAAGTCCAAAAGACCTGAAACCAGTGCTCATCTTCTCTTAACGTAACGGGCTACGAAACTCTAGTTGATGGTAAACTCTAATTCGGCCAAAACAGAGGTCTAACCATCCAATGAAAAAACTATAACTGCAGTCTGTCCAGAATTCAGAACAGCCCTAAAAAAGGCTCTAACTTTTAAACCACTGATCCAAATAAAGTGATCTTTATCATCCTGGAAACATGGTGAAATTATATTCATAAACCTAGTTGGGTGGCCGACCTGGTTCTGACTCTAACTAGATCAAAACCTAGGTGCAACCGACTATACCCAGAATTTCTGACAGACAGAGCAGTGATCGGTTAAAAATTCATAACTCCTAAACCACTGGGTGGAATCTCGTGATCTCGGTACCAAAAGAAAGCTAACAAAACCAGGAACATATCTCTAGGAGAGGTCAACCCGAGATTCGGCCTCTAAAGGGTCGAAATTGTCCGCGCAAGGAGACGGATGCGTTCTGGAATCTCCAGGACAGAACCCGATTTAGATCTAATCCACCATTAATCAATAAAACCGAATCAAACTACCACTAAAAACATTCGTTACCCTTGAAGATCTGCAGGAGACGTGGATCCACCTCCCAAGAACCTCCTCCTTCTCCTCCCTTTCCTCTCCAAGACCGCCACAAGATCGTCGGCGAACGGGCGGCGGCGCCGTTGGAAGGAGACGGCTTCGGGGGAGAGCTTGGGGGCGACACCGGGGATCTCCGTAGCAGCGAGACGCCGTCAAGGAGCAGCAAGGAACACCGGGGAGGAGGGGAATAGAGGTGGCGGCTCTAGGGGAGGAGAGGAAGGAGTGGTGGAGGCGGCTAGGGTTGGGCGCCTCCCCTCTTTGGCCGGCCCCCTGGGCCCTCCCCCTCTTGGGCCGCTGGGCGCGCTGCGCCCAGTTGTCGTAAAAATGCGAAAATCCCCCTCTTTTTCTCAGAATTTATATTCCTTTCTTTGCATTTTTCTCCTCCGACTGAACCTCTAATTACGGATCCGTTTCCAGGGTATTACATTGTTGCTCACAATTGCTTTGGATGACTGCTACGCTTAAGGATTTTGGCTTAAAATTGGATAGTGTACCTCTTTTCTGTGACAACACTAGTGCTATTAGTATTGCTAAAAATCAAGTGCAACATTTAATAACTAAACATATTGATATTCGTTATCCTTTTTCTGAGAGACCATGTGGAAAAGGAAGATGTTGTTTTGCATTTTGTTGATACAGATTCTCGAGCTATTGATATTCTCACAAAACCACTTGATGCTGCACAGTTTGCTCTTTTATGAAGTGAGTTGGGTGTGTTGCATACTGTGGGATTATTCTGAGGGGGAGTTTGTTATTTAAAATTTTAGAAACTTTGTTTATTATACTTGTCAAACAATTCATCAAGTTCAAACCATTGAAATCAAATGAGGTGTAAGAGTCAATTGAAAAGATGTATGCTTCAAGCATGCCACACACACACACACAAATTATATATATATATAAGTGCTCAAATGAATAGAACTATGCTTCAAGCATGCCACATGCTTAAGAATTGAGTGTGGAGAAATAGATTGTTACATGAGACTGCTTGCTCGTCTCGATTTAAAGTTTACTTCACTTTTAGGCTTTAACATTTCATTGTGATATCTTATTGTGCTCTTTATAATCGGTTTTGTCTTTGTTGCGATGTTTGTCATTAATTTAAATTGCTTAATCCTTCTAAAGACTTGTTTTGACTTTGCTATATGGTATATGACTTTATATGATCTAGATAGCTGTACTCAAAAGGATGGCTTGGTTAATTTATTAAATCAATGCAAAGTGACTTGGATAATCTACAAAGCTTCTTGATTTTTACTCTTCTTGCTTCTTTTTTTTTAGAATTATACTTTCTCTAAAGATTCTTGGTGATTACATTGCCAAAGGGGAGAAAAATTGGAGAAATTTGCTTCCCTTGTGTTGAGGGGGAATTTTACTACCATGATTTTTTGTTGAGGCTAACTATTTTTGATTGCTACTGTGATTTTTCAAATTTATTTGCTTTGCAGCTTTGAAACTTTCTTTTCGCGAATTTTTCTTATCTTTCAAAATTCAACTCATTTTTGAAGTGTTGTCAATGTATTCATCAAGGGGGAGATTATTAGACAATGTGGACAGGTCGTAAATTTTGTGATGATGAATAATTGATTTTTGGGTTGCATTAAAATTTGTGTTTGTGAAAGTTTCAGTTATTGGAATATTTAGTTTGGGTGGTCGGTACATGCCTTGTATTGGGTGGTCCAAACGGTGATACTTGATGACCCTTTCACCACTAGTCTTCGACCGGATTACGAGTGCTGTAACTTCGAGTACCAAGTACGAAGGACAATCGGAGTTGTCCGAACGGAAGCTACAGTACCTGGTCAATGGTCAGAAACTACAATACCCGATCGATGGTCGTAAGCTACAGTGTCTGGTCTATGGTCAAAAGCTACAATGCATGGTCGATGGTCGTAAGATACAGTACATGGTCGATGGTCAGAAGATACAGTGTTTGGTCGATAGTCATAGGCTTTGTGGTCGATAGTTGTAGGCTTCACGATCGGTAGTTGTAGGCTTCGCAATAGGTAGTCGTAGGTTCGCTATTGGTTGTCGTAAGCTTCACGGTAGGTAGTCGTATGCTTTGAGTGCTTCAATTTTTGTAATCTTCGAGTACTCGTATATGACCAGCTTGTGCACAGCGGAGTAAGACCAGTTTTTCTAGACTAGTCTCGAGTTGTTTTTCTGAAAGCATGGAATATAAGATCGTGGATGATTTGGTTCGTGTTTATTAATAGATGGGGTGTGATATGCATGTGTGAACTGATATTGGTCAAGTTGGAGAACTTGTGCCAAAAAAATATTTTTTGGTCTTTGCATATGCAGGTTGGACGTGGAGACGGTCAAGGTCGATGAAGAGGTGAACCGGGACTAGGAGGGGGAAATCCGAGGTTCAGGCGGTCGAGGATGTCACGAGGTGGTCGAGCTTACGCTAGTGCTCGGGGAGACTAAAGGTGGATGCATGATGTGTGGAGAAGCTACAAGAGGTGCGGTCCTAAAAGCTTCGATGCGTGAGCACTTATGGAAGGTGTTCTTGACCGGAAGGTTCAGATATTTTGGAAAACTCGTGTTTAGAGGGGTTTCGGGTCCCTTGATTTTCAAAAACAGATACGATTTTGTGTCCGGATTATGAGTACACTGTCTAGGGCTCTAGCACATAAATGGGGGGAGATGGCTTTTGGAGTTTTCGTGCTAGAGTTTAAGGGGTGTTGTTAGGGCACTTTGTAGCCACAGAACATGTTTCAGAAATAAAGGATCAGATCTATTCAAAGAAATATAAGTCATCGCCGGCGGTGTGTTCTTCTAGACATCATTTTCTACCAGTTCTCGTGTCGAGCAGTCTTCTACTAGTTCTTGTGTCGAGCAATTTTCGAGGAGTTCTCGCTCGGAGCAGTCTTTGACTTATTCTCGTTCCAAGCAGTGCGTGACGTTCTCAAGTCGTAGGACGAAATGTAATACCCCAGCCCGCTCGTAGTGTGGTCCATGTGGCCCATGAGGAGTTGTGTGGTGGGATTAGTCCCACATTGCTTGTCTCTAGTGAGTTGTAGTAGTATATAATGCCTGTTGGATCCAAACATAGGACCTCCGGGTTAACCCTTTTACGCAAAGTGAGGACGAAAGTGTAAGTGAGGTGCTATGTGTGGCGGGTCCGCCCCACGGTGGGCTGGGCATTGAGCCGATTTTGGGTCAGGGTGTTACAGATGGTATCAGAGCATCAACTCTTGCAGACGGGCGCGTGCGGGACAGGGGTGCGGGCATATGGCGCATGGCACATGTGGGCCCGGAGTGGACACACGGCATATCATATGTGCCGGCACTGGACGCACGGACATGTACCGAGGGGTGGTTCTTGGCATTTGCAGCAGATGCGATATCTTTGAGAGCGTCCACTCTTAAGGGGTGAATGTAACACCCCAGCCCGCTCGTAGTGTGGCCCATGTGGCCCATGAGGAGTTGTGTGGTGGGATTAGCCCCACATTGCTTGTCTCTAGTGAGTTGTAGTAGTATATAATGCCTGTTGGATCCAAACATAGCACATCCGGGTTAACCCTTTTACACGAAGCGAGGACAAAAGTGTAAGTGAGGTGCTATGTGTGGCGGGTCTGCGCCACGGTGGGCTAGGCATTGAGTCGATTTTGGGTCAGGGTGTTACAGATGGTATCAGAGCATCAACCTTCGCTGCACGGGCGCGTGCGGGACAGGGGTGCGGGCATATGGCGTATGGCACATGTGGGCCCGGAGTGGACACACGGCATGTCATATGTGCCGGCACTGGACGCACGGACGTGTACCGAGGGGTGGTTCTGGGCATTTGCCGCGTATGCGGTATGCTGCCGAGGGCGTCAGCCCTTAAGAGGGGTGAATGTAATGCCCCAGCCCGCTCGTAGTGTGGCCCATGTGGCCCATGAGGAGTTGTGTGGTGGGATTAGTCCCACATTGCTTGTCTCTAGTGAGTTGTAGTAGTATATCATGCCTGTTGGATCCAAACATAGCACCTCCGGGTTAACCCTTTTACACGAAGCGAGGACAAAAGTGTAAGTGAGGTGCTATGTGTGGCGGGCCCGCCCCATGGTGGGCTGGGCATTGAGCCGATTTTGGGTCAGGGTGTTACACGGAAGAAATCCGATAGTCGAACTCTTTCGACTAGGTAGTCGAAACTACTTCGACCAGGTCGACTTCACCTTCTTCGATCATGTGCTGTGTCATTCACTTGGTTGTAGCCAACAGATTAGAGCAAATAAGAATAGATTCAACTGTGATGACTCGGAGGGATCTCGCATGAGTACAGTGTTTTCAGTCGTTGCTTCAATCCAACGTAGGTCATACTCGGTAATTCAAGAAGAAAGTACTTCAATCATTCGCCCCCCTGATTGTTGTATTCGATCCTACATTTATGGTTTATCATATCAGGTATTTGTGGATGCAACATTTGAGTTAAAGTAGTTTGCCTTTAAAATAATAAAGTCATACTAATATAACATCAGAGGTTTACTCAACAATTGCAATTACCATCTTGACATCTCAAAATCTTTACTTATGAATCGTATATTGGAATCACCCGTGAACATAACTTCATTAATCGGAAGCACGACGTATCTGAATACCATTGATTATACTCTGGAGAGTTGCTCAAGTTTACCCACAAGATATATCAAACTCATAATGTCAAGCCATAAACACGCAATACGTTAGCATGCGACTGAACTGAGATAATGAAGCTTTTTCACTGCTCAACCTTTCTAGCCTCTACCCGGTAGGTCCTTGGAAAGTACAACCATCGGGAAATCACTAGCCAATGGTGAAGTATGTGGTCGACGCTGACTGTTCCTACCTTGTGTAGTTCAGTAAGTGTCCTATTTGGACCACTCCTGACTCACCCCCAAACCGCGGCTGCTCTGTACACAAGAGCAGGTGTCATCTTGTAGATATTCAATCAGAAGAGTAGTGTACTAAGCTAAGTTGGATATACAAACCTGTGGTTGAGCGATTTATGTATCTATTATTTGGCATAAGAGTAGTGTACCTATCTCCAGTGAGGAAATGGACCACCACCAACTCGTGGCTATCCACCTGCTTGTTCTCACCTTCGAGTCATTTTTGTCAAGTATATTGGGTTATCAATCCTCTTTGTCTCAACCTTCAACTCTCCATCAAAACCATTGGTGGATAGCCAATGCTCTTTTCAATTATTTGTAAACACAATGTGTGACAATGCCGAACATTTGTAATTATTTTATGTATAATAAACTTGTCAAAGTGAATATGACCTACAAGAGAACAGGTGGGCTTGTATGTGAGGTGATAAAATTTATCTACACACCATGGCATTCAAAAAGTATTATTTTAGTAAAGAAGTAATTGGCATTATCGTAACAAGAAAGGCTAGATAGTGAAGAAAATGGGTCCCCCGGTATCTACGAGAGGGACCAGAGGATCCTCGGAGAGGGAACTGATTGTCAAGAGAAGTAAAGTGTATTAATTGTCCTAAAAAGGGTCTACCTTATTACATGCGGGTGAGGGCTAATTATAGGTTTCCGATAGGGTACATGAGATTACAGATCTACCCCTAAAAAGACCCTACCCCCATTTGGAGGGGCTTTTCCTTCCCGTATACATAGCCTTCGGTTCATGGTGGACCTTCCTGGTCTTGATCCATCCGACTGGTACGCTTGATTTGTCGGTGCTCTCCACCCCTCGCAATGTGCGGGGTGTCTCCGGGGCTGGGGCCCCCAGATACCCTTTGGTGCCTTCGAGGTGGCCCTTGGGACCTTTTTGACTCCTAGGGTCATGGCGCTCCAGCGATCCTTCGAAAGTCGTTGCCCCATCTTCGAAGCCTCCTTGAAGGTATGACTAGTAACCTCAGGGAGGCCCCCAACCGCGCCTCCGGCCTACTAGCCCCTTCAGGCCTCCTGGTGGCCTCCGACGAGCTCCAAGGCCCTCCCCCGAAGGCGTTCTTGGCGCCCCTTGGGGGGAGTCTGGGTCGCGCCTCTGGCCGCAGGTTTGTTGGGGCTGGTGGGGTCACCCCTATGACATGCGTAATACGATAATGAAAGTAATAATATAGGTACATGAAATATATACTCAAAATGATCAAATGTATACAACTTGCCTGCACATACGCAGTTCTTGACTAGGCTTTTCTCGCGTCTCGATCATCTCCTTTTGTGGCTTTATCAATAATTTTCAGCTCTAACGTGGAAGAATATCTAATAAATAAATCCGGGCTCAACGAGAGACGAGCTGAGAACAACAAGAATTAAATAAATCCAGAAAGAGTATAAAGAAAGGTGGTGGGGTGGTTGGGATTTATTTGGTGCTTGATTTGGCTAAATGAAGTTGAAATTATGGTTCACGGGTTCGAAATGGTGTGTGTGTGTGTGTGTGTGTGTGTGTGTGTGTGTAAAGCCTTTTTTCTACTCCCGGGAGTAGTTACTCCCTATTACGTATCTCACAATGTAGGGAGTACCTTGCGCAACCGAGATTATGCATGTGTAGTATAGGAGTATATAAGACCACTTATGTGGTATTTACACCTTTTTAGGGGTGATATGTATAATTTTTTAGACATACTCCTTTTAGTAGTATACCCAAAGTAATAAAGGAGTATGTCAAGTTCTTTTAGGTGGTATATCAGAGGTGGAAGTAACTACTCTCAGGAGTAGAAAGTATATATATATACATATATATATATATATATATATATATATATATAGGAAAATGATATAATAGTCACGAGATGATTGCTCGCTTCTCATATACTACTTAAATCGTATGATGATATCTCTTTATCTATTTGAGCATACTCCAATAATGATTATAAGATACCCCAAAGTGAGTTCTATGAAAAAAAATCATTAAAATCCACCTTTTATAGCTAAATTTGTGTATATACTTCTTTTATATATGAAAAAGGGTATATAGCAAAAATAAAGGACTCCAATGAAATTTTTCAATCAAGTCGCATTTGAGTATCTTATAATTGGTATTTAAGTATACTAAAAATGATAAAGAAGTATAACATATTTATTTAAGTGGTATATTCGAAGCGGGAGTATGTACTCTCGGGAGTACAAAACAGCGCCATATATATATATATATATATATATATATATATATATATATATATATATATATATTGGGTCTGTATGAACAATAATGGGTTTAGTACTTGACGAGGATCTAATAATCCTCATTTTATCTTTTATCTGTAATTTTATTATGGGTAAATATGATGTCACATAGTCCCTGTATACCCTTATTTCTATAAGGGAGAGGCCTAACCTTTGATTGTAAGTTCTTCTACAATCACCCCCATAGTCGTAAGTTCTTCTACGACTACATCATGGTCGTAAGTCCTTCTCGACCAACGCATAGTCGTAAGTTATTCTACGATCGCTACCGATCGTAAGTCCTTCTACGACCGGAAAACTACGACCACCTTATAATCAAACCTACTGCATCGGTAGGTCCAATTGATTAAGGAATCGAACGGTCTACACGCACTATTATTCCGCGTATTAATGGTGTGTAAATACCCCATTATCTCTCGGAAGATAATTGCGGACGGCGTGAAGAAGTCAAGGCGCCTGTAATTACTACCATCATGCGCTTACATTACATTAATTAGGCGCATCTTCCGTAGGACAAACGGCTACTTCTTCACGACTATATAAGGGCATCAATCGAGAGATAGGGAGGCGACAAGAACGACAACAAATAAGAGCCGATCAAGTAGAAACACAAGCTCTATTCTCTGTAATAGTCTTAGTCCTTTCTCGGATCATCAAGAATACCAAATACACAGGATTAGGGTTATTATTCTCTCGGAGAAGGCTGAACTCGCCTAAACATCCGTGTCAATCCACTCTGCGTCATCTCATCCTTAGGAGACCCCGAATCAAATAATCTTTACGTAAGATCGGTTCTAATACACCGGCGCTTGGCGCCGTCCGTGGGGATCTTAGGTAATCTCTTGTCAACATACTCTTTTTTCCAATCTCATGCAAGCATGGCAGAGGATGGAACGAGGAGAACTGGTTCGACTTGGCAGACTGCAGACGCCGACATGGATGCCGTTTCGACTACGAGCCGAGTGATGCATCCACGATGGTGATGTTCCTCCGAGATTATTCTCCAGAAACCATCCCATCAATGGAGTTGAGGAGGATCCTTATCCCCACAACGATACGCCCAACAGAGGAGCCAATTCCCTCCAAGGACAAGGGTCAATCCGACTGAACCGCACCTGTGAGGACTCACGACACAATGAGAGTTTTTCCTCTAAGTGTCCAAGTTCCCTTAAGGCGGTCCAACACAGTGAGACAAGTCCCGAAGCCACCATTCCAGACTCCACCAAAGATCTTGTGATCCTATCTCTCGTGGTAACTCCGGAGATAGTGGGATCAAGCATGCTTTTCCTACAAATACGACCGTCTCTCCGCAGATCTCATTTGCGGACGGAGACGATTATAACCCTGAGTTCCCCTACCGAGGGGATTACTCCAAGTCGCCAGATGGTGTCTCTCGAGCACTCCTCAAGCGGGAGGCCTCAAGCGCAAGTGAGAATCATCAACGGAGGTCTTCGCCCTTCCTCAAATCGAGTCAACCTCATGGAGGTCAAATGAGAACCCTCCCGAAGATCACGACCGCGCCTCCTCGTAGTAATGGCAAGGGAACCACCGCGACAGAGAGAACCAACACTGATGAACGCGAGAGAAATCCTCGACATTCTCGCTCCATCGAGAAGGCCTCAAAGATCCGACGGGAGGATTTTGAGGTCATCCAAGAAAGAAAATTGCAGCCCGTAAGAACTCGCTGGGCGCATTCAATATCGATCCACAGGAGGTACAAGAACTCAGACATCAACGACTTGCTTGAGAATCCCAATCAAGAGCTTGCTCGAACGCCAGATACGATCTCTTTCTTTGAGGAGATTGCGCAAAGGCTTCGAATCGTGATGACAAGATCGAAGTACTCGTCAACAACATTCGTGTAGTCGTAGCAATGCGATTTCTTCAAACTACCGATCAATCGAATATTTCTCTCGTAGGAATCGACACGGTCATAAGTCACATCGATCTCCTATTCGAGAAATACTTTTCGATCGGTGATGATCAAGTAGCCTCCGAGGAGGTGATCAATCACTACTCCGCAAAGAAATTCACAACGGTGGATTACGAGGAGTATTCCTCAAGAACCGAGACCTACAATGTAACAGTCACCGCTGTCGGTATCGTCGATACGATCACCGGCGACATTAACCCTTCTTTCCTACAAAGAAGGCGTCAAGAAGTAATTACGGATGCCGCATTTTCGCCGACCTTCGAGCGATTATTTGCCACCTCATTTTCGACCGGTGAACATGGAGAAATTTGATGGATCTCAAAATCCCATCGAGTTTCTTCAGATCTATACAACAAACCGTCCGAGCGGCGGGGAGGAGAGCACGTAATGGCAAATTACCTTCCAATCGTGCTCGAAGGATCCGCCGATCGTGGTTATTAAACCAACCACTCGAGTCGATCTACTCTTGGCAACACCTCCGTGATCTTCTGAGCAAATTTCCAAGGCACATACAACCGCCGAAAGGAAGACGACTTGCACCGATCAAACAGAACAACAACGAGACTTTGCGCCAATTCATCAAACGCTTTAGTCGTTCAGTAACTCAATTCGGAAATTTCGACTCCTCCGTGATCGTGGCTTTTAAGCAAGGAGTCCGTAGTAGAAGAATAACGAGAGGATATTGCTTTAAATCCTCCCAACACCGCTGCCGAAGCTCTTTGAGATGGCCGATCGATATGCAATCGCTTCGAGGCGGTCGAGTGGAATAACACTATCGATCGAGAAACACACGCCTTAGAGAGCGGTGAGGTTGGTAAGGACAAAAAGCAAAAAGTCCAAGAAGAAAATAAAAGTCAAAACCACAAACTAGTGGTTTCAAGGAGGTCTTAGTAGTGAAAGATAGAGAGCCCCAAACCACCAAGTCGAACCCCGATCAAGGCAAAGGTAAGCTACCGATCGTAGGAACGACAAACCAAGGTGGTGTCCTTTTCATAAAAGGAAGGACATGACCTCCAAGAATCGCCGAAGTTTTCCAAAGAAAGCTCGAGGACTACTACAACAAAGCACCGCTCCCTACTCTCGGCGGGTAGGACATACGAGTGGCCAAAAGTCGCCGATGATGAGGAGATGCCATTCCAAGATCCGCACCATACCGTTGAGCATATCTATGGAGGATCATCGGCATCGACTCCAAACGACAACTTAAAGTCACGGACGAGAGGTAAATTCCATACATACTCCTCTTGTCAATAAATTACCAAGTGGTGGAAGTTACCATCTCTTTTGAGAAGGACGACTGCCCGATCACTATGAGTCGATCAGGTCGATTTCCGATTGTGGTCGAACCCACCATCAACAACTGTCGGGTCAATCGAGTGTTAGTTGATGGTGGTAGTTCTTTAAACATATTATTTACTAAAGCCCTGGACGAGATGCAAGTACCGGGACAAGGTAAGGCGATGCGATATTCCTTTCATGGAATCGTCATCGGGTCTTCACCAAACCCATTGGCCAAGTTTCTCTTCCTTTAACATTTGGCTCGCCAAGTAATTTCAGGACAGAGAAAGTCTCCTTTGATGTGGTCGATTTCGATACGGCATATAACGCCATACTCGGACGACCAACTTTGGCAAAATTCTTAATGGCTACTCATTATGGGTATCAATGTCTTAAGATGCCAGGTCCCAAAGGAGTGATCACAATTCAATGTGACAAAAAGATGGCGATAGTCACGATCGTCGATCCTCGAGATGGTTGGTCAAATACCAACTCGAGATGAAAGTCACCTTCGACTAGCAAGTCGGCTTAAAGTCGCACCAAAGCCGAACGACCAAGTCAAAGAGGTTCCTCCGGGCGCAGAAACCCTCAAGACTGTTCGCATTGGGGAGACTTCCGATCCCAAATAGGAAGACGCCCTCATTACCTTCCTCCGAGCTAACGCAGATGTCTTCGCGTGGCAAGCATCCGACATGCCCGGAGTCCCCAGGGAGGTGATCGAGCACAGGCTAGCTTTACTACCGATAAAGTACCGTAAAACAAAAATTACGAGATTTGCCTGATCGACGAGATGCTATTAAATCGAATTGGATAAGCTACTTAAGGCGGGCTTTATAAGAGAAGTCAATCACCCGCAGTGGTTGGCTAACCTGTAATGGTCAAAAGTCAAGCGGCAAATGGCGTATGTGTAGACTTTACTGATCTTAATAAAGCTTGTCCAAAAGATGATTTCCCTTTACCTCGTATTGATCAGCTGGTTGATTCTACTGCGGGTTGTGAAATATTAAGTTTTTTAGATGCATATTCTGGATATCACCAGATCAATATGTGTCTAAGCGATGAAGAGAAGACCGCATTCATTACTCCATTTGGTACCTTTTGTTATATCAAAATGCCATTTGGTCTAAAGAATGCCTGCTTCTTTTCAACGCTTAATGCAATCGACTTTTCATCTCAATTAGGCCGAATTTGGAAGCCTATGTTGATGACCTAGTCGTAAAAAGCATTAAGAGACTTAATCATATCAGCGACCTACAAGAAACATTCGACAACCTCGAAAGCACCATTTAAAACTTAATCCGAGAGAAGTGTGTGTTTGGAATTTCTTCAGAAAATTGCTTGGATTCCTAGTATCCGAGCGAGGAATCGAAGCAAATCTGAAAAAATAAAGGCCATCCTCCGGATCGACCTCCAAACACAAAAAGGAAGTCCAAAACTCACCGGGTGCATGGCGGCTTTAAGTCGTTTCATCGCACGACTAGGAGAAAAGGACTACCTTTCTTTAAACTTCTCAGAGACATGAAGGTTTTGAGTGGTCGAGCGAGGCAAACATTGCCTTTGAGGATGTCAAGAGGTATCTTCGAGTGCTCTGCTCGGTTTCTCCAAAGCGGAAGAGACGCTCTTAATTTACCTAGCCGCCACGCCACGTGCGGCAAGCGCGATCTTGGTCGTAGAGCGTGGCGAAACATAACGACCGGTTTACTCGTCGCCCAGTTTTACACGCCTAAGGAGCGTTACCCTCGTGTTCAAAAACTTCTATATGCCCTCCTCATGTCTTGAGGAAATGCGGCATTATTTTGAGCGCACAAAATAGTCATGTGTCCCGAGTTTCCTTTGGGAGCAATCCTCCATAATAAGGAAGCAATGGGGCGCATGGCAAAATGGTCGGTCGAACTTGGGAGTTCGACCTCCATTCGTGTCGAACGGCCATAAAATCCTGAGATCTTGGCGGACTTTGTCGCCGAATGGACAAATCTGAACTCATTCAGGATCCCGATCTGATTCCCGACCGATGGATGATGTACTTTGACGGGTCACTTACTTTAAGTGGCTCGGGTCGAGGTGGTCTGGTATCTCCTACCGGAGAAACCTTAAAGTATGCCATACAATTAAACTTTCGTGCCACTAACAATGTGGCGAGAATCACGAAGGTTTGCTAGGCGGCATACGAGTGCAAAAGCACTCTCGATTAAATCGACTACTCGTGAGAGGAGACTCTCAACTAGTCGTGAATCAAATTGGGAAAGAGTACCAATGCTCTAACTCAACAATGGCTCGGTACTTATCAAGCACGTAAGCTAGAAAAACATTTTTAGGTTTGAGGTACAATTTATCCTCGAAGGATAATTTCCTCATGAGACCAACTTGCTCGGATGGCTTCTTCCCGATCCATAATACCAAAGGAGTTTTCTTGGAGCAACTCCAAAAACCGTCTCAGTCGAAGAACCGAAACACCTCCTCTTGAGATGGCCTCATTAGATTACGAGGATACGGATGACTCCCATCTACGAGTATCTTTGCAAGGGTTCCGTGCCAAGATGATCTTGAGGCGGTCGATTATCCCAAAAGCCAAAATGTATACTTTGGTTGAAGGAGTCCTCTATAAGCGAGGAACCCAAGGGATACTCATGCGATGCATTCCATAAAGCGAAGGAATAACACTCCTTCACGATATACACAGGCATCTGTGGGGCGCATGCTTCCTCTGAGAACATTAGTTGGTAAAGCCTTTCGACAAGGTTTTTACCGCCTCTGACCACGCGATGCTAAAGAGGTGGTTAAAAGTGTGTCCAAAGCCAATTTCATGGTAGATGATACACCAACCACTCAAGCATTACAAACAATACCTCTTTCTTGGCCTTTTGCGACACTGGGGCTTGATATCCTAGGACCGTTTCCCAAAGCTCCGGAGGTTTGAATTCCTTTTGTGGCTATTGACACGTTCACAAAATGGATCGAAGTCAACTCAGAATCGGATAACAACTAAGCAAGACAAAAGGTTCATGATGAGAAGCGTAATTAGTCGATTTGGAGTACCAAGTCGGATAATTACGCACAATGGTAAACAATTCGCAAGTGCAAAATTTCGTGAATTTTGCGGCGAGTTGGTACCAAGTTATGCTATGCTTCGCTGCACATCCCCAAAGTAATGGGGCGGTTGAGCGTGCAAGCGGCCAAATAATGCGAGGAATTAAAACTCGAGTCTTGACCCGACTTGTTAAGCGCTCGGGGCTTGGGTACAAGAATTACCTTCCATATTATGGGCGATTCGTACAACCACCAATCGAGCAACAGGAGAAACACCATTTTCTAGTGTTGGAGCGAAGCCATGCTTCCTCCGAGCTAAAATTGCGGTCGACACGAGTTGAAACCTTCAACAACTCGGACCAGAACAACTTCGAGCGGATGACATTAACCTACTCAAGAGAGGAGAAACCTAGCCTTAATTCGTTCGGCGGTCTACCAACAAGCCCTGCGAGATACTATGATCGTAAGGTCAACCTCGCGACCTTGTCAGGTGACTTGGTATTGAGGCTCGCCAATCCAAGTCTAACGGAATAAACTTTCCCTAAATGGGAAGGTCCTTACACAATGGTCGAAGTAACTCGGCCAGTCGGTACGACTAGCAATGGAAGATGGACAGGTTCTCTCAAACTCTTGGAACATCGACCAATTTACGCAAATTCTATGTGTGACCGATTTCTCAAGCAATAAAAGTCGAGTTCTTTCTACCTCTTTTGCCTTATTTTGAGTAGTGCTTTTTAATCTTTCGACTATGATATGAAAACACCCGATTTTCTTTACACCGGCGAAAAGCGAAACGCATCCGACGAAACTTCTCCTCTCGCATGTGGTTACGCCACTAGAAGGAATTTCCAAGCATTGACTCGTTACTCATTTTTCTTTGCCAAGACAAAGAGCCCGGTTCTATCCAATAAATGTTCTCAAAGCCAACTCTCTCAATCTTAGTCTATTTTTTCAGTCAATTCAAAAAATATTCTAAGTAGAGTACACTTTCTTACATTTGTTCGACCACCTTTGATGTACTCGATTTGTTTTAACTGGTCAAGGAAGAAACACACCTAGTCAAGTCTTTCCTCTCTGCATGTGGTCACGCCCACTAGAAGGAAACTTCCTAGCCCGCTCGCCTCCTACTTTTGCTCTTGGAAAAGACTTATCAAGTCCACCAAAAAGGACGAACGAATTACTAAAGTCCTCTAAGGCGTCCTGCTTAACTCAAGTTGTTTGTTCTTGGTTCGATTAAACTAGTCGGAAATGAAAACATCACCTAGTCGAAGCCTTTCCTTTACGCACGTGGTCACGCCCACTAGAAGGAACTTCCTAGTGTCGAGTCGCTTTTACTCTTTCGACCGATGGCTTGACAACCGTAACAAAAGCTATAAGTTAAATAAACCTCTCTTTGTTTTGAAAAACCTGTTTCAAACACTATTTATTTAGATTGTCTAAACAATCTAAACAAATAGTCGAGGGCTAGGATAAAGTTATTAATTTGACTTCAATTCTTAGTCCTTCATTCGTCTTTCATTCGTTTATTATCTTTTGAGTTACTAACTACTCGACAAGATGATTTTCGTGAAATAAAGGCGGATCATATATTACTCATCAACAAAAATTGTCCGCTTTACAAAGTAGTTACAAGATTACTCACGAGGGGAGAGCCTAGTGCATTTCCTCCGCCACCTTTTGCCAATCGATTGCATTTCCACAATCGCACGACTTGCCTCGATTCGGATAAATCGAAGTCGGCTTCGATTGGTTTAACATTAAGGCGGGGGTCTTGAGCTTTAAGTTTCGCCAAAGCGTAACTTACTGCAGCTTCGATCGCCTCCTTATTGATTCAACAGATTAGCCTTGAGTGGTCACCATTTCTTGCAATTTTCCGACTTGTTCTCCAATAGTACTTGTGTGAGCAGCTATAGTATCTTCTCGAGGAGTTTTTCCCTCAGAATGTAGCTCACTAAGCACATTGTTCAGGAGAGTGATGTTGCCTTGAAGACTAGTCTTCATCGACTCCATCTCCTGTTGGGTACAAGTCGAAGCCTCGCGAAGCTTTTTGTTCTCGACCACTTGTTCTGAAAAGAATAATACGGTCAAACAAAAATACTTCTAGAGGAACATAACACAAAGATATTTGTAGGTAAAAGCATTTCTTACCTACTAATTGAGAATCAATTTTTTGACCTCTTCGCGATGGAAAGCAACAGTTTGAAAGATGCTTTTGCTCCCACGCTCGATGTCCTCTGCATTCATCTTAGCAATGCGACGGACTCATTGCGAATCAAGGTCTTTGCTTGGATTTGACCTCAAGGATTCTCAATTGGGCAGCAATTTCTGAACAAGGAATTGACATTAAAAAAGGGAAAACACTCAAAAGGACAACAGGTAAAGAGTTACTTACCTGTGACTTGAGTTCTCAGAACCTCAAGTTCTTGATCCTTATTCTTGGTAATGCGGAAAACTCTGAATGACCAAAGATTTGTCTCAACTTCATCAGAGATTCTTCATCTCATTTTCTTTATCTGAAGAAGAAATGAGAGTTAGGTAAAGGTTAAAACTCAAAAGCAGTCTTAAGTTCAAGACTTCATCGCTTATTTTTTCCCGCAATTTCTTAGATGCAGAGACAACCTCTCAAGTCTTTCCGAGAGGGTTAATACTTCATTCCTTAGCCTCCTCGACTCCTCTTTTTCATAGTCGAGCGAATCGCTAAGGTCTTTGAATCACTTGTTTAACCTACAAAGGACAGAGACGGAGATAAAAATCAGCCGAATGGTTGTGAGTACTTCTACAACCACTGACCTAGTCGTAAGTTTTTCTGCGACTACGAATGGTTGTAAGTCTTTCTATGACCACTATCTGGTCGTAAGTAGTCGTAAGCTTTTTCTTACGACTAATCCTTTGTCATGAGTTTCTTCCATGACTATTCTCGTAAGACATTATACGAGTATTTAAGTTGAAAACAACTATGGATGATAAGTGACTTACCACCTCTCTGCCTCTGTGCAGAGTAGCTCTTTCTCCTGTCTTAGCTCTAAAAGTTGTCGATGATACTCACCGACAACAGCAATTTGCTCCAGAGCTTTCTGCAAAAAGAGAACAAGTGAGAAGTGAAGGAAAGCCACATGTATAAGTATTTTGAAGATACTTACATTCATAGTCGTCCTAGCAAACATTGAATATACAAGGTCCGGGTTCTGCAGCTTATCTATCCTCGCGACCTTGTCCCACCACACCTTCTCGAGGCGCTCGTTATCAAAGGTATTCTCCGTATTGGGAATATCTTTGGGATGGGGACTTCGTCACGAGATATGTGCGAAGACCCTCGACGGAGGCGGGACCAAAGAAGTCACCACGAGTGAAATTTTCTCCTTCTCGCTTCAGAACTTCTCTTTGGGTAGGGAAGGAACGCCTCCTACATTTTCCTTCCCAGTGGTGCCCAGTCGTTCACCACCTTGACGGAGGCTTCCACACCGTGCCTCTGTTGTTTCTACGACCTCGGAATCGTGGCACCACCTCAACAAAGAATGGCCGCTACCTCAAAAGTCGTAGCTACAATTTCAGCAGTGTGAGAGTCACTCGAGAGTCTCGACTTCATCGGCCACCGGGCCAAAGGTGATGCTTGACCACCTCCATTGCTACCTCCCGAAGAGTGAAGGGATGGCAATGGACTTCTCGTGAAGCATTCCCGGAAATTGAAGGAGTCTGACCAAATAAAGAAAAGCAAATCGAGGTTGTGAAAAGAAAAGGTAAATGTCGTTCTTACACTTTAGTACATTTCACACACTCTGCACTCGGTCTTAACCAGAATTTTGGAGCAATCCTCCCAACGGAGGACCTCTTCTTCTCCACGACCACGTCCGGTCGAGGTTCAACAATTAGCTCGATTCGACCACGTGCGTCGTAGAGTTGAAACGAGGACCGTGGCTCTGCTTCGATCCTCTGGATGGGCGAGATCGGTCTCGACCATTCCGATAAAGACCGCCCTCACCGCAGTTGTCGCGATGCCGCATCCTCCTTCATAAAGACATAAAATCTTTCCAGTTCTCCTTTCCAGTTCCTTAATAAAACTAGGAGTGGCACCGATCGCGAAAGATTCCGTGTCATAATAGAAGGGTACCTTAGCCTTGCGAGGTTTGCGCTTAAGAGGTTCACCGCTTCAACCTCCTCGGCTTCGACGGTGCGACCTCGGCTTCAGATACCATTACACCGCCGCAGCTCTTGTAGAGGGTCCGGTCGAAGACCGAGAGCTCGAGCTTGCTCCCCCTTGTCGGCAGATTTTACAAGTCGGCGTCTCTTCGAGGGAGGAGCCGAGCCTTTGTCTTCGACAACCCAACGCCAATAGTCATCGAGCGACTTCTTCGTCGTCTCCGACGATTTTCCATGCCTACTTTACGTAAAGCAAAGCGAGAAAAGAAGAATCACTAATTAGTCGTAAGTTTTTCTACGACTAGAACTAAGTCGTAAGTTTTTCTCGACTTTTTATTGATCGTAAGATATTCTACGATCACCATTAGTCGTAAGTATCTTCTCGACTATAAAGTCCTAAAGAAAGAATCAGATTTTGATTACCTTTAGGCGCTCTATCCTTTCATCTGCGGACAAAGCCGCAATGACTTGAGGAACCCTCGAAGTGGCGGGGACTTCTCACAGATGAGTCGACTGAGTCAACCTCGGCTGTGAAAGATCCGTAAACAGATAAAAATATTAGACAAGGTTGGGAAAACCAAACAGAGAACTAAGTCGACAATTGCTTACCCTCCTCGTAGTCTCGGTGGGGTCTCCTCTCCCGAGTACCTCCACATAGGAGATGCTCGTTTCTTGAGAGGACTCATTCTGTGGTGATGAAATCCTTCACCACATGCCATCCGGTCCACCCTTCTTCCTTCAAGTCCTTAATGGCTTGAATATAAGGGCTAATCCTACCGATATCTTCAGGGTTGAATCCCATGAAGATTTCTTTTCAGCAGACCTTCCCACGAAAGAAAGGTCATCTTCAGAGGTGACCTTCCAAAGAGAACCACCTCTTCCTCCACCGACCACGAAGACCGGGTAAAGCTCAATGTACTCCTTGACTTGAGTCGTGGAGCTTGAGACCACGACTTCGGCGATTCCGGTTTGTCGAGCCATCCCATAATAATATTGGAACAAATCGAGATCCGCGGAATCCCTGTGTACGCCTCGCACAGATACACGAACACACTCAACATGGTAATGGAATTGGGACCTAAGTTCACCAGTTCCACCCCAAAGTGTTCGAGTACTACTGTAAGAAAGGGGTGGGCAGGTAATCGAAGGCCGCACTCACAATACGCTTGGAAGGCGGGATTTGCCCATTTTCCCCGATGGCGATCTTTGCCGATAGCGGAATCCACTTCACCAGAGCCTTTTCTGGAATCTTCCCGGCATCAACCAAGATCTTGATCTTAGCCGCATCCATCTCCGATTCCTCCCATTCAGAAACTCTCTTGGCCATTTTGCTCAGAAGCAAGAAGTTTTTTGATTGGGTTGGCGGCGGAGAAGATGAAACCTAGTCGAGGACGGAGAAAGCAAGAACTCGAAGAACAGCGGAGTGATTTGGGGGAAAAGTAAAAACCCAAGTCTACCTTCTGGTAAGTTTTTATAACCGCACGATCTCCGCCGCTTCGGAAACCGTCTCGTCTATAGGTCTGTAGGAGTTGGTCGTACCGCTTCGGGAACCGCTTCATCGGACAAGTCTGAGAGAGCCGGTTGCAATTCCCCAGATGGTCCGTTCGAGAAAAATTAGGTGCGTATCGTCACCCCCAAGCAAAATTACATTCTTGACCAAGTATTTCTGGTCGAAGGAAGTATCAATCGGAAAGGCTTTTTCTCCGATTCCCCTGCTACGACCACCAGACGGTCGTAGGGGTTTTTACGACTTTTTAGTTGTAAGCAATCTTCACGGTTGCGATCACTTCGGGAACCGTCTCATCAACAGATCTGTAGAGATCGTTTGCAATTCCCCAGACGGTCTGTTCGAGAAAGTTATGTTTGTTTTATCACCTCCAAGTAAAATTACTTTCCTGACCAAGTCTTTCTGGTCAAAGGAAGTATCAATCGGAAGGGTTTTTCTCCGATCGCCCTACTACGACTACTACACAGTTGTAGGGGTTCTTATGACTTTTTGATAGTTGTAAGCAACCTTCTTGACCAAACAAATTCCTGGTCAAAGTAGCATTCAAATATCGAAGAGTTCTTCCTTCGACTATTGTTCTACGACATTTTCATAGTCGTAAGACCATTTACGAAACCTTCACCAAGTAAGTTACTTTCACTTGAAGCTGGGGGGCTAGATGACGAGGATCTAATAATCCTCATTTTATCTTTTATCTGTAATTCTTATTATGGGTAAATATGATGTCACATAGTCCCCAGAAGTACCCCTTATTTCTATAAGGGAGAGGCCTAACCTTTGATTGTAAGTTCTTCTACAATCACCCCCATAGTCGTAAGTTCTTCTACGACTACATCATGGTCGTAAGTCCTTCTCGACCACCAACATAGTCGTAAGTTATTCTACATTGCTACACGATCGTAAGTCCTTCTACGACCGGAAAACTACGACCACCTTATAATCAAACCTACTGCGGGTAGGTCCAATTGATTAAGGAATCGAGCGGTCTACACGCACTATTATTCCGCGTAGACATGGTGTGTAAATACCCCATTATCTCGGAAGATAATTGCGGATGGCGTGAAGAAGTCAAAGGCGCCAGTAATTACTACCATCATGCGCTCATTACTACATTAATTAGGCGCATCTTCCGTAGGACGAAACGGCTACTTCTTCACGACTATATAAGGGCATCAATCAGAGAGATAGGGAGAGGCGGACAAGAACGACAGCAAATAAGAGCTGATCAAGTAGAAACACAAGCTCTATTCTCTGTAATAGTCTTAGTCCTTTACTGGATCATCAAGAATACCAAATACACAGGATTAGGGTTATTATTCTCTCCGGAGAAGGCCTGAACCTGTCTAAACATCCCGTGTCAATCCACTCTGCGTCATCTCATCCTTAGGAGACCCCCCGAATCAAATAATCTTTACGTAAGATCGGTTCTAATACACCGACAGTACTATTCATTATCGGGTTTGGGATGAATAGTAATATGTCTAGTGAATAGTGTTTGGGGCCAACACTATTTATGATATGTTGGGTTTGATGAATACTAATGGGTTGGACTGAGGTGTTAATGGGTTGAATAGTTTTGGGCCTCGATGAATAGTATTGGGTTGCATAGTAATGGGTTTCTAATTATTAGTGTTTGGCTCTGTTGGGTTGGGCTGTGAATAATAGCAGGCCGAATAGTGGAGCATAGTATTGGGCTCATTTGGTAGTTGGGCTTGTTTGCGGCTCATGTGGCCGTTAGGCCCAATTTGACCCTGAGTCGAAGGGAGGCCAACTCCCTTCTTTCTTTCTTTCCTTTTTCTGTTGGCTTCCTCTGTTTCTTTTCCCCGTCTCTGGCTAATGGCAGTGGCGGCGATTATGGCGGCGAGGGAAGGCGCGGGGAGCAACTATGAAGCACAAGGGTTCCATTTTTGGGCTTAGGTACGTCGGGGAGTGGCTCGAGGTGGGCTCACGGTGGTGGTGGCGCACGGTTAAAGCAGAGCAACGGTGCGACGACACTCTGGCGTTGCTCCAGCCAAATTGGCCGGTTGGGGAGCACCAGTGGACCAAGAGGGTCAAGGCAGTGGCGGCAGTGGAGCTCGGGGTGGTCTGTGGCATTGTGGCGGCGTGAGTCGTGGGTGGCGTGGTGGAGGGGCTCGGCGCCGGCGAGCTAGAGGCGGCGGGGTTGGACAAGGAGGTGGGGGATGGGTTTGCAATGGCTAGGGGATGCTAGGGGTGGGCTCTAACGACTAATGTCTAATGGGCAAACGGATTGGAATTTTTTTGTCGCTGATTTCTTTGTCTGGCCCAATATTTGTTCGAGTAGCAAGTTTTCTGGTTTTGCTGGTAAGTCTTGCATCTTTCAAAGCACAGCTAAGTTTGGGTCTTGATGTGGTTTGCTGGAACTCTCACGATAGCGTTGGTGCAGCACATATAATGTGGCAAAAGATTGTTAGGAAGCTACGTGGGCATTCATGTCCATGTAACAGTATACAGTGGCGGACCAAGTACTAAAATTTAGATGTGCTAATGGGACATCGTCGCTTGTCTGTATTGCCACTTTGTCTACCCAACCACGTCTTGCCTACGGCCGATTGCCGTACAGCACCTACCTACCTTCTTTGGTGACGACTTCACACAAGCTTGTACCACACAATCTTGCTGGTTTCCGCCAAGACCTCATGTCTGCGTGAGCCGCCTAATCGCTCAAGTCACGCCCGCCACGCCGACCGCGACGTAGGTACTAGGGTTCGCCGTAATAAGGATTAGGGATTGGTTAGGGATTGTAGTGGGACTCGATACCTGATCGAAAGATAGAGCAGAGTGAAAATGAGATAAATGTATTTGGCGGACTTGATCGGTTGGCTTAAAGTAGAAACGACTAGAACTTAGTTTGGCCGCCATACAAAGAAACTCTGACCAATCATTTTCTTGTTTGTCTTCATCCCTTACCGCTATGGCTACGATGAATGGGATGCCAGTGGTACCCATGGTCCCGCCGGGTGTAGGGTGCTCCACCCCTAGCCGGATCCACTAACATCATATGGTTGCCCATGTTGGCGTCTTCCGCTAAATCACGTGCCACTTCATCGTTGTCGGCTTGCTACTAGGTTTGCACGTACTTGCAACAAAGCAGGCACCCAAACTAACCAAGGTACGCGTGTGGCTAATCCTGGATCTCCACATCCGGTTCACTGAATCTGCATGGAATATAATTGCGGGCAGGTTCATCGGATCTGTACAGTTCCGTTTGGCCTAAGCAGTAAGCATTGCTCTTCTTCTCAGCAAGAACAGTAGAGAAGACCACACTACGTTGCTAGTTGGAATTACTTTCTCCATGAATAATTAAACCTAACTTTCGGTGTCATGTACCGCGGGTGTTGCCAGATCATGTGATCGTCGTTACAGCACTGAAAGACAATTATTTATCAAAATGAGAAAAAATCAGTTAAAAAATCAAAACAAAAGATATGTAAGGAAATAGGTGAGGTGAAAGAGGTGCTTTTGGCTAATATAGCATTTTTTACTCACGCAATAGAAAATTCAGCTACCTCTTCGCGTCAAATGCAGAAATAGCACCGTCCGTGCGCCAGAGGACCGGAGCCGCCGGTGGAACGACATGTCGTCAAGTCCTGCGCCCCGGGCATGAAGTTGCCGAGTCCGTGCGCCAAGGGCACGGACTCAACGCGGTGACATGTTATTCCGCCGGTGGCTCTGGCCCTCTCGCGTATGAACACTGCTATTTTGTATTTAGCGTGGAGAGAGAGAGAGCTATATTTGCTATTGCATCGGTAAAAAATGCTATACTAACGAAAAAGTCTATGGGAAGGATGGTTGCTATTTTGTATTTAGCGTGGAGAGAGAGAGAGCTATATTTGCTATTGCATCGGTAAAAAATGCTATACTAACGAAAAAGTCTATGGGAAGGATGGTTGCTTCTGAAGGGAATATATCCAACCACGGCAACGAGTGATCTTTGTCCGGAGTCTCAAGTCACTTCTCTTTAATGCCCAATTCTTTTTGTTCACCGTGAGTCGCCCGATGTTTCTTGTTGTCCTCTTCCTTTATCGACCGAGAACATATTTGGAATATAGAAATTTCGCAGTAATGCAATAGATCCTTAATTTGTAATTTCTCGATCAATTCTGTAAGCCAAATAGTCCTTGAAATTATACGGCTATTCAAACGCTTGAAATCATAATCTTTACATGTAAAAGGAGGCTCAAGGGGGTGTAGGGAGAGTTGCCACGGCTTCCGTTTTTCTTGGACTGTCGGATGCGGTTGCTCCCGCAACTGTCGTCCGATCAGGTTCAGCGCTGAGTCGGCATGTGCTGGCTCCGCCTCTCCATCCGCTGTCTCCATCTCTATAGGAACAAGGATAATCGATTAGAGGAGGGTGAATAGAAGGTTTTAAAAATTCTTCTTCTAATTAACAAATTTATCACAATTAAGAACTTGTCAAAACTAGATACAATTCTAACTAGTCAGTTCTACACAAGTAAAAAAGCTAGAATTATAAATGCGGAAGAGTAAAGTTAAGAAATAAACCACAATGAAGACAACAATATTTTTCCCGTGGTATCGAAGACTTGTCAGTTTTCACTAGTCCATATTGAGGAAGCTTGAACGAATCAAGCCGGCAACACGAATTAAACCTCAACCTTGATCACTAGAGTTACTCTTACTCCGCTACAGAGTTGGTGAGCACAACACCAATCACAAACCCTTACCGGGTCACTTCATAAGCTTCTTTAAAATGATCACTGTGCAACTTCTTCTCCAAACCATCTAGGTGCCGGCAAGCACCAAGCGTAACAAATCACAAATATAAGCTTGAAGACAATCAAGTGCCAAAAGATCAACTAATGATGCAATGCACTTGACTAGCTCTCAACTACACTAAAAAGTGAATTCAATGCAAATGAGTAGAAGAGAGAGCACCAAAGTCTCAAGAATATTCAATATGACCAACGGTCCTGGTCTTGGTGCAGGTGGAGGTGTATTTATAGACCCATCCATAAATATAGCCGTTACAACTGCTTTCTTGAAAAAATCAAGATTTTCGGTAGTACCGCCGTTGAAACCCGGTACTACCATTTTTCGGCTTAACGGTCGGAACAGTAGCATTTAATACTCTAAACTAGTCGTTACACACAAAGTTGCGATACTACCGCCAACTAGAAATCGGTACTATCGTAGCGCGGTAGTACCACTAGGCTAGAACGAAGCTACCGTTTTTCACATCTCAAGATTTATCAAAAACACCTTCTCTGAAAAAAAAAATATCGCTAAGAACAAATCGGTACTACCAACTTGCGGTAGTACCCCTCTAGAGTTTGTGGCCATACCGATTGTCAAGGGAGATCAAAATTCTCAAAAATATGCTCTTTGTAATATTTTACCACCATATAAATATCGGTACTACCGATCTGCGGTGGTACCGTAGTTGAAGTGCGATCGTTCTGTTTTTTAGAGAGAATGAAAACACTCAAAAATACACTCTCTGTATTTTATGTACCGCTATATATTTTTTGGTACTACTTACCTACAGTAGTACCGCAGTTCAAATGCGGTCATTCTGATTATCAGAAAATTTCAAAACGTCCAAAAGACATGCTCTCTGAAAAATATGTACCGCCATTTAAATATCAGTACTGGTAGTACTGCTTATCAGCAGCGGTCATACTGATTTTTAAAATAGTTTTCCAGAAGCTCAAATCAAGACAATGCATGAATCCAAGTTGATCATAATGGAATAAAAATAGTCTCTCAAGCTACTAGCTATGATCCTTCTTTATAGTACGATATTTATCCTATAAATCGATCTTGTCTCCAAACACCGAGATCGGTAAAAATTACAAAAAGGTCTTTAGGCTATATAATACTTTTGTCTTAGTCCACGTCGATCTTTCACCACATTAACCTTGCCAGTGACCTTGTCGATATTCTTTAACACATTTTAGTATATATGTTAGTTTTTTTAACATAATATTACCATTAATTACCAAAATCAACTTAGTTGAAGGCCTGGATACATGCAGCATCGCAATGTGTGGTCGCGTGAATCTCCCCGAACGCGTCTCCTAGATATGTTTCTTCTAGTTTCTTCGGTTTCCTCTCCCTCCACCACCATTGGAACCGGTTGCTGCCGCCGCTGCTTCGTCCTCCTCCCCTGCGGCAACCAAAAATGCCGGCTTGCAAGTCTGCTGCTCCATTCTGCTTTTGCTCCCCTTTATAGTTCGATTCCAAAAATCTTCCTCAGTTTTGGGTGGTTTGGATTGCCGCGGAAATGTGGAGGAGGGATTTTTAGGCTGTTTCATGCAATTCCTGGATGCGCCCAGAGTCCATTGGTTTAATAGTTTTGATGTTTCTGTGAGGCTTCGTGATTTGGGGGCGCGCGTTCTTCCTTCTTAGGGGTTTTGTTCGACGTTAAGGGGAAAGGGAGGGTTTTTATGCTTTTTTGTAGAATTATTGGATGACTTAGGGGTTCTTCCTTTAGCATTTTTCTGAAGTAAATTAGGTATTTTAGTTGTGCAGTAAGCGGAGAGTAGGAAAATTTAGCAGTTTTTCTACAAATGTTTGGCATCTTGTGGAGTGGAGTTGAGAATATTCTTAGCATCAAGTCAAGGAAATTAGGGCGTTTTGAGTTTGCTTTCTGCTCTTATTGGACGGTACATATTGCATACTCCATTTCGAAGTTCGATTGGGGGTGAGGGTTTATGGGGGGTTTCTTATGGTGCGCAAATGTGAAATCAAGTCATTGTCTGAAACATGCAAGCAGCGTGCATGTTTTTATTAAGAGACCGGGGAATTTACAAGGTTGTTAGTACAAGACACAAAGGCAAATTGTTTAAGTAGAACAAACAACAGCAACAGAAAGGGTTTCCTCCCTCCTATAGCTGCATCCCGCAGCTGCAACTCTCTCAGGAACTTCACATCAGTTGGACTCCATTCGTCTTTAAATGCCATGACCATTTACTCGATTGATATTAAGTATTGTTCCTCTCCTGCCATGCTATCCAGAGCATTAGTATGATCATTGTGACAGTTTAGGTAATAAGTGTGTAGATTTCTTCCATTTTGGGTTAAAAAAGATGGTAAACAAGCACTCAAATCAATGTTTTGATTTAATTTTGGTGACTTATGGTCTATAGATCACCGTAATGATGCAAAAACAAGAACTTGCAGTACTATTATCTATTATATATCAGCCATTTTAATTAAAAACGACTATGTTTTTTGGTAGTTGCTTAAGTGGCGTTAGAATTGAAATGGTTTCATCCTCTATATTATTGCCTTATCATGCACTCCAGATTGTCAAGATATGAATCTGTTGACCGAAAGCATTAACCTCCAATTATCCATTTTTGGGTATGTTTTCATAGGTTGAATAGTTTACCAGAAGAGTGCTTTTGGATGATTGCATAGGTGAAGCTTGCTAAATGTAGATTCTGAAGTTCTTCCTTTGCTCCGTATACACATGGATCATGGCACCACACAACAGGTCTTTATCTAGAAGACCTCTCGGGATGAGATGAAGACCTCTCTGGATCATCGTCTTGATTGTTTTTGTCTGTGCAGTAGTCATTGGAGCTTATCTTTATAAACCCTAGCATTACACAGTTTGTTACCTGGTATCATCAAACTCCTGTAGTTCTCGACCTCCTTCAGAACCTGCTAGTGTATACACCGATGATGAGATTTGCGGGACCTCAGGATTTCTCCGTCCGGATTCCTCTGTTGAAGCACTGTGCTATTCCCTGGATCAGTAGATAGCACTTCACAGTCATATTACTCAATTAAATCAGAAATGACGTAGAATCATTCCATTTATTAATTTACACATCAGAGTTTACAAAGACCGCTTCGGGCCAATTTTTACAATAAGGGCCGAACAGGCCAAATGAATACATTACAAAAGATAGCGGAAGCCACAACGGAAACAAAGAGGTGAGAGCACATCTCTCCACAGGCAAGTAACTGGGGAACTCGTGTACGCCCGATATTACCCAAAAACTTCGGACAATACAGGAGGCACACAAGAACCGACGGAGTCAGCTAGACTGAGGTGAGATTAGAACAGCTAAGGACTAAACTATACTTCAATAACTCCTAGGTCTTAAGACTTTTGGATCCTTGTAGTAGTCGACCGCTCCAGGGTTCCTGTTTATGAGGGTTTGGAGAAAAGAGCGAGGATGAGCACAACCATCGTGCTCGCGAGTCAACACAACAGATGCAATAATATACATGCAAGGGTTAACAAGGATGGCTCGGGTTCTTTTATTTGCGTAAAGCAATATTTATACATACAGATATTAGAAAAATCCTATGATCACTTAGCATTTTAATCAAATTGTATTTTTAAAGAGATTAATTGTGCAATAATTAATAACAGCAGAGGCTACCTCCACTTTCAGGCTTATTTTTTTATGGTGGTCATACCCACCTATTACAACACTGGGTAAGAATACCTAGGGAAAATCCAAATCAAGTGCTAGGTGAGTCCTGCACATTGTTCAACTCATCCATAAAAGTTTTTGAAATAGAACTATATCTTATAAGTTCCTACGCCCGCTCGTGACCGTGGGCACGACTGTTCGAACAGTTTTTATTCTCTGCAGAGATTGCACATCTTTACCCACAAGAGATAATCATCTTGATATGTACACACGTTTCCTTAGACATGTGAATCAAGGTGAGATTATCACAAGGCCTTTAAAAGGCATCCCTCGGTATTTGCCATACCTGCTAAGGTTTCACCTGAGTAGGGTTTCGTTCCCGTGGGACCCGACAACCACTTACATAGACCCCCTCTTGCGCCATGCGACTTACGCCTAGGGTCCTGCAAGTCACATACCCCAACCCGTAGCCTCGCGGGCTCACGGCGAAGGGGAGTCCCCCAATGGTGCAGCGCGTACCGGTAGACACCAATTAGTTAGCTAGATCGACACCATTATAGACTTGTGGTTGTACTATTTTGCAATAGGAGGTCATCACAGGATTAAGTCCTTAAGATTACTTGGGCGGTTCATACCACATACCAACCATTCTCATGCTCGACGACACCCACCACCCTTCCATCCGCCCAGATGAGGTATTAGCAAGTTTTTAGGGTTTTGAACAAGTAGAAAACAAATTATCACAATCAATTCAGTCATTCTTCCCAATGACTGCCCAAAACAATTGTTATGATTTAAAGAATGATGATTTGGGGGTAGTAATACCCCGGTACTTAAACAAGTCTAGCATGTCGTTTAAGTACGACCTATAACTAGTAGGTTACCATATAATTACTAGGGTGACAATGATTTTGGTAGTTCAATTATCAAAGAAATGGTATAATAATTATTTAATCATCAAATAGGCATTTAACTACCTTATGGTGTTTGACATACATTTGCATAGGAAATTAAAGCATTCAATTTGATTTTTTAAAAGAATATAATTTGCATAAAATGTAAGATCAACATGGTCAAAATGTTGACTCGCCTGGACTATTTTACCACGGTCTTGATCTTACTCAAGGCCTTCTTAGACAGAGGTTCGAAATCTTGGTCGGCGTGTGGATCTTGATCCTGCTCGAGTCGTCGTTTCTTCTGAACTTCGATTTCTAATTACGTGACAACGATCGAAAAACCAGATAAACGCAAAGAACTCCAAAAGACCAAATAAAACACAAGAGCCTGAAAAAGATTGCGGATGACGAGCTTGAGAGAAGGGGTTGGGCGACACTGGGATGTTTGACAGAGTCAAACGGCCCGTTGAGTGAAAGGAGGAATGACAGAGAAATTCTGCCAGGAGGGAGGATACAAAAGAAGGTAATGTCGAAGGGCTTTTGCAGGGATACTCTACTACGGATTTTGAAAGACTGCAAGATTATACTACTACAGGTGAAAAAAACTTAACTACAAGCTCTACACCAATTCTAGATACAAGAGCAACACATAAACTCAAATGACAGATAAATACCAATCTCAGTTATTGGATAAAGCACAACGATTTCAATTGCTTAACAAAACACAGATTCACGACCAACTATTCAATTACCAGATTACCAACAGGGATTCCAAAATGATAGCTACTCGGATCACTGCCAACACACTAATACTGCCAACAAAACATCCTACTGCCCTATTGCATCAATTCTCAATTGCCGGATCGATTGAAAACTCATTGCTACCGCTACTGATCTGGGAAAGCAACTACAAATGATCATTGATTTCGGGAAGCAACTAAACTAAAGCCAACAACTCAATTAACAGATTAACACACAATCAAAAGCCAGATTATTCACAGATTTCAAAATGCCAGTTCAACTCAAATTTCTTAATTTCCTGATCAAAACATAGATTTCTTTCAATCAACAGATTATACACAGAGATTCGATTGCAAGCCACACAAACAAGGATTTCAGTTGCTAGCTTTACTGCCATTCAACATTGATATTGCCACTAAAGTTTCAATTGCAAGAAAATTCCAAATGCCAGCACTCAATCTACTGCCACAACCTACTGCCACATCAACATACAAGCTTTCAATTGATAGACCAAACAGACTATTGACCTAAAGCACCAATTCACAATTGCCAAATCACTCAATACAGATTGTCAGAATACTCCCCAGATGAATCATTTGCCGGATTATACACCAATTTCAGCATTTGTCGAATCAGGCACAGACAGAGGGAGGGAAAAGTCAACAGAGGAGAGGGAGAGTAGGGAGAAGGGGGGTGCTTTGGTGGCGGGCTGCTGGCAGCAGTGGCTACTGGAGGGAGGGGTGAAGGAGAGGAGGAGCAGCGTATGAGCACCAGGGAGAGGAGGGGGAGCTTACCGAGTTGCTGGTGGAGGCGGAGGGGCACCAGAGGAGGCCGGCGACGGGAGTTGATGGAGGCGCGGGGAGGCACACGGCGGGGGAGGCCCACGGTGGCCGGGGGTTGCACTGGTCACTGGGAGGGAGAGAGGCCGAGGGGTGCTCCGTCTTGGCGGTTGGGCCGAGGCGCGACGGAGGCACCGGCGGAAGGGCTTCGCCCAGGAGGAGGAGGAGAAACGGCCAAACCGGGCATTTAGCAGAAGAACTTACCAAGGGGGGAGCGGGGCGAGGGAGGAGGCAGAGGGGCCGGGCCATTTATAGCCGGGGAGAGGGGAGCCGGTGGAGATGGTGACACCAAGCGGAGTTAGCGGCATAAGCGGCGGCGTGGGCGCGACATGGGCGCAATGACTGACGGACGACACCACAAAGTGAGCACTGACGGTGGCGAGGCGACTCGGGGTGGGGGCGGCGCGGCATGGGAGGTGGGGGTGAGCGTAGGAGCTGGTGGGGGCGGGGCGGCAGGAGAAGGGCCCCGGGAGAAGAAGCCAGGCGGGGCTGGGCCGAGCGAGGGGAGGCCAAGGGGGAGGGGGCGAGGCTGGGCTGGGCGAAGGAGGGGAGAGAGGCCGGGCGGAGCGGCGCAGTCGAGGAAGAAGGATGAGGGGGGAAGGCGATGCGGTCGAGGGGCGTCGGGGGAAGATGAGGAAAAGGGGAGGTCGATTGGGGGACACGGGCCGACGGAAGAAAAGAAAAAGGGGCAGGCTGGGCCAAGGCAGTGGGAGGAGGTGGGCCAGGGAGGTTTGGCCCGGGAAAGAAAAAGGTGGGAAAATCTAGTGGGCTGGGAACTGAGTTGGCCCAACAAAATAAAAGGAGGTAAGATTTTGGGAGGGGTCCAAAATCTGAAAAGGTTGAATTCGAATCGAATTTTGAATTTGCGAGTTGAAAATAGTTTTGAAACACAAACCCGAGTTTAGAGGAAGCTCAGAGTTTTTGGATTTCAAGCGGCAAACGAAAATTGAAAACCGAGTGCAGGCACTATTTGCTATCCGAAAACGAGATGTCACAAGATTGCTGCTTGTGTTGTCATAAGAGACGTCATTTTGGCACTGTCGGTTCAGTCAAAGAATCCAAAAATTATTTTCATGTTCTTGACACCCAATTAATTGCCTTTTGAGAAGCTTTGGGAAAAGTTCTTCATGGTATGATTTTGCGCTATTTGTGTAATTGCAATAAACACATCCTTGGTTAGTTAACAATACTAATACTAATGTCTTCTCTTATTCGTCATAAATGAATTATGAATTATTATGCATATTTATTTTGTAAAAGAACTTAAAATTAACACACATATCTCATGAAAGAACTAGGATGTTGTAACACCCTGTCTATTCGGAAGACAAGATGTCACCTAACAAGACAACCTACTATTCAATTCATAAGATTAACATCGCATTCAATGCTAAAGAAACGATTAACCATGATAACAATCTATGGCTTAATCACAGTTCATCTATAAATTTAAACGAGAATTAACCAAAGCGATATTAATGAACCTCCAAGTGACAATTATTACAGTCCATTACATTATAAATAAAACTGAAGAGATGTAAATAGAACTTTAACGAATGATTATTTTATTCATGTGCAAGGAACGTCTTTGGACTACACCTCCCGCTAGCAACCGCTTTCACCGAATTCACCTAAAAATAAATAAAAGCAAGAGTGAGTCGAAACTCAAGAAGCACAACATATACATTCCCAAAGAATACTTGAATCGAACAATTTTCCAAGTACATCATTGACTTCATGAACTTAAGAAAGCATGGTATGAATGAATGAATGCATTGAAGGAGAATGGACTTTCCACATGTTTATACGGTATAACACACCCGTCGGTGTTCATTAAGCCCGCTCTTAACAAAGAGCGGGATCCAAGTCCGTATGAAGAACGTTTCATACGGAATGTCCAAATCGCCTACATTGGAATGGTAGGTCTTACATGCCCATATTGGAATTAATGGGACTTAATCAAGTTTCCACTCCGTGGACAACAATCAATTATGTATGCATGGAATGAAAAACATAACTTGGCATATAACTCAATGTATCATCGAATAAGGTATTGAACTCTACCACATCATACTCAAATCACAAGAATATTCATAATTTACCAAGTTAACATGAAAACAATGAATTCACACAATTTAAACATTTGCACTTGCCTTCCGTGTGGTGACGTGTTGTGATACAACAAAGGTGTCCTTCCACCCACCGCCTCACCGCCTACACAAGTATTACCACGTACACGGATAATCGAATATGGCACAGCTACAAGTGTACTACGATGCTCTCTAATCAACCCACTCATCCCAAGGGTTCAATTTGACATCTACACCAAAATTCCAGATTATCGTTCTACGGGCAGTTGCACAAGAAAATTCGCCAATAATTATCTGTAACTCTAAACGACCTGAAACCAGTGCTCACTGATTCTTAACTGATCAGGCTACAAAACCTTAGTTGGCGGAATCTTCTGATTCGGCCAAAACAGAGGGGTAATTAACTGCTAAACCTAACCCATCTACGTCAGTCCAGAAAACAGATCAGCAGTAAAGAAAATAGTGTAACTTTTAGCCTACTGATCCAACTGGAATGATCTTTATCAACTTGGAAATAAAATTTCAAGATCTACAATAACTTAGTTGGGGGAATCTTCTGATTCGGCCTCTATTTTGAACAAAACGAGGGACAAACCTACTGACCACAGACTTCAGACAGATTGGACAGTTCGTATTGAAAAATTCATAACTCTCAAACTACTGGTCGGATTTTGCTCATCTTGGTGCCAAAAGAAAGCTAACGAAACCAGGAACAAATCTCTAGAAGGGAAAAACCCCAAATTCGTCCTCTAAAGTACTGTAACAAGCCGCGCAACATTCTGATCAATTCTGTAAATTCTGGAACTCTAAACCGACGTGACTCAAATGATCTCTACCGCAATAAAACTTGATCAAACAATTAACCGGGGTGCTCGTTACCCTTGAAGACCCGTAGGACGACGAAGAACCACTCCCCGCTGGTCTCCCTTCTTCTTCCTTGGCCGGCCACACCACAGCGAACAACCGGCGAAGAAACGACCCGCCGGAGGACAGATCGGAGGAGAAACGCCCGGGGATCTTGGAGACCAACCTCGGGAGCACCAAAGGCTGGCCACCATGGGAGGAGGCGGCGCCCAACCAGGGGATAGGGGAGGGGGTGGCGGCTAGGTGGGGAGGAATGGGGGCCGGCTAGGGTTTGGGGGGAGTGGCGCCCCCCCTTTTATGGCCGGCCACTTCATGGGCCGGCCGGCCCCCTCTTGGGCCTCCTGAGTCGCGGACTGCGGCCCAGGTTGCCGGAAAATCACGATAACCCCCCCTGCTAAATAGAATTTCAGACGAAAACTATTTCTTTTCTCCTCCGACTTCTTTCTTTTTACCGAATGCGATTTCCTAACTTTTAAATCTCGCTTTGACTAACTTCCAACTATACTAACTAGTTTGGATTTATGAGGTATTACACTCTATCCCCTTAGAAAAGATTCGACCTCGAATCTACGCAACAAACTTCGAGAAAGATCGAAGAACAACCTAGATAAGTACTAAACGAACAGTCGGGTATTGTCCTCGCATGCGGGACTCCAACTCCCAAGTGGCCTCTCTTCGCATCGATGAGACCAAAGGATTTTAACATACTTCAAAGTTTTGTTCCTCAAAACCCGCTCGATTCTTCTAATATCTTCACCGGCCGGACTCAAGGTAAGGTCTTACTCATTGGTTGACGGCTCTAACGAACCCTCACACTCTAGATCTCTCAAGTACTCCTCCAATACCGGGTCATACCAAACAATGTACACCCAGCGCTACCGACTCGAGACGATCCTAACGAAACACTAATTTCCAAAATCCCTCAACTTCTAGAACAAACCAATGTATCTTGGGTCAACCTTCCTTTGGTTCCAAACAACACAACCGGCACAATTTACATGGAACTCTTGTCCCATGTCTCAATCAATCTTTTCACATTAACAAGGAGCACCTCTTTTAACTAGGGACACACAACAACTCGCTTTAAACAAACTCTTTACGCATAAAGCCCAACTGAAAATAAATCACTCTCATTGCAACCACTCGCTACCGACTTGGTACCAAAGAGTCAAATCCGAATCGATGATTCCTCATGAAAACCTTTCCACTTTCCAAGTGGGCGGTTTATGAATAGACGCCACGAAAGCCAAAAGAGAAATCATTCAACGCCCACATCGGACACTTCCTTTATTTTCCGAACCGTAAAGAACCACCATGCCAACATAAAGCTAACACAATTTGTAAATGACATCTCAATCGGCAACTTAGGGTGATGCTCAACCCGAGAGCAACAACCACACTCATATAGAGAAACCATACTAGTCCACGTAGGATACTCTAGTCACTCCTCTACCAAATGAATTATTCGACAAATAATTCCCAACCCTCGATAATACTAATTGTAACACCCACAATCACATTACCTCAATCCGCTCAGATAATCCAATTGAAATTCACATCACACACTCCCATCTACTACACCAAAGGATACTATCAATAACCATCCCACTATTCGAATCCACTCTTATTCTGCTACCTTTACACATAATCATTGGCAACCAAGGTTCTAGCATAAAATGCAAAGCTCCAAACTTCAATCTTCAAGTCTCCTACAATGAATTCTGGATAATTCAAGAATCCTCACATTCTCTTATCAAAAATTCTCACAACCCAAACAATATTCTCCGTCATAACTTCAATCATCCTCAATAATCAATTAACTACTCAAACGATTAACTTCACCAATCTTGGACTCCCACTAAACCACATCATTCGGTTTCACTTTCTCACCTCGTAAGTTACACAATCCCAATACTTTAAACAATCGATCAAGATCCCCAAACTTTTGATATTCTAGCAATCCACTAACAAGATCAAGAAGATATTGGATGACAATTCATTATAGATTCGATAATCGCAACAACGTAAAGGTTTAGCTCCAAAGAGAACCATTTTATTTAAATCAAACTCTCTATGAGAATGTCAAGATGAAATCATTTCTTCCTCTTAAGCACCTTAAATAATTTGGCACTCAAGCCTCACAAAATAATTTACTTGACCACCACTATCTAGTCGTCTCTATACACTTTAGAAGACACTTGAAAACGAATCAGTTCCTCCATTCTCAAAAGAAGAGGTAAGTGGAAATAATTTTCAAGACCTAGAAAACGTTTACCACTCATTGTAAACACAAAACCGTAAGAAGTAGGCAATTAGCAAAGAACTCAAGAAAAACATAAGACGAGGCCACACTAAGGTCACAAATCCCACAAGAAGATTATATCGAATCTCAAACAATGAAAATCCAATCTCGAATACCTCTACTACACTCTTCCCTTTAACAAAAGAAATAATTTTCTTTGATTGGAATATCACTTTGCCAACTCAAGCTAAGGAGCCTTAAATCTCAAATCACAAGAATCACTTGATAATTGATAGAACATTCAAATACATCATTTTGTTTAAACTCATTTCAGCTACTACATAATTCATGAGCTCCAAAAGCCCACGAAAGCAAAACTTGAAATACTCTCATTTGAACGATATCACCCAAGGCTATCAATTTACTACAAGTATTAACATCAATCTCACAACAACAATTAGAAAACACTTGAAAGACCGACGTGAAAAGAATGGGTGATTCTTTCTCAAAAGAAGAGGCAAATGGAACCGATTTTCACGAACTAGAAAATCATTTATCGCTCGCAATGAACACAGACCAAGGGAAGACCAATTAAGCAAAGAACTCATAGAACATAAGTGAAGTCCACATTGAAAGCATGGGCCACACAAGAAGAGAATATCATATGTTAACAGATTAAGAACAAACGAGCATTCAAGATCAAGCACTCGCATCACCGAAGAACCATTATAACTTTGCAACATAACGCTTTACTCGACAAACCTCGCTTACTACATAGAACTTGAACCCCAAAAGATCATGAACACAAAACTTGAAGTTTGATCATTTTTAGAAATATCACGAAAGACAATCAAATTTTCTTTCTCTATAAAAGAATCAACATTACCCTCATATTATCAACATTTCATTAAGACCAATAACATACGCCTCGTAACAATCAATTTACCTTACTATCACATCAATAAACCTTCTAAAGGAAGCATGACAAATCGTGTCATAGAAAACTCCAAATCAAATGGGATTGTAATAACAACTTATTCTAGAAAAGAAATCAAGTGCGAAAGCCACAAAGTGAAACAAACCTCTTTTAACAAGCTCACTCTAGTACAAGACAAACCCTTTAAACATACTAGATTAAATCACTTATTAGATTTAGCTCATTTGTCCTTAGTAATGCTCAACGCCAGATTTACAAGCACTCCTAGCACTCTAACTATTAATACTAACAACCGTTGAATATCTAATCATGGAAGCATTCATAGTCCTACCTTTGTTCGTAAAGTGGAATGAAATAACCTTAAATTTCAGCAATGGAATAATTATAAGATAACATTTTGGAAGTCATTACAACCACCGTCATCCATGACCTCATACCTATAACATCAATTTAGCATGACAAAATCAGTTGAATTTAGCATTTACAAATTCTTTAGGTATCCAAATAGAAGACTTATTTGGTGTTAATATTTACTAAGGTAAAATTAACTTGACTTTTGAAGACATTATCTAAGAGTCATTGGTTTGCACCAAGATATTAACCCAACCCGATAACTCCTACCATACCACATAATGCTTTTAAATAGAACCTCTTAGATAAAGTATGACAACATATCACAAAAGGGTTTTAACATTCTCCTTCTCATAAGAAAGGCATAAAACTTCAACTCTCAAATTAACCCAAAAGAAATATGCAAGGTCAATGCACAATTAATAAAGAGCTTGCAAAAGAAATCTTCCATCGCCCAAATTCCAAGCGAATAAATGAGTTACAATTTCAATAGGGTAAAACCGAACTTGTGTGAAAAGATAAATCTTGCAATTTAACTACGCCACGTGGAGTAGAAATATCACAATAATCGAAAGAACAATAATTATTTCAAAGAATGATTAGAGATCTACCGGAGCTTGCCCTCTTCATCAAAACACCCTACCAAAAGAAACTCATGAACTGTAAGAAACTACAACCAAGAAACCGGATACAAGTTTGAGAAAGACAACAACTTCAACAATGAGCTCAGCTCAACACGTAACTATGGAACAGGGTAAGAACTGCTCTACTCTCATACCACGAACAAGTGGTGTAGCACGCAAAACCTGAACAACAACCACGAACTCAATCGCTCAACGTCCGCTACCGATACGCATAACTAATTCAATCAATTATGAATATATAGGATCATCTCATGACAATCGTAAAATTAATCCATATATATATATAGGATAACACAACATATCACATATTAACAACATCGAGATAGTAATCAAATAATTCTACACAAGACTACATAATGAACCAAATCACTAGAAATGCGAAGCAATGGATTTCCCAAACCCCACCCATCAGTACAAGTGTGTCATTTTAATACTTTGTTCACCACGGACCTAAAGCCCGCTCGATACCAATCAGTAACACCTGTCTATTCTAAGACAAGATGTCACCTAACAAGACAACCTACTATTCAATTCATAAGATTAACATCGCATTCAATGCTAAAGAAACGATTAACCATGATAACAATCTATGGCTTAATCACGCTTCATCTATAAATTTAAACGAGAATTAACCAAAGCGATATTAATGAACCTCCAAGTGACAATTATTACACCATTACATTATAAATAAAATCAAGAGATGTAAATAGAACTTTAACGAATGATTATTTTATTCATGTGCAAGGAACGTCTGGACTACACCCTCCCGCTAGCAACCGCTTTCACCGAATTCACCTAAAAATAAATAAAAGCAAGAGTGAGTCGAAACTCAAGCAAGCACAACATATACATTCCCAAAGAATATCAATCGAATAATTTTCCAAGTACATCATTGACTTCATGAACTTAAGAAAGCATGGTATGAATGAATGAATGCATCGAAGGAGAATGGACTTTCCACATATTTATACTCAGTATAACTAGTGACACACCCGTCGGTGTTCATTTAAGCCCGCTCTTAACAAAGAGCGGGATCCAAGTCCGTATGAAGAACGTTTCATACGGAATATCCAAATCGCCTACATTGGAATGGTAGGTCTTACATGCCCATATTGGAATTAATGGGACTTAATCAAGTTTCACTCCCGTGGACAAGAATCAATTATGTATGCATGGAATGAAAAGCATAACTTGGCATATAACTCAATGTATCATCGAATAAGGTATTGAACTCTACCACATCATACTCAAATCACAAGAATATTCATAATTTACCAAGTTAACATGAAAACAATGAATTCACACAATTTAAACATTTGCACTTGCCTTCCGTGTGGTGACGTGTTGTGATACAACGAAGGTGTCCTTCCACCCACCGCCTCACCGCCTACACAAGTATTACCACGTATTACGGATAATCGAATATGGCACAGCTACAAGTGTACTACGATGCTCTCTAATCAACCCACTCATCCCAAGGGTTCAATTTGACATCTACACCAAAATTCCAGATTATCGTTCTACGGGCAGTTGCACAAGAAAATTCGCCAATAATTATCTGTAACTCTAAACGACCTGAAACCAGTGCTCACTGATTCTTAACTGATCAGGCTACAAAACCTTAGTTGGCGGAATCTTCTGATTCGGCCAAAACAGAGGGGTAATTAACTGCTAAACCTAACCCATCTACGTCAGTCCAGAAAACAGATCAGCGGTAAAGAAAATAGTGTAACTTTTAGCCTACTGATCCAACTGGAATGATCTTTATCAACTTGGAAAGATAATTTCAAGATCTACAATAACTTAGTTGGGGTAATCTTCTGATTCGGCCTCTATTTTGAACAAAACGAGGGACAAACCTACTGACCACAGACTTCAGACAGATTGGACAGTTCGTATTGAAAAATTCATAACTCTCAAACTACTGGTCGGATTTTGCTCATCTTGGTGCCAAAAGAAAGCTAACGAAACCAGGAACAAATCTCTAGAAGGGCAAAACCCCAAATTCGGCCTCTAAAGTACTGTAACAGGTCGCGCAACATTCTGATCAATTCTGTAAATTCTGGAACTCTAAACCGACGTGACTCAAATGATCTCTACCGCAATAAAACTTGATCAAACAATTAACCGGGGTGCTCGTTACCCTTGAAGACCCGTAGGACGACGAAGAACCACTCCCCGCTGGTCTCCCTTCTTCTTCCTTGGCCGCCACACCACAGCGAACAATCGGCGAAGAAACGACTCGCCGGAGGACAGATCGGAGGAGAAACGCCGGGATCTTGGAGACCAACCTCGGGAGCACCAAAGGCCGCCACCATGGGAGGAGGCGGCGCCAACCAGGGAGAGGGAGGGGTGGCGGCTAGGTGGGGAGGAATGGGGGCGGCTAGGGTTTGGGGGAGTGGCGCCCCTTTTATGGCCGCCACTTCATGGGCCGCCGCCCCCTCTTGGGCCTCCCGAGTCGCGGATCAGGGCCCAGGTTGCGGAAAATCACGATAACCCCTCGCTAAATAGAATTTCAGACGAAAACTATTTCTTTTCTCCTCCGACTTCTTTCTTTTACCGAATGCGATTTCCGGAACTTTTAAATCTCGTTTTCGACTAACTTCCAACTATACGAACTAGCTGGATTTATGAGGTATTACAGATGTGCGCACTTGCTCGAGGCGCATGTGCATAAATACTGAATCTAGCTGCTTGGATTGGATGTACTTTCAGGGACATGAAGACACATACACCATATACGTACATGCATCAAGAGAAAGACCAGTTCATACAAGTCAAATATTCATTGGCAAGGATATTGTCGGGACCCTGGGTATGCAACCCCGGGACCCTCTGTGTATTCTGAACTAGTCCCAGATCAGTAGCTAGCTCACACAGTTGCAACATCGATGTTTTTATATCCATACAACAAAGAAGCTAATGAAGCAGACAAAGTAATATTATTTAGTAGCAAAAGGACCTTATGTTAATTCTTACAAAGGTTGCCACGCAGGGCTTAATAGCAAAAGGATAAACTTGCAGCGGAAACCAAAATGTCTCGTGGGGACCATTCGACATGCCCACAGGCAATCGAGTGGAGGACGCATCCTAATTCGCTTAGTCTTCAAAGTATTCCTCCTCGTAGAACTCTGTGTTCCCTGGTTCTTTTGCGGGAACTGATCAACAAGTGACGTATAGTCATGAGTACGTAAAGTACTAAGCAAGTCGTAGGGAAATGTATGCAAATAGTATTCAGACAAGGCTTGAACAAGGGTAGCTTTATGTTTAATTTGCAGAAAGCAATATTGACATTAAATAGAATAAGTAGATTGTAAAGCATAATTCAAAAGGATTAATACATAAGTAATCAAGTTCTTTCGAAACAACTAGTAACACCCTGTTCACTTCCCCAACCATCAACCACATCCAGATCGCTTCCCAACCAAACCATTCCAATATTTTTATGAAAATCTACCACTCGTGTGAAATCACTAGAAATTATCAATAACCGGGGACACAACTATTCGAATAGTTTTTAACACTCTACAGAGGTTGTACAGCTTGATCCACAAGAGATAATCGTCATGATATGTACACACGTTTCCTTAGACATGTGAATCAAGGGGAGACTATCACAAGGCTTTTACAAAACTCTGTTTTGATTCGGTTCTGCTCGTTAAGGATTAACCTCGATCTAGCCCCCTCTTGCGCCGCTCATCAACCAAAACAGAATCGAATCAAAATATTACTAATTAGTTGGCTAGGTCCACCCCACAAATAGACTTGTGGTTGTATGGTATGGCCCAGATCAATGGCGCACAAAATTAAGTTCTTAGTGACTACTTAGGCGAGGCAACCACATCCCACGTGCCTCACGCACCTAAGTACCTCCCGCACCCAAAAATATGTCTCCTGCATTGCCTCGCGCACCCTTTTTACTGCACGATCACTTGCCCGAGTATAAATCATTTTGTTCACCAAAGCCAATAACAACCCCTGCTATGGCACAAGATTTTATAATAGCAGTATCACACCACCATTGACACAACTGTGACCTCACACCACAGCTGCACAATAGTGGTATCGCACCAATTCCATATGTCATTAAGTCAAGTTTAATCATTTATGAATATGTGATCATGAATCCCATCGAATAGCTAAAGCATGGCTAAGCATAATACGTACCCATGTTGGTATTACAATAATGTCTAACTAAAATCACCCAATCCTATGGTGTCCAAGGATTTATGTCATTCAAGGGAATATGTCAATATCAATTATCCAAGGTGGCATAATGATAATTGGGTATTTAATTATTCCTGAAAGCAGTTATTATAAAACTAGCTATGCATTTGATATAAAAACAATATAATTTTATAAAATGAGTTTAATATGATTAAAGGTCTACAACTTGCCTTCATTGAACAGATGAGATGCGTCGGTCGTCGAGCCTGCGAATTCTTCTGAAACGCCGGAATCTATACGTGCGAACAAAGATAAATAAATAAAACAATTACAAATAAAATCCAAAAATTACCAAACTAAAACCAAATGAAAGGTACTGAATTTAGATGAATTTAGAAATTTGAATCACTCGAATTGGAGTTCGGATGAAGAAGATATGGCCTTAGGAAGTTTTGAAATCACACAAAATAATGAAATCAGGGTTTTCCAGATTTTTGTATTTATTTTTGTAAAGGAAAATTAGTTTACTGCATCAGCTGACGTCAGCCCTGGGGATTCAGATTTCGACCGACGTATTTTTAGAAGTGAAAAGAATGAAAAAGCCATGTGGGCCTACGTGGATGGCCACGTATCCAAAAGGATGAGATGGCATTGATTTGGCGCCACCTGGGCAGCCACGTGAGCACCTCACCGACGGCGCTCGGGAACCAAGGGCTTGTCAGCGATAGGCGGGGAGTTCGTCGGCGACTACGGCACCGGCGACTAGAGGAAGGCGAGAAGAACATGATGCTCACGGTCTCAACGACGCGGCGCCAAGGGAATGCCGGCGACGAGGAGGAAGAAGCGGCGGCAGCGGTGGTTGAAGGCAACTCTAGGGTTTCGGCGAGAATCTCGTGAAGGGCAGGTGCACACGGGGTGGCACGGGTTCTTCCGATGCCAGAGGTGGGGTCGATGGCACTGGAGGAGGCGTGGTGGCGGTGTGAAGCTCGGCTGGAGGCGGGGTTTCTTGAATAACAGCCGGAAGAGAACGAGAGAGAGAGGGGGGGAAGGGGGGATTTGAAGAGGTGGCCATGGGCTCTCCATTGCTCCTCTTTATAGGACGCAGGGAGGTCCAGAGGGAGAGATTCGCGTAGAGGAGGTCACGTCGGCCATTACTCATTCTGGTGATTCCGCGTGGGGAAGGAGGGAAGTGATGCAGGGGACGGGGTCGGCGGAAAAACAGGGAGTCAACGCTAGCGGGCGCGTGGAGAATCGGTGAGGGGAACCCGGGATGCGACAAGAGCTCGCGCGGCCATCAATGGCAGTCCGAGGGAGCTGCGCCCAGGGGGTAAGAGGAGGTGTGCGAGTAAGAAAGGCGCAAGAGGCTGACGGGTGGGGTCGCCCGTTAGTGGGAGCGAGAGGAGAGGCGTGGGAGTGGGTTGGCGTGGTGAAATGGGCCAACGAAGAAGGGCCACGGGGGGAAAAACAATAATAGGCTGAGGAATTTGGACCGGAAAAGTGTAGGGGATTTTTAATGATTTTGGAATGACATAAAATACAACAAATCTAAAGGCTTTCTAGAAAATAGTAAATAAAGTTCCAAAAATTCTAGAAAAATATACAGAAATTCCTTGATTTATTTGGAATTTAATAAAATTATTTACAAAATTAATTTATCTTTTAATTTTGCAAAAAAATTATTTTTAATTTTAGGGAAAAAGGAGAAATCCTTTTTAAATTCTAGAAACTTCAAGAAAATACTTAAAATAATATTTTTAACTTTAAATACCAGATAAACCAATTAAACTAAATTTTAATTAATTAAAGTTTGATTAATTCCTATTAAATTATTTTTGTTTTTCTAAAATTATCAGTTAAGCTTTAGCAATAAAATCAAATTGGGATGTTATAGATATTCAGAGTGAAAAGGTAAATGACTGTAATTGATTTAGAGGTGCCCTCATTTTTTATCATTTTAATTGATTCACTCAGAAATGGTTTTCTCGGTTTCTCTGTGGTACTTTTTTTGTCCACAAACATAGGTAGTATTTTCTCTTAAAGCATCATGTCTATTGATAGTAGAACTGTAGTATCGCGAAAATCGAATAAAGGGAGTGACTTTGCTCAATTTTGAATTTCTCTTTTCAACGAAGTTTTACCAGCGAATAATGGATTTAAGAGGGGTTTTCGGTGAATCGTCGACATCTTGGGCCATGAGCCACAGCTCAGTTGCCCCAAGAGGGCCCAACCGGCCATATGAGGAGGGGGGTGGCGCCACCCTTCCCCCTCCTAACCCTAGCTGCCGGCCCCCCTCATCCCCTCACTCTTGCGCCGCCCCTTGCCCTCCCTCCTCTCCTTGGCAGCCGTCTCCTCCAGCTCTCTACCTTTCCTGGCGCCTCCCCCTCCACTCTCAAGTCATCCCCTCCATTGCTGTCATCACCCGGAGGTTCCCTGTGTTGGCCGATTGCAAGGAGGAAGAAGAAGAGGTGAGGAAGAAGGAGAAGAGGAGGGAGCACCTCCATGGGTTTCCTTCAGCGACTTCCCGAGGTTCTACAAGGGTAACAATGTCTTCCCCATGCTGTTTGATTCATAATAGATGAGAATTCAATTCGATTGGTTGGATCGATTTGTCTCTGTTATTGGATCTGTTCTGTCCAGTCTGTTGCGTGCACAGTTTCGGTATCTTAGAGGCCGATCTGGAGGTTTTCGTCTCCTATATTTTTGTAGCCACTATTCCTAGCTTTCCATAGCTGCCGAGATCATGAGATTCTGACTTACGGTTCAAGAGTTCTGATTTAGTATTTGCACGCTGTTCTGACTGTCTGACGAGAATGAACTGTCTGTTTATTCTTTAAATATGACCTTGTTAATGGAATATTTAGGATCTCCACCTAACTAGGTTATTGTATCATTTTTAATAATATTTCTATATTGATAAAGAGGACCTCAATTGGATCTGTATAATAAAAGTTATGCTTTGTTCTTTGTTGCTGTTCTGATTGTCTGGACAGATGTCTGTCAGGCATTTGCAACTGCTATTTAGTCAAATGTTTTGGCAGAATTAGGAAATCTTGTAAACTAGAGTTTTGTAGGTTTGCTCGTTAAGTTTCATTGGGCACTGGATTCATATCATTCGAGTTCCAGATCATTAATTATGAATTTTTATGTGTCGCTGTCCAGAATTGTTTAGATGGGTGAATTGTATGTTTTCAATTCGGGTCGATCCGTTGTATTGGGTAGTCAAGGGGGTATTGTAGATCGCCGGTAGCATCGTCATATCATGTGTTCTTATGTTTGAATATGCATTCCTGTAGGCGGCGAGTGCAGGAGCACCTTCGTTGCCTCCTAGTACGTCACATCGCGGAAGGCAAGTACAATGTGTTAAGACATTTTGATTTCTGTTGAATGTTGTTAATGCGATGTTACTTCTATGATCCATATTCATACTTCATGTTATACAGTTGAATGTTGTTGATGCGATGCTATTTCAATGATCCATGATTCATACTTCATGTTATTAAGTTGAATGTTGTTGATACGATGCTATTTCAATGATCCATGATTCATACTTTATGATATTTATTCGTTCTTAGTTGATAATTCATGTGAATGAAAGAGGTGACACCCATTGCATATATTCATTCCATTCTTGCATTGTTCGTGTTCCGTCCACGGGAGTGGAATGGTTAAGACCCATCAATTCCAGTATGGGCACGTAAGACCCACCATTCCAATGTGGGTAATTTCGGATACCTGTATGAAACGTTCTTCATACGGTGATTGGATCCCCGGACTTTGTTAAGTACGGGCTTAAGTGAGCACCAACGAGTGTGTCACTCACTATACCGTTATGAGCATGTGTGCAGTCCATTCCTTTCAATGTATCTATTCATTCCATTCATACTCATAAGTGTTCAGAGATAAGTTCATATTTCGTATTGAGATTGACTAGTTCATAACCTTGAATGTTCAATTGTTTACTGTACTTGCTGAGTTTCGACTTATTCTTGTTTTCTTTATTTATTTAGGTGATCATTGATGATGGCGTTGTTGGGAGGAAGTAGACAAGCACATTTCACCCAGTTCACCATAGTTTTCCTTCATTAATAAGTTCGATTATGTCTCTCATTGGTTAACTGAGGAACTGTAATAAACAGATTTAAGACTGCAAGTTATTCCTCTCCATGTTATGTTTCAGTTAAATGCTGTTAGTGGTTTGTTTTAATATTCCCTGATTATATTCTGATGATGCCATGCTACTATTAAAGTTGTTCTATATATGTACTTAGAGGAGTTACATTTTAAATTCTTCCGTAATTTGGTCGTATGTTAGTTCTTTAGGTAATATTTTGGCTTCCGAATAGCTAGGGTGTTACAAGAACTCTCTACTTTCATGGAATGTTTAAATTTGTAGAGTAGGAATCAGGATCTGTTAATGCTGTTTAGCCATTACCGGGGCCTATCATGGCCTGTAAAATTGTGTACTGGCTGATAAGCATAGTCGAATGATCCAACATTGTTCCAAGTTTATCATTTTAATTGTTGTAGAATCTAATTGTTCATTTTTCTTAGGTGGTCTGGGGTACAGTTTCTATGGTTGATGAAGAGAGGATGCTCTCAAATACACTACAAGATTGTGATAACCAACATTTTGTCTTGCTCTCTGAGAGGTTAGTGTAACACCCCAGCCCAACATTGAGCTTAGAATGCCACTAATCTACTTTAACCATCTAATTTACATCAACGTACTATAAAATTTCAGCAAGCATAACAACATTAAAACCCATCCACGGGTCGCATTAACACAAGCATAACACTATGACAATCATAGATAAATTAGACCTAGGAGCATAGCAAAATAATAAACCAAGATTAAAATAAACCAAGCATCTATGGTTATTCAATACCATCATGTCCTAGATATAAATATTCATGTTATTCTAAAAGTTTCTCATGTCCAATGAATCAAATAATTGGGTGAAGTGCATGATTCCAAGTGCGCTAGCCCTTCCCGAGTAAAACGTCATCACTGGTCACCTAAAAACAACAATAGAGCAAGAATGAGTCCAAGACTCAGCAAATACATAATAAAGCCATAAACATTAGTTTATTAACCGTAATCAAAGTTATCATCATCATCCATTTAGTTAATGCCATTGTCATTCTCAAACAACCAAGCCATATTCCATATAGGTAAAGTTGCACAATTTAACAATTTACTTAGATATGCGAATGCACTAACATGCTCATGCTCATATGCATCTCATCAGCTGATACCGGTATAGCGGAGTGTTCACCCGTCGATGACACACTCTATCCTTCACTCCCGTGAAGTCCCCACCAAAGTAGGATTTTATCTAGAGCTCTCCGGACTAGTCATGTATCTTTCTCACCGACCTCACCGGAATAGTTACATGACTTTCTCACCGACCTGGCTCATGCAACCCCTGTCATGATGAATATAAATGATGCGACATCTTTATTTATTCATCAACATAGTCCATCTCATTAACTCAATATCTCATCCTCGTTATCTCAATATCATAATCTCATTCACTCAAGGTCATCAATATCATGTATAAGAATAAGCTGAACAAAAGCATAATAAATAGCATGATAAGTAACATCAATGATCATGGTGAACAACCCATTGTTCACCACTCTACCATGTACTTGCCTTCCGCTACAGTGACGAGTTAGGAGGCAACGACGAATTTCTCCACTCCACGCCCCACCGCCTACACAAATATTCATTCAAATAAGAATAACAAGACAGGACGTGGCTACAAGCGTTTTACCATAACCCTCTATCTAATCAACAAAACCAAAAAACTCAAAATGACGAATTAACTAATCAGCCAATATCAGCCCTTCTGAACAGCAGTACGAGAAAAATCGTAATTAAATATCTGTAACTCCGAATGACTTGAAACCAGTGCTCAAATACTCTTAACGCCTAACACTACGAAACTCTAGTTGACTGGATCTTTTGATTCGGTCAAAACAGTGGCCTAAACAACAGATGAAAACACAAACAGATAACTGTCCAGATTACAGAACAGTAGCAAAGAAAATGATGAAACTTTCAATATACTGATCCAATTGAGGTGATCTTTATCAAATCGGAAAGATAATTTCAAGGGCTACAAAAACCTAGTTGGGTGGAAGTTCTGAATCGGACTCTAACTAGATCAAAACCGAGGGGCAAACCAGCAGTTCCAAATTCTCAGGCAGACAGGACAGTGCGCGATTAAAAATTCATATATCCTAAACCGTAAGGCGGAATCTAGTGATCTTGGTGCAAAAAGAAAGATAAAGACACCAGGAACAAAACTCTAGAAGACGAAAATAACAGATTCGGCCTCTAAGTAAATCATAATGGCCCGACAAGAAAATCTACTAAATCACGTCAGCTCTCCTGGACAGTCGCAGTAAAACTACCATATCTCCTAAACCGTAACTCCAAATCAGATGATCTCGGTGCCAAAAGAAAGCTAAGACAAAGGGCTACAACTTTCTAAGAGGTGAGAAGATCAGAAAACGTACAGAACTTACCCAAAACTGATGATCAACAGTGGTGCAGGGAAGAGGTCGGGAGAGGCGGCGGCCACTAGGGGGAATAGGGGGAGGAGGGGAGGGGTTTTAGGGTTTTTGGGAATGGGATCCCCCCTCATGGCCGGCCCCCTCTTGGGCCCCTCCTGGGCTGCAGCCTAGGGCCCAGGTTGTCGAAATAATGTGAAAAACCCCTTCTTGTTTCAGAATTTGTACTCCTTTCTTTGCCCTTTCTTCTCCCGGCTGATAGTCTAATTACCCGATTCGATTCCGAGGTATTACATTCTACCCCTTAAATGTAATTCGACCCGAATTCTTTCTGTCATTCTACTCGAAGGACATTTACAATTAGCACGCGGGATTCCAGCTCCCAAGTCGCTTTTTCGCTCGGTCTGATGCATCCACCGCACATTTACTAACTAACGTATTTGTTGTATTATTCATCCCGCTCTTTTGAGCCACTCCACAGCGAGACTCGATAGCACGGTCGACTCGTGGTTCGACGGCTCTAAAGAAACCTCACGCTCGGATGCCTCAAGTACTCCTCGACACCGGGTTGTACAAAACATTGTATACCACGGGCGGGACTCGAGACGGTCCTAGCGATTCTCCTCCTTCCAAAATCACTGTAGCTTCCAAAAACGAACCTTTGTACCTTAGGCCACTCTTCTCTTCGGTACCAAATGACACAACCAACACAAAACACCTAGAACTCTTGTTCCACGTCTCAATCAGTTCTTTCACCTTAACAAGGAGCACAACCGTAAACCAGGAACGTAAAACAGAACTCGTTTTTAAACAACTATTTTGCAAACAGATCCCAACTTGAAAATAAAAGATTCTCATCGTAACCATGCATTAACAACTCCCTACCAACAGAATCAAATCCAAAGTTGAAGATTTATCTCAAGAACCTTTTCCATTTCCCAATGTGGACAATTTGCAAATAAACACCAAGTAAGCCAAGTGAAAATCACTCGAATGCTCAAATCAATCTCTTCCTTTATTCTTTATGAATCGGAAAGAACCACACATACCCGCATAAAGTCAAATCAAATTTGCAAATGACACCCGTCGTGACACGTTGCTCTAACAAGAATTAAGAGAGCATTCTATTACCCAAGAAAACACTCTGCTCCCTCAATCCTTATTTTAGGAATAAACATTCATTTAGATTCTGGTATTCCCAATTAACACGCGGCTCCTTTCTCTTATCCAACAGCCTCAAAGCATTGCTCAACCCGAAAGCAACAACCACACTCATGTAGAGAGACTCTACTAATCCACAAATACATGCTCTAGCCAACTCCTCTACCAAATGAATCACTTTGATAAATAATTTCCAACGTACCTCAATATAGATTGCACCTACGAGCACATCTTCTCAATCTTTAAGAATAATCAACTTAAAATTCGCAAACACACACACCTCATTTACTACACCCAAAGGATGCTATCAATGATCATCGTGCTATTTAAAATCCACTTTGTTCCACTATTTCTACACAATCTCATTAGCCTCCAAGGTCCTAGCATAGAACACCAAGTCAAAATTTTCAATCTCCATGTCTCGTAAATGTATTTCGATGCAATTGATATGAAAACTCTCAAGTCCGATGACTAAGATTCTCACCATCTAAACATATTCATTCATTAACAACCACCAAAAACTTATTCTCAACCAAATTATCTTTAGAGAGATTATAACTCCTAGAGGGTTACTCATCAAGCCAAGTCGCACTGTAATAATTCAAAGAATCCCTACTCTCCCATCAATTGACATTACAATCGATTTCTTCGCTAATCCTGCTCTCATTAACTTATACCTTCATATTTTTTTGCCTATACAATCGGCACATTACTCAATTCATCCGTAATAGACTAACCAAGATTTTCATGCTTTCAACAATTCTAATGTTCCACTCAACATGAACAAATAATCTTTGACCGCAAACACTATAGGTTCTATTAGTTACAAATATTGCCATCGGTTTGGCCCCAAAGACCAAACTTTCTATTTAAGGTAAACCCTCTACAAGGACTAGTCCAAGAAATCAACTTATCACTCAATGCATCTCAAACAAATTGACACGCAGAGTCTCACCCAAAATCATCTCCTTGACCACCACTATCAAGTTGCCATTATACATCCTAAAAGATATTGCAACACGAATCGCTTAATCTTTTCTCAAAAGAAGCTATAGGTAGAAACACGTTTCAAAGACGTAAAAACATTTACCACTCGCATAGACACAAAACCAATGGAGAGAGTCAAATAGCCAAGATCTCGGAAAATAGAGGACGAGACCACAATTGAGCTCACAAATTCCACTAGAAGCGAATTTTCAACCCTCAACAAACAAGAATAAAACATTGCCATTGAAACTCAAGAAACTCTTAGCGACAACAACCAAAATGTTAAACACACTTTATTAAGTTTGCCACCGCAAAACTTAACTCCAAATACCTCTACCACACTCTTTTCCTTAACAACGAAAATAATTTTCTTTGTGTACCACATCACTTGCCACCTCTAACAAGAAGTGCCTTAAAACCAGAGCACACTAATCACTTAAGAACCCCAGTAGAACATTCTCACACCTCGATTAATCTAATTTTTTTGCTCAACAGCTTTCAGCTACTACAAGAATCATGATTTACCAAAAGTTCATGAATACAAAACTCTTAAACTTATCATTTATCCGATATTACACAAGGCGGTCAAATTACTTTCTTTACGAAAGAATCATCACCGCTCCATAAGTCACAATCCATTGCGCACAATCTCACTAACATTTAGAATAACACACTCTTTAACATGATTCCTTATCGTCAACTCTTCCATTGTAAAGCTCCAAAAGTTCACCGAATTGGTATATACCACTTTATCATCTCAACTTCAAATTGAGGGTATACTAAAATCATGCAACCTCACTACAACAACTACTTTAATTTAGAGGAATCTACTACACAATTTAATAGGTTATACCAAAACCCTTTCATCGAGGCATACTATTATCCGACAATTTCATCGTCATGCAAACACTGCCTCCTATTCAATCATATCATAAACCCTTCTAAAAGAAATACAATAAACTATTTCATAATATTTCTGTTATTTCAATAATATTTTAACGGTCAACTTGTCCTAGAGATTATCTGATACACAAACCACACTATCAAAGCAAACCTCTTTTAACAAGGCCATGCAAATTTGTGCCAACCTCATAAAACACACATGAATAAATTACTTTTAAATTTCAACCCTTTACCTCTTAACAATGCTCACACTAATCTAGTACACACTAATTCCAATCTGGGGGTTATCATAAACCATTGATGGTTATCCAATCATGGACGAATCTATGGTTCTTTCTCTATTTGTATTCCCTCGGGCATACACAAGATCATCAAGTAACCAATCAAAAAAAGTTCCATATCATTATCTACTGAGACAACAGTCGAACAAATCCTTATGTCTCTCATTCTACACCGTTAGTTTAGCCTATCGAGACCAAATAATCCAACAAGTTTAGCAAACTACACAATTCTAATAATCAACCATTTCATCAATGTTCCACACTTTTAATGACTCCATTGATTCCAACAAAGTATAGTCACCCTCATATTCACAGCTCATCAAGAACTACTAGAGGACAATATCGACTTACCCGATTTCACTTCTAGGGGTACTCGTTAAAATTTATTATGCACCGCACTGCAAACCCAGGCTGATAACCCATATCATACCCATTAATTTCTTTGATAGTAACCTCTCACTTAACCATGAGAATACATCGCTAAAAAGATTTAACATTTTCTTTCATAAAAGAGAACCATTCAACTTCAACGCTCAGAATACCCAAAAGAGTTACATTGAGTCAAACCTTCCACATACTAAAAGACTCGCAAAAGAAAACCTTCATTATCCAAATCATCAAGCGAAATACATGGGTCATGTTTACCAATAAGAAAGACAAAACTCCAATTCAAAGGTCAACCTTGACAGTTAACCAAGCTCACCAATAGCAAGAATAACTCAACAATTGGGAAAACAATAATTGCTTTAAGAGACAAGTTAAGCCAACGGAAACACATTAATCTTTCTCGAAGCAACCATCAACCACAATGAACTTCTCAAGGACCAAATAGAACTTTTCAACACGTCGCTTTGTACCCACTAATCCATGAGAATTCATCAACCAACAATGGCTAATCAGAATTGTAATACTCTGAAAAATATTATTAACATTATTTAAAAACGCCTTAAGGGTCGGAGTGTAATTAATCGAATAGTATACATAAAATCGTCTTAAGGGCTTACGCGTAATTAAATAAAAAGAGTTTGTGGGAAATAGATTATTTTGGAATTTTTGTGAGCTATTTAAATAGATTGGTGGGAATTCTAGAAACCCTAGCATTTTTTCTTCCCACCCGCGCAGCTTTTTTTTCTTCCTCTGGAATCTTGCGCGCATTGCGCTGCGCTTGCGTGGATTGCCGCCGGTCTTGCATCATTGCCGCCGCGCGTGCGTGGTCGCTGCGTTTTCTCTTTGAAAAGTCGCCGATTCTCTAGCGTGATCACTGCGGCCGGCTGCGCGTTGCGCGTGAGCGCCGCGCCGCGCCCGATCCTACGGCGTGTGGCCCGCCGACCAAGCATTCGGTCCGGTTGCTCTTCAATCTGCAGGAGATCGGAAGAAATCAAGTCTGTTGCCGCACATCGTTTCACTTTACCTTTCCACGCGTGTAGGTTTGTTTGCTTTCATTGCTAGTTTCCTTGCGTACTTAGTACTACTAGCAAGGATTACCTTAGGCTATTTTAGTGTATGTCACCGGTTCATTGCACTACCAAAGACTAGTATGGTGATTACTTATAACGTGATTACACTGCCATAATTTCTTTAGGTCGTCTACTGCTAGGAATAGCTAATCATTTACGGATCCACTCCTGCATGGCTCGGTTGGCACTAGTGGTCTGTTTTTCTTGGCACGTAGCTAAGTATACATGCAGCAATTAGAGATTATAATCGAGATTAATTAGAGAGGTTCTATAATTTTCTAATCGAGGGGCCGAGTAGTGAGTCCGTTAGCTGCTGCTGCTCATTGAACGATTTATTCGGTACCTTAATGACGAATTTTGGAAATCTCATCTACTAGTTAATTGTAGATAATTTCGATATCTTTCTATAGCATATTTTATCATGTCGATCAGACAAGTAGAAATTGAGTTATGATTTTGAGAAGGCCGCTGTTTTTAGGGTTGTCGTCTTTAGGCGCTGTTTTGGTAGATCGGTTACTAAAAATAGTAAATAGCTTAATTAGAGTTTTTGAACTACATGAAAGTTGTAGATAATTGTCCAATGGTTCTGTAGGATCTGAGAACGCGCATTTTGGTTGAGTAAAACAAAAGTTATGAATTTATTAAGCCTGCTGTTCCGAAGCGGACAGACCGGCTTTCGGGGCTAAATACAGAGGGTTAGATGATTTAATTAGAAGTCTTCGTAATCTAAGAAAATGTGGAGAATTTTATAATGAATCCAGAATGGGGTGGTTTGTGGTGATCGGACTTTCGAGTCAAAAGTTACGCTCTTTTTAGTAACCGGACAGCAATGGGTAGCTTTTCGATATCGGCGTAATGTGGTATATTTGGGGACGTGTAGGAGCGATGTCGATTGATTGTTGTTCTTATGATACTGTAGCTTGTATTGAGATGTGTGTATTTAATGTAGGAGAAGCGTCGTACTTGTTGCCATCTTCGAGTCAAATCGTGCGTCGCAACTAGTAAAGGCAAGTGCATGGTAGACAGCGATCAATGATCGATCACTGTTTTCTTTATCTTCTATTACCATTATTGTTGTGCTTTTATTTGGTTTAATTGCAAACAATGAATTGGTATGTTTATATCTTTGTTGATGAGCATGATGGAAAGTTGGATATGATGTTTATGATGGAGGTTGCATGTTTGCATTCATAAGCATCTTTGCATAAGAGAAGGTGATCATGATTGATCACAACTCCACGGGAGTGGAGGAGGTCCCCGATCCTTATGGAGGAACGGGCTTGAGAGTGAATGTTGTCGCGAGCATTCACTCACGCTATACCGGTATACGCGAAAAGAAGTGCATGTGGACATATAGAATAGAGTCGCATTGATATTTGAGATTGATGAATGAGAATATTAATAGAAGTATCTGTGATGATAATGAAGTTATTGAATGCTGTTGATATATTATTGTTCGTTGTATATGATGTGTTTGCTGAGTCGTGGACTCACCCTTGCTCTATTGTTGTCTTTAGGTGATCTTCGAGGATGCCGTAATTAAGAGCGAGTAGAGCACATGGACATCACATGATCATTCGCCATGATAATCGTTTCATTCAATATTGGTTTACACTTGGACATGTTAGTTATTGATTAATGTTTAGGATATCATTTGGACTAGACTGTTTGCTTTAATCATTTGGATTCAATGGTTGATGCGATATTGGACTGTTTACCTGATTTTATTCCACTTGATTGCTTATTATCATTTGAACCATAACTATGCATGTTCGTTTGTGATCTTTGGGTATGATTATCATTGTTGTCTTGCTGAAATTTTATAGTGCGTCAATATTTATTAGATGGAAGAGTATTGTGGTGGCATTCTAGGCTCTGTGTTGGGCTGGGGTGTTACAGTTGGTATCAGAGCGGGCTTTAGGTCCGTGGTGAATAGATTAACAACTTAGGCAAACTAAAATTGTTAAAATTTGTTTTAGTTTAGTAAATCAACTAAAATTTGCTAATGGTTAACTAACCTAAAATTTGACACACTAGTGCACAGTAGGTTAGAGAGAGGTACGATTATATTTTTACGCTTCCGTTATGTTGTTTATTGATGAAGGAGTTTATTTTGATCTTTGAACTCATTGTGTATTGTTGATTGTGGTTGATAGCTATGCCGAGGGGTAGAGGACGTGGTCGTGGTGGCCGCGGTCGTGGAGGTCGGGGCCGTGGAAGAGGTTCCGTAGAGCCACCTCCCAGAGTGAGATGAGTCGATGGTGAGGGGTTCTTGCTGACCCGCCTCGGTTGGGGCCCAAGATGAGACCCCGCTTGGCCGAGAGAGTTGGTGGGAGAGATCCGTGCTCTTCGTCAACAGCGCCGGCAGCCTATTCTTCGCGGCATCTGTTGTTGCTCCTGTCGCACATCCATCGGTTCCTGAGGCGCGGATGTCACTTCGAGAGTGGATGGGGTTGAGGTTTGATTCGTTTGATGGGTCGGGCACACCGGTCGAGCAATGGACCGTTGCGCTATATGGAGAGGCGCTTTGGGCGTTGGAGATGTCTTCACATCGAGGGTCCGTTTTGTAGCCTTTCACCGAAAGGGCAGCAGATATTTGGTGGGAGTGCGTGTTGTCTTGAGGACCGCCACTCAAGGGCCGCCACTTGGGAGGACTTTGTTGATCGGTTCAAGGAAGTTCTACCCTATTCTTTTGTTGAGAAGATGGAGGTCGCCTTGACGACCTTTGCTCGAGGAAGAGGTCTATTGTCGAGTATGAGGCTGAGTTCAACAACTTGGTTCGCTTTGTCCCTTCCGTAGCGAACGATGATCTTCAGAAGGCCAAGAGGTTCCGTCGGGGTCTCACTTCTGAGTACCGACATGTGTTGGGAGCTACTCCACTCCGTGACTACACTCTGTTGTGGAGCAAGCTAGGGCATGGAGTTGGAGATGCACTCACAAAGGAGCACAAGCCTCGGTGGATGGTAGCTTCGTGGTGGTGACGGAGAGGAGCTCTAGTGAGGAAGTGGAGTCATTCGACACCTTTCAAGAAATTCAAGGAGGACCGCAGATCTTTCGAGTCTAAGCGATGAGGCCGTTCCTTCTTGGCGCCTCGTCCTTTGCAGTACTCCAGCTCTTCGTCCCGTCCCTGGCGGGGCATGCTTTGCTTTAAGTGCGGTGATGGACACCGCACCTGCTTGAGTGCACTTGACGGGTGATTGTCGTCGCAGTGGCCGATCGGGTCACAAGGAGCGGTGTGTCGCTAGAACCCGCTAAGCGTGATCAAGTGGGAGCTGTGCCATCTTCTTCTTGATGGGTCCCGCCGAGGATCTTTCCAGATGATGATCGCTCCACCGGCGATGCCGCTTCCTTGACTTGGGCGCCTCGGTGGGTACTATCGGCGGCCGCCACCTTCAAAGACCGCTTGCAGTTGCACGACCGCCTTACCGCACCGCCACAACAGATCGTTGGGGCTCTCGCCGCCCGTCGTCTTCTTCGCCATGGCGCCACCGAGTGTACGCCATGCCTCTCGCAGAGTCCACGGGTCGTCTGACGTGGTGGCGATGTACTTTGCTCGTGGATTCGCTTTGATGCTTTAGTCCTTTTGATTCGGGGCTACCTTTTCGTTTGTGTCGACGGCGTTTGCTAGGAGAGCGAACTTGAGTATCTGATGGATTTCTCGATCGGTGTTGGTTAGTTCTCACGGGGTATTATTGCTAGTTCTCTTGTTTGTCCCGGTGTTCTATTGTTATTGATGGTGAGAAGTTCACGGCGAATTTGATAGTTATTCAAATGGAGCCGCTCGACGTTATCTTGGGTATGGATTGGTTGCACTCTTATCGAGCCGTGATATCCTGTTTACGTAGAGAATGTCTGTGCGCACCCGTCTGGGAGACTTTGACTTTTCAGGAGTGCGCCCACGCTCTCTTTCGATGTTGGTGGGACTGCTCCGGTCGCGCGGCAAAGAAAACGGACTTCTTTTAGCTCTTCTTGAGAAACCGAGTGTGGCTTCGCGATTGAGGAGATTCCAGTGGTTAGTGATTACCCGATGTGTTCCCACCGAGCTTAGGGTTTGCCACTGCGCGAGGCGTGGAGTTTCGCATTGATCTTGTTCCGGGTACTCGTCCCATCTCGATGTCTCCATATCGATTAGCACGTCCGTTTCAGGACGAGTTGAAGAAACAGTTGGATGAATTGTTGGCTAAAGGATTGATCAGGCGTAGCGTATCGCCGTGGGGAGCTCTGCTCGCATTCACGAGAGAAGAAGGATGGGAGTTGGCGTATGTGTATTGATTATCGTGCGCTTAATGCACTCACAATCAAGAATAAATATCGATTGCCCGCATTGAGGATTTGTTTGATCGGTTGAATGGAGCTCAAGTGTTCTCCAAGATTGATCTCCAGTCAGGGTATAATCAAATCCGTGTGCGTGAGCAGATGTAGAGAAGATCGCGTTCTCCACGGTATGGGCATTATGAGTATAAAGTTATGTCCTTTGGATTGACTAATGCACTGCCATTTTATGGAGACCATGAACAACATGTTACACGAGTATCTAGATGACTTCGTGGTGGTGTTCATTGATGATATTCTTATCTATTCCAAGACCAATGAGGATCATGAGCGTCATTTGAGGTCGGTTTTAGATACTTTGAGAGAGCACAAGTTCTATGCTAAGTTGAAGAAGTGTGAGTTCGGATTTGAAGTGGGTTTTACGGGTCATGTGATTAACCCTCGGGGTATTCTTTGTTGATCCTAGCAAGGTCTCTACAAATGGTGGATTGGAAGAGGCCGACTAGTGTGAAGGAGGTGAGGAGTTTCTTGGGTTTGGTGGATATTATCGGCGGTTTGTGCAGATTTCTCCATCATCGCCAAACCGATGTCTCACTTACTCGTAAAGGTGTGAGATTCCAAAGTGGGTGATGAGTGTGAGCTAGCCGTACGCATTTTGAAGGACAGTTGGTGACCTCTCCTATTCTCACTCTTCCCGAGCCGGGAAGCGGTTCACGATCTTTCAGATGCGTCTCGAGTGGGTCTTGGCTGTGTTCTCATGCAAGGCGGTAAGGTGATTGCTTATGCGTCGAGGCGATTAAAGAAGCACGAGCGCATTATCCCACTCATGATTTGGAGTTGGCTGCAGTTGTTTTTGCTCTCAAGATTTGGAGGCATTATCTATACGGCGAGCCTTGTGATATTTTCACAGATCACAAGAGTCTCAAGTATATCTTCACTCAGAAGGATCTGAATTTGAGGCAAAGGAGGTGGTTGGAGTTGATCAAGGATTATGATCTTACTATTCAGTATCATCCAGGCAAGGCCAATGTAGTTGCTGATGCTCTTAGTCACAAGGCGACTCCCGCTACTCTAGATTGCCTTATTGCCGATTTTGATCGCATGGGTATATCCTATTGTTATGCGGGCACATCACATGTTGAGACACAGTTGATTCTTGAGTCAGCTATTCCAGACCGTGTGCGGGAAGCACAACAGAGTGACCGGTTATTACAAGAGGTTAGGAAGCGTCTGGATGAGGGCAAAGAGGGTGATTTTAGCATGGACGATTCTGGTACTTTGAGGTTTAAAGGTCGTCTTTGCGTGCCACAAAAGGCGGAGGTCAAGGATGATATTTTGAGGGAGGCACATCGCACTCCATACAATTTATTCACCTGGTGAGACTAAGATGTATCGAGATCTGAAATGAATTTTGGTGGAAAAGAATGAAGGTGGACATTGCTAATTATGTGGCTTCTTGTGGTGTTTGTCGACAAGTGAAAGCCGAGCACAAGCGCGTCGCAGGTTGTTGCAACCTTTGGAGGTACCCAGTGGCCTTGGAATGATATCTCTATGGACTTTGTGGTGGCGTTGCCTCGTTCGCGCGAGGAAGGATGCGATTTGGGTAGTGGTGGATCGATTCAAAAATCACAAGACTTCATTCCTATTCGCACGACAAATTCAAATGAGTGATCTAGCTCCTATTTATGTGCGTGAAATAGTGAGATTGCATGGTGTGCCAAAGACCATCGTTTCGACAGGACGCCAAGTTTGTCTCAAGTTAGGGGGAGTCTGCGAGTGCATTGGGCACACACTCCGCTTTGAGTCTGCGTTCATCCTCGAGCACAGATGGGCGATCAGAGCGCACTATTCGGACTTTGGAGGACATGTTGCGATCTTGTGTTCTATCTTGGAAGGGTAGTTGGGAGGACCGGTTGCCACTTGCGAGTTTGCTTATAATAATAGTTACCATTCCAGATTAGAGCGCGCCATTTGAGGTTCTCTATGGGCGGAAGTGCGGATCGCCGCTTTGTTGGGATGCGATTGGAGAGAAGGCGCTTTGGGTCGGACCGATTGAAGACCGTTGAGCGTGTGGCCATGGTGAGGCGTAATCATGCTAGCGTTCGAGTAGACGAAAAGTTATCTTGATTTGAGGAGGCGCGACTTGGAGTTCGCGGTGGGTGACCAGTGCTCTTGAGAGTGTCCCCCACTAAGGGCATTGTTCGGTTTGGTACCAAAGGAAAGCTTAGCCCGAGGTACGTTGGACCGTTCCCGATTATTGCAAGAATTGGAAAGTTAGCCTACCGTTTGGATCTTCCTGAGTCCATGCGTGGAGTTCATAATGTGTTTCACGTCTCGATCTTTGAAAGTTTTTGAGAGATCCAGAGCATAAGATTTCATTAGAGCCGCGACTATTGAGCAAGACCTCACAGGTTGAGTCGCGTCCGTGGCGCGATACGGAGAGGTCGGAGCGAGGCTTGAGGCACAAGACGTTGGTATACGTTAAGGTCTTTGTGGACGATCGGTCCGAGAGAGAGGCGACTTGGGAGTTGGAGTCCGCATGCGCGAGCAATATCCGAGTTGTTCACGTCAGTGCGTGTTGTTTTGTTGTTTAATTTCAGCAGTGTAGTTTTTATTTGAGTAGCACGGCGAGTAGAATTCGGGGTCGAATTCCGTTAAGGGGGGTAGAATGTAATACTCTGAAAAATATTATTAACATTATTTAAAAACGCCTTAAGGGTCGGAGTGTAATTAATCGAATAGTATACATAAAATCGTCTTAAGGGCTTACGCGTAATTAAATAAAAAGAGTTTGTGGGAAATAGATTATTTCGGAATTTTTGTGAGCTATTTAAATAGATTGGTGGGAATTCTAGAAACCCTAGCATTTTTTTCTTCCCACCCCGCCGCCAGTTTTTTTTTTCTCTTCCTCTGGAATCTTGCGCCGCATTGCGCTGCTTGCGTGGATTGCCGCTGGTCTTGCCTTGCATGTCGCTGCGTGCGTGTGGTCGCTGCGTTTTCTCTGCTGCCGAGTGCGCCGATTCTCCTGCGCGTGATCACCTGCGGCCGGCTGCGTTGCCGCGTGAGCGCTGCGCCGCTGGATCCTACGCGTGTGACGCCCGGCCGACCAAGCATTCGGTCCGGTTGCTCTTCAGTACGCAGGAGATCAGAAGAAATCAAGTCTGTTGCCGCACATCGTTTTCAGCTTTACCTTTCCACGCGTGTAGGTTTGTTTGCTTTCATTGCTAGTTTCCTTGCGTACTTAGTACTACTAGCAAGGATTACCTTAGGCTATTTTAGTGTATGTCACCTGGTTCATTGCACTACCAGCACTAGTATGGTGATTACTTATAACGTGATTACACTGCCATAATTTCTTTAGGTCGTCTACTGCTAGGAATAGCTAATCATTTACGGATCCACTCCTGCATGGCTCGGTTGGCACTAGTGGTCTGTTTTTCTTGGCACGTAGCTAAGTATACATGCAGCAATTAGAGATTATAATCGAGATTAATTAGAGAGGTTCTATAATTTTCTAATCGAGGGGCCGAGTAGTGAGTCCGTTAGCCTGCTGTTCTGTTGAACGATTTATTCGGGTACCTTAATGACGAATTTTGGAAATCTCATCTACTAGTTAATTGTAGATAATTTCGATATCTTTCTATAGCATATTTTATCATGTCGATCAGACAAGTAGAAATTGAGTTATGATTTTGAGAAGGCCGCTGTTTTTAGGGTTGTCGTCTTTAGGCGCTGTTTTGGTAGATCGGTTACTAAAAATAGTAAATAGCTTAATTAGAGTTTTTGAACTACATGAAAGTTGTAGATAATTGTCCAATGGTTCTGTAGGATCTGAGAACGCGCATTTTGGTTGAGTAAAACAAAAGTTATGAATTTATTAAGCCTGCTGTTCCGAAGCGGACAGACCGGCTTTCGGGGCTAAATACAGAGGGTTAGATGATTTAATTAGAAGTCTTCGTAATCTAAGAAAATGTGGAGAATTTTATAATGAATCCAGAATGGGGTGGTTTGTGGTGATCGGACTTTCGAGTCAAAAGTTACGCTCTTTTTAGTAACCGGACAGCAATGGGTAGCTTTTCGATATCGGCGTAATGTGGTATATTTGGGGACGTGTAGGAGCGATGTCGATTGATTGTTGTTCTTATGATGCTGTAGCTTGTATTGAGATGTGTGTATTTAATGTAGGAGAAGCGTCGTACTTGTTGCCATCTTGAGTCAAATCGCGTCGTCGCAACTAGTAAAGGCAAGTGCATGGTAGAGCAATGATCAATGATCGATCAACGCTTTCTTTATCTTCTATTACCATTATTGTTGTGCTTTTATTTGGTTTAATTGCAAACAATGAATTGGTATGTTTATATCTTTGTTGATGAGCATGATGGAAAGTTGGATATGATGTTTATGATGGAGGTTGCATGTTTGCATTCATAAGCATCTTTGCATAAGAGAAGGTGATCATGATTGATCACAACTCCACGGGAGTGGAGGAGGTCCCCGATCCTTATGGAGGAACGGGCTTGAGAGTGAATGTTGTCGCGAGCATTCACTCACGCTATACCGGTATACGCGAAAAGAAGTGCATGTGGACATATAGAATAGAGTTGCATTGATATTTGAGATTGATGAATGAGAATATTAATAGAAGTATCTGTGATGATAATGAAGTTATTGAATGCTGTTGATATATTATTGTTCGTTGTATATGATGTGTTTGCTGAGTCGTGGACTCACCCTTGCTCTATTGTTGTCTTTAGGTGATCTTCGAGGATGCCGTAATTGAGAGCGAGTAGAGCACATGGACATCACATGATCATTCGCCATGATAATCGTTTCATTCAATATTGGTTTACACTTGGACATGTTAGTTATTGATTAATGTTTAGGATATCATTTGGACTAGACTGTTTGCTTTAATCATTTGGATTCAATGGTTGATGCGATATTGGACTGTTTACCTGATTTTATTCCACTTGATTGCTTATTATCATTTGAACCATAACTATGCATGTTCGTTTGTGATCTTTGGGTATGATTATCATTGTTGTCTTGCTGAAATTTTATAGTGCGTCAATATTTATTAGATGGAAGAGTATTGTGGTGGCATTCTAGGCTCTGTGTTGGGCTGGGGTGTTACAAGAATATCCCAATGGAAACTCAAGAAAACAACAAGCTTCCCAAGGAGACCCATCCCCAACTTTCATAACAAAGTTTCTCAGAGTAAACACTTCCCTTTTCCCCTACCACCAACGGTACAACCCGACCATACCTATGGCCATAACCACAATCTCTACCTCTCAAAGATCTACTATCATCACATATAACAATCACGTAACCAAATCATAAGCATTCATAATCAATTCATATCAAGAATAATCAATGCTACATAACGGAAACGTAAATGCAATGCTTTGCCCATTCCCATCCTCATGCACCAAAGTGTCAAATTTTAAGTTAATTAACCATTAACATATTTTTTGTACAAATCAAGTTACCTAAGTTGCTAACCTATTCACCACGGACCTAAAGCCGTGCTCTGATACCAACTGTAACACCCCAGCCCAACATTGAGCTTAGAATGCCACTAATCTACTTTAACCATCTAATTTACATCAACGTACTATAAAATTTCAGCAAGCATAACAACATTAAAACCCATTCACGGGTCGCATTAACACAAGCATAACACTATGACAATCATAGATAAATTAGACCTAGGAGCATAGCAAAATAATAAACTAAGATTAAAATAAACCAAGCATCTATGGTTATTCAATACCATCATGTCCTAGATATAAATATTCAGGTTATTCTAAAAGTTTCTCATGTCCAATGAATCAAATAATTGGGTGAAGTGCATGATTCCAAGTGCGCTAGCCCTTCCCGAGTAAAACGTCATCACTGGTCACCTAAAAACAACAATAGAGCAAGAATGAGTCCAAGACTCAGCAAATACATAATAAAGCCATAAACATTAGTTTATTAACCGTAATCAAAGTTATCATCATCATCCATTTAGTTAATGCCATTGTCATTCTCAAACAACCAAGCCATATTCCATATAGGTAAAGTTGCACAATTTAACAATTTACTTAGATATGCGAATGCACTAATATGCTCATGCTCATATGCATCTCATCACCGATACTGGGTATAGCGGAGTGTTCACCCGTCGATGACACACTCTATCCTTCACTCCGTGAAGTCCCCACCAAAGTAGGATTTTATCTAGAGCTCTCCGGACTAGTCATGTATCTTTCTCACAGACCTCACCTAATAGTTACATGACTTTCTCACCGACTGCTCATGCAACCCCTGTCATGATGAATGTAAATGATGCGACATCTTTATTTATTCATCAACATAGTCCATCTCATTAACTCAATATCTCCTCCTCATTATCTCAATATCATAATCTCATTCACTCAAGGTCATCAATATCATGTATAAGAATAAGTTGAACAAAAGCATAATAAATAGCATGATAAGTAACATCAATGATCATGGTGAACAACCCATTGTTCACCACTCTACCATGTACTTGCCTTCCGCTACCGTGGACGAGTTAGGAGGCAACGACGAATTTCTCCACTCCCCGCCCCACCGCCTACACAAATATTCATTCAAATAAGAATAACAAGACAGGGCGTGGCTACAAGCGTTTTACCATAACCTCTATCTAATCAACAAAACCAAAACTCAAAATGACGAATTAACTAATCACCAATATCACCCTTCGAACAGCAGTACGAGAAAATCGTAATTAAATATCTGTAATTCGAATGACTTGAAACCAGCGCTCAAATACTCTTAACGCATAACACTACGAAACTCTAGTTGACTGGATCTTTTGATTCGGCCAAAACAGTGGCCTAAACAACAGATGAAAACACAAACAGATAACTGTCCAGATTACAGAATAGTAGCAAAGAAAATGATGTAACTTTCAATATACTGATCCAATTGAGGTGATCTTTATCAACTCGGAAAGATAATTTCAAGGGCTACAAAAACCTAGTTGGGTGTAAGTTCTGAATCGGACTCTAACTAGATCAAAACCGAGGGGCAAACCAGCAGTTCCAAATTCTCAGGCAGACAGGACAGTGCGTGATTAAAAATTCATATATCCTAAACCGTAAGGCGGAATCTAGTGATCTCGGTGCCAAAAGAAAGATAAAGACATCAGGAACAAAACTCTAGAAGACGAAAATAACAGATTCGGCCTCTATGTAAATCATAATGGCTCGACAAGAAAATCTGCCAAATCACGTCAGCTCTCCTGGATAGTCGCAGTAAAACTACCATATCTCCTAAACCGTAACTCCAAATCAGATGATCTTGGTGCCAAAAGAAAGCTAAGACAAAGGGCTACAACTTTCTAAGAGGTGAGAAGATCATAAAACGTTCAGAACTTACCCAAAACTGACGATCAACAGTGGCGCAGGGAAGAGGTCGGGAGAGGCGGCGGCCACTAGGGGGAATAGGGGGAGGAGGGGAGGGGTTTTAGGGTTTTGGGGAGTGGGATCCCCCCTCATGGCCGGCCCCCTCTTGGGCCCCTCCTGGGCTGCAGGCTAGGGCCCAGGTTGTCGAAATAATGTGAAAAACCCCTTCTTGTTTCAGAATTTGTACTCCTTTCTTTGCCCTTTCTTCTCCCGGCTGATAGTCTAATTACCCGATTCGATTCCGAGGTATTACAGTTAGTCATTTTCTTTTGTCCTCATCTGAATCTGAATCTTTTATCTCTTTCCTAATACTTTGTTCTCATTACAGTTGTGTGAGTATATAGTTTTCTTATGGAAACAAACATCTGCTTTGTTGACTGGTAAGTGAACGTCCCGAAGGCTATAATTATTGATGATTCTATCTAAAGAGTTTTTTCTATTTAGAGTTGAATAAATGTTTGATTGAGTGCATTTTTGAAATTTTGTGATAAGTGTCGTTCTGTAGGTGTGCATTGGCTATCTGACATGATGTACATGTTCTGTTTTGACAGATTGCAGACTAAACACGAGGAGGGCAAGCACAATGTCACGGAGAGTCCAGAGGAGGGACAGGAGATATTGGACTACTATTTGCACGAATCAGCAGCATGGTTTGGATGGTGAGGTGAGCAAGGATGGGTAGAGTTCTTGTGGTGATGGAGGAGTTGAGGTTGGCGGTGATAGGTATGCTATGGAGTATGAAAAGGGTGGGGAGATCGAGAGGGTGCTGGAGAAGCAAGCTCAGCTGATTTGGTAGTATGAGGCAAAAGAAAATGCTTAGAGGAAGTGGGACAAGAAATTCAGCGAGAATCACGATTCAACTGTGGTATGTGATGTCCTTCTAAGATTTAAAATATTGTTGATTTAATAGTTATTGTGCCAATACTCTCACAAGTATACACATTGTACCGTGTTCAAAGATTAACATTGCATTTTGATGCAATTTCATAGAAATATTGGATCTGTTTAGGAACTTAACATGGATTTTGGTGGCTGGTTTAAGCATTTTATATGGATTTGTTTATCATGTTGATTTGTTTATTGAAATAGTGCACTACATTTTTTTGTGTTTGCCTTTTGTGAAACCTGCCTACTAATCTGGTATGGAATGATGTAAGTACTTACTGGTATTAGGCTGTAAATTGCAACGCTAGATGTAGATTTCTTTTAGGTCTTGCAGAATTGTATGACTTAATGGTGGTTTATGTTATAAAAACGTATATACTGTATGGTCTGCCTTGCACTATGACTGCACGCTCTCTCATTAGTCCTTTTTAAATTACTTCTATATGGGTTGTCTTACCTCTTTATGGATTGTCTGTTAAACATTTCAGCTTCGTTGTTTCCTGTCATACATTGCAACATACTTAATGTCGTATTTAATTTTCGACCTCCTAATATGTGTAGCTAGATCACCATACATATCTTTCCAGTTTATATATGCCTTCCTGTTGCAGTCTGCTACTTAATTAATACACATATTTTAGCATCGTTTCTTCACACTGAGCTTATCTATTAGTTCGCTATGTGCCTAGAGATATAAGATAATTCGTCCAACTTTACCTAGATTGTACTTAGTAGTGTAATACAATATTTCTTTCGTATCTTCACAATATCTACTCATACTTACAGTTGAAATTAGCTCTATTCTTCCCACTGTCACGTTTTCTCAGCGCGCCAAGGCACGCACGGGTGTCTGCTTAACATTAAATACATGGTGCTACAAGTTGTCAGATTTTCGCCATTTTACCATGCCCATTCACATTCAGGTTAAGCAAAGATTAATGTCTAAATCACGCTACAAGTTTGACATTTTCCCATAAGCTAGCTAGTACCCCTAAGCAGGGGCCCTACCTTAAGAGTGCATACTTGCACAACTTTGATTGGGGAAGGGCCCTACCTCGGTTGTCCGCTGGACAGGTTTGATTAGGGAGTAGAGGATAAGGGCACGTGCTGGCTTAGCTTCAAATTCAATGTGAACGCGTTGTGAAACTACTTCTCTTATACAGTAGTCGATCGTAACACAAGAAACAAAAATATATTATACATAGAGAAACTGCCTATAGAGATATATAAAAAGATAACTCTATATAAAAATTATGTTTAATATTATCTATAAATGATACGAAGAGATACTATAGATAATAGTTATCTATACTATTACATATCCCCTTGATTAGTATATCCCCTTGAGCCACTTGATTCTTATCCTCAATTTGCATCTGTTTTAACTCCCATCTGCAACACTGTGGATGGACAGTGTGACTATCAGCACAAGAGCTCAACGTTGGTACGCAACTCCTGCTAATTCTCCTTCCCTGCGTGCCCTAGTGTTCGGCTCGATCTGTGGGATAAGCTGCTCGCCAAAGTACACCAAGTTCTCTGCATCCGGCCGGTTCCCTTTCGAGACGGCACCCGATATTTCTGGAGTGGAGCCTGCGTGCACATGGGGGGCAAGGCAGGCAACAGAGGGACCATATGTGCATTACCTATGTACGCAAAAAAAAAAAACAATTAATCGCCACGGGCATGCGGCTAGGAGGAAATAAGTCAGTGGCAGGTGGGCCAGGAAAATCATGCCGGCTAAGAACTTGTTGTCTAAGGTGCCATGCTCGCCATTTGTTTTCTTTTTCCCTTCTCTCCGCTCCCAGTGGCACTAGTTAGCACCCTGTTGGTACGGGATACTCGATCCTTACGGTGTAGGATTATAATAATTTAAATCGGTGTAACCCGACGAACGACTGCACTAACTACTGCCTGAATTACAGTTACATGCGACACTCATTGTTCACGCCTTTATGTGGCCGGTCCATTTTTCTCTTGATCGGTCTTTTATTGAAAGGCCGGTCCATTTTTCGGTTGATCGGTCTGTTATTGATTATTTTTATTTTTTTTTGCAGATATAGCACGTTTTTAAACCGTATTTACAGAAATAACCACGCGCGACCGTTGCCGCACGGCCGCCATGCGGCAACACCTCCTCGCGTGCCACGTCAGCCTATTGGTAGGAATTCAAATTCTGCTACTACTGCTAGAGCAATTACTGTACTTAGAGTGGTTAATGTAGTACTAAACTTCACACATTCCAAGTCACATAAAATCATAAAACCCTAATTTTTGAAACATAAAACTCTAATTTTTGAGACATAAACCCTTAATTTTTGAGATATTTTTAGAACACATAAAATTTTTAACAAATATTACACAATAAAGTCCACTATGTAAGAAGCCCTAAAAAAATTCGTAATGTTTGGATATCATTTTCGATATTAAAAAATTCCTACAAATAGTATAATAAAATAAATTTAGGAGAAAAATTCAGAATGAGTTATTTTTTAAAAAAAAATTACAAAAGCAAGTACACTTTGTCAGTAGGCTCCATAAAAAATTTCATAATTTTTGAAGCCTATTTATGTATTTAAAAATTTATGCAAAAAGTATACATAAATATATATTTTTTTTAAGAAAAACAATTGCTACTGTTGTTCTTTGCACGGTGGCGTCAGTGCAACTACACAGTAGCACATAGTTGCTGGCCACAGTGTGGTAAGCACTGTAGCATTTTTTTTTCTTTATTTTTGAGAAAAATTTGGAATACATTAATTTTTTCTGAATTAAATTTTTAAAAAAATTACACAAACAATTAAACCGAGTCAAGAGGCTCCATAAAAAAAATTAAAATATTTGGAGACCATTTGCTATATTTAAAAATTATATATAAATAATTTTTTTTTAAAAAAAAATGCTATAGTCAGCATGTGGCGTGCGTTGCCACACGGTCGGCTGACGTGTTGCCACACGTGTGGCAACGGGCTGATGTGGCGCGCAAGAAGGTGTTATCGTACAACGGTCGTGTGTTATTTCTGCAAATACGGTTTGAAAATATACGATGTTTACCAAAAAAATTCTGAATTACTCTGTGTTGCACAGGTTGCGAAGGGTTTATATCCTGCTCCGATCTTCTGTCTTCTTCACGATCGATGTAACACATGCAAACTTGAGATGTTCAAATGGAATCAAATATCTAGTCCGAGGGAATAACTAAATATAGGTGTTCGATCGGAATTTGTCTTAGCTAGAAAACCTTGATACTTGTCGTGCGTACGTACGTCGTCGAACCGGCCATTTTTATCTTTGACAAGGGTAGAGGAAGCCGATGCTGCCGTCGGATCGAACGTGGGACGGCGGGAAATTACTGTCAGGATGTGCGATAGACGCAAGAACGAGCTGCTGGCGCCATGACGTCGCGTCTGCATGGCGATGCCCAGACGCATGCTGCCACGTCTCTCTGTCAGCGTCAACTCATCGTGTCGATCTATCTCTTCCTCCTGTCGCTGTGGAAGTTACGAAATTTTTACTAAAATAGCACCGTCGCATAAAGAAATAGAAAAAAAAAATACTAATTAATTGGCAAAAATAGGGCATATGTGGTGTTCAAAAGCCACGATAGGAAGCCTATCATGCGTTAAGGTACGACCTCTATCATAGACTTTTAGCGTGGTTTGAATGCTATTTTGTCAATTCGCTCATAAGGGGTGAAATTTCTGCTATTTCATTTCAGAATAATGTCATTTAAACAAAAACTCACGGAACAAACAAACCCTAAAAGATTCAAAACTAATTGTGCGTGTATCCTCATCTTTCTTCTTTTCCATGTGTAAAAAATTAGGCAGTTTGTTTGTTAACTTGGCCGGTTGCTTGGCTTTGCGGATATGATGAGATCTGTAGTTCTAATTCTAATCCTAGGAAGACAAAATGTACCTAACAGCTTTTCGTTCTCGGTGTCTGTTGTTTATTCAACTAACTTAGTCTCATTGGTAATGGACGTCCTCACATCCATCTCAAAGCTTTAGAGCAAGCTTGCATATAAAAGCTTACTCTCCAACTAAAATACATGCCAATCAAATGTTTTTAAGCCTCACGTTAGATATATAAGAAACTAGCTAGATCGATAGCCAACACGAACTCGTATTACTAGTATACAGTACTGTTCTAACATATAGATTTAATTTGTGATTCGTGACAATATTATGGTAGGAATTAGCAATTAAATTGATATATTAGAGACCGTGTATCATTGTCCAAACTGACTTTTATTTGGAAACGGAGAGAGTATACATCTTTTTGTTGAGCATTTCTGTGGATTAGGGTGATCTCTTTAGCTTCAACAAGAGTAGAGGAACTGCGTCCCTTTCATAACCACCAGAAAAAGGGGTTGAGCTAAATTAATAATTGATTAAGATGCATGCAGCCATTGGTATTTGGTGGCTTTGTTAGGTCCGAACGATCTTTTGTTTGGTCGTATTAAGGATATATAAGCAATCCATTCTCTGGTCTAGCCCTAATCATTCCATGGCACACATAAAAGAATATCCCAATTAAGTTCCTATTTCGAGATGCATGGTCAAGTCTCTTTATAACTTTGGTTAAGTGCCACTATCCAACCAAAGCCATTAATTAGTTTTTATACACATTTTTGTATGGCCATCTCATTCATGCCAATCATGTACCTTATCTTGATTTCCTTTTCTTAAAAAAAATCAGAACTAATTGTGCCCACACATATGTCATAGTACCGATATATAATGATCTCCAACTACATGTATGATCATCAGTTAGTCTGGTACCATTAAGAGTGTCCTTTATACAACAATTAACTAGCGAACATCAGCTTACATGAGTGTTGATAGTAAAAGTAGAATTGAGATTTATTTTTACTATTGCATTATTCCGCAATGAATTTCTTACCAAACTCCAAAGAAGTAACAAAAAAGGAACAAAGAAAAGGAATGAAGTGGCTTAGTGGTACCAGAAACAAAGAAAGGAACAAAGAAAAGGAATGAAGTGGCTTAGTGGTACCAGAAGCAAAAAAAGTACCACATACACAACATGTTGGCATGTGTAGTTCCATTGTTCTTGATAATTTGTTTATCATTTCTCACATGTGTAGTAGTGGCTTTTGATGATTTAGCAAAAGGTCATATGTGTGTGTATATATGTGTGTATGTCTGTGCACGCGCACGTGTGTGCGTGTGCGTGTGCATATGTATATGTATGTTTCTCCTCTGATGTGCATCCAATTGTGTCCGGTTGAATTTGATGGTTTCTATGTAGGGAATACTAGCTAGCTCCAGTTTCCTAGAACATTTTTTTTTAATCTAGCAACACACAATAGATTTGTAACCATCTCTTAAGTGAAGGATATTAGTGCGCCGTTGGTGGATATTTGTCTTCATTAATTGTGTTTGGTGAAACACTGAAATTAACTGGCCAAGCTAGAATATGGAAGACGGCAAATTACAGAGCACAATTGTCTTTATTACAAGACAATATATTCGTGTCTCTATCGATCGCCTGCTTAAATTCTACTAGGAGATAATTGATCTCGATCTAATCCAATGATTTGTGCATAGGAAACAGCCCATAAATAACAACCAAGTATGATGGAACATGATGGCAAAGAATTCTGGATAACTCTCAGTGACGTACAAAGAATTCTCTCTATACACAATCCTCCGTATGCATAAGATAACAAATTTTTTTTAACTTTTAGTGGTTAAATAACACAAAAGAATAAAGCCAAAATGATGGAACATGCAATGTTGAAAACGCAAGGAAACAAACTCATCAAAGAAGACGCTATCGTCAAAACCAAGACCAATAATGGTGGCTTGATTCCTCCGGTAAGTGTACACAAATCCAAGAAACAACGACACAGTTTGCATGCGCTTAGCCGCATCCTGCTAATAATTACACGTTTGACCGGAACATCGACCCTACATTAGTTTACTGGTAATTAAATATCATAATTTAAGTCCATAAATATTTTTTAGTTATGCAAGATTTCAAACGGATATATATTATTATTTATATACATTGGCATTTTATGGCATTGCCAATAGCTTGTTAGGGCACGTACAATGGTATAGATAACTGTTGTCTATAGCAACTTTTTATATCACCTGTAGACAACATTAAAGACAGCTCATACAATGGGTTGTGGTGATACAGTCGGCTACAGAATTGTAGATAACACATAATCTTTTAATATTTTTCTTAGTTCTGGTGATACAGCCGGCTATAGGATTGTAGACAGCATATTTCTCTCTCTTCATTCTCTTTCATCCACGACAACTTAAATCCTACGTGACAAAGGCTATAAACAACTGATGTAAGCCTACTGTTGAGGAGAGATAGTGATGATGGGATTTTCGATATAACCACTCCAATAGCTATTAAAGCTTGCTTCTAAAGGGACCCACAATGAATTAATTGTTGTATGAATCCATCTCTTGGTCTTGTGTCTTTTAGTGCTCCCTCTGTTCTCAAATAGATGTCGTTTTAAAATATGTGCAGTCAATATTTTAAAACTTTAATTATTAATTCAGGAAATAATATTTAGATTTATCACAAGAAAATTATATGGGTATTTTTGTCATCAAAAGTAATCCAACATCGTGTTGGCACTACTACAGAAAAGGTCATCACAGACGGTTCGTAACAGTCATCACAGACGGTTTTTGAACCGTCTGAAATTTTATGTCTGAGATAACAGGCGGTTATCACGAGCGGTTGGCAAACCGCTCAGGATAACTCTTATCACGACGGTTCCAACCACGAACCGTGCGTGATACTAATAATCCGAGCGGTTCGTTGTTGGAACCGCGTCGATACTCTGAAATCACTGCAGCGGTTCCATCCACGAACCGCTGCAGCGATTACAGAGAATCACAGACGGTTCGTGGCTGGAACCGTCTGTGATTCTGTAGTATCACAGACGGTTCGTCGTTGGAACCGTCTGTGATAATTCATTATCACAGACGGTTTCAACTACAAACCGTCTGTGGTTATTCAGTATCACAGACGGTTCGTAGTTAGAACCGTCTGTGATAAGTCCTTTAACCTAATTAAATTTTTTCGTATTTTCAGCTAGCCTCAGGAATTGCTAGCCATGCCCTCTGAAAACTAGCAAGTAGAAACATGTCACAGATAATTGCTGACAACTCAAAGTGATCATTTAACTCAAAATCAATTACAAAAGAATGTTTCAAGTATATATTGTCGCTAGAGTTACAAATTGAATTACAACCAGTCAAAGTGAATTACAATATTGAATCAATTGTTTCGAGGTCGTTCATCGGTGTCGACGGCGTGAAACTCTCCGTTGGTGTTAACTATGTCTGCCTTGATGAAGCCACAGCTCCTCGAATGTGCGTGACTCGGTCCATCTCGAGTGCATTTAACTCTATGTTCAAGCCCTGCCGCTAGCGAGAGTAAAGTAGTAAGCATATATATTTAAATTTATAATTAGGAGATAATTATTACGAGATTGACAAACACGGGATCGCTCGTTCTAGAAGCAATCAATAGTCGCATATGATGGCATACGTAGAATGCGCATAGGTGATCTCGTTTTTCTTTGGCGACCTTTGCAAAAATAGAATTACATATATATGTACGATCGATTCGAGACGCAATATTACGGAGTATGATATATGATTATTGTGTTGTAGCGTCTCGAAATCACATCCGTGAGTCGAGATGGCGCTGTTCCTTGTATAAACCTCCCACGGCAACATAGCCGATGAACGCCCTACATGATTCAAAAAGTTATCCTTGTCCATTTAAAGCGAAGAAAGACTACAATAGAGTTATGTGCGGAGGAAATGAACATACATCCCAAAGATTCCTTTAAGAATGGTGAAGTCGTGATTTTTGTTGAGTAGAGAATCAAGGTACAATACCATGTTCCTCTTTGGCACAAGAATCGGAAGAATCCATGGAACCTACTCGTGTATGTCACTATAGTCATAAACCTATGTTGAAATGTAATTTGTATAGCAAATATTGAAGCACTTACTCGGTTGTAGGGCACCATTATGTACTCCAATCGCTACGAGTAAGCAATCCCATTTTATGTAATTCTCGACGTAGGATGCGTCTTGGTTGATTGTTTGCTCAGAGACCACGTGTGGGTCGAGGAAACCCACCGGTTCTTTGATTCGACGGGCACGTTTCATAATGTATCTGTACATAAGCAATGAGTTATGATATTTATCGGTATCACGTGAGTGTAGAAATTGATTGCACACACTTACAGTGTCCAGCATCGTAGAAGTGAGCGTCGAGGCGCTTAGGTTGTATAAGTCAAATAAGTCTTGAAGCCCACGAAGTGGCGGGCTCGTGGAGAAAATGCTCCCTCCCGTATGTGACGGTGATTCCAGTATGACCCCCCTTCGCTCCGGTCTTGCGCAAGTACCAATCATGCAAAGCTTGACAAGCTACTCCTGAGCTCTTTAGTTCTGCGCCGGAGACCAACGGACTTAAGTGAGTATTTGACGGGGTTGGGAGGTACCTTAATGTTCTTGATTTGATTTCTCCTTAACGAGGCGGTGAGGGCGTCTTCCGTGTGGCGCCTCGAGGACCGATATGGTGACACGCTTTTCTTGTCCCTTTGTCGTCTTCTCGACGAAGCGATGTGGCGGCCTTCGAAGCTTTGGTTGAGGCGGACTCATCGAGGGTCCTATTGAGAGGCGAGGTCCTCTCGATATCGCGTCCTTGAAGGGTCGGTCGATGTCCTTCTTGGGCCACCGGATAAAAGTGTGTGGCATCCCTAGTGTTACGATTTCTTCGTTCGGGAATCTCGGTGGATGGCCATGAAATTGTCATGGACCATGTCCACTGCACTCGGCGTAACCTGCGCCACCGGGCACCGCCGTCTTGACCTTGCCCTTCTGATGCGGATACACCATACCCGCCCGACCTCAATAGGAATCGACCCTACTATCCTCACTTGGAGCTTGCGGGCGTCCGCTCCTACAAAAGCGTACACAATTAGCTAAGGCGTCCTATAGGTCTATCTTTGGAGCACTCGGAGATGTACATTACCTCGATGCCGTCGATCGGTAATTGCACGTCGTCATGTCCGAAATTATGTGTGGGCGGCGCTACTCCGATGTCGGCGGGACTTGCTCCCAAATTAACAGGCGGCTTGCGCTGCATGAGTTGATTTACTTGGTTACGCAAGTTTGTTATTTGTTCTTGAAATTGTGCAATAATCACATGTTCCAACCGAGCGTCGTGCTGGTCCTTGGATCTCTTCCTACTCCTATACGTGTCGGAGTTGTGTGGGAATCCATCCCTCCAAGGTACGTAAACCCCAACGCCTCGCGTGCGACCCGGGTGCTCCTTGTTTCCCGGGCGTGAGACGGTACATCCTTCTCCTGTCTACTTGAAGGAACCTTGGGAACATGCGAAGTCAATGCTTCTGCAAGAGAACATCATGTTATTGTAGACACCATGAAGTTATGGACTTATTAACAATTAAGTGGTTCGAGAAATTTACCAGACGTTGAGACACTGCCTCGTCTGCCGGGTTTGTCAGAGAGATGTTGCCCGAAGACGTGGTGATTCCTCGCTCTTAACGGGATCGGCGCGCCGTCCGAGATCATAGCAAGCGGTCGTGCAACGGTCTCGTCCTCCGCCGCCATCGCGTGGCTTTACCGCGTACCCGGTGGTGCCGAGTCGTGGGGTGAGTGTTTTGTGCTCGATAGCTCTGCGCGCCGCACTTTGCTCTGAAATTCGCCGTCGTCTTCATCCGCACGAAGCGTCCTATGTATCCGCGACAAAAATTGATACGTCGTGAAGGCGTCAGGCCCGTGTTCACGTCTTTGCGTGACAAGCGAGCTCTTGAAGGTCCTCCACGCGTGGGACATCGCCAGCCGCCGCGTGCCATCGCACACTGCGTGCAGTACGCCGAGGGAAAGTGAGCGAGGCGAAAGTTCATCCTGGCCGGTCTCTCTGTACATCCGTCGAGACTTCCGGTTGGGGTGGTGATGGGACCCGTTCCTTGCAAGTACCCATGAGACGGTCCGAATCTCGCGGTACTTTCTTGGGACTCGGCGGGATCCCGACGTCACCGACCTCGTGATCGTCATGTGGCGAGGGCAATTTGGATATTCCTCGCCTTCTCGCCACGTACCACCTTGATCGGAGATCGGACGCATTTAGCGGCGTCGATGACGGCGCGAAGACGGTGCCTCGCCATCTAAACACTTGCTATCTATATAAATTACGTGCGCAATTATTACATAGTATATAATATATGGGAAATTGCACAAAAATATAAACAAATATAATCAACGTTTGCCATCTCGAGTAAAATAAAATAAATTACCGTCGGTGTACCATAAGAATCATCACGGTTCCCGGGTTTACCTGTTAGTCGGCACCTAAGTATCGAGACTACCCACACCAACCTAGGTTAACCGGCATCTTGGTTTTTCAAGTCACCTAGGCTAACCTGCATTAGTCGAGACCGGGATATCCATGATACCTAGGCCAACCTAGTAAATCGGCACCGTCTTACTTCCATAGGTTTTCATCATTGGCACTATACCTCAAGTTTGGATCTGAAAATTAATTAAGAAAACACAACCACGCTACCAACTAGACTGTCTTGATGTTTATTAAGAAAACATAGTAAAATGTTGATCAAGAACTGACAACTATAAGAGAGATTTTTCTTAATAAATGCAGAAAAGTGAATGAAATGAAATACAACAGTTATAAACTAAAATTCTCAGAACATCTAGGGTGCTCTCTTAGTCAATTTCACTGGTTATTTAAGACAAATCACAAAATCCAGTATGATAAAACATAAGGAGTGCAAACAAACTAGCGCATAGATATGACCTAAAGATGGGTCACCCAAGGGAAGGGGGTGTCGGTTGCAAATATCTAGCACTTCCTCCAAGTCTCCAACTAATGAACCTTCACAATTTGCAGGTCCCCAATCCATGAACAATCAGGCAAGCTGTATTTGCGTCTAAGGCTACGCATGACTCCCATATATAACAACGTTTTTAGCTGCTCCTAAATCTAATGTACACGCATATATACTTTACGATTCTAATATAATCGGCCTTATTTAGTTCTTTGCGGTGATGATAATAAGCATATTCAACAGTACTGAGCCATACATCATAGTCATTTCCATCGGAGTCTTCTTTTCCTAATGTCACCCATTCCCATAGCATGATGATAAGCATTATGGAGTAGCAAGTTGCATAATCAGGGAATGGGAAGGAAACAAAAAATCACCCCAAAAGTTCTTTGCACTCGAGCTACACTTTGATCGATTTTTGGTGCCAAGAGACTAGTGTCTAAGCGTGGTTTTGAGGAAAATTTATCTCTGGTGAATGGATATATGTAGGCATTTTCTTTGGAGAGATGCAAGCTAGCGATAATGAAATGTGTAGTTGCTCTATACACATCAGAGGCCATAGTTATGAAGTTATTAATTTGGCTCGAATTTGTCCATGTAAATGAACCAAATGGCTCTCAAGCTGACATGGAATACTTAAAAATCCTATGAACAACAATCAAGCATCTATTGCATGGACCCTCACAGCGAGGAGCGAAGGAGGCGGTCTTTGTCGGGCGAGACGACGAAGGAGGCGGCCTGGTAAACCCTCACGGCGAGAAGAAGGAGGCGCGGGAAACTCACCGGGTGCTCGGCGGCGGCGAGGCGGCGCTGGAGGGGCAGGGACGAGAGGAGGCGCGCTGCCTGGGCGAGGGAGAAGGAGGCGGCGGCCGGTGGGCGGGACGAAGGGAGGCGGCGCGGTCGAGGCGGGACGGCGAGGCGGCCTGGTAAACCCTCACGGCGAGAGAAGGGTGAAAAAGCGAGTGTGCACAACCGTTCGATGATAGAACAGACTTATATACATGGATATCACGAGCGGTTCTATGATAGAAGCTATGCGTGATAATACATCGCGAGCGGTTCCATAATAGAACCGTGCGTGATGTTAACTATCATAGACGGTTCTATTATGGAACCGCTCGTGATAACTTAGAAAGGAAACCTAATTTTAATATCACGCAGCGGTTCCATAAGCGAACCGCTCGTGATATGTTGATATCACAGACGGTTCATTAATAGAACCGTCTGTGATATTAAGTATCACAGATGGTTCTGTTATAGAACCGTCTGTGATATCTCCCAGTGAACCGTCCATTGCTAGATCAACGATCCAAGTTCATCCACGTCGATTTAATTTTGGATTTTCCCGAGAAGGCTTATTTGTTATCTGAAAAATACAATTTAATTCAAAAATGCATAACTTAACTATCACAGACGGTTCTATTATATAACCGTCTGTGATAACTTAACTGAGAAGCCCTAGTTTTCAAACCGTCGTACTTTAGATCAACCGTCCAGATTCGTCGTAAACTATTTTTGAGAACCGTCCGAGAAGGATTATTTGTTAACTGAAAAATGCAATTAAATTCAAAAATGCATAACTTTTTCGCTGTAAACTATTTTTGAGTGAATCCAATTTTGTTGGATTCCTCTATTAATTAATGAACTAAATGTGAAAAGTTTACTTATGCATTTTACTTTTGCTCATTTCAAGGCTTTAAAAAATTGTACAAAGTGCATCATAGCTCGAAATGAGATGAATCCAATTGGGTTGTTCATCTCATGAGGTGCTTGATTCACTGTATCATAGCTCCAGATGAGGTGTTTAATTTTCTCATATATATCTTTTGCATTACAAGTCGATAAACCGGGTCTCACACGACCGATCCGAGGCAAATTGACCGATTTAGCACTGGCCCATAACAAGTGACGCGTTTCCATGTTAACATCAAATTAATTACAGTGGAATATATACATGCTTAATTGAAATACAGTCCTTCATGATGATCGACGCGCATATAGCTAGCTTCCTCACTGGGTTCTTCCACCAGTCTGATGTCGTCTCCGAAAGGAGGCAACTCGTCAAATTGATTGTACTCTTCCTCATCCACGACATTCTCAACTCCGACAATCCTTCTTTTCCCATGAAGAACTACGTGGCGGTTCTTATTTGCTGGGTCCGTTACAAAAAAAACTTGAACAACTTGCTTAGTGAGTACGAATGGTTCGTCCTTGTATCCGACACGTTTGAGGTCCACAGTAGTGACACCGTACTTGTCGACCTTCACGCCCTGCGGAAGTTTAACCCAGTGACATCGAAACAGGGGGATCTTGAAAAGTACATAGTCAAGCTCCCAAATATCCTCTACGAACCCATAGTACGAGTTCAACCCGCGTGCCCCGCGATATTGAACCCTCGTGAAATGCATCTATGCGGACACCGCTGCTTACGGGTATGCTCTTCATATCACGAGTGCCAGTATAAAGCGTGTACCCATTTATGTCGTATCCTTGCCATGTCACAATTGTAAATTTTTGTCCTTTGGCCAACCATAGCAGCGTTTCATCACTTAATGCCCTCCCAGTGAATCGCATCTTTAACCATTCGTTGAACCGATGGTTGTGCTCTCTCGTTATCCAAACCTCCGACCGGTCTGGATTCTGTTGGCGTAACATGTCTCTGTGCTCGTCGACGTACGGGGACACTTGGGTCATGTGTTGCAAGACCGTGAAATGGGCCTGCGCGTATGTATCTAGATTGGGAGTGATTGCTTTCCTCCCGATGGTCTCGATACCCTCCAGTCTCCCCTCGTGACGAGATAGAGGCACGCCTATCGGTTCCACCTGAGCCATGTAGTCCACACAGAACTCAATGACCTCTTCGGTTGCATAACCTTCGATGATACTGCCCTCCGGCCGAGATCGGTTTCGTACATAGGACTTCAGAATTCCCATGTATCTCTCGAAGGGGTACATATGACGTAGGAACACAGGACTGCATATCTTTATCTCTTTCACAAGGTGAACAATGAGATGGACCATGATATCAAAAAAAGACGGAGGGAAATACATCTCAAGATGACATAGAGTCGTCACCACCTCGGCCTGCAGAGCGTCGATTCCTTCGGGATCGATGACCTTCTGAGCAATTGAGTTAAAGAAATAACACAGCCTAAAGATTGCCACTCGGACCTTGTTTGGCAAGATACTCCTAATTGCAACAGGAAGCATCTGTGTCATCAGCACATGACAATCATGAGACTTCATACCAATTAATTTCAAATCTTTCATGGAAACAAGTTTCTTAATATTGGCGAATAACCGACGGAACTTTCACACCATGCAAACTTTGACACGATTCATTTCTCTCGGCCTTGGACAAAGTGTAGCAAGTCGGGAAGGTACGTTCGTCCTTTATCAGTCTCTTTCGGTGCTAACTCGGATCTTATGTTCATATCAACCAAGTCACGCCGTGCGTTAACGCGTCTTTTGTTTTGCCAGTAATGTTCAGTAAGAGGCCAATCAAGCTATCACATACATTCTTCTCCACGTGCATGGCGTCGATGCGATCTTAGAACTTCTAAGTGCTCCCAATAAGGCAAGTCCCAAAAATTGACCGCTTCTTCGGATATTTTTACGAGGGTCCTTAATTTACCTCCTTTCCAAGCACAACATCGATATCCTTAACCATATCATAGACCTCTTTCCCTCTAGAATCCCTTGGAGCTGAACCGTCCTCCTTATTTGCGTCGAATTGTTTCTTCATCTTGCGGTATGGGTGAATCCTGGGAAGGAACCTACGGTGACGCATATACACAGTTTTGCGTGAGTTGTTCAGCCATACACTCTCGGTATCATCTATGCGGTCTTGAACAGGCTTTGGCTCCTTTTATAATCGAACCCGACGCGAGTTACCAAGGGCAGGAAAATAATTGATGGTGCAGAATAACATGGCGCGTAAAGTGAAGTTCTCTCGTTTGGACGCGTCCCATACTTGTACCCCTTCGTTCCAAAGTATCACAAGATCTTCCAGCAATGGTGCTAGGTACACATCAATATCGTTCCCAGGTTGCTTCGGCACTTGGATAAGTAGTGTCATCAAAATGTATTTCCGCTTCATACACAGTCAAGGAGGAAGGTTGTACATACATAGATTCACGGGCCAGGTGCTATGTCGGCTGCTCATGTTACTGAAAGGATTCATTCCGTCCGTACTCAACCCTAACCTTATGTTCCTCGGTTCCGCACCGAACTCTTCGAAGCTCCGATCGAAGTTTCTCCATCGCGAGAATCGTGAGGTGTCCGAGCTTCCCATCTTTCTTACGCTCCTCCGAGTGCCAACGCATCAATCTTGCCTCCTTTCGGTTCGCAAATAAATGCTTCAAACGTGGGATCACAGGCAGATACCACAACATCTTAGCAGGAGGTCCTTGCTTCGCCTTAGCAGTATTCTTTCGCTTGTATCGGGATGCTCAGACACGGACATGCATGCATGTCTGCATACTCTTTACTGGTAGAGGATACAATCGTTCGGACATGCATGTATTCTTTCTACTTCCATTCCCAATGGACAAAGAACCTTCTTAGCTTGGTAGGTCCTGCTGAGCAACACGTTTCCCTCCGGAAGGATGTCAGCTAAGCGACCTAACAACGCCGTAAAACTCTTGTCGGACCAACCATTGCTTGCCTTCAATTTCAGCGGTTCAAGCACGGTTGACAACCTTGTGTATTCCGGCTTGCGGCCAGGGAACAAAGGTTTCCCGAGTCCTCCATTAAGCCCTCGAATTTACAAAACTCTCTCTCACGTGTAGTTCCTTACGCATCGCGTAGCATCCGATCCAGTTGTCATCATGCGATCTATCCTCATCAAAAGCACATTCCATACCACGCATATCGTTGACTTCCTCGGCGATGTCGTCATTCTTGACTTCGGTATAATCTGCTCTTCACCGTATCGCTCCAACATGTATATCCTTTTTGAAACCTCTTCAGTATTAAGTGAGCTTCGATCTGCTAGGGTTGTTAAACATTTTCATATTACCGCAATCAATGCATGGACGGTACATATATTTTATCCCTTCTTCAACATATCCTTCTCGCGGCTCTTCTAAAAGCAAACACGCCATTAATATACTCTTCACTCACACGGTTCTCAATGTACATCCAGTTTGGTCCATCTACACGTATACGCATCGTAACAAATTAATTAGTGTTAAATTATATATTAATAAATCGCAAGTACCCTTTATAATGACCAAACACATTAGTGAGTACTCTATAGCAAATATAAAGGGTTCTGATCGTTACACATTAGTGATTAGTGCGAGTAAAAATAAAGGGTTCTGAGATCGATCGTTACCCTTCTCTCCAAAGTGGCGCAATGTGGGAGGAGGCGCAGAGAGTGCCGAATGGGCGAGGAGTAGGAGGCGGGGGTAACACTCAAAATGGGAGAGGAGGAGGTAGGGGTAATGACTCAAAATGGGGAGGACGCAGCAGCGGGAGGGTGGCGGTTCAAATGGAATTAATAGAAATGGGGACCGCGTGGCGCTACTTATAATGCTAATATATCACAGACGGTTCTTTTAAATAACCGTCTGCAGCGATAGCCAATATCCTGAGCGGTTCTTTTAAAGAACCGTCAGTGATAAACTTATATCCGAGACGGTTCGTTATCACGAACCATCTGTGATACTTCCTGAGCAGTTCAGATAACGAACCGTCGCGTGATATCACCTGACGGTTCATTACACGAACCGTCTGCGTGAAGTATCCTGAGCAGTTCGTGTAAGAACCGTCTGTGATACTTATATATCACAGACGGTTAACGAAGAACCGTCTGTGATAATTTTATCACAGACGGTTCCAAACCAGAACAAGTCGAACATAATGCCTAGAAGCACAAACCGTCTGATCTATTATTTCTCAATCATGTTCTATGTTTACAAAGTGCTCTCACAGCACCCCTTAAACCATAGCAAGAAAACACCGAAAAGCTCTCTCTTCTAAAAGCCACCGCCGCCAAAAGCCCCAAAAAGCCTCACACAAGCGCATGTTACTCTTAACCTCTTCGGCCTTTATATGCTAAGGCCCTAAATCGTGTCCTTATCAACAGACACATAATCCCATCTCTTCTGTGAAATAAGGGAACCCAAATCCCTTAAATAACGGTAATATCTCTAAACCTTCCAGTTATGAAACGCCTTCCATAACTCTTCACGTGTCGAAGCCTCCAGGACGGCACCTCCTGCAGCTTCAACCACGCATCATGAATTCACTTTTGATCTCCATATGCCCCAGCGTGAGCACGACCACCTCGTGATATCCACGACCACTTGAACCTTGAATTTCCCCCTCCAAGTTCCAGTCTTCCTCATCATCGACCATGATCGTCTCCACGCTCAACCTGCACATAAAAAGATCAAAGAACGTTTTCCCAGCACAACTTCTCCAACTTGACTAATGTCAGTTCACACACGCATATCACACTCTCATTTATCAACAAACACGAATTAGATCATCCACGACCTTAAATTCCAACTAAAAAACAACAACTCGATATCACTCCGTAAAACCGGTCTTACCGCTGTGTAAACTCCGGTTACACCGCGGGCCAACCAGGCACGAGTATTCAAGATACTCGAAGAAAACAAGACTTGAAGCACTCGAAGCCTCTGACTACTTACTATAAGTATGCAATCACTTAACATGAACCTACGAGCACTGATCGCAAAGCCTACGACCACTTAGCACGAAGCCCACGACTACTGATCATGAAGCCTACGAGTATCGACCATGAAGCCCACGACTACCGATCACGAAGCCTACGACTACCGACCATGAAGCCTACGACTACAGTCTATCGACCATCGACAGTCACTGTAGTTTCGACCACTGACCAGTCACTGTAGTTTCGACCACTGACCAGTCACTGTAGCTTTGACCTTCAACCATCGACCAGTCACAGTAGGTTCCTGACCTTCGACCATGCAACTCCGACTGCCCTTCGTACTCGATACACACCTCGACTTACGATTGAGTAGATTACTCGAAACTCTACCACTCGGGACTTGGATCTGCAGTACTCGAAAAACTAGCACTCGGTACTCGGAGCTACAGTACTCGTAGATACACTACTTTGAGTCCAGTCGAAAATGATCATCGAGTATCACCGATTAGACCACCCGATACAAGGCATAATCCGACCACTCACATTGAAATCCAACAACCGAAACTTTCATAACCATAAATGTCAATACAACCACTACTACAGAAAAGCTCATCACAGACGGTTCTAAACCATCATCACAGACGGTGTTTGAACCGTTTGAATTTTTGTGTCTGTGATGACACGAGGTCATCACAGACGGTTTTTTAACCGTCTGTGAAAAATGATATCACAGACGGTTCTATTCACGAACCGTTTGAACAACCGTCTGTGATAGTAACTATCACAGACGGTTCTTGTTTAGAACCGTCTGTGATAGTTTTTTCTATGGTAAAAAAAACGAAAACGGATTTTCACTTCGTATGGAGCCTCCCGAGCCTCACGAATGAATCTGATATTGATTTTCGGATTTCGCTAGCTTTCCCACAATAGCCAGAGCATCACAGTAGCATCAACTCAATCCATTCACAGAGCACTAAAAACAACACGACATGCATCACCCACATCACAGTAGCATCAACTCAAACAATTCACAGAGTACTAACACATCACAGTAGTAATCTACATCACAGAGCAAAAGGGGGGAGTAGAGAGAGTGAGGTCGTGGGAGGCTGGGGTGACGACGTCATGGGAGGCGGCGACGATGAGGCGGGGCAAGGTGGAGGAGGCGCGCAGCGACGAACTCGAGGGAGGGCGGGCGGCGAAGTAGAGGCCGGGCCGGCGAGGTCGTGAGGCCGGCGCGGCGAGGCTGAGGCGAGGTACAGGAGGTGGAGGAGGCGGGAGGGGAGGCCAGAGGAGAAATGATAGAGGGGGAGAAATGGCAAAGGAGGAGATGGAGATGGCATAGGGGGAGATGAATGACTCTGTTAATATAGAGAGATTTTTGGGAGCCCGCCAAGTATGTGCAAATTTTTGTTTTCCTTCACTAACGAAACCAAAGTATCACGAGCGGTTTTATACAAAAACCGTGCAGTGATGACATATCACGAGCGGTTCGTATCACGAACCGTGCGTGATAGTAGCTCATCCTGCGGTTCTAACCACGAACCGCTCAGTGATGAGGTTTTACCATGGCAACCAATACTCTGCAGTGGTAGGGTTTGGCGACCAATACTGCGTGGTAGGGTTTGGCGTAATACTCGCCGTGGTAGGTTTGGTGCCAATCCACTTCCACGAGGGGTTTGGGTAGCCAATCCTTTGCCGCGTAGGGTTTGAAGCGACCAATCTCATCGCCACGGCACATAATCCTCTGCCGCAGTAGGGTTTGGGTAGCCAATCCTCCGCCGCGTAGGGTTTGGGTAGCCAATCCTCTCCATGTAGGGTTTGGATTGGCCGCCAAACCCTACCACGGCAGTATTAGGCGGAGAGGATTGGTGCCAAACCCTCTGCGCAGAGATTGGTGCGCAAACCCTACAGCAGAGTATTGGTTGCCAAACCCTACTGCACAGAGTATTGGTCGCCAAACCCTACCGCGATGAGTATTGGTTGCCATGGTAAAATCGAGAGAAATGCGGCGTTTGTTTTACTTTTCAATCGAAAAACCACATTTTTCGGAAATTGCCAATGTGTTCATCAAGGGGAGATTGTGGATATCGTGAGGATATGTGCGATCTCAGGATGATGAGTCAATTGGCAATGGCTTTGTTGGTTTGCAATTTGTCGCGTTTTCGAGTTTGCTCCAGGGCTGTCAGGACACGGGCGGTCCGACCGGCCAGGTCGCCGGTCCGACCGGCCAGTGGGAAGGTCGACCGGCGGTGCTTGCTTGGTCCGACCGCCAAAAAGAAAAGTGGTTTTGGAGCCGAGCCAAAAATAGGTTGTGTAGGCAAGTGAGGAGTCTCTGGATGTGGTCACATCATTTTGGAGCTCCGGTCAAAAGTTCTATTCAGTTGAAATTTCCAGAAGGTTTCGGATTTTCACGCTGAAATTTTGGCTAAGTCTTTTCGGGCGGTCCGACCGCCGTTGTGGGATCGGTTCGACCGGCCTGGAATCGGTCAGACCGGCCTTGTGGGGCGGTCGGACCACGATGACTGGAGGATAGCCAAGTTTGCATTGATGTGTTTTGAATGTGTTTTATGTATGAAGTTCAATGCTTTATTGTTGTATATTGCATTGTGGAACTAACGTGGGTCAAGTTGTGAAGAACTTGTTCCCGGAAATGATTTGTTTGTCTATTACTTTGCGCGGTGGCTTGCAGGTCAACGACGTCAACGGTGAGATGGATTGGGACTACGCTTGGAGAGCCGAGGTCGAGCGATCATGGATACTGGTGAGTCGTGTGACTCAAGCATGGTGCGATGGGCAAGATGGATCGAGCGGGTAGTTCGATGCGGTACCGTTGGATCGGCGGTCGCGGAAGTCGGTGCAAGTCTCGGGAGGTTCGATGGGATTCGGACAAGAGAGGCTTGGCGACGTGATGAGAACCGCTGATCAACCTACACGTGGTGAAGCAGGCGATTGCTTCAATAGTTATGTGTGTGTGGGTCTCATGTGTGAGTGGGTCCCAAAAGTGAAACCCTAGGCCTCTAGTATAAATAGAAAGGGGGGAGATGTAAAACCCCCAAGCATTCATTTGGCCCCCTTCTTCATTTTCTAGGGTTTGGAGGAGAGGAGAGGAGAAGCTAGGGTTTGGAGAGATTGTGAGTGTGCTCTTGTGTGAGCTCTTGTCCTCCTTGTTGGAGAGGCTTTGTAAGCATCTAAGTGTGTTCAATCAATGTTGTGATGCTTAATTGAAAGATCATTTGTCCCCTTTGTGTTCTTCTCTCTTTTGGATGATTTTGGTGCTTCCTTGATTCAAGGGTTTATGCTTGGTCTCTTGACCTATTTTATCTTGCTTTGATGTGTGGGAATACTCCTAGAGTCATCTAGATCATCAATCCCCACAAGCAAGTCTTGAATCAAGATTTTCATATTTCTAGGGTTTGTGCACTTCTTTTGTAAAACCTTGAGAGATCGATTCTGCGAAGTGGATCTGAAGGATCGTCGCTAGAAATAGGTCTCTAATATCATTAGGGAGGTGTGCTCGAAATTTGGTCAAGTTCCATTTGTTGAATCAAAAGTTGGATCAAATTTCATTTTGGAGTTGTGCTTGTTTTTCAATCTTGGGTATGCACGGTCGACCGGTTTATAACGGCGTCCGACCGCCCGCTTTTCGTGATCGCTCGATCTTCTGGGTCGAACCGATATCCAACGGTCCGACCGCGATTAATAACGGTCCGATCGCTTGTTGGCCGTCGGTCGAGACCGCCTTAGTAGCGGTCGGACCGCCGGTGCCGATCGAAAAGTGAGTTCATTCCTCCACTTGTGTGTCGTGTGGTTGAGCGGGGTTATCGAATTCAGCACAAGGCTTTCACTGTGCGCTTACTGATCTTCTTAGCTTTCATAGCTAACGGAGTAAAGTTCGTGTTGAATTTGATTTAGGCGAGAAAGTTGAGAAAGCGCCTATTCACCCCCCCTAGTCGCCTTTACGGTCCTACAACAAAGCGATCAAATCAAAACTTCCAGCTTTCACCAAATACCATTACTTCCCACAATCATGACCTACTGACGAAACACTAACCAACAGCTAACAGTTGATTAACAAATCCAATAGACACAACTGCTACTGAAGATTAAAGTTATCCCTAACAATCAGGATCACAACCAACAACTCAATTTACTGCCAAAACTCTTATACTGAAGATCAGTAACCATAGAAAATTAAGCAATAATCAATCTTACTACCAGCAAAACATCCTGCTATCTTATTGTAAAAATTCTTAATCGTTGGATCGATTGCAACCTTATTCCTACCACTACGATCCGGGAAGGTAACTACGAATCAAACGTTGACAATCGAAACAGATGAATACGATTGATTGCAACCTCTACGACACCACAACTCGATTGACAGATAACCCAAATGCCGACTCTCAATCTACTGCCACAACAATCAACACGAGTAGCAGAGAGGGGAGGAGAGCTTACCGAGCCGCAGGCAGCGCGGGAGGATGCGGTGGAGCCGGGTCGGTGCGGGGAGGAGCTTGGCGGCGGCGAACCTTGGTGAGGCGGGGAGCCGCGGCCGGCGATCGGGCAAGCATGGGGCGTCGCCACAGCGCTCAAGCGCCGTGGCGATCGGCCGGCCGCAGTGAGGGTCGTCGCCGCTGAGCTCTGATGCCGTGCAGCGGGGAGACTTACCCGGGGAGGAAGGAGAAGCGAGAGGGTCGCCGGCTACTTATAGCCGGTGGAGGTGGCGGAGGGGTCCTGGCGCGAAGCGGCAGCGAGGTCACGGCGTGAGTGAGTGGCCTTGTTGCCGAGGCGCCGACCGAGGGCGGCACGACAGCGAGGGTCGGAGGGGAAGCGGGCTCGAGGTTGCGGGCGCGAGGAGACAAAACGGCACCAAGACGACAAGAAGGGCGGCGGCGATTCATGAGAGAGCCCAGGCGGCAGCGCCGCGTGGGAGAGAGGAAATCGCGGGGCGGGAGGCTACTGCAGCGGAGGTGGGGAGGAAGGCGGAGCTGGGCGAACCGGGCCGAGCCGAGCGGCCGAGAGGAGGAGGCGAAGTGAGGCGCAGGCCGAGGAAAACGGCGGCGACGGAGCGAGGAAGAGAGAAAGGTGGCGCGAGCGAGGAGGAAGGAGCCGAGTCGGCCAAGCGGAAGGATAAGGAGAGAGAGAAGCAGGCGAGCGGGCGGGGCGAGGATAAGGAAGAGAAGCGGGCGGCTGGCGAGTGGGTGGCCAGAGAGAGAGAGATATATATATATTTTCGTGGATGTTACAGAGGCATTGCAAGAAAGGGCAAATGACCGGTCCCACGATGAGAGTCGAGCAAGTCCGTAGTAGTCCCCCTCCTATTCGCCATGTTTTAACTATCCCTAAAGGCATGCGTGCTTACATGGTCGGAAGCTCGTGTCGCAAATTCTTTGTAGTAGTAGCGTCTATGGTAAAGTAATTAGCGAACCATCATGCCATGTGACCACATGTAGCGTGGTTTTGTCGCACGCGGCCGCAATGTAGTTACAGTCTTTGTGCCTCCGAGCCATCAAAGTATGCCTCTTACGGTGGAATTCCATAGATAACCATTCACATCGGTATCGATTACGCTATGTTTTAGGGTTTCTCGTAATCGCAACGTTCTCACCCTTGATTAAGTTAATTTTCGTACTCTGCTTTTCCGTACTCTACTTTCCACGAAGAAATGTGATCGAGAACCATATCGACCAAGACTAGTCATGTCGTACCAAACTTCGCACATTTCAAGTCACATGAAATCATGAAACCCTAATTTCCGAAACGTCTCGTCCTAATTTTTGAGACCTAAACCACAATTTGTCGAGACAATTTGAGCATATAAGATTTTGTAAAATTTACACAATCAAGTTCACCGTGTAGGGAGTATGGAAAAAATTCATAATGTTTGGACCTCATTTGCTATATTAGAAAATTCCTACAAACATTAGACTTTAAAGAATTTTGTGAGAAAAAAGAATGCATAAAATTTAAAAAAATTTACACAAGCATAAAAACTATGCCGAAGGCTCCACAAAAATTTCATAATTGTTTGAGCTCATTTTCATATTTAAAAATCGTCCAACAAATATTATTAATTAATTTTTTAAAAAACAAAAAAATTTTTGCCACGTGGGCGGCACCACCAAGTCTTTGTCATCCCGACAATGATTAGTGCGTCGGGGGCTATTTTAAATTTTGAAATTATCGGGGCTATTTTAGAATTTTTGTTGCGCAATGGAGCTAAAAAGTCGAAATTCCTAACCCACATAGAGATGTACCGACGAGTAAAAAAAGTAGTAGAGATCACGAGGCGACACGCAAGGTGAGATCCCGTTCGTACATGCTCTAACCCAACATAGAGATGTACCGACGAGTAAAAAAAAGTAGTAGAGATCACAGAGCCTGACACGCAAGGTGAGATCCCGTTCGTACATGCTCTAACCCAACATAGAGATTGCTGATTAATTTCTTGGGACGATTATAATTTCAATGTAACACCCTGACTATAAGGAAGTCAAGATGTCACCTACAATCACTAATCTTTAGGAAATTCACCACAATAAGTATTACTAGAAGTGGCGTACCACCAGGATATACATGAACAGGAAATCATCAACAAGTTTAATCAACGGAGTGGAAATAAACATTTCAGAGAGATATGGTAAATACGGCCAAGTTGGCTTATTACAATTCAACACAAGGTATAAATAGAAGACAATAGTAAGTTCTCAAATGTTTTGGATTATGGTAGTGAGTGCATCGTGTTGATCTACCCTCCATGAAACCGTTCTTCCTTGTCATTTACCTAAATAAAACAACAAAGCAAGAATGAGCCAAAGACTCAAAGAAGTACTTGAAAGTAACAATCAACATCCAATGAACCATATACACTATCACAGTTGAACATTTATTGGAAACAATTCTTATGAATGGATGAAATGCAATGATGCAATGAAGGAAGTGGACATATCGCAAAGATATACCGGTATAGCGAGTGAAGCACCGTCGGTGTTCACTAAAAGTTACCGTATGAAGAGCGTTTCATACGACGAGTCAACGTGGCCCACATTGGAATGGTGGACACACGTACCCATTCGGAATTGATGGGGTTTGATTGCCCATCTTGGAATTGATGGGTCTTACACGAGAACTCCACTTTCGTGGTCATTATGAATTCATGCATGACATGATGTGATCTCATGGCAAGTTTGAACATCGAGCATTAATGGAAAGAAATACACATGGCATTCAACTACACATGAAAACAAGTAACCATGTACACATACATCACATATTGTATCAATAATAGTATACAAGTACTTGCCTGCCGCGCTGCGACGGGTTGGGAGGTAACTGAGATACCCCTCCACTCACCGCTTCACCGCCTACAATATAAAATAATCGAAATAAGGACAAACGAGTAAGACATTGCTACACGTGCCCTCCCACAATCTCTAACCAAACCAACCAAACAAAAGGTTCAATTTGATCCATTCGCCCAAACATTCCAAATACCCATAAACTGGCAGTTTTACTAGAAAATTCACCAATAAATAACCGTAAGTCCAAAAGACGTGAAACCAGTGCTCAACTTCTCTTAACGTAACTGGCTACGAAACTCTAGTTGATGGTAAACTCTAATTCGGCCAAAACAGAGGTCTAACCATCCAATGAAAAACTATAACCGCAGTCTGCCTAGAATTCAGAACAGCCCTAAAGAAAAGGCTCTAACTTTTAAACCACTGATCCAAATAAAGTGATCTTTATCAGCCTGGAAACATGGTGAAATTATCTTCATAAACCTAGTTTGGTGGCCGACCTGGTTCTGAATATAACTAGATCAAAACCTAGGTGCAACCGACTATACCCAGAATTTCTGACAGACAGAGCAGTACATGGTAAAACAGTCATAACTTTTAAACTACTGAGTGAAAATTCGTGATCCAGGTGCCAAAAGAAAGCTAATGAAACCAGGAACAATTCTCCAGAAGACACAGATGTCCAATTCGGCCTCTACGACACCCAAAACAGAGGTACAACGTACTGGACAGAATCAATCTACTTACAGAATTAAAACGAAACTACAAATCCAATCGGATTCTCAACTCTAATGGAATCAAACAACGAATCAGAGGTCTAATTACCCTTGTAGACCAGTAGGACGACGATGATCCGCTGCACACGGGCCTTCCTCCATCCCTCTCTTCCCTCTCTTAGGGCCGCCACCGGGAGGCGAGCGGCCGTCGACGTCGGCGAGAGCGGAGATGTTGGAGGGACCTTGAGGAGGAGCGACGGGATCACCGGAGATGGAACCACCACTGCGAGGAGGCACCAAGGAGCAGCAATGCAGCCGGCTTTGGGGAGGGGAGGAGGCGGCCAAAGGGGGAGAGAGGAGGAGGCGGCTAGGGTTTGGGGGGAGAGTGGCGCCCCTTTTGGCGGCCCCTCACATGGGCCGGCCGCCCTCTTGGGCCACAGGTCATGGATGCGGCCCAAAGTTGACGTAAATAACAATTACCCCTCCGCTGATTGGAAAATTCGACAAAAACTGATTCTTTTACTCCCTCCGACTTCTTTCTTTTTACCGATTCGGTTCCGGAAAGTTTTAAATCTCGTTTTCGAATAACTTTCCCAGACAATCGAAATGATACAACCTAGCTGGATATATGAGGTATTACACTCTATCCCCCTTAGAAAAGATTCGACCTCGAATCTACGCAACAAACTTCGAGAAAGATAGATGAACAACTTAGATAGTTACCTGAAACGAACAGGTCGGGGTATTGTTCTCGCATGCGGGACTCCAACTCCCAAGTGGCCTCTCTCTCAGACTGATGAGACCAAAGAACTTTGACATACTTCAGGGTCTTGTTCCTCAGAACCCATTCTGCTCCTTCTAATATTCTCACTGGCCGGGATTCAATAGTAAGATCTTGCTCAATAATCAAAGGCTCCAAAGGAATGACATGGTCTGGATCTCTCAGAAATTTTCTCAACATCGAAACATGAAACACGTTGTGAACCCCACTCATGGAATCGGGAAGGTCCAAACGGTAAGCTAGTTTTCCAATTCGTGCCACGATTGGGAAGGGTCCAACATACCTTGGACTAAGCTTCCCTTTAGTGCCGAAACGCACTACGCCTTTAGATGGCGATACTCTCAATGAGAACTTCATTTCCCACCTCGAATTCGGATCTCGTCTTCTCGACATCTACGTAGCTCTTACATCATTTCTGGGCGACCAACAAAATCGCCTAACCTCGCCACTCTATCCACTGTTTGCTGAACCCAGTCGGGACCCAAGACTGCCCGCTCTCCAACCTCATTCCAAAGACAACGGGACTGCACTTACGCCCATAAAAACCTCGTATGGTGCAGCTCGAATCTTGGAATGATAATTGTTGTTATAAGCAAACTACGCCAAAGCTAAATGCTCTTCCCAATTCCCTTTCGAGGATAAAACACAACACCGAGCATGTCTTCTAATGTCCGATGGTGCGCTCGGTGTCCATCCTTTGGGGATGAAAGGCCGTGCTAAGGCGGAGTTGTGTGCCCAATGCACTCTGCAAACTTTCCTGAATTTGGAAGCGAACTTGGCATCTCGATCGAAACAATGGTCTTTGGCACTCCGTGCAAGCGCACAATTTCGTACATAAAGAGGAGTCAAATCGCTTGCGAATTGGTTGTCTGAATAGGAATGAAATGTGCGGACTTCTTGAACCGTCCACAATTACCCAAATAGCATCCTTTCCTCATTGCGTGCGAGGTAAACCAACCACAAAATCCATAGATATATCGTCCCATGGCCAAACTGGTACCTCCAAGGGTTGCAACAGGACTCTATCTCCCAAGTGGCCTCTCTCTCGGAATAGAGAAACCACAAAGCAAAGATGTGAAGCGACGTCTGACCTAACAATCAACTTGAACTTTCTAGGTACACTCATCAGAAGAGGATCGAAGGTAAGACCTCACTCAATGGTCAACGTTTTTAACAATCTCAAACTTTGAATAGTCCTGTTGCTCACTCAAGACCAAAGACGCACCTTACGTTGCGTTGCCGGCGTATGTACCGTGACGGTCAAAGCGATAAGCCGACTTCCTAATTTCTTCTCTGGAAATGAAGAGAATCCAATCAAAAAAAAAGAGTTCTCATCGCAACCACGCAATGTTAACTCTTCACCAAAAAGGTTAAATCCCAAATGTGATAATTCATCAGTAAAGCAATTCCACTTCCAATGAATCAATTTGCGAAAGAATACCACGGAAACCAAAAGAGAAATTTGCTTGGATACTCAAATCAAATATTTCTTTTACTCCATCGAATCTGAAAGATTCAGGTCATGCCAACACTGACCCCAACTCAAAGTCTGAAAAACACTTATCAACGACACAAAACCCAAGCGAGAAGCAAGGAAACACATCATTTTCCAAAGAAACATCCTTTCTTCCGCTTCTCTCTTGGAGTAAAACTTCTCTCAATATTGGAATTAATTCATCGCATACCTCAAGAGATTAAACCTCTTAATTGAACATTATCAAATTATGCTCAAATGAAATACATCATCCACACCATCTCGCAATGCTATCCAATTGCGTTACTCTAAAAATTCAATGAAGGTTTCCATACCTCCGATAATCACCAACCTTTTAAATCTGAATTGAAGTTCTAGAATTTCACTATACAGTGTTAATCGGTAGTAACACTTTTGGACTTACTTGAAGTCAAACATCTCGGTGAATCAATTTCCCTCCAAGGGATCAGATCAAAACTATTTCACATTCTACTACTCCTCAGCTAACTTGGTAGCAAAATATCATTACTACGATTACTCATCCACCACCAAGCAAGTTGCTAAACTTTCACCTTGCAAACACTTCGCAACACAAAGCGTGATCCTTTCTCAAAAGGAAGAGGCGAACAAAACAAGTTCATTCATACAGAAAGCGTTGCTCACCACGGCGGCCAAGAAACCAAAAGAAATATTACGCTAAAGGTGATCTTGGAAAGCGAAAACTAAGTTCGCAGCTGAGGCACACATCCCTCAAGAGAGAATAGCAAATAACATCCGTCTGAAAGAAAGACATTGCGATTGAAACTCGACATCTCTTGAGCGGAAAGAGTAAGAGGTTTAGGAACGATTCAAATAATCACAAGTTACAAAACTTGACTCAAATTATCAAATACTCTCTTGCACTCTTTTCTTTAACACAACAATTAGTTCTTGAACTAATAACACCTTGCCACATGAACAAAGTAAGTTCTTGATTCAACCCACTGGAACTACTTAAGAACAAATAAAATTTTTCAACACGCCAAATTTGTTCAAGCAGTTCATCTACTCATGAAACATGTAATCCAAATGACCTCGACCACCAAACAAGCATTTTCCTTTACGGGACTTCACGAAAAGCAAGCGGATTCTCAGCGAAAGCAACGAAAATTTCTTTTGATTGCAACCTCACTTTACGAACTCAAACCAAGGAGCCTTTAGGACTAAATCACACGAAACTCTTAAGAAGCAATAGGATATCTCCATGCACCATTTTACTTAAAACAATTTGATTACGAATATTCACGAACTCCAAAAGGTCACGGAAACTAAACTTGAAGTATTCTCATTTAGGCGGTATCACGAGGTGATTATTTTTACTACAAGTTTCAACATCAATCTCACAACGTCAATTAGAAAACACCTCGAAAGACTCATGCGAAAAAAATGGGTGAATATTTCTCAAAGAAGAGGCACATGAAAGCGATTTTCACCAACTAGAAAATCATTTACCACTCGCCACAAACACCGGACCAAGGAGAAAACCAATTAAGCAATGAACTCATTGAACATAAGTGGAGTCCACAGTTGAAAGCATAAGCCTCAAAAGAAGAGAATGTCTGACCTTAGCAGATAAGAACAACGAGCATTCAATATCAAAGCGCTCGCATCATCAAGAACTATTATAACTTTACAACAAATTGTTTCTGTGGCGGACTTAGTTTACCAAAATAAACTTGAACCCCAAAAGGTCATGAACACAAAACTTGAAATTGGATCATTTTAAAACAACAAGAAAGGTGGTCAAACTTCTTTCTCTATAACAGAATCAACCTTACTCTCACATTCTTGATCGTGTCAATAAACCTTCTAAAGGGAACATGACAAATCGGGTCATAAAAATTTTCAGCATCAAATGGAATTGTAATAACAACTTATTCTAGAAAAAGAATTCAGTACAAAAACCACAAAGTTGAACAAGCGTCACACCCAAAGACTACAAAACTCTAGAGAAGGGGATTTCGACACTTTTCTTTTCAAAGAGAGGTTCTAAACTCCAACACTCCAAATATTCCAAAGAAATGAACATAGTCGAAATTTTCTTCAATGAACTTTGTGAAAGGAAATTTTCATTCTCCGAATCATCAAGCGGATAACCGAGCTACCCTTATCAACAAGAGAGATAGGGCTAACATAAAGAGAACGATCTTGTTAAGAATAACGTTCTAAAACAGCAATGAGAGCTCATGACGGAAAGGCAAGAAACTATTTTGAAAAACAAATAGGGTCTAATAGAAACCCGTAGCCCACAATCTTTGTTTGGGTGCAACCCCGACTTAAGCATAACCAAGCACTCCAAAAGGGTTTTAACGCTTTTCTTGGTAAAAGAGATGCATCAAATTTCAACAAGCGAGAGGGTTCTAAAAGGAATACATTGAGCCAATGCTTTCTCGTGTTAACGATCTTGCAACAAGAATTCTCATTAGGCAAACCATCAAGCGAGTAAATGAGTCGCTCTTTTCAATGAGAAAGAAAGAACAACTATGAAAATATCAATGTTGCCAATTTACAAAGATCATTCGTTGTAAAAACAATTCGACAATCGAAAAACAATAATGTTTTGGAATACCATTAAAGGCCTATTTAAACTCGTCTACCAACATCATGAACCCAAGAGAAATTCATCAATCGCCACCGGACAAGAATTTGTCAAATTCAAAATCAAGGAAGAGAACGACGTACTAAAGCAACCCAAGAGAAATATGCAAGATCAATACACACTTGATAAAGAACTTGCAAAAGAAGTCTTCCAATACCGAGATTCCAAGCGAGCGAATGAGTTAAATTTTCCCAACAGGTAAAACAAGTCTTTTGTGAAAAGAGGAATCTTGCATTTGAACTATGCTCACGTGGGCGAGATATCACAATAGTCGAAAGGGCAATATTTGTTTCAAAGAACGAATCGGAGAAGCTAGCTGGAGCTTGCCTTCTTCATTAAAACCCCAATTTCAAAAGAATTCCTGAACCGCCAGAACCACAACCAGAAACGGATATCGGTTCGAGAAAGGCAACAAGTTCATCAATGAGCTCATGCTCAATCTGAGCTTATGGAGCAGAGGTAAGAAGTTCTCTAATATCATACTACAAGCAGTGGTGTAGCTTTGGCAAAACCTGGACATCAACCACGAACTCAAGCGATCAACGCCCGCTAGCGAAACGCATAACTAATGCAATCAATTATGAATATATATATTTATATCGGATCATCTCATGACGATCATAGAATAATTTCATAGATAGAGGTTATCACATCACATCATGGCTTAACACATCATAGCACAACACAATTTAACAACGACTCAATACTCGAGTCACCACAATTGAAATCACGAAGCAACAGTTTACCAACCCCTAATGTGCACAAGGTGTCAATTTAATATGTTTGAATGAACCACGGACCTAAAGCCGCTCGATACCAAGCTGTAACACCACAGCTATTCGGAAGCCAAAATGTCACGCAAACCTATCAAACTACTAAGCGTAGCATTAAAACTAGATTATCTAGATTCAATCAACATAATTCCTAAGGAAAGACAATGAACGATCACTAGAATCATGGTAAAGAATGGATAAGCGGTCATAATACCACGAGCAGTCAAGCGATACTAACATAGGATTATTACAACTGGAACTTATTTCAACAATTTGACTTGACCGAATGGCAAGAATAATTGTTACGATTGGATAAAAGTGAAGTGTAGTGTCTTTGAACTAACCCACCAAATCATCTTGTCGTCCTCCTCAATTACCTAATTAAAACATACAAAGCAAGGGTGAGTCGAAGACTCAGCAAGTACTAAACAAGAATAATCAAGCATGGAGTGGACAACACAATTCAGTTGAATTACGAACAATTATTGGAACACATACATGTGCGTATGGAATGAATACATGAATGGATGAAATGTAAGAATGCATTGAAGGTATGGACTTATCATTTGCATATACCGGTATAGCGAGTGATACACCCATCGGTATTCACTTAAGCCGTACTTCACAAAATGCACGGGACCCAATCACCGTATGAAGAGCGTTTCATACGGGTGTCCAAGTTGCCACATTGGAATGGTGGTCAACACTACCCACATTGGAATGGTGGGTTTTCAAATGCCCATCTTTGGAATTGATGGGTCTTTCAAATGCCCATCTTTGGAATTGATGGGACTTACTAAAAGAATCCACTTAGTGGTCATAATGAATTTTATGAATGAACATGATGATTTCTCATGGTATGAATGAATAACACACATTAGTGGAAAAGACACATGGCATTCAACAATATGTGTAAACAAGTATAAGTATGTATTCACACTCAACATAATGTACCAATAAGGCCACACTAGTCACTTGCGGTATATCAACACCATGAACAAAGCACAAGAACATTCATGTAAACAACATATCATTATGCATTCCTTTGAATTCAACACGGTTAACATACAATGCCTTACCTTTACGCGTTGTGACTCGTTAGTAGGCAGGAGGTGTTCCCACACATGATGCCTGCGCCGCCTACACAAGCATGTTCCCAAAATAAGAACAACGATATAACACTACTACGGTGTTCTACAATAACCCCGACTATCAATATACGCATAGACCCAAAATGAAAATAAACTATTGGCGATTTCAGCCCTTACGAGCAGCGGTGCGAGAAAATTCACCATTAATTACCTGTAACTCTAAAAGACCTGAAACCAGTGCTCACTGAATCTTAACAGATCAGGCTACAAAACATTAGTTGGCGGAATCCCGATTCGGCCAAAGCAGAGGAACTAATTATCAGCTAAACACAACACATCTCGTCATCGAATACGAGATCGGAGATAAAGAAAACGCGTAAATTTCAACCTATTGATCCAATGAGAATGATTCTTATCAGCTTGGAAAGATAATTTTAAGGGCTAAAATAACTTAGTTGGGTGAAGGTTCTGATTCGGCCCTAATTTGAACAAAATGAGGACAAACCTCACGACCTCGGTTTTGGACAGACCGGACAGTTCGTAATCAAAATTCATATCTCCCAAACTACAAATCAGATTTTCCTGATCTCAGTGCCAAAAGAAAGCTAACGTTCCCAGGAATAAAACTCTGGAAGGGCAATACCCCAGATTCGGCCTCTACAGTAGTCTAAACAATAGATGAAAACACTAACATTTATCTGCCCAGAATTCAGAACAGTGGTAAAGAAAATATCATAACTTTCATTATACAGATCCAATGGTTATGATCTTTATCAGCTTTGAAATATAATTTAAAGGGCTACAATAACTTATTTGGGTGGAGATTCTGTAAATGCCTCTAACTAAATCAAAACCTAGGATTAAGCCGACAGATCCTTCTCGTCAGACAGACAGAACAGCGCGCACTAAAAAAATCATATCTCCTAAACCGTAAGGTGGAATCACGTGATCTCGGTGGGTATGGAAATGTAAGAACAATACCTACAACTTTCTAAGAGATGGACAGGACAGAAAACGAACGTATCTTACCCAAAATCGACGCACAAGGTGGTGCACAGCAAAGGGGAAGGTGGGCGGCGGCTCCAAAGGGGGGAGGGGGAGAGAAATGTAGAGTCTAGGATTTGGGGGTGGGAACCCCCCCTTATGGCCGGCCACCACATGGGCCCCTCCTGGGCCGTGGCTCAGGCCCAGGTTGTCGAGAGTTTATGGAAAACCTCTTTTATTTTTCAGGAATTTCTACTCCTTTAATTGTCTTTTCTTTCCCCGGCTTCCATTCAAATTACTCGATTCGATTCTTTACTCTTTTCGTTTCCGGGGTATTACAATTCTCATTTAAACGATATCACCAGAGGCGATCAATTTACAACAAGTATTAACATCAATCTCACAACAACAATTAGAAAACACCTCGAAAGACCCGTGCGAAAAGAATACGTTGAATCTTTTTCAAAGAAGAGGCACATGAAAGCGATTTTAGCCAACTAGAAAGTCATTTACCACTACTTAATGAACACAGGACCAAGAGGAAAACTAATTATGCAATGAACTCAGAAAACATATGTGAAGTCCACAGTTGAGGCCACATGACCCGCACGAAAAGAAGATCAAACTCCAAATGAGAAGAAGGTATTGACTTTGAAAGCTAGAAATCTCAATATGGCAAAAGCATAGGGTTTCAACAATCTTAGCTTGTCAAGAAAATAGATAAGTCTAGCACTTTTGTAAGATCATCAAGTAGATGTTTACGAGATAGTTTCATATTAATATTCACTCTTCTTAGAGCCATGTTGATTCTAATCAGGAATAAATATATTCTAAATCACAGCTCGCCATGCAATCATTGCAAGGCAACAAAAAATTAACCAGCTACGCTACTGAGGACATCGGTTAAGATTAATTATGCATCACGCTAATAATCTAACTTGATTTCATAGATTATCAATTAGCTTATTTACTTACAACCCCTCACATCACACCATAAACTATCAATTAGCTTATTTACTTACAACCCCTCACATCACACCACAAAACCTTATAAACGGTTTCAACACTTTTCTCTTTCAAAGAGATGTTCTAAACTCTAACACTCCAACTACTCCAAAAGAAATGAGCAGAGTCAAAACTTTCTTCAATGAACTTTGGTAAAGATAATTCCCATTCTCCAAAATAGCAAACGGTTAACCAAGTCACCTTTAGCAACAAGAAAGATAGAACTATCTTAAAAGAGAACGAACTTGTCAATAATAACGTTTACAAGTAGTAAAGAGAGCTCAGCAGTAGAAAGACAAGAATTATTTTGAAAAACAAATAGGGACTAATAGAAACCCGTAGCCAACCATTTTGTTTGATTACAGTCTCCGACTTAATCACAACAAGGCACCACAAAAGGGTTTTAATACTTTTCTTCTAAAAAGAGATGCATTAAACTTCCACACGTAGAATGATCCAAAAGAAATACATGGAGCCAAAGCTTTCTCATGTTAACGAACTTGCAACAGAAAACTCTCATTATCCAAACTATCAAATGAGTAAATGAGTCGCTCTTTTCCAATGAGAAAGAAGGAACAACTATGGAAATATCAATATTACCAATTGACGAAGATCACCAGTAGTAAAAGCAACTCAACAGTCGAAAAACAATAATTGTTTTAGAGAACCATTAAAGACCCATTGAAACTCATCAACTACCATGAACCATGAACCCAAGAGAAATTCATCAACCACCACCGAACAAGAATTTGCCGAATTCAGAAATCAAGGAAGAGAACAACTTTCTAAAGCAACTCACGCTCAACACCTAAAACTATGGTAATCGGGGTAACTACTCCCCTAACCACATACCACGCACGATGGTGTAACCTGGTGAATCCCAGAGTAACAACCACGACCTCAACTTCTTAACATATGTTATCAACATGCATAACCAACGTAATCAGTTATGAATATATAGGATCATCTCATGATAATCATAGAATAAATTCATAGATATAGGATATCACATCATATCATACATTAACAACAACATAGCACCAAACAATTCAACAACGGCTCATTAAGATAGTCACATCAATGGAAATGCGGAAGCAATGAATTACCCAATCCTCTCCTCATACAGCGATGTGTCAATTTTAAGGCGTTTGAATTAACCACGGATCTAAAGCCCGCTCGATACCAACCGTAACACCTCGTCTATTCAAAAGCCAAGATGCTACCTAAAGGACCTAACATGTAATCATCAAGCGGAAGAATTCAAAACATAACTCGTAGGAGGACATAAAGAAGTCAAACTTTCATAAAGTAATAGCGATAATAAAGGTTGAATCCAAGCGATTAAAACAAGGGAGTGATCAAGGATCACAAATAGTACTAAGCAACCA